>NC_069402.1:45666801-45768713 GCF_026875155.1 Cherax quadricarinatus
CGGAAAAGGGCGGGCTGAGAAGAGACCTGAAAAGGGGGAGAAGGAACCGAGAAGGGGGTGAGAAGAGAATGGGAAAAGGGGCTAGAAGAGAACCGAAAAAGGGGTGAGAAGAACCCGAGAAGAGGGCTGGGAAGAGAGAAAAAAATAACACTGAGACACGGCCGCTAAAAAAACAAGACAGAATCCCACTTTTCTAGTATTTTTTCCTTCTATTCCACTTCCCCTCTGGTAACCTTTTCCACCCATCCTTTATCACCCCCCAAACCTTTTCTTCCCTCTCTCCACAATTTTACCCCCTTTCTAAAACCCCTTTGTCCCCTCGTAGAAAAAATTTCTTCAAATCTTGCTAGGATCACTGAGAGGATTTTAACAAAACTATTGTAGGTGAAACTCGTAAAAAAATTTCCGCATTCGTTACTTTTTTTTACCCGTGCTTTTGCACACTTGTCGCACACAGCCAAACTTCAGCGCCTCTTTTTTGTCTTACCTTTCCCCCCCCACCCCTTCCTCCCTACTCTACCCTTTTTTCCCCCTTTCCCCTGTTTTTTCTCCCCCTTTCCCTAGTTAGAATGATTTTCTCCAAACCTTTAGGGGTGGAAGAGGGCAAATACATGTTGTACTTATAAAAAATTTTAAAAATTGTGGACGTGTGGTGGGGCGCGTCTTCGGAAAAATAATCGAAGATTGCTAAAAAGGTCAGTTTTGGGGAAAATAAAGGGAGTAGAAGGAACATGTGGGGAAAAATTTTGAAAACAAAAAATATGCTTTTAAAAGTAGGCAAATACAAATTAAAGAAGTGAAAGAAGGAATTCTAAAAAGCAGAGTTCTTTGACAAAGGTTTTTTCAAAAAAATATATTATAAATATTATATATATATATATATAATATATATATATATATATTTTAAAATTTTATATAATAATTTTTATTAATTTATAATTTTATAAAAAATATAATATATTTTGATTAATGATTTAAAAGAAAAGGAATTTCAAACAAACAGCGAAAAATATAAGTTTTAAGCAAAAAAAAATTTTTCATAAATTTAAACACCCAAAAGCTGGAAGTAAAAAACATAAATAAAAAAAATTTTTAGGTAAAATAATAATAAAAAAATAATAATAATAATAATAATAAAATAATAAAATAAAAATAAAAATAATAATAATAATAATAATAAAAAAAATAAAATGATAAAAAAAAATAATAAAAATAAAATAATAATAAAAATAATAATAATAAAATAATAATAATAATAATAATAGCAATAATAATAATAATAACAAAATTAGAAGAAAAAAAAAAATGATAACCCTTGGGTAAAAGGGATACAATAATAATCTTTGGGATGCACAAAAAATCAGTCTAGAAATAATAGGCACAAGGAAGATCACCGGATAAATAAAGAAGAATTAAAGCTGAGATAAAATTTAAAGAAGGAATCAAAATATTAAACCATTGATTTCCGACCCTAAGGGTTTTCTGGTTTTTCCAGAGGTAGGTGGCTCCCATCAGTGAATTATTTTGCTGTGTATTTTTTTAATTAGAGAATTTAAAATTGCAAGTATTACATAATGCCGAGAAAATTTTGAGTCCCACAGAGGAAGCCCAAAAAAAAAAGTAGCGCGTTCAGACATAAAATCAAAGCAGTCGAGCTAAATAATCTGGGATCTACAGGGGAAAGACTTGACTCGGGGAAAACGTAATGACACGACTGCAAATTGGCTCAGTGGCTAACGCGACGGTCTGGAGTTTTGAGACTCTCTTGCTGCAGGTTCAAACCCCATCCGTGGTATGGTTTGTTAATGACTTGTAAAGAGCAGAAATTTTTAGTTTAAGTGTAAAGTTTGATGGGCACTTAACTCAGGATCAGTCTATACAAATCTCATATATGCTTCACAATAAATATCATCTCGAAATTTTCTTGGTTTTTACTTCTCTGAATATTTTATTTTTGTGTGAGGAAGCAGGAATATTCCACTGATTCTTGATAGTAAAACCATGATGAAAATAAGATAGTATGAAATAATAATTTCAATGACATTTTCCTGCGGGATTATCACTAAATTTCTGATACAAATATCAGCAAATATTCATTTCGATAACATTTTCTGCTCTTTGGATTTTGTGATCTAGACACCTACGAAATACCCATGTTGTGTTTGATCTACAGCGGCTCTGCACGTGCTGAATATAACAATACTAATTGTGTTGTGCGCAGGTCGCTGGTCGGAGCCACACACAAACACGGTGAAGATAACCTCCCTCGAAGCCGCAAGTGATACACTGTGGTTAATCGACCGAATCAACGACAATGAGAAGAGCAAAGAGGCTTTGTGGGCTGCCTCGTGAAACCGACATCATGGAGGCTTGTGGTGCAAGATCATGTTTCAGGTATATTGCAAAGTCTACTGCATGATTGAAAACTGATGATTTTTTTCGCTGCTGCAATAGACCTCTCTGACTCTTTTTTACGTTACAATTTTACTTCTATCAATGTGTGCCCAGTAATCTTATTGACGTATAATACCTATGGTCACTGCGTCATTGCAGTTCACTGAGTCACAAGTGATAATTTCTGTAGATAAGGAGACACGCAAATTCGGCTGTCTGGATTCAAATGTTTGTACTCAGTCACTCAAGACCTCGATGTCTGTTGTCTTTTCTGTGCCATGTCAACCTAAAGATCTGTGGTGCTCTTATATGTCATATTGACCAATTGTAAAGGATTTCAAGGAGTTTCATAAAGGAATATTTTGTCAGTATTTTCTATAATACTTCTTCCTCGGGTTAATCCTTCCTGATGTGTTGACGTCAGTCTCAGTAATCTGTTTAGTAAGAATCATTCTCTGTGAAACTCTTCTGGTCCTTTCTTATATTACAAGATTTTTCATTTACTCATTATAATATATATATATAATATATATATATATATATATATATATATATATATATATATATATATATATATATATATATATATATATATATACATATAATCCGGTACTACTGTAACATCTTTCATATTTGAAAACTAACACAAAGGGGGCAGTAAAGCAACAGCAAAGAACTACAGACAGATAGCACTAACATCCCATATCATAAAAATCTTTGAAAGGGTCCTAAGAAGCACGATCACCACCCATCTAGAAACCCATCAGTTACACAACCCAGGACAACATGCGTTTAGAACAGGTCGCTCCTGTCTGTCTCAACTATTGGATCACTACGACAAGGTCCTAGATACACTAGAAGATAAAAAGAATGCAGATGTAATATATACAGACTTTGCAAAAGCCTTCGACAAGTATGACCATTGCGTAATAGCGCACAAAATGCGTGCTAAAGGAATAACAGGAAAAGTCGGTCGATGGATCTATAATTTCCTCACTAACAGAACACAGAGAGTCGTAGTCAACAGAGTAACGTCCGAGGCAGCTACGGTGAAAAGTTCTGTTCCACAAGGCACAGTACTCGCTCCCATGATGTTCCTCATCCTCATATCTGACATAGACAAGGATGTCAGCCACAGCACCGTGTCTTCCTTTGCAGATGACACCCGAATCTGCATGACAGTGTCTTCCATTGCAGACACTGCAAGGCTCCAGGCGGACATCAACCAAATCTTTCAGTGGGCTGCAGAAAACAATATGAAGTTCAACGATGAGAAATTTCAATTACTCAGATACGGTAAACACAAGGAAATTAAATCTTCATCAGAGTACAAAACAAATTCTGGCCACAAAATAGAGCGAAACACCAATGTCAAAGACCTGGGAGTGATCATGTCGGAGGATCTCACCTTCAAGGACCATAAAATTGCATCAATCGCATCTGCTAGAAAAATGACAGGATGGATAATGAGAACCTTCAAAACTAGGGATGCCAAGCCCATGATGACACTCTTCAGGTCACTTGTTCTATCTAGGCTGGAATATTGCTGCACACTAACAGCACCATTCAAGGCAGGTGAAATTGCTGACCTAGAAAATGTACAGAGAACCTTCACAGCGCGCATAACGGAGATAACACCTCAATTACTGGGAGCGCTTGAGGTTCCTAAACCTGTATTCCCTGGAACGCAGGCGAGAGATACATGATTATATACACCGGAAAATCCTAGAGGGACTAGTACCGAACTTGCACACAAAAATCACTCACTACGAAAGCAAAAGACTTGGCAGACGATGCAACATCCCCCCAATGAAAAGCAGGGGTGTCACTAGCACGTTAAGAGACCATACAATAAGCGTCAGGGGCCCGAGACTGTTCAACTGCCTCCCAGCATACATAAGGGGGATTACCAACAGACCCCTGGCAGTCTTCAAGCTGGCACTGGACAAGCACCTAAAGTCAGTTCCTGACCAGCTGAGCTGTGGCTCGTACGTTGGTTTGCGTGCAGCCAGCAGCAACAGCCTGGTTGATCAGGCTCTAATCCACCAGGAAGCCTGGTCACAGACCGGGCCGCGGGGGCGTTGACCCCCGGAACTCTCTCCAGGTAAACTCCAGGTAAACTGCTCCTTTCAAATTATATTTGCTTTCCTTAATTAGAAATAAAATACTAATTTGCATGTTAGTCTCCTGTATAAAGTCTTCCTATCTGTTTGGCTAAATGCTTTTACGCATATACAAAATGCCTTGGCTGTGACTGAGAAATTTGCTCCTGTTACCGTCCATGTAAAAAAAAAAAAAAGCCATTTATGTAAAAATCAACTTGGTCTAATAACCTGTTTCTGGCCCCAACTTTCCTAATTACTTGTTAAAACATTTCCTCTAATAACGTTACGAAAGGGAACGTTTAAATAGTTTCCTTAGAAAGCCAAGCTGAAGTCCAGGGAAACTTTACCACAGTATGACTATCTTTTTAATAATTATTGACTACTGCTATGAAGAAAAAACAAACACACACACACACACACATATTTATATATATATATATATATATATATATATATATATATATATATATATATATATATATATATATATATATATATAGAGTAATGAAACCACGAAACAAATGGTAATGAATCATTTATCCAACTGCGGTCAGCCGGGATTAGATCTTGCGACACATTCTTTCGCCTCAAGAGAAAGAACAATGTTCACATCGCCTTAAACACTTAACCAGTGATCCTACAAGAATCATGCACTCAGCAGAGCTAGGCGCTGTTCATTATCCGAGGACACTCATGGTAGTGGTAAGCTCAAGTCTTACTACCTTACTAAGGTTGGGCTAAGTGTAGTAGTAGTATTTAAAACGTAAGTTAATTACATTAATTTCGTTATAAGACTGATTTTCATAGCAAAATTAAAAATACGCTTGTCTTATTTTACAGAACAATCGTTGCTTTACGAGCCAAGTCGGAAAACTCTTGCTAAAAATCACGATCTATGTACTTTTTGCACCACTTATATTTTATTGTGCTCAATAATAATAAGACAAGAGAATCCGCAGCCGGCTGCCCGTGATTCGAACCCTGGTGTTTCATTTGTGAGCCGTTCATTGTGGTTTCAACAGTTAATTATTACAACTTAATTTGAGCTCGTGAACCAGAATATTTACATTAAACGTCTAATATATTCATCAGCCACTATGGCAAACTCACCTGAGAAAATATACTCTCAGGTTTCAATAACTATATTGACACTCACCTGAAAAAGAGGTAAATAACTAGGCCATTACCCACGAAGCCGATCACCATCAACACACTGTAGACGGAGGCCAACACTATGTGGCTGACGTGCGAGGGAGGCTCGAACTGCAGCCAATGATGGTTGACTACACACAGTAGCTCCCGGTCCCTGATTATCGGTCTCCACGCAAGCGGTACCAATATGAGGTCCCCACAAGACGTTCCAATAGCTCCCTCACTCTTTGATGTTATACCAGAGCTGCTCCCGTTGTATACCTCGTTTTCTACAAGTGAAATGTTACTATAAACATTAGTGGCTGTGGTTAAATTATCCAATATTTCCATTTCAATGTTAGTAACACTGTCTTCTATACTCCTGGTGCAACATATTGATCCTTTCCAGCTTATGTGGCTTATATTCCCGTCACTGGAATGCTGGTCGCTAATATCAGGATCGACTACTTCTAGTCTTCCAGCGTCGTGCAGACCGGTAGCAGAAGTTAGATTAGGTAGGGATCTTTCACCCTCGTCATCCTGCTTCCATAAATCTTGGTCTTTCAATTCGACACTTGATTCATTCCTCGGAATCAAGTTGTGAAGAGCAGGCACATCGAGCTTTCCGTGATGGGCATCAGTGACTCCAAGACTGGGCATGGTGGGCATGGAGGTGGTGCCAAGAGTCACGCCAAGTGGCAGAATGAGGACGGTCAGGTGGTACAGGAGAATTATACCAGGCATCACGAGAGATCAGGTGAGGTCAATGGAGACTCCAGGGATCAATGTTGCTTTGGCCATTGTTGAGCACCTTCAGCACCTCCTGTGGATGACAAAAATGGTATCAGTGACGTACGTAATGTGATTATGGCAGTGTAAGGCACCTTTTATTAAAAACAGGTATATATATATAATATATATATATATATATAATATATATATATATATATATATATATATATATATATATATATATATATATATATATATATATATATATATATATATATATATATATATATATATATATATATATATGTAATATTGGGAATTTTATAGCCTTCGTATTGGATGAAAAAAACTGAAGTGAACATTATGTTGCAGGGAATGTTTGTTAGGTATCCTCGAGGGAATATTTGTCAGGTATCCTCGAGGGAATATTTGTCATAAGAAGAACATAAGAACGAAGGAACACTGCAGCAGGCCTACTGGCCCATGCGAGGCAGGTCCAAGTCTCCTACCGGCTTAAGCCAATGCACCCAACCTAGTCAGGTCAGGTCACCCTGACTTAAGGGAGGAACACGGCAACCGTCCTGGTAGCACACGCTAATCAGGTCCAACTCACACCCACCCACACCCACTCATGTATTTATCCAACCTATTTTTAAAGCTACACAACGTTCTGGCCTCTATGAGTGTACTTGGGAGTTTGTTGCACTCATCCACAACTCTATTACCAAACCTGTACTTTCCTATATCCTTCCTGAATCTGAATTTTTCTAACTTAAAACCATTGCTGCGAGTCCTGTCTAGGCTAGATATTTTCAGCACACTATTTACATCCCCTTTATTTATTCCTGTCTTCCATTTATACACCTCAATCATATCCCCCCTAATTCTACGTCTTTCTAGAGAGTGCAGATTCAGGGCCCCTTTGTCCATCCTCATAGGGAAGGTTTCTGATACATGGGATCAACTTTGTCATCCTCCTTTGTACATTTTCCAGAGCATTTATATCTATTCTGTAATACGGTGACCAAAACTGTGCAGCATAATCTAAATGAGGCCTAACCAAGGATGTATAGAGTTGAAGAACAACCTGAGGACTCCTATTATTTATGCTTCTTGATATGAAGCCAAGGATTCTATTAGCTTTATTGCGAACACTTATGCACTGTTGTCTTGGTTTCAGATTACTGCTAACCAGAACTCCTAAATCTTTTTCACAATCCGTAATATTAAGATCTACATTATTTAGTTTATATGTGGCATGGTTATTGTCCTGTCCAACATTTAGAACTTTGCATTTGTCTATATTAAACTGCATCTGCCACCTCTCCGACCACTGCATCAGTCTACTCAAATCTTCCTGGAGTGCTCTAATGTCCTCTTCAGAATGAATTCGACGGCCTATTTTGGTGTCATCGGCTAACTTGCTGATGTCGCTCTTTATGCCCTCATCTATGTCGTTTATGTATATTGTGAACAGCTGGGGGCCCAACACTGACCCCTGTGGAACACCGCTCGTGACACTTCCCCACTCTGATTTCTCCCCATTTATGCAAACTCTCTGCTGCCTATTTGTCAACCATGCCTCTATCCAGGAAAAAATTTCTCCTCCTATTCCATGTGCCTTAATTTTCCTCAATAGTCTCTGATGTGGGACCCTGTCAAAAGCCTTACTGAAGTCCATATACACAATATCATATTCATTACCATGATCTACCTCCTCAAATACCTTAGTGAAAAAAGTTAATAAATTCGTAAGGCAGGAACGCCCCTTTGTAAAACCATGCTGAGATTCGTTGATTAATTTATGCTTCTCAAGGTGGCTACGAACTGCCTCGGCAATTATTGATTCCATAAATTTTCCCACTATGGAGGTTAGGCTTATTGGTCTATAGTTCGAAGCTAAGGACCTGTCACCTGCTTTGAAAATAGGTATCACATTTGCCATTTTCCACTTATCTGGCACCATGCCAGTTTGAAGTGATGTGTTGAAAAGATTAGCCAAAGGTTTGCTAAGCTCCTCTTTACATTCCTTTAGAACCCTTGCATATAGTTCATCAGGGCCTGGGGATTTGTTAGGTTTTAATTTATCTATTTGCCTAAGGACCATGTCACTTGTGACCCTAATCGTGCACAGTTTATTATCGTCCTGTTCCACATAATTTATCATTTCTGGAATATCGCTGGTATCCTCCTGTGTAAAAACTGAGAGGAAGTATGTGTTAAAACTTCTACACATTTCCTTATCACTGTCAGTGAGCTGACCCGAGGAACTTTTGAGTGGGCCTATCTTGTCCCTGATCTTACTTCTGTATACCTGAAAGAATCCTTTTGGGTTAGTCTTCGAATCTCTTGCAACTTTAACCTCATAATCTCTTTTTGCTTTTCTAATTAGTTTTTTTATTTCTCTCTTTAACTGAATATATCGATTTCTTAATTGCCCCTCTCCTCTTTTGAATTGCCTATATATGCCTCTCTTTTGACCAGTTAGATATTTTAATCTATTGTTCATCCATTTAGGATCATTTTTGTTTGATCTGATTTCTCTATTTGGAACATAATTTGACTGAGCAGCTAGAACTATGCCCTGGAAAGCGTCATATCGGCAACCATCACCACCTACCTGACCCTTAGTCAGGTCATTCCAGTTCAGCCCACCTAAGTAATTTTTCAGTCCTTTGAAATCAGCCAAGCGGAAGTCAGGGACAGAGACTTGATTGCCATTATTAGGGGAATTCCATGATTTGTTATCACTTTCCCCAAGCTCATCATTAACCTCAAGATTATTAATTAGTGTTTCCCTACTGGCAAGAACCAAGTCAAGGAGGTTATTTCCCCTAGTTGGCTCTGTCACAAACTGTTTTAAAAAACAATCCTGGATCGTATCAAGAAAGTCACCTGACTCTAAATTTCCTGTCAAATAGCTCCAGTCAATCTGTCTATAGTTGAAATCTCCCATTAGCACAACATTTTCGTATGTAGATGCCTTACGAATTTCGTCCCACAGAAGTTTACTGCACTCCCTAACAAGATTTGGGGCCCTGTAAATCACACCCAAAATTAGTTTTTCTAGGCCCTCGAGAAGCTGTAACCAAACAGATTCAGTGGCTGACGCTTCTAATTTAATATCTTGTCTAACACAACAATTTAAATTGTCTCTGACATAAATCGCTACTCCACCACCTTTCCTGTTGACCCTGTCAGTGTGGAATAATTTATAGCCTTGTATGTGACATTCAGAGGGCATCTCTCTATCTTTCAGATTGAGCCAGGTCTCTGTTATAGCAATAATATCTATGTTTCCTGCACTTGCAATTAATCTTAGCTCATCTATCTTATTTCTTACACTCCTGCTATTAGTATAGTAAACCTTAAGGAAGCTAGTCCCTTGCTGCCCTCTGATGTCCCCCTTTGTTTGCTGACCTGATCTATTGTTTTTATTTATAACTTCATGCTGAATGCCTTTTATAAATTTACTGTTTCCAACCCTAGTGTTGCAACCTGCTTGTTTCCCACACTCACCCATACCTCTATCTTCCATCAGTTTAAAATCATAGGCATTTCACCAATGGCCTTCTCAATCGAGTCTGCAAGTGCTACCACCCCAGCCCCAGAGAGATGTACCCCATCCCTTGCATACATATCATGTTTGCCATAAAAGTTGTTCCAGTTGTCAATGAATGGGATTGCAAGTTCCTTGCAGTATCTGTCTAGCCAGCAATTTACACCAATTGCCCTAGACAACCATTCATTTCCTGCTCCCCTTCTAGGCAAGATGCTACATATAGATGCTACATAGTCGAGTTCTTGTAGATGAGGATATCTTGAATTCATGACAGATGCTTGATCAACCTTTACTCCTCTCTAAGAGCTACGCTGATTCCTTTAACCGCGATGGCATTGTGGCTGCACCTTGTCAGGCGAGTCCAAAACACACACACCACACACACACACACACACACACACACACACACACACACACACACACACACACACACACACACACACACACACACACACACACACACACACACACACGCACACACACACAAACTGGAGCCACGTAGGGGTCCCATAACATAGAGAGCCAAAATGATGGATGTGGTACTGGAAAATCTCATGCATCAACATGTTAGGGACACTGCCAGAGAGAGAGGTGAGGATGAACCAGTAAAATTGGACCTCTTGTTCACCCTGAGTAGCTCGGACACCGGGGACATCACATATGAAAGGCCCCTCAGAGCAAGTGATCACGTGGTTCTGAGCTTTGAATACATAGTAGAGTTACATGTGGAGAGGGTAACATGAGTAGGACGTGAAAAGCCAAACTACAAAAAGTGGGACTACACAGCATGAGGAACTTCCTGCAGGAGGTTCAGTGGGAAAGAGAATTGGTAGAAAAATCAGTAAACGAAATGATGGACTATGCAACAACAAAATGCAAGGAGGCAGAGCAGAGGTTTGTTCCCAAGGGAAACAAAAATAATTGGAAGACCAGAACTAACCCTTCGTTTACCCGAAGATGTAGGGAGTCAAAAACCAAGTGCACTAGAGAATAGAAAACGTACAGAAGACAAAGGACCTAGGAAAATAAAGAGATTAGTCGAA
This sequence comes from Cherax quadricarinatus, assembly GCF_026875155.1. Lineage (NCBI taxonomy): Eukaryota > Metazoa > Arthropoda > Malacostraca > Decapoda > Parastacidae > Cherax > Cherax quadricarinatus. The sequence goes on from NC_069402.1 coordinate 45,677,769, forward strand.
GAGCCAGAAACGAGTATGCGCAGATAAGGAGGGAGACCCAGCGACAGTATGAAAACGACATAGCATCGAAAGTCAAGTCTAACCCGAAGCTGTTGAATAATCACATCAGGAGAAAGGCAATAGTGAAGGACGAGGTAATCAGGCTGAGGAAGGAAGGTGGGGAGCTCACAATAAAACGACCATGAAGTATGTGAGGAGCTCTGCATGAGACTTAATGAAGTATTTACAGTGGAGTCAGAAGAGATTCCGGGAAATCAGAATAGGTGAATACAACAACAAGAGACATACCAACAAGAGCTGGATGAAATGCACACAACCGAGAAGGAAATGAAGAAGCTGCTAAGTGAACTTGATACCTAAAAGGCGGTGGGACCGGACATCTCTCCGTGAGTCCTTAGAGAGGGAGCAGAGATGCTGTGTGTGCCACTAACAACAATTTTCAACACATTCATTGAAACTGGGCAACTACCTGAGGTATGGAAGACGGCAAATGTAGTCCCAATTTTTAATGAAGGAGAGAGACACGAGGCACTAAACTACAGACCAGTGTCACTGACGTGTATAGTATGCAAAGTCATGGAGAAGATTATCAGGAGGAGAGTGGTGGAGCACCTAGAATGGAACAAGCTTATAAACGACAACCAGCACGGATTCATGGAAGGAAAATCGTGTGTCACCTATTGGAGTTTTACGACAAGGTAACGGAAGTAAGACACTAGATAGAGGAGATGGGTAAATTGCATTTTCTTAGACAGCAGGAAGGACTTCTTCTTAGTTCCTCACAAGAGATTATTGCAAAAGCTGGAAGATCAGGCGCATATGAGAGGGAGGGTACTACAATGGATCAGAGAATACTTGACAGAGAGGCAACAACGAGTCATGGTACGTGACGAGGTGGCAGAGTGGGCGCCTGTGACGAACGGGGTTCCACAGGGGTCAGTCCTAAGACCAGTGCTATTTTTGGTATTTGTGAATGACATGACGGAAGGGATAAACTTAGAAGTGTCCCTGTTTTCAGATGATGTGAAGTTGATGAGGAAAATTAAATTGGATGAGGATCAGCCAGGACTACAAAGAGACCTGGAAAGGCTGGACACGTGGTCCAGCAACTGGCTACTCGAATTTAACCCCACCAAATGCAAAGTCATGAAGATCGGGGAAGGGCAAAGAAGACCGCAGACAGAGTATAGGCTAGGTGGCCAAAGGCTGCAAACCTCACTCAAGGAAAAGGATTTTGGGGTGAGAATAATACCGAGCACATCTCCTGAGACGTACATCAAGCAGACAACTGTTGCAGCATATGGGCGCCTGGCAAACCTAAGAATAGCGTTCCGATACCTCAGTAAGGAATCGTTCAAGACTCTGTACACCGTGTACGTCAGTCCCATACTAGAGTATGCAGCACCAGTTTGGAACCCACACCTGGTCAAGCACGTCAAGAATATAGAGAAAGTGTAAAGGTTTGCAAAAAGACTAGTTCCAGAGCTAAGGGGAATGTTCTGCGAAGAAAGTTTAATGGAAATCGGCCTGACGACACTGGAGGACAGGAGGGTTAGGGAAGACATGATAACGACATACAAAATACTGCGCGGAATTGACAAGGTGGACAGAGACAGGATGTTCCAGAGATGGGACGCAGAAACACGGGGTCACAATTGGAAGTTGAAGACTCAGATGAGTCAAAGGGATGTTAGGAAGTATTTCTTTAGTCATAGAGTTATCAGGAAGTGGAACAGTCTGGGAAGTGAGGTAGTGGAGGCAGGAACCATACATAGTTTTAAGACGAGGTATGATGAAGCTCATGGAGCAGAGAGAGAGAAAGAGAGAGAGAGAGAGAGAGAGGACCTAGTAGCGATCAGTGAAAAGGCGTAGCCAGGAGCTATGAATAGAACCCTGCAACCACAAATAGGTGAGTACAAATAGGTGTGTACACACACACACACACACACGCACACACACACACACACACACACACACACACACACACACACACACATCACACACACACACACACACACACACACACACACACACACACACACACACGCACACACACACACACACACACACATACAGTGTACTCACAATCCCCAACATTATTTGACATGTTGCTGAATGTTTCTCTTTGTCCCTGCCATTTACGTTCTCTCCCCCCACCCACTTCTAAACACACCTATCCTCCCCCCTTTGCGTTCCTCCCACTCACCCAACCCCCCCTTCCCCTCTATCCCGAGATGAAAGCATTCACCGAGGCGTACCTCGTAGCTCAATGGTGAGAGCATTCGGCTCACAGTCGCAGGGTCTCACGTTCGATTTTCTGGCAAAGTGAAACCTTTGGGAAAATTTCCCTACAACTTTACTGCCCCTACCCACCTTGCAGTTAAAAAAATATACCTGTGTATTTGCCGACTGTCGTGGGTCGTATCCAGAGGAAAAATGCGTTAGAAAACATCAGCTCCTCTGGAATGTCATATAAGATGCAAGAAAATGTTCGGGGTCACTGGTATCCATGTGCTCAATAACGTTAATTATACATATCAAAAAAAGATTTGCTGACATTGAAAAGAAAATATATGCTGCGTGTTAAGAAAATAATCCCCCCCCCCCTATTAGCTTTCCGAGTGAACCAGATAATAACACTCTCTTCTTAAGATTGTTATCATCTTTTAAGTCTTGCGTTACGAGAGGGTTTCGAAAATGAAAAAAAAAATCAGTGGCCAGAATTTTTTTCTTCTCTCTATATAACTTCTACTCAGAAAAATAACGAGAAATATATTGTTTTCTTGTGTTTACACACTTGGGTCCCAGCAAGAGGCTGCTTCTTGTAAAACTGATAAAGCACGTTGCCCTTAAACTAGAGGATTCGTTTTCGAATTTCTTTGGTGAATATAGCGAAGAAGGGATTTTGTACGCAGATATCCGGAAAGAGATGAAAGGTGTTTCTATTAGCCAGCAGCATAGAGTCCCGAGGTCCTCGGAATTGAGGCAAAGGTGCAGCAGGCAACGCAGCAGCAAGCCTCGGAGCAACAGGCTACGAAGCAGAAGTCTATTGTGTTGCAGGTTACTGTGCAGCAGGGTGAGAAACAAGCACCAGTCCAGCAGGCTACGAAGCAGCAAGCAATGCAGCAGCAAACAGCGTATCGTCAAGCAAAAGCAGGACCAGCATGTAACTCAGCTGTCACAAGCAACACTAGCAATCAAGGCAGCAACAGGCAACATAGCAGCAACAGGCAACATAGCAGCAGCAGTCCACACAGTAACAGCAAGCGCTGCAGCTGCAAGCAACGCAGCAGCAAGCTACACAGCAACAAAAAGTAACGTAGCAGCAAGCAACGCAGCTGCAGGAAGCAACGCAGCGGCAGGAAGCAACGCAGCGGCAGGAAGCAACGCAGCAGCAGGAAGCAACGCAGCAGCAGGAAGCAACGCAGCAGCAGGGAGTGGAACAATAAGTCTGGCTAAACACTGTGGAATGATTCCTCAGGAATTTGATATTCTCGTTGGCCTCAAGAGCTTGTTTACGTTGACGAAGACAGCGCGGCATAGCCCAGAGAGCCGAGTTAAAAGTTTTGTTATTAATAGTACAAGATGGTACAAGAACCAGATACCACGAAAGGTACAAACATAACAGCCTGGTATAAGGACCGAATACCACCAAAGGTACATACATTTCATTATTCGATTTTGAAATCATTGATGATGGATGGTTGTGTTTCAGTGCCCGTGTAGCAGCCCTCCTCTATCCGTTTTAATTTCTTTCTCCCTCAGTTCCCTATGTGATTTTTAATAATAGAAAGAACAGTTTTTATTAAATAAAACTGAAGTGTTACAAGCTGGCCAAGAATACTCGTTAATTCAGTATGAGGACACCATTATTATTGTGTACCCACACGGTGCACAATAATCCAACCGCTTAACTGGCAAAATTTAACATAGGTGTTGGTACATTAGTGCACTGACGAGTCGTCGAACGATTAAGACCCGTGTCAGGATATTGTCCCGGCTAATATTATAAGTAAGGTCCAGTGTTGTTGGTCGCATCCTGGGGCAGGAAGACGAAAATAATACGCCACATTGCTTGACTTTCTCAGGTTGTCCTGGGGTAATAATCGGGTTATCCTGGGTTATTAACCTTCCAGGATTAATAATCAAAAGAAAATCTACATTTCTTCATACTATATACACATTACCACCATATTTCCTTTCCTTTCTCCCACTCCTTCTGCCTTCCTGCTTCCATGGTTCTCTCACTCCGACACCTGGCCTAGCTGCATCTCTCCTTCAGGTGAGGAGATAAGGCTGAGGACTCTTGAGGAATTACCCGCCAGGTCCTCAGAGAACGATGACTTTGTGGACGATAAGCCAGAGGTGTCAAGAGCAGCGGTGACTTAGCATCATTGCCGGGAGTCGTGAAGACCTGAGGGAGTTGGGGGATCATACTCTTACTTAACCATTATGTTCATTTATTTTGTCTTTGATGCTGTATACTCACCAAACTGAGCTTGTTAGGGTCAAATTTGAGCTCCTGGCCCCCAACTCTCAATTTTCAAATCGACTGCCGTTCTTGGCTTTTTAACCTTTTAAGGTTTATGGTGTGTTTTTACGTACTTCCGAACATCTGTGTTGCTCACTGATTGTTCAGCTTTCATCAACTTACAAATAACATTCACTTTAGATATAAATCCTAGAAAAAAGGACAGTTGTTATTTTGTATTAAATGTCCTTATATGTTTACAGTGAATGTATATTAACTGTGTATGCGTATTTGCTGTTGTTGTATTATTAATGAAAGGATTAGTTAAATGCAGTAATTGCTCTATATGTTCCCAAGACGAGTGAAGCTTAAATTTGTCATCTGAAACTGAACATTATGATCCCCTCATAACCTCCTGGTACAGTTAACTCTTATGAACAAACGAGAATATGAGGGTTGTTCCAGAAGTTAGTGTGCCACTCACACACACACACAAACACACATACACACACACACATACACATACACACACACACAAACACACATACACACACACAACATACACATACACACACACACATACACACACACACATACACACACACACACAGACACACACACACATACACACACGCACACACACACATACATACACACACACACACACACACACACATACACACACACCACAATACACGAGAAGAAACAGATCTTGTATATTCTGCCTTGTATTAAACATCACTATATAGTGAACAAACAGTCCAAGTCTGACCGAAACGTCGTCATACGGGTTATTTATGCATCACTCTGCCATGAACTGACATTGTACGTTATTTTTTTCTAAGTTCTTTCCCAGTGACTTCACAGCTGACTAAACTGCTGTTCGAAACATCGGTACACAACATAACGGTGAGCAATGAATTGTGTTGAGCTGTAAATGTTTTATCTGACTTCTCTCAACTCAAAACAGATTGAGTCTTTTGTTAGCTGCTGTGATGTGTTTTGTTATGGATGTTTGGTGATGGGATGTTTATTGCAGAAAGGATGTTTGTTCGGAAGGAATGTTTGTGAGGCAGGAGGACACAACAGAGAGAACACAATGTTAGTAGAGCAGGAAAAACACAATGTTTATTCAGCAGGTAGAGCACGAGAAGTGTTGAGGTCTTATGTTGAATTTACGTGGAGGAAGGCAGCATCTCAATTCATGTTTGTAGGTAATCATCATCCACCCAACCTACTACTATTCATCCACCAACTGACTCGTTCCCTCATACATCCATTTTGTTTACCTATCCACCTACCCATTCACCCATATTCCACCCACACATTCACCCCCCTGCCTATTCATTCATCCATTCATCTTCCTCCCACCCACATATGCTTCGTCGTAACCCCCCCATACCCATCCTTCACACCTACCGATTCATTCGTCCTCCACCTTCACACTCACCTACCCATGCACTCATCATGCTACTCATCCACCTCCCTCCATCCACTAACCCAGAAATCTACCAACTTATCCATCCACATATTAATCCATCCTCTTTTTCATCTCACCTATCGTCTTCTCACCTACCCATCACCTATTACAAAAATATGTGGACACCCCCCCCCTCCCATCCCCGCAATAGGATAAATCCTCCATTCTCCCACTAACCTATTCCCCCCGACACACCCCACTCATCACCTGCTACTGACATGGGTTAACACGCCCATTTACCCATTATCTATTTGTATACGCGCTTTCTTTGTCATTTTTCCGGGCAATTAAATCACCGACACGGGGAAATTAGTAGAGGAAAAATATTTACCTCACTAACAAAACATGAATGTAAAAGGGCTGGAGAAAAAGTACTTTTCTAAAGAAAATGACAGGAGAAAGTTTGAGTACTTTCTTTAAGAAAATTACAGGAGAAAGTTTGAGTACTTTCTTTAAGAAAATTACAGGAGAAAGTTTGAGTACTTTCCATAAGAAAATGGCTGGGGAAAATCTGAGTACTTTCCTTAAGAAGAGGGCTGGGGAAGACTGAGTACTTTCCTCGGCTCAAAGTGTAACGTACACTAGAGTACAAAAATGTACACACAGATACTGAGCATTTACCTGAGAAATAAAGTACAACACGCACACACGAGTATCCTGAAATACGTACATCATGTACACACAGGTATCCTGAAATACGTACATCATGCACACGCAAGCATCCTGAGATACATACATCATGTACACAAAAAGTATCCTGAGATGCATCATGTACTTTCAGGTATCCTGAGATACGTACATCATGTATATACAAGTATCCTGAGATACGTACATCATGTACATTAAGTATCCCGAGTAAGTACTCATGTACTACAAGTATCCTGAGATACGTACATCAAGTACATACAAGTATCCGAGAATTTCGTACATCATGTACATAAATATCCTGAATACGTAAATCATGTACATATAAATATCCTGGATACGTACATCTGTAAACAAATATCCTGGGGATACGTACAAAACAGGACATACAAGTATCCTGAGATAAAGTACATCAATTTTTTTACATACAAATATCCTGAATCGTACATCATGTACTTTCAAGTATCCTGAATACGTACATCATGTACATACAAGGGACCAGGTTTCGTACATCATTTACATACAAGTATCCCGAATACGTACCCCTCATGTACCTACAAGTATCCTGAATCGTAATCCCTATCCAGAATTTTTTCCCGGGCTGATATGTTCAATTTTTGGAATTTTTTTAATTTATAAAATAAAAAAAAACTTGTTGGGTAATTCATATTTTTTGGAATTTTTTTCAAAAATAAGAATTTTTGTGCATATTAAAGTGAAATACAAAGTATCCCCCTAGAGGGATTAACTTAATGATGGTGAAAGTGTTTTTTTTCTTTCCGGGTCAGAACAACGCTAGCTGCATTAAGGGGAAGTGTCCACTTTTTAAAAAGTCCGCCCACGGGGGTGGCCGGATCAGCTCCTCGGAGTTTAAAAAACACTCGTCTCGAATATTGATAGTTTTAGTTATGGAGGTGTCTCCTCCGATGAGGGGACGGGGGATCGAGCCTCCGTCATTTCTACGCCGCACACCCAAACGAGTTTTACGCAGAATTTAAGAAAAATAATATTCAATCATATGAAAAAAAAAAGGCCCTTTAACAGCCAAAAGAAAGTCTCAGAAAAAGTATAGGGGCTCATATATCGCTGCTTTCTGCTGCGCTGCTTTGCTGCGGCTGCTGCTGTGGGTGCTGTGTTGCTTTCTGCTGCTGCTGTTCTGTTGCTGCGGCTGCTGCTGCCCGCGGGGTGTTGCTGCTGGGTGCTGCTCTGTTTTTGCCCGCTGCTGTGCTGCTGCTCTGCTGCTGCTACTGGGTGCGCGCGGGTTGGGTGCTGCTTTTTTTTCTGCTGCTGCTGCCCGCTGCTGCTGCTTTCTGCTGCCCGCTGCTGCTTTCTGCTAAATGGGGCTTTCTGCTGTTGCCCGCGGGGTGTTTCTGCGGCTGCTGCTTTCTGCGCGCTTTTCGCTGCTGCTGCTGCTTGGGTTTTTGCTGCGTGCTGCCTGCTGCTGCTGCGCTACTGCTTTCTGCTGCTGTTGCTGCGGCTGCTGTGCTGCTGCTGCTGCTGCTGCCCGCTGTTGCTGCTGCTGCTGCTCCGTTGTTTTTGCTTTCTGGTGCTGCTGCTGTGCTGCTGCACTGCGCTGCTGCTGCCCGCTGTGCTGCTGCTTTTTTTTTTGTTCTGTTTTTTTTTGGGTGCTGGGAGCTGCTGCTGCTGCTTTCTGCTTTTTTTTTCTGGGTGCTGCTGGGCTGCTGCTGCTTGTTGCTGCTGCTGCTGCTGCCGGGGCTGCTGCTTGCTGCTTTCTGCTGTTGTTGTGCTGCTGTGCTGCTGCTGCTTTCTGTTGCTGCGTTGCTGCAGCTCGCTGCTGCTGCTGTTTGCTTTCGGTGCTGCTGCTGTGGGTGCTGCTGCTGTGCTACTGCTGCTGTGCTGTTGCTGCCCGGGTGTTCTGCCGGGGTTGCTGCTGCTGCTGTTGCTGCTGCTGCGCTCTGTTTTTTCTGCTCTGCTGCTGCTGCTGCTGCTGCTGTACTGCTGCTGCCTTTCTGTTGCTGCCCGGGTGTGTGCGCTGCTTTTTGCATGCTGCTGTTTCTGTTTCTGCTGCTGTGTTGTTGTTGTCGCTCTGCTGTGCAGCTGCTGCTACTGCGCCTGTTTTCTGCTTTCTTTTTTTTTTTTCTGCTGCTGTTTTTGTTGTTGCTTTCGCCCGCTGCTGCTGCAGCTGCTGCTGGCTGCTGCTGGGTGCTGCTGCTGCTGCTGTTTTTGCTGTTTCTGCTGCTTTCTGCTGCTGCTGCTTTCTGCTGCTGCTGTTGTTGGGTGCGTTGTGCTGCTGCTGCTGCGTTTTCTGCTGTTGCTGCTGCGGGTGCTGCTGCTGCTGCTGTTTGCTGCGGCTGCTGCTGCTGCTTTTCTTTCTGTTTTCTGCGGCCCGCTGCTGTGCTGCCCGTGTTGCGTGCTGCGCGCTGTTGTTTTTGCTGCTGTGCTGCTTTCGGTGCTGCTACTGCTGGGGTGCTGCTGCTGCTGCTGTGCTGCTGTTGCTCTGCTGCGCTGCTGCTGCTGCTGCGCTGCTGCTGCTACCCGCGTGCTGCGTTGCGCGGTGCTTTTGCTGCGCTGCTTTTGCTGCTGCTGTTTATTTTCCGGGTGCTGCGCTGTTGTTTTTTTGCTGCTGCTGCTGCTGCTGCCCGCTGGGTGCTACTGCTGCGCTGCCCGCTGCTGCTGGGTGGCCCCTTTTTCTGTTGTTGTGCGCTGGGTGCTGTGCTGCTGCTGCTTGTTTTTTGCAGCTGTTTTTTGCTTTCCCGCTGCTGCTGTTGTGCTGCTGCTGCTGTTGTTGCTGCTGCTAATTTCCCCTCTGGGTGCTGCTGCTGCGGCCCGTTTCTGCTGTGCGTGCGCTTTCTGTGCTGTTGTTGCTGCTGCTACTGCTTGGCGCTGCTGCTGTGGGTGCTTTCTTCGCTGCTGCTGTTGCTGCTGCGCTGCTGTGTGCGTTGTTGCCCGCTGCTATGCTTTCTGCTGCTGCTATTTTGTGTGCGCTGCTGCTGCTGCGGGTTTCTGTGCTGTGCTGCTGCTGCTGCTGCTGTTGTTGTTGCTGTGCTGCTGCTGCTGCTGCTGCTGCTGCGCTGCTGCTACGCGCTGCGCTGCTGCTGTTTTTGCTGCTGCTTCTGCTGCTGTCTTTTGCTTTCTACGCTGCTGCTGCTGCTGGCGCTGCTGTTGTTGCTTCTGTTGGGGCTGCCCGCTGCTGCTGTGCTGCTGGGTGTTGTTTTTTTTTTTTTATTTTTTTTTTTTTTTCCCCCCCCCCAATTTTTTTTTTTTTTTCTCCCCTTGCTGCCCGTGTTGGGGTTTCTGCTGGTTGCTGATTGGTGGGGCTGTTTTTCTGCCCGCTGCTGCTTGCTGCTGCTGCTGCCTTTTTCTGCTGTTTCTGTTTTTGCTGCTGCTGCGCTGTTTCTTGCCTGCTGTTGGGCTGCTGTTTCTGGGTGCTTGCTGTTTTTTTTTCTTTCTGCTAACTGCTGCTCGCTGTTGCTGCTGCTGCTTTCTGTTTCTGCTGCTGGGTGCTGTGTGTTGTTGTTTGCTGCTGCTTTTCTGCTGTTTCTTGTACTGCTGCTGTGTTTTTGGGGCCCGCTGCTGCTGTGGGTGCTGCTGCTGTTTCGCCTTTCTGTTTCTGTTGCCCGCTGCTGCCCGCTGTTGCTGCTGCTGCTGTTGCTGCTGGGTGCTTTCTGTTTCTGTTGTTTCTGCTGCTGCTGCTGCGCTGCTGTTTTTGTTTGCTGCTGTGGTGTTTTCTGCGTTGCTGCTGTTGTTGTTGTTGCTGCTGCTGCGCTTTTTGCTGTTTTCTGCTGCTGCTGCTTTTGCTGCTTTCTGGGTGCTGCTGTTGCTGTTTGCTGCTGCCCGCTGCTGTTGCTGTGCTGCTGTTGGGTTTGGGGGGGTGCTGCTGCTGTGCTGTTCTGTTGTTGCTGTTGCCCCTTTCTGCTGAGCTGCTGCTGTTGTTTTGCTGCTGCGCTGTTTTCTGCGTTTTTGCTTTTTGTTTTTGTTGCTGCTGCTGCTGGCTTCGTGTTGATGTTTCTGCTGGGGGTTCTGCTGCGCTGCGCCTGTTTTTTGGGTGTTGCTGTTGCTGCATGCTTTTTTTTTTTATTTTTGGCTGTTGCTGCTGTGTTTCTTTTTGCTGCTTCTTTCTGCTGCTGTTTCTGTTGTTGCCCGCTGCTGCTGCTTTTCTGGTGTGCTGTGCTGGTTTTTGTTCTTTTCTTGCGGCTGTTGCGCTGTTGGGTGGGGTGTTGTTTTTGTTGGGTGCTGCTGTTGCTGCTGCTTTTTTGTTGTTGCTGCTGCTGGGGTGCTGCTGCTGCTGCTGTTGCTGTTTTTCTGCTGCTTTCTGTTGTGCTACTGCTGCTGGTTGCTGCTGCTGCTGCTTGTTGCTGTTTGTGATCCCGCTGCTGCTGCTGCTGTTTTCTGCTGCTGGCTGTTTTTTTTTTCTGTTTGCTGCTGCTGCTTTTTGTTGATTCGCGGGTGTTTCCTGCTGCTGCTGTTGCCGCCCGGTGCTGTGCTGATTTATGTTGTTGCTGCTGCTGCGCTGCTGTGAGCCCCCCCGCTGCTGCCGCGCTGTTTGGTTGCTGCGCTGCTGCTGCTGTTTCTGCTGTTTCTGCCCGCTGCTGCTGCTGCTGCTGCTGCTGTTGCTTGGTTCCCGCTGGTTTTGCTGGTGCGGCTGTGCTGCTGCTGCTGCGGGTGGGTGGCTGCTGCTGCCGCTGCTTTCTTTTTGCTGCTGCTGCCCCGCTTTTCTGTTTCCCGGTTGGGTGCTGCTGCTGGGTGGCGCTGCTGCTGTTGCTGCCCGCTGCTGTGTTGCTGCTGGCTGCTGTTTCTGCTGCTGCTTTGCTGCTTATGTTGGGTGTGCTGCTGCTGTTGCTTCTTTTCTGCTGTGCTTGGGGCCCCTGCTGGTGCTGCTGCTTTGCTGCTGCGTTGCTGCTGCGCTGCTGGGGTGCTGCTGCTGGTTTCTGCCCGCGCTGCTGCTGTTGCTGCTTGCTGCTTTCTGTTTTTGCTGCTGCTGTTGGTGCTGCTGCTGCTGCTGCTGCTTTGGGCGTGCCCGAGCTGCGCTTTTTGCTGCCTGCTGTTTCCCTTGGGTGCTGCTTGCTGGCTGCTGCTGCTGCTGGGTGGGTTTTGCTGTTGCTGCTGCTGGGGTTTTTTCTGCTGCGCTGTTTCTGCTGTTTCGGGTGTTTTTGTTTTTGCTGCTGCTTTTGCAATTTTTGTTTCTGCTGAGGGGCGCTGCTGCGCTGTTGCTTTCTGCTTTCTGCTGTTGTGCTGTGCTGCTGCCCGCTGTTGCTGCTGCTGCTGCTGTTTTTGTGGGGTGCTGTTGCTGCGCTGCTTGCTTTCTTTCCGCCCGCGGGTGCTGCTGCTGTTTCTGCTGCTGTTGCTGGGGGCTGCGTGCTGCTGGGTGCCCTTTCTGCTGGGTGCTGTTTACGCTGCTGCTGTGCCCGTTGCTGTGCTGCTGGGTGCTGTTGCTGCTGTGCTGCTGCTGCTGTTGTGGGTGCTGTTTTCCCCGCTGCTTTTGGTGCTGTTGGGTGCCCGCTGCTTGCTGCCTTTTGGCCTTTTTTCTTCTTTTTCTTTTTTCCCTTTTGCTGCTGCGCTGTGCTGTTGCTTTGCTGCGGGTGTGCCCGTTTCTGCTGCTGCTGTGTTTCTGTTGGTTGCTTTCTGTGCTGTTTCTGAGTTGCTGCCCGTTTCTGTTGTTGTGCTGCTGCTGCTTTTCTGCCTGTTGGGTTTCTTTCTGCTGTTTCTTCTGTGCTGCTTTTTGGGCTGGGTGCCCGCTGCTGTTGTTTCGTGCTGCTGCCTGGGTGCTGTTGTTTTCTGCTGGTGATGTTGGGGTTTTGTTTCCTGTTGCTCTGGTTTTTTGCTGCCGCTGCCCGTTTCTGCTGCTGTTGCTGGTGCCTGTTGCTGCTGTTTCTGCGCTGCTTTCTGGGCCCGCTGCCGCTTTTCTGCTGCTTTCTTTTTTGCTGCTGCTGCTTGCTGGGTGTGCCTTTTTACTGCTGCTGCCCGTGTTTTTGGGTGCTGCTGCTGCTGGATTTCTGCTGTGCTGCATTTTTCTGGGGTTTCTGCTGCTGTGCTGCTGGTTTTTGCTGCTGGGTGCTTTTTCTGCTGCCTGCTGCCTTGTCGTCCTTTTCTTTCTTTGTCGGTTTTTTTTTCCAGCGCTTGTTGCTGCTGTTGTTGCTGTTGCGGGTGCTGCTGCAGTTTTTTTTGCTGCTGCTGCTTTCTGTTGCTGCTGCTGTTTCTGCGTGGTTTTTCTGCTGCTGTTGCTGCTGCTTCTGCTGTTTTCCCGCTTGTTTTTGCTGCTGTTTCTGCTGCTGTTTTTTGCTGCTGGGTGCTTTTGCTGCTGCTGCTCTGTTTTTTGCTGCTTGGTTTCTGCTGTTTGTTGGGTGTGCTGTGGCTGCTGTGCTTTGTTTTCTGCTGCTGCCCGTGTTTTTTGCTGCTGCTGCTGTTTTTTGCTGCTGTTGGTTTCTTTGTTGCTGTGCTGCGCTGTTGTTTCCCGCTTGCTGCTGCTTTTGTTGCTGCTGCGCTGCTGTTTTGCTGCTCTCCCTGTTTCTGCTCGCTGCCTGCTCATGGGATACACACTGAAGGAAAAATATTTTGTAGATACGGAAAACCTTGATTGGAAAACGAACTTCATCTTTTTACTTGGGTGTGACGATATTTTTTTTTTTTTTTTTTTTACTGAGTAAAAAGGTTTTTCTATCATAATACAATAATAATAATAATGATATAAAATAATAATAATAAAATAATAATTAATAATAAAATAATAATAAATAATAATAATAATAATTGTTATTATTATTATTATTATTATTTTTAAATTATTATTATTAATTATTATTTTTAAATATTTTTTTTATTATTATTATAACAATAATAGAAGGGGAAATAGATAAAGAGAAAAAGAAAGGGAAAATGAGAGAAATGAAGAGGGGCAGAGTGAAAGAATGACTAGGATCATAAGGGAATGAGGGAAAAGAAGAGTGATGAAGGGTAAGTGGGGTGAGGGAGAGACGTACTGCAGCTCTTACTGGCATTTCTTTGTAAGGAGACATGAGACCGCTTCTCCTGACGTGGATCTCTTAGTACAAGAGTGATACATATGTTCGATACTTGGGTGTCTTTACTGTGGAGACGTTTCGCCCATCAATGACTTTATAAATCCTATACAGATTAAACAATGGAAGATGTGAAGAGATACATTGAGGTAATCAGTCCTCAGAAATGATGTGTGTTCAGTCCCCCAGCTGCGATAAATGTAAAGGCGGGATGAAGATTTATATACTGGAAACAGGTGAAGTGAAGCAGTTGGAGACAGCGCCACAGATGGGAGGAGACCTCTATTGGAAATAGGTCGCATCAATTGGTTAGACAAGCGTCAGTGTGTTAGAATTTGAAGATATTGTGTCAGACAATTATCATTATATTAATATTATACAAAACTGGACTAATTACCTACAATTACCTCTTCACATCCACCACCGTTTATTGTCTGTATTGGACTGATAAAGGCACTGGTTAGTAAAACAACTCCACGGTAAACTTACCCAAATGTTCCACTTGTATTATAGTTGCCTATCTGTAGGTTCTGTATACCAATGACACCAATAATGCAGATCTTAGTCTTATGACAACCTCTCTCAGTGAAGTTTCAAGTCAAAAGACGAAGACCTTCCGCAGGCTTACCTGTCCACCCCCTTGTCAGATACAATATTTTACATTGATCTCGACACGCAGTCATTACTGCAGCGACACAAAAAAATGTGGTTATCTTGATTGCTCCTGCCGTCCCTCTATGTAGTGTAGTCAGCGGCAGATCCTTCAATCCTTCATCCCCGACAGGTGCTCTCTTTAGATGTTTCGGTCTGAGTGCACGACTGGTTAATAAGTTTGAAGTTTTCAAGGCTCCTCAGTGATCTTCAGTTTGACTCGTCCTTCTTCTCCTCTTCTCTCCCAGTCTCTTCCTCACTTTCTCTCTCTTTCCATTCCAACTCTCAATTTCAAGAATTTGTCATATCTATTTAGACAAGAGCATCAAAAGAACACTTAGGACGCCCTTCCGTCCTCCTCGTCCTCCTCCTCCTACATCTCCCTCCTCCAACCTTTCTCCTCGGTTCTCCTTTTTCGAATTCCCAACACGGTCAAGGAGCAAAAGTCGCTTTGTAATTTTTTCACTACCTCCTACACGATGTGTATGGGAACAGCATAATAAAGCGATCAGATCAGTCTTACAAAGGCTCGAAAATCGAATTTAAAAGAAAAATCTCTCTTGGATCCATTTCCTTGAGCGAGGCTGTCTCATCGCATTAGACACCCCTGCTGTAATGACCACGATAAATTTAGAAGCAGTAAAAGCCAATACAGATATCTGACACGTATACTCTTTGATCTGAGGTAGCGGAGAAAACGACACTGATCATCTCGGGGATACTCGGAGGCATTGAGGACGCGAACATGGAGTTACACACACACACACACACACACACACACACACACACACACACACACACACACACACACACACACACACACACACACACACACACATATAATATATATAAATATATATATATTTTATAAATATATAATATATATATATATATATATATACAATATATAAAATGTCGTGCCGAATAGGCAGAACATGCGACTGGCTTAAATAGCAACGCTCATCTTGCCATATAGGACAAGTGAAAATTTGTGTAGCAAAAATTTTTCGCCAAAATCATTCTGAACCTTAACGAAAAAAAATATTTTTCACTGTGTTTGTTTAGTATTAAATTATTGTAAACAAATCTAAAATATATTTAGTTGGGTTAGGCTAAAATAAATTGCTCTTCTTATAAAAAGGGTTGGGTAAGTTTCCTAAGATTCTTTTGGGGCAAAATTAAAAATTTTTACATTAACATTTAAAAAAAAAATATATCTTTTTAAAAGCATAAGAGAAAATTTCAGAAAGGACTTAATTTTAAATGAGTTCTTGCTAATTGACCAGTTTTACATATTCGGCACGACATATATAAAAATATATATATATATATAAATATATATATATATATATATATATATATAATATATATATATATATATATTATATATATATAAAAATATATATATATAATATATAATATATGCAATAAATCACATAAACAGGTGATTTCAGAATATGCAATACAACCACTCTGAAAGAATAGAGAAATTCCAAGCGCTTTCGTGACTACCACATTATCAAGGGAAATATCTTTGATATTCCTTGATAATTGAGTAGTCACGAAAGCGCTGGAATTTCTCTATTCTTTCAGAGTGGTTGTATTGCATATATTTTATATATATAATATATATATATATATATATATATATATATATAAATATATATATATATATATATATAAATATATATAATACTATCTTTACAAAAACACAAAACACACACATACACACTTAAAAAATTCACAAACGGGCGAACTTTAACAAACATTACCTTTCAATCTGCAGCAAGGATTCAAACCTGCACACTCTATATCAAAGTACAAAAAAAGTACATAATACTTTCGCCACTCAGCCAGCTCTAGCTGAGAGAGAGAAAAGAGAGAGAGAGAGAGAGAGAGAGAGAAGAGAGAGAGAGAGAGAGAGAGAGGGGAGAGAGAGAGAGAGAGAGAGAGAGAGAGAGAGAGAGAGAGAAAGATTAAGATCCCAACAGAACGAGGTGAGGAGTCCACACGCACAACCTGGCTATGGGAAAGAGGTAATTGGCCAGCCCTTTGCTCTGAGCTTCCCACCACCGATTGGAATGCTCTTCTCCAAGGGGATGTTGACAACCAAGGGAAAGCCTTCACTGGACACATCCTTAATCTACAACAAGAACACATTCCTCACCGGCAATAATGACGAAGCCTACAGATCAGCCTTGGTTTGGCTTTCGTTGTAGAGAGGCTGCTACTGCTAAGTACAAAGCATGGCGAAGGTAAAAAGACATCCTACCACCTATAACAGGAACTTGCACATGCAAGCCTGTAGGCATATGGTACGTTCAAAAGTGGGTCATTGCTAAATGGGAGGTGGACCTAAAAGAAAGTTAGCATCAGGTAGGTAGCTCCAAAAACCTGGTGGTCCCTGGTCAAGGGCAGACAAGGTTATCTGCCTGATGAACTTATTCCCACCCCCTAAATCGACAGGATGGGACCAACCTCTACTAGTAGTCAAGAGAAGGGGGACCTCTTTGCTGAACACTTTTCTACCAAAATGCAAGTTCCTGATTCAGCAAGGGACCCTCCTTGGCTAGCTGCAAGAACGGTGTCAAAACTGTCAGTGGTGACAATAAGGCAGGAGGAGGTGCATTTCCTACTTAAATCGCTTGACCAAGAAAAGGCTGTGGGTCCCAGACAAGTTGAGCCCAAGATTGTTGAGAAGATGTGCAGACCAGCTAGCAGCACCTCTAACTCGCATCTTTCAGCACTGCCTAGTACAGTGTAAATGGCCCTCTCTATGGAAAGAGGCGAATGTAGTCCCTGTTCACAAAAAGAAGAGCAGAGCAGAAATCAGCAATTACAGACCAGTGTCACTCCTGTCAATCACTGGTAAGATCCTTGAGACAATAATCTCAAGACAATATGACAGAGTTTTTTGAATACCACTCACTACTTTGTGATCGTCAATATGGGTTCAGGAAAGGTTACTCTGCTGCTGATCTGTTGTTAAACTCTCCACTAAGTGGCACCATCACTGGATGAATCCAAAGTCAGCTGTGTGGTAGCACTGGACATTGCTGGCGCTTTCGACCGGGTGTGGCACCAGGGCCTCTTAGCAAAACTTCAAGCACTGGGAATTGCAGGCTCTACGCTATGTCTCCTCAGTGACTACCTTCATGGTAGATCTCTAAGTGTAGTTCTCAATGGAACGGAATCAGCAAGACATCCTATTGGGGCAAGTGTTCCACAAGGAAGCGTGCTGGGTCCATTGTTATGGAATGTCTACTTCAACGACCTTCTTCATCTCATCCAGAATCACATGCATATGCAGACGACTGTACACTGACATTCACTTATCCAAGAGAAGAAATGCCAGCTGCTCTAGGCTACATCAATCACCAGCTGAGAGCTATATCAGCTTGGGTAAATAGATGGCAAGTAACATTTGCACCTGAGAAAACGCAAATGATGATCGTCTCTAGGCATCATGATGGTAATGCTGGTGCAGTAGTAAGGATGAATGGGAGGATGTTGGCACCTGAGAAGAAGTTGATATCCTTGGGTGAAATTTGACTCCAAGCTAACCATGAAGAACCATTTTTGTAAATCTTGCAAACAAGGCAGCCAGGAAGCTTACAGCACTTCGCCGTATCTCCCATCTGCTTGACAGTAGGGGTTGCAAGATCCTGTACGAGGCACAAGTACGCTCGCACCTTGAGTATGCTCCACTTTCTTGGTTTGCCTGCCCCCCCCCCTCTCATCTGCGACTGCTTGACAGAGTAGAGAACAGAGCAAGACGTCTCATCTCTCGCCTGGACCCATCCTGGATAGATCTTCATTTCAGCAGAGCCTTCAACATAGGAGGGATGTGGGTGGCCTTACTGTTATGTACAAGGCCAATATTGTCAAAAATACCACACTTGGATCCACTTCGAGGACAGCGTGAAACAAGCTTTATGCCACAAGACGGGCAGAAAGCAGCAACTTCACTCTGGCTGTAAACCCCTTTTCCAGAACATCACTCCATCTGAGATCATACATACCCAGGATGACTCGAGTATGGAACACATTCGTACAGCATAATGATGTCAACGAGATAAAGTCAGTTGATTAAATGAAAATGCTGGCCCACAGATGGCTCCAACTTCATCCTGTTTCCTATTTTGATGCCCTCAAAACCCAAAAAAAATTTCTTTCAAATGAGCTGATGTGGGGTAACGCTTTTTAGCTTCCCCAATTTTAAAGTTAGGAACCCCTTAACCTTTAAATAGCTGTCAATAAAGCAGGGTCCCAAAACCCTTTTCCCAAACCCTGGTAAAAAAAAAAAAAAAAAAAAAAAAAAAAGCATTTTCCTCGGGGAGCCCAGTGGATTTTGGGGTGATGGCTTTTCTGAACAAGACGAAAACTTGGTTTTTTAAAGGGGCCCGAAAGTGAGGAATTTGTTTTTTTTTAAAACATTTTAATTAAAAATTAAATCGCCAAAAAATAAAAAGAGGGAAAAAAATTTGTGAAAATTTTTTACAAATTTTTAAATTTTTTAAGTGACAGGGGAAACACAAAACCAAAAGGGACCCCTCCCGGGGCCAGTTAGAAGTTCAAACCCCCAAACAAAATGTCAACAGTAACAACTTCCGCAATTTAAAATAAATGCAATAATCATAAAGGTAATAAAAAAAAGAAGCTTTGAAAAGGAAACAGAACCCGCCAGCAGGGGACTGGCAAAACAGAAATAAAAAAAAATTTTTTCGTTAGTATCAACATGGCAGGAGGTGAGACAATGAATATTTGACGGTTGCTTAGGATGACAGGGCTGGCGTTACACTTGAAAATTTTCACTCACAAAATGAAATAAAAAGGGGAAATGACCCCAAACTCACGAGCCCTTCCTGTTTAAAACTTTAAAAAGTTTTTTAAAACGCCCCCTTTTGATGGTTAGAAAACTGGGGGCCGTTTGCTATAAATAATAAAATCAAAAAACATCGTGCGGGAAAAAATTTTAAAAAATTAAAACCAAGTTTTGGAAACCCAAATTTTGAGTCCCTGGGGGGGAAAATCCAAGCCCGGAAGTAGGTCATCTTTTAAGAGTTAGCCCGGCACTGTTCATTTTTCAAAAATTTTGGGGCAAAAAATCCTAACTTTCGGGTCTGTGTATGGGGTTTATGTGTGGTGTTTACTCACCTATTTGTGGTTAAAGGGGTTTCATTTCAAAACTCCTGCCACCCTCGTCGCTGTTTTGGTGTGAGGAGAGTGGATCACCACAAGGCTGAGTTAGAATAAAAAAATTTCACCAACTAAGTTTGAAAAGTGAGAAAACATATTTAAATTTTTCCTTTGGCCCTCTTTGGGACGAACCCAAACCCAACTTGATTATAAGGGGGAGCAAACGGAGGAGAACGGATTTTTTCAAAAGTAAAAAAAAAAACTAGGTCATTCGGGAAAAAAATTTTGGGTGAACGTCCCAAAATTTGGGGCTTTTGCCTTTTTAAAATTGGAACGAGAAATTTTCCGAATGGCAAAAAATTGTTTTCCTTTAATGTCTAAAACCAGCCACTTTTTTTTCTTTCTTTCCCCCTTTTCCTTTTTTCTGTAAAAAATGTAAGTTTAATCTACACAAACCCCCCAACCCCCAACACCCAACACACCCCCACACACACACACAAAACACACACACACCCCAAAACCAACACACAAACACACACCCCACACACACACACAAAACACCACACACCCACACAAAACACACACACAAAAAAAAAAATGTAAATGTTTTTCCCTTTTTTAAAAAAAAGGAGACAAAAAAAGGGGGAAACTAAACTATAAAACCTGTGTCATTTCTGTATAGTATAAAGGGTTTTATGAAAAAGTTTTATCGGGAGGAAAAGTGGGGGAAAGCACCTGAACGGAAAAAGGGGAGTATAAACCCCAAACCCAAAACACGGATTCAGGGAAGGCAAACCCCTGTGCCCAAAAACCCTTTCTCGGTTTTTTATGAAAAGTAACAGAAGTAAGAAAACGAGAAGAGGGGGGGGTTTGATTGCAACCCTTTCTTGGACTGCAAAAAAGGCCCCTTTTGACACAGTTCCTCACAAGAAAATTGTGCAGAAGCTAGGGGAATCAGGGCCATATAACGGGTAGGGCACCTTGCAAAAAACAGAAAAAACCTAAACGGGGAGGCAAAAACCGATCAAAAATACTTGAAGGTATCACAGTGAGCCCCTGGGGGCCGAGCGGGGCCCCCACGGGGGGCGGTCCTGGACCATGCTTTTTTTCGTATAGGGTAAAACGCCCATAAATGAAAAGGGGTGGGGACTCAAAATTTCCCGTTCGCAATGGGGAAAATTTAAAATCAATGGGGATCGGGCGGGATTTAAAAAACCCTTTGGACAGACTGGACACCTGGTCCAGCAACTGTTTTTCCTTCAAAAATTTAACCCCGCAAAAATGAAAGGGCCCTGAAGATCGGGGAAGGGCACAGAAAACAGCAACGAGTATGGGCTAGGGGGGCCCAAAAGGGAGGGGCAAAACCTCGCTCAAGGAGAAAGTTCTTGGGGTGAGTAACCCCGAGCTTTGTCTGGGGAAAGCACCACAACCAGAAAATTTTTTTCCCAGCATACGGGCGCCTGGAAAACCAAGAACACGTTCCAAATACCTTAAAAAAGGAACGTTAAAAGACACTGTACCCCCCGGTACGTCGGGCCCCCAATACGGGGATTGCAGCACCATTTTGGAACCCAAAAACTGGCCAAGAAACGCCCAAAAATTAAAAAAATGAAAAGGGTTTGCAAAAAGGGCTATTTTCTAGAGCTCAGGGGTATGCCCCTCCCAAAAAAGGGTTGAGGGAAATGGACGACGACACTGGAGGACAGGGTGGGGGAAAAAAATGATAACACATTTTAAAAAATCCGAGTGGAATAGATAGGGTTTAACAGAGCCGGGTTTTGTTCCGGAGAGGGGAAACACAGAAAAAAGGGGTCACAACGGAAGCTGAAGACCAGACGATCAAAAAGGGATGTTGGGAATTTATTTTTAAAAGTCAGGAAGTGGAATACCTAGCAAGTGATGTAGTTGGGGCGGGAAAACCATACATAGTTTTAAACCCAGGAAATTTATAAAGCCCCGGAACAAAAGAGAGAGAGAGGTCCTATTAGCGATCAGTGAAAAGGGGGGGGCCAAAGAGCTGATTTTTCGACTCCTGCAACCACACCTAAAAAGGAATGATCTCATCAACAGCACCAAACCCGGGTTTTAAGGGAGGGGAAAACCGTGCCCACAAACCACTGGATTTTCTATGACATGGTGAAAACAGAAAGACAAAGAGAGAGGGGTGGGGGGGTTTTGCATATTTTTTGGATTTGCAAAAAGGGCGTTTACACAGTTCCACACAAGGGGGATTAGGGGCAAAAACTGGGGGCCCAAGCGGGGAAAACCCGGGGGAAGGCCCCAACAATGGTTTAAAGGGAATACTTGCAGGAAGACAGCAGCGATCCGGGGAACGTGGCGAGGTGTCAGAGTGGGCCCCCCTTTTGAAAAAGGGGGTCCCACAGGGTCAGTCCCCGACCAAATGCGTTTTCTGTTTTTTGTTTAACGAAAATGACGGAAGGAAAATACTCTGAGGTGTCCCTGTTTTTCAGATGACGTGAAGTTTGGGCCCCGCAATTGGCCCCCGGAAATTCAATCCCACCAAGGCAAAAATCATGGGGGGGGGAAAATTGGAAAAGGGGAAAAAAGACCGCAGACGGAGTACCGTCTAGGGGCCCGAGACGCATACCTCACTCAAAAAAAAGAACTTGGGGGGTATAACACAGGCACATTTTTAAAGCGCACATCAACCGAAAAAAACGGCTTTAGCAAAGGGGGGCCTTTGCAAACCTCAAACAGCAAATTTCCCACAAACCTTTAAAAAAAATCGTTCAGGGGCCCTGTACACCGTGTACTTAGGCCCCTATTTGGGGTTGCCACCATTTTTGGGAAACCCCCACCTAGCCAAGCACGTAAAGGGAAAATAGAGAAAGTCAAAGGGTTTGCAACAAGACTTTGTCCCCGAGGGGTAAGAGGGATTCCTAAAAAAAGGGTTTAAAAGGGGAAAAAGCCTGACGACACTGGAGGACAGGAGAAAAATGGGGACATGAAACGACATAAAAAAAACTAAGGAATTGACAAAAGGGGGACAAAGACAGGATGTTTCAGAGATTTGGGCACAGTAACAAGGGGACAAAGGTTTTGGGAATTGAAGCACAAAGAATCACAGGGATGTTAGGAAGTATTTCTTCAGCCACCGAGTAGTCAAATAAAATGGAATAGTTTTTTGGGAAGCGAAAGTATGGAGGCAGGATCCATACAAGCTTTAAAAAAAGGGATGAAAAAACTCACCCGGGGTTTTTTTAAGGGGGAGTGGGCCTATTAGGGGACCATTTAAGAGGCGGGGCCAGGAGTTTGGGCTCAAACCCCCGCAACCCCAACTAGGTGATACAACTAGGGGAGTACACACACACCACACACACAAAACACACACACACACACCCCACCACGATACCTTTTGCCCAAGGGGCATCGGAAAAACCTCAAAAGGCCCAAAGGGAAACCGGGCAACATCTCCCCGGGGTCCTTTGAAAGGAGCAGATAGTTTTGCGTGCCCCCTTACCACAATCTTCAACACTCCCCCGGAAAATGGGGAACTACCTGAGGTATGGAAGACGGCCCAAAATTTGTTCCCATTTTTAAAAAAAAAAAACAAAAAAGGGCACTAAACTTTTAGACCTGTGTCATTTTACGTGTATAGTATGGGAAAATTATGGAGAAATTTTTCAGGGGGAAATGGGGGGAGCACCTGGAACTGAACAAAAGTATAAATGCCAACCAACCCCGGATTTACGGAGGCATTTTCCTGTGCACCAAAACCTTTTTTGGAGATTTTTTAAAAAAAAAAAATAACAGAAGTAAGACACGAGAGAGGGGGTGGGTTGATTGGATCTTCTTGGGCTGCAAGAAGGCCTTTTTCCCCAGTTTTCCCCACAAAGATTATGCAGAACAAGCCAGGCGCATATAACAGAAGGCACGCAAAGGGTCAAGAATACCTGAAAAGGGGGGCAACAAAGAGTCAAGGTACGTAATGATGTATCACAAAATTGGGGACCTTTTGACGAGCGGGGGCCCACAGGGGTCGGGCCTAGGGCCAGTGCCCATTTTGGTATAGGAACGACATGAATTTTAAAGGGTTGTCAAAAAGTGGTTTCCCCGTTTGCAGATGATTTTTAAATTTAATGAGGGGAAAAATTTAAAACGGGTGGACAAGGGAGGGCTTTCAAAGAGACCTGGGCAGACGGGCACCTGGCCAGCAAAAGGCCTTTTTTTCGAATTTAACCTGCCAAAAGCAAAGTCATGAAGATAGGGGAAAAGGGGACAGAAGACCACAGACAAGTATAAGGGTAGGTGGGCCAAAAAACTGCAAACCTCACTCCAAAGGGGAAAGATCTTGGGGAGTATAACACCCAGCCCTGGGGGGCCCCCCGGAAAACCCCCATCAATCAGATAACTGCTGGGACCCCAGGGGGGCCTGGGAAAAACCCCCAAACAGCATTTTGAAAACCTTAGAAGGGAATCTTTTAAACCTGTAAAAAACCGTGTAAAGTTCCAGGCCCCTTTCTGGAAATGCAGCACCTGTTTTGGGAAACCCCCATTGATAAAGCACGTCAAGAAACTAGAGAAAGTACAAAGGTTTTCCACAAGGTTAGTTCCAAGCTAAGGGGAAATTCCTTGAAAAAAGAATTTAAAGGGAAAACGGCCTTGAGACACTGGAGGAAAAAGGAGGGTCAAAGGGGGACATGATAAGGGAAAAAAAAAAACTTTCGTTTGGGAAAAGACAAAAAGGGGGACCCAAAAACAGGATGTTTTCCCGGGAGGGGACACCCGAAACAAGAGGCCACAATTTGGGAAATTGAAAACACAAATTTGTTTAAGAGATATTAGGGAAATATTTCTTCAGTCATAAGTTGAAAAAGGGATTGGGAAAACCAAAAAAATTTAAAGTAGTGGAGGCAAAAAAACCAAAACACATTTTAAAAACAGGTTTTTTAAAGCTCATGGAGCGGGGGGAGAGAGGGCCCAGTAGCAAACCGGGGAAGGGCGGGGGGGAGCTAAAATCGACCCCTGGCAAAACCCCAAATAGGTGAAATAAATTTAGTTCCACACTCCCCCAGCAAATAATTCCTTTACAACACTAAAAGCATTTCAGGGCCCGTACTGGAAATTTTGCAGCACCAGTATGGAACCCTCGCCTAATCAAGCATGTGGAGAAAATGGGATAAGTAAAATGCTAGCAATAAGACTAGTCTCAGAGCTGAGGGAAACGAGCTCTGATAAAATTAAAGGCCAGAAGGACTAGGGGTGTGACATGATTACGACGTACAATATACTGAGAAGATTTGACAGAGTGGACAGGAACAGACTGTTTGAGAGGCAAAAAATAAGTACATAAGGACACAGTTGACAGTTAAAACACAGTTGAATCATAGGGAATGTTAGGAAATATTTCTTCAGCTTCAGAGTGGCCAGGAAGTGGAGCGACCAAGACACGAATGTGGGAGAGACACAATTCGTGAATAAGTCTTAAAAAAAGATAAGCTAGGGACTTTCGATCCAGGAGAGAGTGAACCCAGTAGCGGCCGGCAGAGAATCAGATCCAGGAGCTGAGATTCAACCCCTGAAGCCACGAACAGGTGAATACAGAGGCTCATCACTCCCACCTGGCTATCCTAGACACCAAAATCCAGTCACGAGGTTTTATTTTCGACAGGAGCTCAACAGATGAAAGTCTTGCAGCAAATCTTGTAACAGTTGAGCAACAGATCTTACAACAGGTGTTCAAAAAATTGAGGTCTTGCAACAGAGGTGTAATAGATGATCTTGCAACAGGTTTGCAAGTATAAAAGATATTTTTTGCAACAAATAGTATTGCAACAGGCTTACAAAAGACATCCAACAGGTCAAAGTTTCATAGTAGTCTTGCAATAAGTGTGCAACAGATGGTCTCACCGGAAATAAGTAACAGAGTGTTGCATTAGGTGTGCAAAAGAATAATATCCAGTAAAAAAGCTGGCAACAACTGTCTTGCAACCTGTGAGGAACAGAAGATGTGGCAACTGGTGTGCAGTAGATAGCCTGGTATAAACGTTGCAAGTTTGTGCAACGGATGATCCTGCAACAGGTGTGAGTCAGCTAGTCTTGCAACAGGCGGACAACAGATACAATTTTGCAACAGATTACGGAGCAGCAAGTGTGCAATAGATGAGAGTCTTGCAACAGGAGTCCTCACAGATGTCCAACAGATGTGCAGAAGGTGAATCTTGCAACATGTAAGCAACATATGAAAGTCCTGGAACAAGTGTGCAACAGTTAAAGACACAACAAATAACTTAAGAACATAAGAACATAAGAACGAAGGAACACTGCAGAAGGCCTACTGGCCCATGCGAGGCAGGTCCAAGTCCCTACCGGCTTAAGCCAATGCACCCAACCTAGTCAGGTCAGGTCACATTGACTTAAGGGAGGAACACGGCAACCGACCTGTTAGCACAAGCTATCAGGTCTAACTCACACCCACCCACATCTACTCATGTATTTATCCAACCTATTTTTAAAGCTACACAACGTTCTGGCCTCTATAACGGTACTTGGGAGTTTGTTCCACTCATCCACAACTCTATTACCAAACCAGTACTTTCCTATATCCCTCCTGAATCTGAATTTTTCCAACTTAAAACCATTGCTGCGAGTCCTGTCTAGGCTAGATATTTTCAGCACACAACTTAGCAATATTCATGCAACAGATTAACGTTGTGTTATGTTCTTGCAACATATGAACTTGAAAAGGGTGTGAAATGTATGGGAAAATATTGCAACTAACGTGCAACAGATGAGTCTTGCCACAGATGTGCAACTGATTAAAGTCTTGTAACAGGTGTACGATAGCTGATCTTGCAACAGGAGTACGATAGCTAATCTTGCAACAGGAGTGCGATAGATGATCTTACAACAGGAGAGCAATAGCTGGTCTTTCAATAGGTGTGCGATAAACGATCTTGCAACAGGTATGCAATAGCTGGTCATGCAACAGGTTGCGATAACAATTATTGCAACAGGAGTGCGATAGCTGGTCTTGCAACTGGAATACGATAGATGGTCTTGCAACGGGAGTGCAACAAGCTATGTCAGAGCAGGAACAAGCAGACGCTGCCGGCAGTCACACTAATCCACAAGAGAATGCATCTCAATAATTGTAATAAGATCATGTTGAGTCGTGATCTATGTGGTTAACAAGGACTTAATGATTGGCTTCGTGACTTACACTTTGTTGCAGTTAAGTTGGGAGTTGTTAACCTCTGGTTGTATTATTACTGCTCGTTAATTTTAATGTCTGGGTATTAAGTTCAAGTGAGAGAGAACAGGTGGGGAGATGGGAAGAGCAAGAGAGAGAGAGATAGAGGGAGAGAGAGAGAGAGAAAGGAACTGAAGTACAGCAGAGTAGATGAAAAGAGGTGAAATCTCAAAAGGAAATAAAATGATGTCTTTTACAGATAACCAAGAATATGCACCTCTAAGTTGCATATTCTTTGTTGTTTCAAACATTCATTTGTTTTTCAGGGTTTTTGACAAGACTTTTTCTTAGTTTGTTGAGGGTAGAGGTATGATGCTTCTGTGATTGTCTCTAGAAATTTTTGTCTGCCTCTAGATGAATATGTATTACTAACATAGTGTCACATATTTTTTTGTTTCTGACTGGTTTGTTGTCGAAACAATGGTGAGCCATCGTCGGTGTTGCCAAGATAAAGTTTTCTGTAACTTTTCATGGTCGAATTTACTCTGGCTGCAGATTCTCGTGGCTCTCAGGAAAAGCCTTGACAGTGGGCTTTTATTATACATGAGCATCATACCGACTGAAGTATTGTATGTAGTTTGCCGTGTAAGTTGGTTTCCTGTTGTTGATGGTTCTTGATGATTATCACATCTAGAAATGAAAGATTATTAAGAATTTCAGGCTGAATTCTTTGAATTTTATAGAAAGTACTAGTTGTGTGACTAATGTTGAAAATATCGATGTTTTCCCCGGCGTCGTCCCAACACCTTTCTATTTTCAATATATTAGTTTGAAAAGATCCTGCCTGTGGATTCCAGCAAGTATGAAAACCTTGCGAGATGGTCCACCTAATTTCCTGGGTAGAGAAAGGACTCGGCTCAGTGTTCCAGAAACCACTCTAGAGAAGATCCATTTCTTTTCGCCCACCACTTCCAGCCAAGGACAGTGAGGTTTCCTGGAATATATGTTTCTGGGTTTGTAGGTTAGCTTTTGTATTATATTGAACTTAATATATTTTTTTTTCAATGCGTTCGTCCAACCGTTTCTTAAGACTGAGCGATCAACAACAGCCTCGCTGGAAAGAGACCAGGACGCGAATAGCGAAAGAATCGGGTTTCACGTTAATAATAATAATAATAATAATAATAATAATAATAATAATAATAATAATAATAATAATAATAATAATAATAATAATAATAATAATAGTAATAATAATAACAATGATAATAATAATAATTTAATAATTTAAAGACTCTTGTTTTCTCACTTATAATATTACAGGGCAATTTGTTCAAAAATCTGTATGCAAATGCTTTACATACTGTGGTATCAATGTTGATGCTGGATCACCTTAAAGTGGGGGTGAAATTTGAGCAGCTTTGCCGCTCCCCTCGTTTTGATTTTTCTTTACTGGTGGATTTTTCATTCTTCGTTAAATTTTGTTCAGGGGAATTAAGGAAGGGGTCGCCTTCTGTTACACTCTTTGTGCTTCCACCACCACTTGCAGTGTTGAGGTGGTTTGTACCACTCAAAGAAGACTGTATCGTCAGGAGGACCTTCAGGTAGACCACCTGGTGGCGCACTGGGTTGTTCATGCTATAGCTGTCTGGTAGTGGAAGCACTACCTGAGGTCACTTGAGTTCCAGGATGGTGACTGATGGTATGTAGCTCTTGTCATTCTTACCGATTCGTCCTCTTCCATTATTAGCTGAATGCTGCTAGCTCTTCTGGGTCTTCCGAATCTAAATGGCCAGTTCTGCTAATCCTTGCTGTTATTTCTGGGGAAGTCATCCTATCGTAAGGGTTCTTAAATGGAGATATCGCAGGTTGAAGATAGACACACTTGTAGGATGGTAACTATATTGTCAGACTGAGATGAGGGATGGAGCCCAGCTGCCTTGCCTGTCCGCTGAATGGTCTGCCGCCGAGTGAGACCGGGGCAGAGGTATGAGCCTACACTTCTGTATCCCGTGACATCACACAAAGCCACAGGCCTACAAGGGGTCTCGTATCTAAAGCACATGGATGATACTAATGCTATGCTATATAATACTGGGAATACAGGGATCAGCAACTATGCTGACAATCCTGGGGTCTATGCCCTGGGCAGAACAAGGAGTCATCCTGAAAAGACATTCGGCACTGATTGTTACTTGATGGAGTGTGGGGACTAGTGGATTTTTTTTTTTTTTTTTTTTTTTTTTATCAACAAGCAGCCTCCCATTTTTTTCTTTTTTTCGAAGATTTGCTCTGTTCTCTCTTTCTCTTCCGTATGTCTCTCAAGACACCTTCCTTCCCTGGATCCCTGGGGAAGGTGACTCCTAACAACCCATACGCGAACACGGTTTATGACAACGACCCTGAACCAGAGTCAGCTGGGCATCAAGATGCTATGCCTGTCCCTGTCAGTGATGCCACTCCCAGTTCTGAAGCTGATTCTGTAGGCATTCCAGTACTGAGCTCTATTTCAGCAATGCGGATTAGAATGACGATAATATTTGGAATGTGTTAGCCAGGTAACCAGGAAAATGATAAACTTGATGCTTGTAGTTTCAACACTTTTGCTGAAAAGACATTTACTGATTTGTGTGTTACCCGACTCCGCGGCTCGGTGGTACGTGGTCGGCACCTTAACGTTGGTGTCTTGATTGATCCCTGATCTGTCTCCCGAACTTTCATGGTACTAGCTATTTCTCTCTCCTGGAGTCAGGGGAAAATCCTTTCCTCCTGTCTGTCCTTTGTGGTGAAAGCCGGAGGCTGTTGACTGGTGGCCTTTTAAGGCCCCTGCCCATTGTGAAGACTGCTAATTTCTTGGAGCATAATTCATTCATGTTTCATGGATAAAGACTTTTACTAACGGGTCAAAGTGCGAAGGTGGTGTTGGCTTTGCTGAGATTGCCTGTGAGGACTCATTTTGTACAAGAGAGTTCTCAGTGTTTACTACTACTACTACTACTACTACTACCACCACCTCTTCCTGCCTATATATAGCCGCCCTGCCCTACTTCTGGTTAGTGTGACTTTGTAAATGGTCCAAGTCGGACCGAAACGTCGTCTTAAGCTTCTCTCTTTTATGTGCGGGTTATTTGTGTATGTTTACTACAAAGCTCCACACAGTCGTCACTGTTCTTACCCTCATAGTTGCTTATATGTTTCTTGGGTCACTGTACGCAGATTCTCAAAGTGCTCTGTTTGCCCATGCCAAGCATTCTTATCTCCACCCTGTGGTTAAAAAGATCCAGGAATGATCAGCTCATTTCCACATGCAGAACACAAGGATGCGGAGTTCTGTTGGTGGCCAGGCCATGTTAGTGTCCTTGGAAATGAACAGGTAGATGCCGAGGCAAGAGCTGCTGCAGCAAGCCCACGCTATAGAATACTTATGTCTCACTGTGACTTCATGGGCCCTATAAGGGCTAATGGTGCCCTAAAACTATAAGTAAATTATAAGTGGTTCTGAAGGACGTAGGTGTTTGAACCTCCTCCTTCAACAGGAATTGTCACTTAAGATGAATCTCTGTCGATTGAGGACTGAACATACAAAACATACCCACAGCCACCTGTTCTCAAAAGTTTCTGCGTCACCTGTGTAGCTTGTGGCGTGCCGCTGACTGTGGAACACATTTTAACAATTTGCCCCCCAGTTTTTTAAATTTTTCCCGGGGTTTGCACATTATCATAATTACCGAGGGGTCCCGTAGGGACCCGAAAACCTTTTGGGGAAAAATTTTTTTAATAATTTTAAAAGGGCTGATATTTTAACTTGGTATGACAGTATTTTTTTGTATTAATTTTTTTTATTCACGCTCGTATCTTTTATTATTGGTTAATGTTTTTTTTTTATGGGGAGTGTTTTTAAAAATTTCAACCCTTTTTCCCTTGGATGAGAGCTGAGTGACCACAAAAAAGGCTCCTTAAATAAAAAAAAAATTTTTAAAACCATTATTTACTTTTTCCTTTTAAATTTTAAATTTCATTCTGTTTTTTTACAGCGATTTTAACCCGTTAATTTTAATTTTTTTCCCAATATTTTGTGCCCTTTTTTTATTTTTGCCGAATATTTTCCCCGCCGTTATTTCATACAGTTATTCATATAGTTTTTCTCGAAATTTTTTTGAGTGTCATTTCCCTTTTTTTCCCCCAGCTTCTTATATACAGAAATTAAAAAGTCCTTTTAAATTCCCCACTTCATGAGGTAAAAACCCGGTTAAATTTTTCTGAAAAAATTTTTCATAGGCTTAGTTAAACCCTTTTTCTCAAACGCCCCAAACCAATTTTCTTACACTTTAGCAATTTATAGATTTAATTTAGGGGTTTAAAACTGAAACCAGACAACGGGTCAAAATTTAAAAATTCGCATGAAGGTGACCTGAAACCCAAAGGGGTGGTTTTTTTTTTCAGTTTTGGGCTCTAAAAGTAACCCTGTTTTTTATCCTCAAGAGAAGTTTTTAAAAGAATGCGAGACAGAGAGAGAAACAGAGAGACAGAGACAGAGAGAGACAGAAAAAGAGAGAGAATATTGATTTACCAAGGCTTCCTAAAAATACATCTTACCCCCCACCTCTCCAAGGATCATCATGTCACGAGTGGCAGTAATGGCTTCGTTATCGTTCCATGACTACTTCAACTGCTGTCGTCCTGATCTAATTACCCAATTGCTTTGCCCTAATTAACTTTTCCTGATCCACTATTTTCGAGCCGCTTCCTACGCAAAAAAAAGATCCTCACTGATCAGTAAATCAGTACAATTACAAGAAAAAAATAGTAGAGAGAAGCCTAATCAAATTTTCCCGAGAATTAATAAAATATAAAAGTACAGTGCTATATATATATATATATATATATATAATATATATATATATATATATATATATATATATATATATATTATATATATATATATATATATATATATATATATATATATATATATATATATATATATATATATATATATATATATATATATGATATAATATATATATATATATTATATATATATATATATATATATATATATATATATAACCTAATTTGTGCATTAACCGAGCTAATGTTGGACAAAACTAAGACTAATTATGAAACGTTTTGGGGCAAATCGGAATATTTTTTGATACATTGTGTTACAGCATTTTGCAGTATTAATGAATACTGAGTGTGGTAAAGAATTTAACTTGTGGAATACCAGAGGAATTACCGAAGGTTTCAATTTCCTTACGTTTTAGAACAAGTGTTTACCAGAAAATTATATTTAAATAAGTTCCAGCACACACGATGTTACTAGTGCTGGAGGTGTAGTGAAGAGCCCTGAGTGAAGGGCCCTGCATGAAGGGTCCTCAGGGTAGGGTAGTGTGTCGTGTCAGTCATCAGAGTGCGCTGTTCTCTTTGGGTTTCCGTAAAATATATAATATATTTTTACTTGGTAATGGAGTGTGTGCGGAAGCAGCAGGATGTTGCAACACGGTCTTGAAAATCCTTTATGTGAAGGGAGGACATGGAGGTAGAGGGGAGAAGAGGGATAGTGGGAAAGGGGAAACAGAGAAAGAGGAAAGGTGGGATTGGGAGGAGGGGGAGAAGGGAAGACGAGAGGGAATAGGAAGAAAGCAAGGAAAGAAGGAGAAGGGAGAGAGAGAGGAAGGGAAGAGAATGGACGAAAAGAGGGAAAGCCATCTAAAAATCTTCCACATGACCTTTCTTTTAGCTGTCATACGAACTGCTTACTTAGTTGCCCTAGATAGTAGGTTGGTAGACAGCAACCACCCAGGGAGGTACTACCGTCCTGCCAAGTGAGTGTAAAACGGAAACCTATAATTGTTTTACATGATGGTAGGATTGCTGGTGTCTTTTTTCTCTCATAAACATGCAAGATTTCAGGTACGTCTTGCTACTTCTACTTACACTTAGGTCACACTACATATACATGTACAAGCATATATGTACACATCCCTCTGGCATTTCTTCTGTTTCTCTTACTAGTACTTGTTCTTGTTTATTTCCGCTTATCACCATGGGGAAGTGGACCAGAATTCTTCCTCCGTAAGCCATGACTATCGCAAGAGGCGAATAAAATGCCGGGAGGAAGGGGCTAGTAACCCCTTCTCTTGTATATATTACTAAATGAAAAAAGAGAAACTTTCATTTTTCTTTTTGGGCCACCCTGCCTCGGTGGGATACGGCCAGTTTGTTGAAAGAAGAATATATATATATATATATATATATATATATATATATATATATATAT
The DNA here is from genome assembly GCF_026875155.1 of Cherax quadricarinatus. NCBI lineage: Eukaryota > Metazoa > Arthropoda > Malacostraca > Decapoda > Parastacidae > Cherax > Cherax quadricarinatus. The sequence continues at coordinate 45,710,568 of NC_069402.1, forward strand.
ATATATATATATATATATATATATATATATATATATATACATATATATATATATATATATATATATATATATATATATATATATATATATATATATATATATATATATATAAATATATATATATATATATATATATATATATATATATATATATATATATATATATATATTATATATATATATATATATATATATATATATATATAAGAGAGAGAGAGAGAGAGAGAGAGAGAGAGAGTGACGAGCCGAGATTCGAACTTGTGATTTAATGGTCATCAGATTACTAGTGCAGCACCTTCCCAATCAAGCCTCAGAGAGGATAAGTAGAACCCAACCTAGGAAATGAACTTCACTCTGAACAGATTTTTCGCAGACTACCACCGCCACTCCCAACCTGCGGCCAACTGACAAACGAAGCTCTTGGTCCTTCTGAGGCACCTGTCAATGTGCGGAAAATTCGAATTTGCATTCGTTTATTACTGATTTTTCAGCCAGCTGACGATTACCTAGACTTAACGAGAGATAGATCGGCCATCATGATTGTCAGGAAGAACAGGATGACACAACTGTAAACACTGCTGGAAAGAAATTCACGATAACATTGATATTGGTGAATGAGTAATGATCTAGACGCTGAAAGACTAATACGCTTTCAGCAATTCCAATAATAATAATAATAATAATAATAATAATAATAATAATAATAATAATAATAATAATAATAATAATAATAATAATAATAATAATAATAATACCTTCACGTTCGAATGTAGCTGTAATTCCTAATTAATGCAAATTGTGTGGGTGACAGCACAACGTGGAGTTGTACGCACATGCTAATGGACGTTTTGTGGCGAGCAACTCTTTTCTTGTCATTATAATGGTATAATGAACACCGAGGAAAACAGTTTGCAATCCAAATGTTGTTGTCTCTTAAAAAAAAAATTTCCACAATTCATTAAGAGGTTTAATTTATCCCCACTGTCTTACGTTGACCTCCATTCTGCATTGTGGAAAACCAGAAGTGGGTTTTTTTGGTAGTTGCAAGGTCTGAGATCAGTCCCAAAATCAATGTGAACTTTCCACTGAGCCAGGCCAGTCAGAAGAAGAATTTCCTAAACAGTGTTATGTCTATTCATTTAATGGAACTGGCCAATTAGGACCTTCACATTGGATTTGCTGGGGCCCAGGAGCTGAGTCCCGGCACTCGCAAACACAACTCAGGAATTACAACTCGGTGAATGCAACCCAATAACAATTCGGTTCTTCCTATGAACAAAATATTCTAACAGTTAAGGTTTGAAGCTTCTCGGAAATTGCATTCTCAAGTCTTTGCATGGAAAATAAGACTCCCTCATTTTTTATGTAAAATTGGAAAAATTAGGACCTACACAACAACAACATTCTGAACCTTCAAATTAGGATACACCCATGCTTAAGGTTTCAAGTAGATCGGAAGAGGCGTTCCCAAGCTATCGCACAGCACAGAAAGTTCTGTTTGCACGTCCCAGTCAAAATTCGAGTCTTCCGCTAAGATAAACCAACGCTGATAATTTAAAATCAGTCAGAATAATTGTGATGCTATTGTACTTAAACCATGGAGGAAGAAGAAACAAATGGGTAACTGTTCCTGAGTTTACGACCGGCTGTCCAATAAAGCAGTACGATGAAACAAGTATTTAAGGGCTCACTAAACTTTTGAAACTACAAAGAGCGAGTTTTCAGTATTTTTGGTTTCCGTTCAAAATAATAGTATTTTATTTCAATATCCCCTGCAGTACTGCAACATTTTTTTTTTTCATGCGTCCTAAAAGTTACCAGACAAGGAATCCTGAGGAGTTGAAAGAAAATTGTGGAAATAGGCACTTGTATAGTCCAATACTTCAATATAAGTGTTAAAGGTTTGAAGCCAATCGGATAAGGCATTCACATGTTGTTGCATGAAAATATGCTTTTACAATTATCCCAATTAAGGCTTACACAGCCAATAACAATGCAAGTCTGACCTTAAAAAAAATCAACTATCGGTGAAAAGTTTGAAGCCGATCACAGGAACCATTCTTCAGTTATTTACATGAATATGAAAGAAAAATCCCATATTTTAACTCTGTTATGAAATTGTCTGTATTAGACGTATATAATTTATAATTATAATCACTCATCTTCACCGTAAAATACATCAACCTTTGAAGCTGGAAGCAGCTGAAATGAAGCCTCATCATGTGATCTCATAAAATAACATCAATCCGAACCTTCCCCTCAATTCGATACACCGTTGTTAAAAGTTTCAAGTCTATCAGAACAAGTATTGCAAGTTACTGAACGGAAACCTTGGAGAAGTTTGGGAGAACTATAAAAAATCTGACAACTTCTATAGGTTCTCCTTACCGGTGATAACTAATAAATCAAGATTTATTTATTTGTCATGAGTGTGATATGCAGTTGGTCAGTAACTCACAACATTCATAACTTGTGTCTTAATAAAAGTCGTTGGTATAACAGTGGTACTCAAGTTATAAATGTTTTCCCTACTTATAAAACATAGTCACAAGTGGGAGAAGAAAAGAGAAGTGATAATAAGGCAGAATAGACTAACAAAATATTAAGTGTTATCTTCCAGTTTGTGGGTTTGTTATGAATTGTTCCAGTTATGTTATTGTGACTTTTAAACCTTATACAGCACGTGACAAAATATTAAAATAAAAGTCAGTAATACCTGAGCCTTTGAGGGACAAACTGAATTACTCTAAAAAAAAATGAATAGGAATGTTACGGGACATTCCAACATGTACAACCACCACTTAAGATTCCGAATCTGTTTTCGGTCGACAGAAGACGACGCACATATGTCTTTGAAGCTACATTGTCTTACGTTCTGGAGCTGGCATAGAAATTTTACCAAATTTAAAAATTATCCCGACTCTGAAAGTCCCATTATTTTACGAATTTCTGTGACATCTCCGGAGTGGAAATCAACGTCTTCTCAAGGATCCTGCTTCCGACTTCCTGTTTTCTTGTGTGACAAGTAACTTGGGAACTCAGGCAATAACTAAGTATATTTTTATTTGTAAATAATGACATAATTGAAATATAATTCGTCTTGTCCCTGGAAATAAGGTAGTTGCAAAATCAGACAATTCGAGAGCAATATGGAAAATTTAAAAAAAAAAAAAAAAGCGTTTTCGGTGTAGACAGGAAATGTAAATGCTGAAATTTTGCCTTCCATGTTTATGTCTTACAGTTTTTTGTTTTGTTTTGTTTTAAGGCAGAAAGATAACAGAGAGACACAGTCACGCACCTGGAATCAACATGTAAAGGATTAAAGTGAGAGTGAACTTAATCCTTTCATCTCTTCGTGACTGGTTCGTTAGTCGAGTCGGTGGTCCTGGGTGATGCTGGAGGATGCTGGGTGATGCTGGAGGATGCTGGGTGATGCTGGAGGATGCTGGGTGATGCTGGAGGATGCTGGGTGATGCTGGAGGATGCTGGGTGATGCTGGAGGATGCTGGGTGATGCTGGAGGATGCTGGGTGTTTGCTGGAGGATGCTGGGGTGGTGGTGATGTGTGCTGGTGGTGACAGTGAGTGCTAAGGGAGGATGCTGGGTGGTGATGTGTGCTGGTGGTGATAGTGAGTGCTAATGGAGGATACTGGGTGGTGATGTGTGCTGGTGGTGACAGTGAGTGCTAAGGGGAGGATACTGGGTGGTGATTTTGTGCTGGTGGTGATAGTGAGTGCTAATGGAGGATACTGGGTGGTGATGTGTGCTGGTGCTGACAGTGAGTGCTAATGGAGGATACTGGGTGGTGATGTGTGCTGGTGGTGATAGTGAGGCTAATGGGGATACTGGGTGGTGATGTGTGCTGGTGGTGACAGTGAGTGCTAATGGAGGATACTGGGTGGTGATGTGTGCTAGTGGTGATAGTGAGTGCTAATGGAACATACTGGGTAGTGGTGGTGGTGACAATGACTTCTGGTGAGTCTTGGTGGTGAAAGTGAGTGTTGGTGAATGTTGTTGACTGTAGAGGGTATAATGGTAGATATTAATTTTGTTTAGTTTGACCCATTAAAAAGAAAAATTAGATACGAACATTATAGTACACACATTATCAAGATCCTTGAGTAAAGAATGCATTTTATAAGCTTATAATATTCCCAAACAAAAAAGGTACAAAAATAAATGTAAAGTCAATAAAAAAGGGAAAACAAGAAAAAAAATTGAATCTTCTGGATATATCTCATTAGAGAAAAAATAACACTGATGACGTCATTTATCCCAGTCAGAGACACGTTCCCACCCTCTCCATTCCCCAAGCCCCATCCCCCCTTTTTTTCAAATTCCCCCCTCTCACTACCTCTCCGGGGAGGCGGACCTGAGTGGGATGGCGGAGCTGCCATCGGGAATGTGTCAAGCAGATCAGAGGTTGTCAGAGCCAGGTGGTGACCCGTGTCGAGTGAGTACTGTCACCTCGGAAACAGATGGATTATAGCATGTATATCTCCACTCTGTCAGTCTGTCTCTCTCCCTCTTTCTGAAGCAGTGTCATTCTCACTACCTGACAGCTTACAGTTTCCTCTATCTGTCTGTCTGTCTGTCTGTCTGTCTGTCTGTCTGTCTGTCTGTCTGTCTGTCTGTCTCTCTCTCTTTTCCCCTCTCTCTCTCTCTCCTCCATCTCTTCTCTCCTCTCTCTCTCTCTCTCTCTCTCTCTCTCTCTCTCTCTCCCTTTCTCGACAAGAATTCTACAGTATTTGAGATAGTTTCGACAGAGGTCTGTATAGCTAAAGAACTGGGTACTTTGATGTTGAGTGTACAGGTTCGAGTCCTGCTGTGAACTAATATATATATATATTTTATATATATATATATATAATATATATATATTTTTAATATATATATAATATATATATATAATAATGTATATTAATATATAAATATATATATGGAGAGAGAGAGAGAGGTATGAAAAGGGGAAGCACCAAACAGGAAAGATCAAGAGAACGGGAGGAGAGAAGAAAAGAGTCTGCGAAAAACAATACACTCATCCACCTGAAGGAAGATGAGGAGCAAAGTCAGTCAACTCAAGAGCCATAAACGAGAGGACAGAAGAGAGGCGAACTGTAGGGAAGGAGAGACGCTGGTTGTAAAGGAAAGGAGGGAGACACGATGAGAAGGAGGGAAGGACGAGAGAGAAGAAGGAAGGAGGTACAAGGGAAAGAGGAAGAGAGACGAAAGGGAAGGAGGGAGGAACGAGAGGTAAGTAAGGAGGGAAGGAGGGAGAGGCGAGTGGGAAGTAGGGACGTTAAGTTGTAGAGGAGGGCAGAAGAAGGTAGGGGAGGGAATTGCAAGAGTGGGCAGGGCAGAGGAAGGGGACAAAAACAATGGTAAATGAGCAGAGGTAGGCAGGAAGTAGAGAGGAAGAGAGAAGTTAAAAGCGGAGAGTTACCATGAAGAAAGGTAGGAGAGGGGATAGAGGAAAAACAAAGATTGAGGAGGAAATTTGGGGGAGGGCAGTGAGGGGGGAGAGTTAGAGGGGAAGGGGTAGGGAAAAGTTTTGAAGAGGGCTATTTTAACAAGGGTGGGGTGGAAAGTCTGTAGAGTGAAGGGAAAGAAAGGGGGAGGAAGTCCCTCTAAGGCTCTGTTTGGGTGCCTTCGGGAAACCTCCTCTGGTACGAGATGGTCCAAAAACAGGAAAAAAAAAAAAATGGCTCCGAAGAACTTAGAAAATCTGGTCCGCCAAGGGTCACCATCTTGGATGTTTCACCTTCTAGAACTGGCTTGATGTGTTCTCTCATGCAGGGCATAACCTTTTGCCTATCTAGTTAACTACCCCTTAGCAAGGGAACTAACCCAACCTAACTTAACCTAACTCAAACAGGGAACTAACCTAACCTAACTTAACCTAACTCATGCAAGGGACTAACCAACCTAACTTACCTTAAAGCATGCAAGAGAATAACCTAACTAACCTAACTTAACCTAACTCATGCAGGGAACTAACCACCACTTGACGTTTTCTTAACCTTTCCTTCTAACCTAACCTAACTAACCTAACCAAACCTAACCAAACCTAACCTAACCTAAATTACCTAACCAAACCCAACCAAAAATTTCCTATGAGGCTGTCACAGGCGGGGGCGTTACTCCCGAAGCCCTTTCCCGGTATACTCCAGGGATTAGGTCTCTACGAAAGACAACTCTTCCCTTTTGAGATCATGGCTTAGCAGTTCTTTGTTTGACGAGACTAATTCGGGCAAAGGAGTTTTGCGTCTGGTTTGCTTTTCGTGACTCTCACTCTCTCTCCTGTGCATTTTGAAGGAATGGTGCGATCATGTCATGTTTTTCAGCTCCCCTTCTGCAGACTGAGGTTATGAAATGTGGAAGCACGGGACATGTTTTGCTCCTTGTATCTTTCTTCCGTATTGGGTTCGCTTTGTCTACTAGTCTGTGAACCAAACCGCCAATCCCTCCTCCGATGGGCTCCGTGACCCGATGACTCCGATTACTCCGATGAAATCCGGTTCCAATTACGTGCATCTTTTTCAGAGTCTGTTCTTTAATAAGATTACATGGTACTGATCATTTGCCTATTCTCCCGGACGGGGGGAATTCCTACACAATCTGGCCTCGAGTGGAAACTGGAAACTGATTGACGAATTTTTGAGACTTGGGCAGTGATCTCTGACGCCCTTGACGACTTACGTGATGCAATCTTTAGGTTCTCTGTAGTCGCTTCCAGGGGTCGCCGCACCCGCTCGCTTCTTGGTTGCTGGTGTGATCCATCAGGTTGTTGGTACCCGCTACCCTCAGTCTAATGTGTGCGCCACAGCCTGGCTGATCACGAACTGATTTGAGAAATCTGTCGAGTTCCCTCTTGGAGACAGCTAGAGGTCTGTTGGTAATTTCCTGACGCATGAAGGGAGGGTGTTGAAGAGTCGTAGTCACTTTACACTTATTAAGTTATCTCTCAGTGTATTCATCGCTTCCCTGTTTTTCACCAGAGGTATCTTGCACCGTCTGCCAAGCCTTCTGTATTGATCTGTAGTGATTTCAGTTTGAACGCAGGTTTGGGACCAATCCCTCCAAAATCTTCCAGTTGTAGATTATCATGTACCTTATTCGCCTACGTTCGATGGTGTACAGCTCAAGGGACTTCAGAAGATCCCAGGAATTTAGGTACTTGACTGAGTTTATTCGAACAGTGAAGGTTCTCTACACATTTCCTGCTTCTGCAATTTCGCTTGCTTCGAGGAGGGGGATTTGGTCGTTAGTACTCAACAATATTCCTAGAGAGAGCGAGTGACTTAAAGAGTGCCATCATTTGCTTTGCTTCTCTTGTTGTGAAAGTTCTAGTAATCCAACCTATTATTTTCCTTGCAGATGCGATAATGACATTATTGTGCTCCTTTAAAGTCCTGTAGGGCTTATGACAATTTCTCTGGTGCTGCCTTGGGACACAATAGAAGTTAGAAATCCACGGTCAGGTGACTTCAGATCTTATCTGCCAGTCTCTTGGAGGAAGTAGGTCCATGAGAAGCACTGCCGGACTGTTCGTAAAGCCTATCCTCACCTTGGAGACCACTTTTCACTAGTTAATTAAATAGCTAATGCACTAGTGGGAGTTTGGCCCTCAAGGAAAGGAATTCCCGGGATTTCCGGGGGAGGTCCTGGGTGGTGGGAACCTTTTTGGGTGGGCCAAAAATCTTTTTTGAGGGTTCTCTGTCTTAAATGTCTAAGTTCGGAGATTAATGATGGGAGTGATCCCATTAGCCTTTAACAGATCATTCTAAACACTGAGAGCAGAGTTGAATATTCACACCTGACTTTGTCTTTAGGCCACCTAGTTACATTAGCTGCTGCTCTCGTTATATCCCGTTGTGGATACCTTGAGGACACATGAGATGCGACTGAACCTTGTTGTTGTGTCTTGTTGTAAGTGAGGGTTAGATTGGGGCGCTCCAGAGGGGCAGAAATCCTAAACATTGGTAACACTTGGTAGAGACCTGAGAGTCCCACTTGATCCAGCAGAGCTTGGGAAGGGAAGCTTGGACATGGTTGGCGGTGCCTGAGGAGTGGTTTCTTAGAAGTGGATAGTTTCTTGGCTCAAGAATTTTCTGCATTTCCTTTTTCTTTCAGGACAAATAGCAGAAACATCTGATGTTTTCATGTACAGAGGACACATTTAGGTGATTTTTTTATTGGTACAATCACGATAGGGAATGTTGGCCAGAGCAAATGCCTACAAATTTGCCCTTTGTTGTACTGCATTTTGTTGTTATTGACCAAAGGGCATAACACTTGAAACATTGTGTCACACTGCCAAAGGTTCCTTAGAAAATTTGGTCAGATGTACTCTGGTACTGAAAATTTGAACAGCCATTTTGACACCAAGTTGGGCCTCCTAGGTGTTCGAGTATTAATTTTTAAAGTTACCTTATTGTTGGTTGGTTTGGTATTCGAGAATTTATGTTGCTTCTACAGCCCTAAGGTAAGTATCTCGGTAGTAATGTTATCAACAATGTCTTTACGCAGGCTTTGTTTCATAAAACTGTTGTTCTGGCCACAAAACACAGTCCTTCTGAGCTTGATAGGCTGTCGGTAGCAACTGGGGTAACACCAAAGGTCTTCAGTTTATCCAGAATCATGCTTTAGTAGTTGAAGTAACTCTTCTTCTGAAGAGAGGTGAAGTACTGCTCCCAGCGTGGGTTTAAATAACATCCACTGGAGCAAACAGTTGGGACGAGCAAAATACATTGAGATTGTATTCATGGACATTTGATTTCCAATGATAGTAATCTTACTCGAATCTCGCCATGATGCCTGAGAGGTGCATTCTGGCAGAGGAGATGCTTAACAAAAAGGTATCTTTCTTAATGTTAGGCCTAACATCCTATTTAAGCTGACTTATGAACGGTCAGCCCTAAGATAGCCTACCCTCGAGTTAGTGAGGGGGAAAGGGCCCAAGGTCAAAGATAGGCTGGATTTTAAAAAACCAACGGCGACCTGATGGTCAAATGCCATTGTTTTAACTGCCAAAGCGAAGTTGCCCGAAAAGGAAGAAGATAGGACAGTTCAGAAGGATAGCAATGTATGTAGTGTGTTAAGTGTGTGGGCAGTGTTGTTGTATGGGTGAGGGGAGAATGGGGAAAGGATGGGGGTGATGGGGATGAGAGGGGTGAATAAGCAAGCAAGTTCAACCGCCTTACTCTTGAAGGGAGATGGGGCTCGAGAGTGACTGCAAGCAAGTCTCCTCTCAGCTCTGGGGAAGAAACTACTCAGGGATAACCCAAAGGTAAATTCTCGAGGCAACAGTTTCAAGAGTTGCTCAGCTGAAGAGCGGGGTACGACGCGTCTTCTTCCCACGGAGGCTGGGCTGCAATCTTTGTCTTGTCAATAAATTCGAGAGCAATATGGAAAATTTATAAAAAAAAAAAGCGTTTTCGGTGTAGACAGGAAATGTAAATGCTGAAATTTTGCCTTCCATGTTTATGTCTTATAGTTTTTTGTTTTGTTTTGTTTTAAGGCAGAAAGATAACAGAGAGACACAGTCACGCACCTGGAATCAACATGTAAAGGATTAAAGTGAGAGTGAACTTAATCCTTTCATCTCTCCGTGACTGGTTCGTTAGTCGAGTCGGTGGTCCTGGGTGATGCTGGAGGATGCTGGGTGATGCTGGAGGATGCTGGCTGGTGATGATGTATGCTGGCGGTGACAGTGAGTGCTAATGGAGAATTCTGGGTGATGATGTGTGCTGGTGGTGATAGTGAGTGTTAATGGAACATACTGGGTAGTGGTGGTGGTGACAATGACTTCTGGTGAGTCTTGGTGGTGAAAGTGAGTGTTGGTGAATGTTGTTGACTGTAGAGGGTATAATGGTAGATATTAATTTTGTTTAGTTTGTCCGTTAAAAAGAAAAATTTAGATACGATACTTATTAGTACACACATTATCAAGATCCTTGAGTGTAAAGAATGCATTGTATAAGCTTATAATAGTTCCCAAACAAAAAAGGTACAAAAAATTAAATGTAAGTCAATAAAAAAGGGAAAAAAAAAAAGAAAAAATTGAAATCTTCTGGTATATCTCATTAGAGAAAAAAATAAAAACACTGATGGACGTCATTTATCCCAGTCAGAGACACGTTCCCACCCTTCCATTCCCCAAGCCCCCATCCCCCCTTTTTTCAAATTCCCCCTCTCACTACCTCTCGGGAGGCGGAACTGAGTGGGAGGCGGAGCTGCCATCGGGAATCGTGTCAAGCAGTCAGAGGTTGTCAGAAGCCAGGTGGTGACCCGTGTTGGAGTGAGATACTTGTCACCTCGGAAACAGATGGATTTTTAGCATGTAGATCTCCACTCTGTCAGTCGTCTCTTCTACTCTCTTTCTGAAGCAGTGTCATTCTCACTTAACCTGACAGCTTACAGGTTCCTCTATCTGTCAGTCTTCTGCTGTTGTCGTCTGTTCTCTCTCTCTCTCTCTCTCTCTCTCTCTCTCTCTTCTCTTTCTCTCTCTCTCTCTTCTCTCTCTTCTCCCTTTCTCTACAAGAATTCTACAGTATTTGAGGGATAGTTTCGACCAGTGGTCTGTAAGCTAAAGAACTGGGTATTTGATGTTTGAGTGTACAGGTTCGAGTCCTGTTGTGAACTAATATATATATATATATATATATTATTTTATATTTGTATATATATATATATATATATATATATATATTATATGGAGGCAAAGAATGGGAATGTATTGAAAGTTATTAGTAGTTACCAACACTCTTATATGGATGTGAAGCTCTGGGTGGTAATGCAGCAGCGAGGAGACGGTTGGAGGCAGTGAGTTGGTCCTGTCTACTAAGGGCAAAAGTGATGGTGTAAATTATATGCAGAAAAATCGGAGTGTGAAAATTAGGAGAACCCGGTGTTGTGGAAGTTAATTAAAGCATTATCATGGGCAGAGAAGATGGGGGATGTTGAGGTGGTTTGGTCATTTAGAGAGAATGGATCAAAGTAAGAATGACATGGAAAGCATATAAATCTATGGGGAAGGAAAGGGGGTAGGGGTCGTCCTCGGAAAGGGTGGAAACAGAGGGGGGTTATAAGGAGTTTTTGTGGGTGAGGGGCTTGGACCTTCAGCAAGCGTGCATGAGCGTGTTAGATAGGAGTGAATGGAGACGAATGATACTTGGGACCTGACGATCTATTGGAGTGTGAAGGCAGGGTAAATTTAGTGAAGGGATCAGGTGAAACCGGATATTTTCATATAGTCGGACTTGAGTCCTGGGAAATGGGAAGTACAATGCCTGCACTTTAAAGGAGGGGAAAGGTGGGTTTGGGATATTGGCAGTTTGGAGGGGTATGTTTGTGTATCTCCTACTAACGTATAGGCTTTCTAGAAATGTTATATTTGAGCACCTCTGCAAAAAGCAGTGATATGTGTGAGGTGGTGAAAGTTGTTGATGATGATGAAAGTATTTCTTTTTGGGGATTTTCTTTCTTTTTTTGGGTCACCCTGCCTCGGTGGGAGACGGCCGACTTGTTGAAAAAAATATATATATATATATATATATATGGAGAGAGAGAGAGAGAATATGCAAAGGGAAGCACCAAACAGGATGATCAAGAGAACGGGGAGAGAGAAATGAGAGAGTCTGCGACAACAATACATAATCCACCTTGAGGAGATGAGGAGCAAAGTCAGTCAACTCAAGAGCCATAAACGAGAGGACAGAAGAGAGGCGAACTGTAGGGAAGGAGAGACGCTGAGTTGTAAGGAAGGAGGAGGGAGACACGAGTGAGAAGGAGGGAAGGACCGAGAGCGAAGAAGGAAGGAAGGTACAAGGGAAGGAGGAAAGAGACACGAAAGGGAAGGGGGAGGAACGAGAGGTAAGTAAGGAGGGAGGAAGGAGGAGAGGCGAGTGGGAAGTAGGGACGTTAAGGTTGTAGAGGAGGGCAGGAAAGACAAGTAGGGGAGGGAAATTGCTATGAGTGGGCAGGGTAGAGGAGGGGACAAATACAATGGTAAATGAGCAGAGGTAGGCAGGAAGTAGAGAGGAAGAGAGAAGTTAAAAGCGGAGAGTTACCATGAAGAAAGGTAGGAGAGGGGATAGAGGAAAAACAAAGATATGAAGGGCATTGGAGTGAGGGAGTGAGGGGGAGAGTTGGAGAGAGGATGAGGGAGAGTTTGTGAAGAGGGCTATTGAACAGAGGGTGAGGGTGGAGTACTGTAGAGAGGAAGGGAGAAAGGGGGAGAGGGAAGTCCCTCTAAGGCTCTGTTGGCTGCCTTCTGAATCCTCCTCTGGCTACGAGATGGTCCAAAAACAGGACAAAAAAAAAAAATGGCTCGAAGCACACTTAGAAAATCTGGTCCGCCAGGGGTCACCATCTTGGATGTTTCACCTTCTAGAACTCTGGCCTGATGTGTTCTCTCATGCAGGGCACTAACCTAACTTAGCCTAACCTAGCTTAACCTACTCATGCAAGGGAACTAACCCAACCTAACTTAACCTAACTCATCCAAGGGAACTAACCTAACCTAACTTAACCTAACTCATGCAAGGGAACTAGCCTAACCTAACTTAACCTAACTATGCAAGGGAACTATACCTAACCTAACTTAACCCTAACGCATGCAAGAGAACTAACCTAACCTAACCTAACTTAACCTAACTCATGCGAGGGAACTAACCTAACCTAACTTGACGTAACTTAACCTAACCTAACCTAACCTAACCTAACCTAACCTAACCAAACCTAACCAAACCTAACCTAACCTAACTTAACCTAACCTAACCTAACCAAACTTTGCCTATGAGGCCTGGTCACAGGCGGGGGCGTTGACTCCCGAAGCCCTCTCCAGGTATACTCCAGGTATTAGGTCTCATACGAAAGACACTCTTTCCTCTTTCGAGATCATGGCTTAGCAGTTCTTTGTTTGCACGAGACTAAATTCGGGGCAAAGGAGTTTTGCGTCTGGGTTTGCTTTTCGTGACTCTACACTCTCTCTCCTGGTGCAGTTTTGAAGGAATGGTGCGATCATAGTCATGTTTTTCAGCTCCCCTCTCTGCAGACTGAGGCTATGAAATTGTGGAAGCAACGGGACATGTGTGCTCCTTGTATCTTACTCCGTATTTGGTTCTGCTTTTGCTAACCTAGTCTGTGAACCAAACCGCCCATCCCTCCTCCGATGACTCCGATGACTCCGATGACTCCGGTTCCAGTTCCGTGCATCTTTATTCAGAGGTCTGTTCTTTAAGATTTACATGGTACTGATCATTTGCCTATTCTCCTGGACTCGGCGGAATCCTACATCAAGCCTGGCCTCAGTAGTGGAAACTGGAAACTGCTGACTGACGAATTTTTGAGACTTGGGCAGTGATCTCTGACGCCCTTGGACGACTTCGTGATTGCAATCTTTAGGTTCTCTCTGTAGTCGCTTAGGGGTCGCCGCACCGTCGCTTATTGGTTGTGGTTGTGATACATTCTGGTTGTTGGTACCGCTACCCTCAGCTAATGTGTGCGCACAGCCTGGCTTGATCACGAACTGATTTGAGATATCTGTCGAGTTCCTCTGGGAGACAGCAGAGGTCTGTGGTAATTTCCTGGAGCTTGAGGGAGGGTGTTGAAGAGTCGTTGTCACTTTACACTTAATAAGTTATCTCTCAGTGTATTCATCGCTTCCCTGTTTGTTTCACAAGAGTATCTTGGCACCGTCTTGCCCAAGGCCTTCTGTATTCATCTGTAGTGATTTCAGTTTGAACGCAGGTTTGGGACCAATCCCTCCAGAATCTTCCAGTTGTAGATTATCATGTACCTTATTCGCCTACGTTCGAGGCGTGTCAGCTCAAGGGACTTCGAAGTTCCCAGGAATTTAGGTCACTTCTTGCTGAGTTTATTCGAACAGTGAAGGTTCTCTAAACATTTCCTGCTTCTGCAATTTCGCTTGCTTCGAGGAGGGGGAGTTGGTCGTTAGTACTCAACAATATTCCTTTGCTTCTCTTGTTGTGAAAGTTCTAGTAATCCAACCTATTATTTTCCTTGCAGATGCGATAATGACATTATTGTGCTCCTTTAAAGTGCTGTAGGGCTTATGACAATTTCTCTGGTGCTGCCTTGGGACACAATAGAAGTTAGAAATCCTCGGGTAGGTGACTTCAGATATTATCTGCCAGTCTCTTGGAGGAAGTAGGTCCATGAGAAGCACTGCCGGACTGTTCGTAAAGCCTATCCTCACCTTGGAGACCACTTTTCACTAGTTAATTAAATAGCTAATGCACTAGTGGGAGTTGGCCATCAAGAGAAAGGAATTCCGGTATTGTCGGCTGAGGTCCTGGGTGGTGGATGACCCTTTTTGGGTGGCCAACATCTTTTCTGAGGACTTCTCTGTCTTAAGTGTCTAAGTTCCAGGCCAAGAGGTTCGGAAGTTGGTCTCTTTACCCACTGTAGAGATCACTGGGAAGCCTTATGATTTGTTGCTTGATAAGGGGGAATTGTCAACTGCCTTGTTAACATCGTCCTTCATAACTTCGATAAAGATGGGCTCCACTACAACATGTTGTACTACCTCTCCCTCCAGTCTAACATTTTACTAGATCTTACCAAGGGTGTTTGAACAAGTGAAGTGATTCTGGTTATTCCCGAACTAGGCAATGACTTCAGAAAATCAGTGAGGTTTATACCACTAGATTTCTCTGATGGGTTGCGTCTGCAAATTGTTGGAAAGGAAGCTGAACGTTCTTCTTGTTGGTATTAGGAGACAAAAGGCTGCATCTCTTCAGTGAAGTTTGGTTTTCTCAAGTAACGGTCTGGCTGGCTGATGACATCCAGGAGAGTTTTGCCAGATGCCTTAATACTTTGGAAATCTTCGTCCTCCTGGAGAAAGCGTATGATAGAATGTGAAAATGTGTCAATTTTTACCATCTCCAAACTGAGAGAGCGGGATTATTTCTTCTAATTTCCTCCATCAGTTTCTAACTAACATATCGTCCATGGTGAGAGCTGGATAGTGCTGGTAGTTCTAACTGGAGGAGTGGACGGGGGTTTCCCTCAAAGCAGCATTTTGAAAATCATATGTTTTAATGTAGCCTTGTTAGTATTATGCCAGGTGACATCAAGACGTTCTCGTATGGGAACGATTTTTCAGTGTATTGCTCGGGTTCAGGTGTCAGTGGACAACATCACAGCTGGGCTGCTTCTAACAGCGAAGGGTTTTCTGCTCTAAAGATGGTCGCTGTTCATATTAACTAGCCCTAGCATAGACAGCCGAGTGCTGCTCTGTGATGTGGTTCTTCCCTATCAGCAGTAGGTGACCCAAATAAGAATGGTCTTTGATCGGAGCTTGACGTGGGCTTTCCTATAAATGAACTCAAAGTAACTGTTTTATGGGGACTAAACATTCTTAAGGTGTTCTTCCGCTATACCTGGGGGAGGCAGATCAGCGGACCCTGATCTGCCTGAGACCTGCGATTCCAGGCTAGAGAATGGCTGCTAGGTCTGTTCCTCGGCCAACTCTTCCTTACATACTTGCTAAATCCTGTCCTTCGCCTAAGGATACTGTTTTACATAGATGCATTCCATCCTATTCCTTTCGACAGGCCTTTGCTACAGGTTCGGCATACACCTGGCAACCTAGCCTATGCTGCAGTCTCCATGGAAGAGAGCAATGGGGATTCCTTTATTTCTTTGCTCGTCTGACGAGACTTCCTTTGCTATTTGATATTCAGATATTGGCTGCTCTCCTGGATTCTGATCTCTGTGTGCTTGCAATCAGAGAGATTGGAGTCTCTTATACTTTCTTGGACAGTGCCTGAGGTACGTCTTTGTGGTCAGTGGATGGAGGCCCCTCACTCGGCGCCGAGCACCGGGGATAACCTTGGCTAATTTCTTGGAGCATGATGTTGTTCATGGTGATGTGTCAAAGAGCAATGGCGGAGTTGCTTTTGCAATGATCACTGGTGATAATTCGTATTGTGGACAGTTACCAAGTGAGTCCTTTGTGTTTACTGGAGCTTCTCGCAGTCCTCGCTGGTCTCGTTCTGGTAGCCTGATGTCTGGTCCTTGGTTCACTAACTACTCAGATTCCCAGTGAGATCTTTTTGCCCAAACCCGGTAAGCTTCTGTCCACGCTGTGGTCCAAAAGATCTATGAGTGGTTACCCTGCCTGCCTGCCTGCCTGCCTGCCTGCCTGCCTGCCTGCCTGCCTGCCTGCCACCCAGCCAATCAACCATTCAATTAGCCTACGAGATTACCATCCAGCCAGTCAGTTAAACAGCCAGCCAGTCAGTCAATCAGCCAACCGATTATTCAGTCAGTCAGTTAGTCAAACATCCAGTTAGTCTGCCAGCTAGCTAGTAAATCAGCCAGCTAGCCAGTTAATTAGCCAGCTAGCCAGTTAACCAGCCATTCAGCTAACCTTGCAGTCATACTGCTAGTCAGCCAGTAAACTAGCCAGAATGCCAGCCAGAATGCCAGCCAGAATGCCAGCCAGAATGCCAGCCAGGAAGCCAGACAACGCACTTGGCAGCCAGACACGAAGATATATCATTACTGTATATTACCTGCCCCCCATTATTATGATCATTGAATAAGCAAGCAACAACAGTTCGCTACCTACTTCTCCTCTTTCTTTCTGTCTATTATTACATCTCATCTTCCTTTGTTCGCATTCTCTAGGATTCCTTCGTTATAATCATCGCAGTCTGCTCTCTCAGTTTCTGTTATCGGCATTTTTTTTACCTATTCGGCACGACACTCACACAATACAAACCACCACACCCACACACACACACACATATATATATATATATATATATATATATATATATTTATATATATATATAAATAATTATTATTATTTATTATTATTATTATTATTATTATTAACACACTGCCGATTTCTACAAGGCAGTGGTGGCCCGAAAAAGAAAAACTTTCACCATCATTCCACTCCCTCACTGTCTTGACAGACGGGTGCTTTGCCTACAGTTTTTTAAAAACTGCAACATTAACACCTATATATATATATATTAGATATATATATATATAGATATATATATATATATATATATATATTATCTATATATATATATATTATAATATATATATATATATATATCTATTGTCGTCGCGAATAGGCAGAACTTGCGATCTTGGCTTAAATAAACAACGCTCATCTTGCCATATAGGACAAGTGAAAATTTGTGTATGCAATATTTCGCCAAAACATTTTCTGAACCTAACGAAAAAAAAATATTTCACTGTGTTTGTTTAGTATTAATTATTGTAACAAATCTAAATATATTAGTTGGGTTAGGCTAAAATAAATTGCTCTTGTTATAATAAGGTTAGTAATGTTTTTCTAATGTTCCTTTTGGTGCAAAAATTATAACTTTTTTGCATCAACATTAATGAAAAAAATATAATTCTATAAACGTATAAGAGAAAATTTCTTTTGAAAGGACTCTTAATTTTAATGAGTTCATGCTAATTGACCGTTTTAATATTCGGCACGAATATATATATATATATATATATAAAATATATATATAGATATATATATATATATATATATTATATATATATAGATCTATTTATTTATTATATATATATATTCATTGCAGCACCCTATCGGTGTTGCGTCAGAAAATGTATGGAGGGGGGGAAAAGTACTAATCTTGAAAAACTGCAGAACGATAGAGTAAAAAATATAAAATAGTCTTATAATTCATATAAGGGCTTTATTGATTCATTATTATTCAGTAGGAAGAGATTTGGGTTAAAGCTTCAGCTTTCAATTATATAAAAAAATCCTTTCCTTGTGTAGGACTTTTGCTGCTACTCTTTACGTGCTTCTCATGAGTAATAAATTTATTGTAAAGTAAAGGACACACGTGCAACTAATGTGACATTTATTGTGGCAACGTTTCGCTCTCCAGGAGCTTTATCAAGCCATTACAAACAATCTTGGACAACAGAGGGTTTAAAGGCTCAGAGTGAGGTGAATACTCGTGAGGTGCCATTTCGATGTTCACTAGTGGTAGTAGTAGTAGTAGTTAGTAGTGGTAGTGACAAGTAATACAATATGGTAGAGCAATTAATTCGTACCTGAGTAAAAGGATTATAATAGCTATTACTTGGGTAACATAAAAATAGGTTGGACAAATATAAAACAGGAATGAGGCGCTTGTTTCAGTGTTCATCTCTGTGCTTTGTGTAGTATACTGGTGAGACTATGTGATGGCCGGGTTTACTGTTTTCAGGAGGATTCTTGCCTAAGACTTCGGGAGATGGTGAAGCTGCCGTGTTTTGTTTAATTGTATTCGAAACAGCGATCAGTGATGATTCAAGGCACTTGCGTCGTACCGGAAATAGTTTCTTTGATCACTAATTTGGGCGTCTCTGTATTTCATTAAGATGATTGGTGGAATTTCGGTGTTGTACAAGGCGTTGTTTAAGTTGCGTTCCTACATGCGTTATTGTGTTCATCTGAGGCGGGTGTCGAGGTTTCTTGCTGTTTCACCTACGTAGATCTTGTCACAGCCTCCACGGGTATAGTGTATACTCCTGCATTGGACTGGTTCGTGGTGCTTGGTTTAGTCCTGGTTAGATCCTTTATTGAAGTGTGAAGCGATGGCGACTCTGGTGTTAAGCGTGTGAAGTACTTTTGAAGGACGTTTAGTGCAACCTGGCTGTTGGGAAGAAATTATAACTTGTTGGAGCGGTGTTGATGCGTGGAGAATGATGATCTGAAGAGCTTTTCTGCGTCTTTGATGAAATGAAGAAGGAATTGTACTCAGTGAATGTTTGGTGAATGTAGATACATTCTTCGTCAAGAAATCAGGGGTACTACTATTCGGTATGCTCTTAGGAAAAACCCGATGATGATGCCTTTTTGTTTGGTATCTTGACGGACTAGAAGTGTTTGAGATCATTTTTATTGGTGGGTTACGATAACTTGAAATATTAGGTTGTTGTCTTACTTTGTGAATGAGGAACGTCGAGGAAAGGTAGCTTTCATGGACTCTTCTTCTAGTGTAAAACTGAATCGCTGGTTCATCTTGCGTTGTAGCCTTGCTTGAGATCCCGTACATCAAAAACGTTTTGGTTTATTACGAGGACATCGTCCACGTACGTAACCAAGTGACGCTTGAAGGGATGATGGTTGGCGAAAGTGTTCGGATCTAGGTGTTCCATGTATTGTATAAGTTGGCTAGGCCGGCACTTATTGGGGACCCCATTCCCATGCCGTATAGGTTTTGTTTGTAGGCTGGTTATTGAAGGAAAAACAGTTGAGTTAACAAAGGTGTTCAATCAGTTCACAAAAATCTCCAGGGAGGTAAAGGAAGGATTAAGGTCCTCTGGTTGACTTTACGCGTAGAACCTCGATGGCTTTTTTGGTAGGTACTTTTGTTGAAGTCGCCTGAGTGTTTTTAAGATTTCGAGCGGGGCTGATGGTCCCCAGAGGCAGGAAAAGATGTTGGCAAGACTCCGGCTAGTTTGTGTGGGGCACTGGCCTATTCCTGACGTGAGTGGTCTGAGAGGAATAATTGTGTTTATGGGGTCTTGGGTAAAACATACATGATTTTGTTGGTCGTGATTGAATCTGTGTTAACTTCAACTGTTTTTCCTTAATAACAAGCTCTACAAAACAAACCTACGGCATGGGAATGGGGGTCCCCCAATAAGGTGCCGTCTCTAGCCAACTTACCTAAATGGAACACAAGAGTCCGAACACTTCGCCAAACATAATCCTTCAAGCGTCACTTGGTTACGTTACGTGGACGATGTCTCGTAATAACTCAAAACGTTTGATGTACGGGCTCCTTCAAGAAGGCTCACGCAGTTGAACCAGCGATTTCAGTTTACACTAGAAGAAGACGTCCAATGACAAGCACCTTTCTCGACGTCCTCATTCACAAAGTAGACAACAACTCTAAGGGATTTTTTTTTTCAATAAAAACAAATTTAAAAGTTTTTTTATCGGAAACCCTCCATTAAAAATGATCCCACACACTTTATTCCATGTCAAGATACCAAGACCAAAAAGAGGCATCATCATCGGGTTTTTCCTAAGAGCATACCGAATTTGTAGTCCTGAGTTTCTTGACGAAGAATGTACTTACATTCACCAAACATTCACTGAGTTTACAATTTCCTTCTTTTTCATCAAAGACTGCAAGAAAAGAGCTCTTCAGATCATCAATTCTCCACGCATCAACACCGCTCCCAACAAAGTTTATAATTCTTCCCAACAGCCAGGTTGCACTAAACATCTCAAAAGTACTTTCACAAGCTAACACCAGAGTCGCCATCGCTTCTACCACTTCAATAAAGGATCTAACCAGGACAAAACCCAAGCACCACGAACCAGTCAATGCAGGAGTTTACACTATACCCTGTGGAGGCTGTGACAAGATCTACGTAGGTGAACAGCAAGAAACCTCGACACCCGCCTCAATGAACACATATACACATGTAGGAACGACAACTTAAACAACGCCTGTGTACAACACCGAAATTCCACCAATCATCTTATGAAATTCAGAGACGCCCAATTAGTGATCAAAGAAACTAATTTCCGCACACGCAAGTGCCTTGAATCAGCACTGATCGCTGTTTCGATACAATTAAACAAAACAACGCAGCTTCACCATCTCCGAAGTCTTAGCAAGAATCCTCCTGAAAACAGTAAACCTGCCATCACATAGTCTCTCCTGTTATACTACACAAAGCACAGAGAGTGAACACTGAAACAAGCTGCCTCATTCCAGTTTATATTTGTCCAACCTATTTTTATGTTACCCAGTAATAGCTTTTATATCCTTTTAACTCATGTACGAATTAATTGCTCTACATATTGTATTACTTTTGTCACTACCACTACTACTACTACTACTACTACACTAGTGAACATCGAAATGGCACCTCACTAGTATTCACCTCACTCTGAGCCTTTATATACCCTCTGTGTCCATGTATTGTTTGTAATGGCTTGATAAAGCTCCTGGAGAGCAAAAACGTTTCCACAAAATTTGTCCATTAGTTGCACTTGTGTCCTTTTACTTTACATTTTGTCGGTTTTTTCTACCAACTTTATTACAATAAATTTCTTATATGTGTCCCGAACATGATCTTGCGTAAAATTGCGAAAGATATGAAAGATGACTACTTCAGGTCAAAATACATTCAACCAGGAAAAGGATTTTTTCCCAGAATTCTCTTCATCCGCGGATTCGCTTTTTTTTTGGTTTTTATGCCATTTTTCGAGATTCCAATAAAAAAAATTTAAAAATAAAAAAGGGGGGGGGGGGGGCCCTGAGTCAGTGACGACCCCTCGGGGGGGCTTTTTGTTTATCCGCCTTTCAGACAACACTCTTTTTTTTCCTATTTTGGGAGGTCTCGTTAACCCAAGTTTTCCATAAGAGGGGGAAAAAAGTTAACCGTGAAGGTTGAAAAGGGAAAGAAAGAAAATGTGGCTGTGCAGAGGGGGAAAGGGGGAGAAAGAGAGTGGAAGGGAGATAAAGGAAAAGGAAGAGAGAGGGGGAGGGGGAGGGGGAAAAGGGGAAAAGAACAAAGAAAAAGGGAATGTAATAAATAAAAAGATTTTTTAAATAAAAAAGAAAAAATAGCTTAACATTGCCTTAAAACCATTGAAATATTCTCTTCTTCCCCCCTTCATTTTCTTATCACCCCTCCCCACCTCCTTCATTCCTACCCCGTTTCACCCCTTTCCCCCCTAATCCTTTCGTGCTGCTTTCTTTTGTTAAATTTGCAAGTTTAGAAAAAATCAATCATGCCCCCCCCTCCCCTAGTCCATTTTCTTTAAAACTGTAATCTCCTCTTAGTCCCTTTTTGTTTCTTCCACAATGCCCTTTTTTTTTCTCCCTTTTTTGTACACCCCGTTCAAACCCTTCATTACCTAATCTTTCTTAAAAATTCTTCGTCGCCCCCAACTTTTTGGTGCCCGGTTTCGAGGGCGACATAGTTGGCTTGTACTTGAAAGTTGGGAATCGCTGACGCAGCCCTCAGTCTCAATCGTTTTCTCCCAGTAACGGATTTTTATTTAGTGGTGGGTTTAGAAAGACACGTAAGCAAACACTATAACATATTTATTAGAAAACGTTTCGGTCCTGTAACCTTGATCACTTCTAACATACAGAGGTAGAAAGACATTATATATATAGGCGGAGAGTGAGATGTGACGCACGTGACCTGAGGAATGTCATAAGAACATAAGAATGGAGGAACACTGTAGAAGGCCTAGACGATGAAATCACGTGACTCCTGTGTTGTTGGGTTGGTGCTGCTTAAGTATCATGTATGCCTATGTTTTTGAAATTTTGTAGTTTCCAGTGTTGCGTTCTATAGTGTCGGTGACGGTGATTAGTGAGGCTTCTAGGCACCGTCGGCGTCTGAGGTCTGGTTCGGTGAGAACGAGTTGTGCCTCGTTCCAGTTCATCAAATGCCCCGTGTAGTCTCTGTGGAGGACACAGGCGTACCTTACATCGTCTCTGTTAGAGGCATTTCGATGCTCATTCAGGCGGACTGCAAGATCTCTGCCTGTCTCGCCTACATATTTCTTGGGACAGAACCCACAGGGGATAGTGTAGACGCCTGCTGTAGAAGTTAGAGGTGTGGGGCTGCGTTTAGTAGTGAGGTCTTTGATAGAGGATGTGTTTATGGTGGAAACGTTGATGTTACTCATACCAAGTGCCCGGCGAGTATTCGTGGCAACATCGCCACATGGGAGTACTATGAACTGTTTAGGGGGCTGTTCCATGGGCGGTTTATACCATATTTAGTGGTAATGCACTGCATCTGTCTCCCCTCCCCTCCTCTCTCTCTCTCCCACTCCCTCCCTCCCTCTCTCTCTCTCTCTCTCTCTCTCTCTCTCTCTCTCTCTCTCTCTCTCTCTCTCTCTCTCTCTCTCTCTCTCTCTCTCTCTCTCTCTCTCTCTCTCTCATTTATTCAGTTGATTTAATACTCCCAAAAGCGAGATGGGTTGCGTCACATTACATTCACCCTCAGAGGTCCCCTGGCGTGGATGTTAATCCTGGAATGAGTTTCTCATTGGTATCGCAGCCACGATTCCTGGCAAGTTAAAAATAGAAAAATGCTGGTATGCGGTGCTGATTACTGTGGTGTCTGGAAAGAAGTATTACAAAATACCAACACGATCGATAAAGATACCAATACAGTGTAATGCGATCCTTTATTCACAACTGAAGGGAAGGTATGGTAATACCAACAGTATGCAGATAAAGACGGATATGCACAGTTCGAGACATATATTGAGGAAACATTTCGCCACAAGGGGCTTCTTCAGTCCTTACTGATAACGTTTCGCCCACACAATGTCCACCGCTCAAATACAGGTTTTTCCTTTTCCGTTTACCGAAAACCTATGCACAGTGGCATGTACATTCACTACTTTTCCTATCATACTTCCCCTGTCAAGAAAAGTGTTCTTATCTCCCTCTTTCTCCGTGCCCTCCGCATCTGTGATCCTCAGTTCCTTCCAGCAGAAATTTCCACTCTTCATAATTCGTTTTCCCGTCTTGGCTACCCTTCCCATTTCAAAGACTCTGCCTTCTCACGTGCTAAACGTAATTTCTTCTCTCCCAAACTCTCTACTCCTGGGAACTCTTCTGTCCTCTGCCGTCCCTACATTTCCGGTCTTTCTAATCTCAACAATTCTCTCCGTCCCTTAGACATCAAGCTTACCTTCCGCCAGACTAACACTCTTCGCACTAATCTCGTTCATACCTCTCCTCCCTCTACAGATGCTCCTGGTGTCTACTCTATTTCTTGCTCCTCCTGTCCTCTTCAATACTTCGGAGAAACTGGTCGATCTCTTTCTGACAGACTTAGGGAGCACAAAAATAGTGTTAGGCTTGCAGACACTAACAATGCTATTTTCTGTCACGTCAGAGATCATAGCCATCATATTGACTGGTCTTCTGCTAAAATTGTCTTCCCTACTTCCAACTCTAACAGTCGCCGTCTAGTTGAATCCTCTCTAATACACAACTTTCCTTGTATGAATCTTAGCCCTGGCTTCGTCTCTGTAGATGCCTTCCTCTCCCACTACATTGTAAAATGCTCCAAACTTCAGAACACCCGTGACTTAACCTGACTCCTCATTTTTTCTTTTTCTTTTTCTTCTTCTCCCTCTTCCCCTTTCCTCTTTCCTTTTTCTCCTCTGGGTTGTCTTTCTTTCTTCTGTCTCGTGTTTCTGTTCCTTCATTATTTATTTCAGCACTTCCCCTTTCACTCACCTCTGTGCACTTGCTCTCCCTCAGTGGGCACCTAGCTCCCCTGCAGTGCTCCCCTTTCTTTGTATTTGACTGGCTCCTCCTCCTTATTCCCCACTACTACAACTATCACTACTGCTACTACTACTACTACTTCTACTACTACCACTACTACTACCACTACTACTACTACTACTACTACTACTACTACTACTACTACTACTACTACTACCACCACCACACTACCTCTCCCTGCCTATATATAGCCGTCCTGCTCCACTTCTGGTTAGTGTGACTTTGTAAATGGTCCAAGCCGGACCGAAACGTCGTCGTAAGCTCCTCTCTTCTATGTGCGGGTTATTTGTGTATGGTGAGATGTGTTTAACGTTATCCCTCAGGAAACAGGTTAAACACATATATTGCTTGAAAAAGGTTCCAGTCTTGAAGAACCTGGTTAGATTGAGCCAGTAGGCTTATTGCAGTTTTACTCTCTTCTGTGACCTGTTGTTGTGACCTGTGGCTAAGAGACTCAGCTATATTGTAGAAGCCGTTGATCTGATTGAATGTGATTGATATGCTGATCAGATATGATTCCGGAATCCAGCGTTACGATGTGTCTACACTGGCAGTGTGTCGTGCGCCATTGTCAGGTATTTAATTGGTATGTATAACCTGGAATAATTAGCTTGACATTAGTGAGTTGCAAAATGCCCTTACTAATCTCACACCTGAGTGGTGGTACTCTGGAGAGTGGTGGCACATTTGTGTTGGCAACTTGCTGAGTGGTGGCACCTTTGTGTTGGTAACTTCCCGTCTCTCCCTTTGTTTTAAGAGACGGTAAAGGACACGATTTGTTTTAATTTTCTCCCTACGTCTACACTCTTTAATTCAACACTTTGTCTACATTTTGTGTGTCTACATCCTTTAACTCAACACTTTGTCTACATTCAGTACGTCTACACTCTTTAACTCGACACTCTGTCTACATTTTGTGTCTACACTCTTTAACTCAACACTTTGTCTACATTTTGTGTGTCTACATTCTTTAACTCAACACTTTGTCTACATTTTGTGTGTCTACACTCTTTAACTCAACACTTTGTCTACATTTTGTGTGTCTACATTCTTTAACTCAACACTTTGTCTACATTTTGTGTGTCTACACTCTTTAACTCAACACTTTGTCTACATTTTGTGTGTCTACATTCTTTAACTCAACACTTTGTCTACATTTTGTGTGTCTACACTCTTTAACTCAACACTTTGTCTACATTTTGTGTGTCTACATTCTTTAACTCAACACTTTGTCTACATTTTGTGTGTCTACATTCTTTAACTCAACACTTTGTCTACATTTTGTGTGTCTACATTCTTTAACTCAACACTTTGTCTACATTTTGTGTGTCTACATTCTTTAACTCAACACTTTGTCTACATTTTGTGTGTCTACACTCTTTAACTCAACACTTTGTCTACATTTTGTGTGTCTACATTCTTTAACTCAACACTTTGTCTACATTCAGTACGTCTACACTCTTTAACTCGACACTCTGTCTACATTTTGTGTCTACACTCTTTAACTCAACACTTTGTCTACATTTTGTGTGTCTACATCCTTTAACTCAACACTCTGTCTACATTCAGTATGTCTACACTCTTTAACTCGACACTCTGTCTACATTTTGTGTGTCTACACTCTTTAACTCAACACTTTGTCTACATTTTGTGTGTCTACATTCTTTAACTCAACACTTTGTCTACATTTTGTGTGTCTACATTCTTTAACTCAACACTTTGTCTACATTTTGTGTGTCTACATTCTTTAACTCAACACTTTGTCTACATTTTGTGTGTCTACATTCTTTAACTCAACACTTTGTCTACATTTTGTGTGTCTACACTCTTTAACTCGACACTCTGTCTACATTTTGTGTGTCTACACTCTTTAACTCGACACTCTGTCTACATTTTGTGTGTCTACATTCTTTAACTCAACACTTTGTCTACATTTTGTGTGTCTACATCCTTTAACTCAACACTCTGTCTACATTCAGTATGTCTACACTCTTTAACTCGACACTCTGTCTACATTTTGTGTGTCTACATCCTTTAACTCAACACTTTGTCTACATTTTGTGTGTCTACATCCTTTAACTCAACACTCTGTCTACATTCAGTGTGTCTACACTTTTTAACTCAACACTTTGTCTACATTTTGTGTGTCTACATCCTTTAACTCAACACTTTGTCTACATTTTGTGTGTCTACATCCTTCAACTCAACACTTTGTCTACATTCAGTACGTCTACACTCTTTAACTCGACACTCTGTCTACATTCATTGTGTCTAAACATTTCCACACAACACTGTCTACACTCTTCAACTCAACACTGTCTACATACAGTGTTAACATAAGAACATAAGAAAGGAGGAACGCTGCAGGAGGCCTGCTGGCCCATACTAGGCAGGTCCTTTACTACAGTCTTCCTCCCAGCTCTCCCAGTAAAAACAGTACATTCACAAATATTGTAAAAAGCAAGATTTGGAATGTGAATAAAGTATATTAAAAATTTTCGGGGAAAAGGGTGAGTTAAAAAGTAAAGCTGAAAGACGATTTCATTTGAACGACTTTAATGACTGTGTCTTGCATGAGAAAAACCTAAATTCTTTGAGAAAATATTGACTTCTCAATGTATATCACATTTGTAACGTTTTGGATAATAATAATAATAATAATAATAATAATAATAATAAAAATAATAATAATAATAATAATAATAATAACCCACAATCATCTCAGTGTTGTGAAGCTCTGTTAGATCTAACAACAAGGTTAATAGAACATTGAAGAGCAACAAGCTAGTGGAGGGAAACAAGCCGTGTCTCTTGAGAGACTGTGTAGGTTATGTCCAGGAGTGCCCTTGGGAAATCATAGAGGAGAGCAGCGTGGTGATGTAGA
The DNA here is from genome assembly GCF_026875155.1 of Cherax quadricarinatus. Lineage (NCBI taxonomy): Eukaryota > Metazoa > Arthropoda > Malacostraca > Decapoda > Parastacidae > Cherax > Cherax quadricarinatus. Next base: position 45,737,765 of record NC_069402.1, read on the forward strand.
AGCTAGTTATACACTACAAGAGCAGCTTGAGAAAGAGAGAGAGGGAGATACAGATTGAAGACATCGTGGGTGGAAATGTGTATGAGGAGCAGCAAGACCTGTGACTATGGTGGATCACGTAGGAGTGAAGCTGCATAGATTACAAAATCTAGTTAGTGTGAAACTGGCAACATTGACTCTGCAGAGGTATTTAAAAAATGAAAAACATGAGGCGCTGTGGTTCCGCCTACATACATGCAAATATGCGCTCTGGTAGCAAATGAAAAGCAACGTCACTAAAAATATATTGATTCTACAAACATACTGACGCTACAAAGGTATTATATATACATGTACTAGGAGAAACATAACGTTAAAATAAGGGCTTATCTTTACTATTGTCATTTAATACCGTGAACTTGACGGGCTTATTCCGAAGCCATTAACTTACCTAAGGGTAAAAAACTCTATATCAGGCTTTTTACCCTATAGTTGTTGCACTCTTGCCTGTGTATCCTTTTCTTTTGCAAAGGAATTATGCATGTTATCTGCCAAGGATTAGTGCCTTCTCTTCTTCCAAAACCATATCCTCACCTGCTCTTAACATCACGGTTTTAATCCGTCTGTCCCAGCTGCTTTGCCTCATTTCATCCTGTCAGTTGCTTCATATACTTTCCCCACATCTAACTCTGGCTATTTCCAACTCTAATTAGATATTATTCCTCTCTGCTTATGACATGTCATCGCCTCCCTTTCATCATCAACTTTCATCAACTCCACGGAATATTCTCTCCATTTTTCACTACCTCCACGTATAGCATCTACCATCTTTCAGTTTTTCAATGGAAAATCCTTTCGCTCCCCACACTTTCTCAACTTATTAATCTTTCTCCAAACATGCTACTTATTTTCAGTAGTAAAATTTGCTGGTGAAGACTCCCCGAGCGTTTATAATCGACCTCTGAATAGGTTGATATATAAGGGTAAGTACAGTAAATTACAAACCTATCGACTACTCGATTGCCATTACGGCTGCACGTCACCCATGCACCACAAGTCAAGGACACTTCAATCCTAATAAAAATGGATAAGAGTAAATTTTAATTGCATACACACTGTGTATCCTCCGAAGTTATACAAAGAAAATAACATTTACTGACAGTATATCACCCACCACTGAGCACCGGGTTACCATCTTGGGAAGACCCGGACCGGTACCACGAACCTACTACTCATTTACCCACCGCTAAAACGATGATATACAAACAGTGGAATACAACACGGAATGGAAACAGAAACGTCTCTTATAGAAAACTGACAATAAAAAATATATTTATATTTACTACTTGACGATTTCAGTATAAAGTGAAATTGAATGCCAGCAAAATCACTTTCAATAAATACTCGGAAACAGTAATACTGCGGAATATCCCGGAGCTGCTCCTTCACGTGAGAGAAATTGCAGATACTGAGCCCAGGTATTTACCAGGATTACCTCTCCCGTCACAAGTATTTGTTAGGCTTGGTTTTCCTGTCACAGTGTTTGTTACACCTGGTTTTCCTATTATATATGTATAAATATAAATTCATGTGATCACATTACGGCACAAAAAAATATACAAACACAAATGGATCTGAAAAAAAAATTAAATTAAATCTTTCTTTATACCAGAAGATAAGTATGAATAGTGAAGCCAGACAAAACAGAAGAAAGAGGCATTAATACCGCTTGAGAAAAGGGCGAAGTTACGCACATATATCTAGAGAAAAACGACCAAATGGAGAGTTGTGTTACGCATGTTATGTTCTGAAGAGCGTGAGACATCAAGCACTATTGTTGAGTGTATTGTAATTCATGAACAGCGGGTGGAGATAAGTGTATTTGGGTGAGGATAAGTGTATTTGGGTTCGAATAAGTGTATTCTGGTGAGGATAAGTTTATCTGGGTGAGAATAAGTGTATCTAAGTGAGGATAAGTGTATCTAAGTGAGGATAAGTGTATCTAAGTGAGGATAAGTGTATTTGGATGGGGATAAGTGTATTGGGGTGGAAAAAAGTGTACTAGTGTAAGGAAAAGTGTATCTGGATAAAAAAAAGTGTATTTGAGTAAGAGAAAAAATTGTGAGGGTTAGATTAGGTTTGTCAGGAAACAGGACAAGTGTTTCCTGACGCTGGTCTTAGTCATATGAAGACCCACAGCTGGAGCTTTTGGTCATCTGACCGAGGCCTTCCACTGGCTTACCGGTCCACCCCTTTAAAAATTATGGTTACGATTATAATAATTTTTCATGATTTTTTTTCTTTTAAGAGAATGAAAATAATTAATAGATTATCTTATAAATCTGAATCTACGTTTCCCATTAGAAGAATGCTGGCAAATACTCTGTGATCTGAACCAACCAATGTAAACCTCAACCCAACGGATAATTTTTAAAGAAACAATTATTTAAACCAGCAAACGCTGGGTTAAAGAAAGAGACAGAACTTTTCACAGTAGACACGAAGATTGGACATGGAATTTTGATGACGTTTCTGATGGTGCTGGTCGACGCTTCCGATCGTCTTGAGCGACGTTCCTGCTTCTGTTCGTCTTGGAAGACGCTTCTGTTCGTCTTGGAAGACGCTCACCAGTACGAATCATGACGGTTCAGAAGCTAACACAATGTAATAAAGTTCCGGGAGAGGTAAACATCTAATCATGGAGACTGGTTTCAGGAAAACTTTAACCAAAAAAATATCGAATCTTAACCATAATTTTTAGAGGTGGACCGGTAAGCCAGTGGAAGGCTTCGGTCAGATGACCGAAAGCTACAGTAGCGGGTCATCATATGGCTAAAACCCAGAGTCAAGAAACACTTGCCCTCTTTCCTGACAAATGTTACCTAACTTACCCAAAATAAGACTCGAAACCCAATGTTAGATTTTAATTAACCGTTTTAAGATCAGTGTTTTCTTTTCCTTTTGCCATCATTTACTGCCTTAAAATATATATACAAGTGCTGAAAGTCAAATTTTTGTATTCATTTACTCTACATATCTAGAAATTTAATATGACCAATGCGCCTCTAATTCTAATAGATTTAAGGGCGCCTCTAAATCTAATAGAATAGATTCCAATAGATTCAATGTCATCTAATATGCTTCATGAGTTCCTAACTTGAATAACTATGTAGAGATGGAGGATGAATGTACCTATGATTAGCTGACTAAAGAAAGTTACCTGAATGAACATGATATTGGTATACAATACTGACAAGTTGATGAGTAAGACACATGTACAACATTTAGGTATCTTTATTCTGAAACGTTCCGCCTACACAGTAGGCTTCTTCAGTCTAGTGCAGAGGAGGCAGCAGAAGAGATGTAAAGACGATGTAATCAGTCCATCACCCTTAAAGATGTAGTTTTGAGGTGATCAGTCCCTCAGTCTGGAGAAGAGTTTTGTTCTAAACTACTGAGAAAAACTCTTCTCCAGGCTGAGGGTCTGACCACCTCAATACTACGTCGTCAAGGGTGATGGATTGATTACATCGTCTTTACATTTCTACTGCTTCTGCTGCCTCCTCTGTACTCGACTGAAGAAGTCTACTGTGTGTAAGCGAAACCTTCCAGGATAAAACTACCTAACTGTTGCTCGTCAAAGTTAACTGAAGCTGTAAACTTACCTTAATTAACGTGAGTACCTGTGTTTTGTGCTCTCCTTGCCTCCCGGAACGAGGTTGAGGTCTTTGTGTGACGAACATAAATTGCCTCCAGTAACAAGGGTGTCACCATAGGGGTTTGACAGGTGTGCCAGGTGTCACACAACCTGGATCAGTGTCCCCATCACCAAATAATAGGAGCTGGAAGCATCCTGTATCACCTCTCAGGTACCTGCAGCCAGCAACAGGTACCACACACTCAAGTTTTTAAAGTTATGTGGGATGACTCAAACTTTTACAAACCTTGGAAAAAAGTTTAAATTTTAACCTGCTCAACACGAGTTAATATGCGGCTCTCAGTAACTTTTTTTGATTTTACGATATATATTTAAACGTGTTTTTCCCACGAGAAAATATTTGCAAAAACAAAAAAAAAAGTTTTTTTTTTTTGCACCCAAAGGGTAACTTAGAGGTAAGAAACTTAAGTCTTTCAAAACAGCAATTTTTTGCAAACGACAGAGTTTTGGGGACGGGAATATCTGGGAACTAGGCAGTCTCGCAGAGGTTAAGAGGAAAGTGCGAGAACACGTAAACAAGTCGTGCACGCGCTGCTGGGAACGGAGGAGGAGCTGCCGCAGGAACCTCCCATCACGATGACCACCCAGCAAGCACTGTGCAACCCACACCAGACACGCTCACCCACACAGTAGCCAATCTCTCTCTCTCTCTCTCTCTCTCTCTCTCTATCTCTCTCTCTTTCTTTCTGGGACCGCATGACCCGTCGTGGTATTCTTACGATGCTGTCTGTCTATTGTAAGATGCGGGGAGATAAGTGTGAGAGGAAATGTGAAATTCACTATGTAGCTCCAAGGTTGTGGACTATGACCTTCTCAAGAGCATAATAACAAATACTCAGCTGGGATATCAGAATATTGCAGAGGGTGTTCAAACCCAGTACTTCAAAGAAGGAAACTGTATGACCCTTGTGGGTTTAGCGCTTTGTTATGATTATTATAATAATAATCATTTAGAGTGGGAACCTCTATATTGCAAAGCTGGGACCTAGATACGTATATCTCCGTGCATATATTACTTAATTAAATTAATTATTATTTTATTATTATATATTATTATTATTATTATTATTATTTATATTGCATTTATCGGGATCGCTAAACCCGTAGGGTCATACAGGGCCTAGAGGACTGAAAGGTATTTAGGGTTAATCCACGGAAGGGAAGCACCGGTGTAATTCCTTAAATCAAGTGCCCCTCACCGGCATCAAGGAACCTCCCTTTAGAGGATATAGATTGAAATATGTGTATATCTGTGTATATACACTGAGAGGAAAAAAAATTATATATAAGTGCCGTTGTATACAAACCCAGAGATTTAGAAAACACTTTCATCATCATTCACTCCATCACTGTCTGCCAGAAGCGTGCCGATACTACAGTTCAAGAACTGAAACATATCTCCACCTCTCCTTCAGAGCTCAAATCAGGGCTCAAATCAGGCTCACTGGTTTCCCTGAATCCCTTCATATTTGCTACTTTAATCACACTCCAACAGCACGTTAAGTCATAAAAATCATTTGCCCCCACTCTCTCCTATCGGGGTAGAGGTCGGACCTAGGCCGACCTCTACCCCGCCTTCCTTTCACTGCAGATTTATACACCGTCCAAGTTATTCTGTTGTGTTCTAACCTATCTTAATGTCCAAACCACCTCAACAACCCCTCCTCTGTTCTATGGATAATACATTTTAAAACCCTGCACCTCCTTCTAAGCTCCAAACTGTGCATTCTCTGTATATTTACACCCCACATTGGCCTCAGATACGACATCTCCATTGCCTCCAGCCTTCTCCTTGTTGCAACATTCACCACTCATGCTTCACACCCATATAAGAGCTTTTGTACCACTATTCTCTTATACATTCCTCTGTTTGCTTCCATGGGTAAAACATCCTTTGTCTCCATATACTCCTCAGTACACCACCACTATGGTTCACCTCGTCTTTTATAGACCCATTTGCTGATGAGTAAACTCAAAAATAACCTGAGCATGTTAACTTCCTCCATACTCTCTCCCTCCAAATTGATATCCAATCTTTCATTACCTATTTTTTATTGTTATTCTTATCACCCTATTCTTTCATATGTTCATTTTCAATTTCCTTCTTTCATACACCCTCCCAAATTCGTCCAGCAACGTCTGCAACTTATCTTCAGAATTTCCCAAGCACAGTTCATCATCTAAAAGCAATTATGGCAACTCCCACTTTGTGTTAGATTCCTTATCTCTCAATTCCACACCTCTTGCCAACACCTGACCATTTGCTTCTCTTACAACCCCATCAATAAATATATTGAACAACCATGGTGACATCACGCATCCCTGTCTAAGGCCTTCCAGCTCATGGAAATACTCTCTCTCCTATTTACCTTAAACTGAGCCTCACTATCCTCATAAAATCTCTTAAATGGTTTCAGTAACCTAAAATCTATTCAATACGCTTGCAACATCTGCCACATTGCTCCCCTATCCACCCTATCATATGTGTTTTCCAAATCCATAAATGAAACGAAAACCTCTTTATCCTATTTACTTATATGCTTCACTGTAAACACCTGATCTACACCCCTTCCCCCTCCCATTCTTAAAAACTCCTTATTCATCTGCCATCCTTTTTCTATCTTACTCTTAATTCTTTTAATAATAACTACCATACACCTATACTCAACAGACTTATTCATCTATAATTCTTATACTCTCTTTTATCCCCTGTGCCTTTATACAAAGGAACTATGCATGTTCTCTGCCACTCCCTAAGTATCTTCTCCACGCTTATTCATTTATTAAATAAAAGCACCAACAATTCCACAAGTATATCTCCAACCAGCTCAGACGCAAAGACGTGCTGGACAGAGACAATTCATCTTCAGTTGCAAAAACTGACACTAAAACTACACATGAAAAAGCCCTTGACATTACACACTGAATTGGCCAATGTAAACCGTAAGCTCAATTTTATCATGAAATCAATAAATAAAGTTCCTTTAAAATATAATTAAAAGAAACTTTCTATATATATTGTATATATTAAATACATTCTACTTTCATGGAATATATATTAAGGCTAAATTTCCCATAGTAATCCAAAATCCATGCCTTGAGGTGTAGGTATACAACGATGCGCGATCTCAGCGGAATTCTCACATATAAGCCACGAGGCATTGAGTGGGGAGTCAGATCAAGAGATATTACACATGTCTTAAGAGGCCTAATAGGCGTCTGGAAGGTGGTCAGTGAGGTGTAAAGGTGATGATGTGTACGCATCACTAAACAATCTATTCATTGTAGTATTTCGTGTTTGTTTAGAATAAATCTCGTTGCATACCATGAGGCAGTTAAGCCTATGTGGTATTGAGACAGTAACTACCATTCATTAGATTTGATACCTAGCGAGTATAAGGTTCTAGTATAAGGGAAGTGGTAACCATTAACGCAGAATCGAGTACTACAAGTCTGTGGGCAGGTTCAGTATGTGTCATGGATCAGTGTGTAGCTGTTTGGTGACAACACTGAATCGGATCGAGTGATTCACAAGATTCATTTATACACTTAAACATTACATATCTAATGATTTGCACAGAGCATCGGTAATTCACCCACCCATCCATCAACCTATACATCCATCAACCCGTTCAGCCATCAATCCAAGAGTCGTGTATTTCGGTGAATATACGCTGAGAATTTGTTTTAATTCCAGTTCATTCAATCATCCATCCGTCAGCCCCTCTGTCTATCCATCCGTCAATCCATACATCAAGTTAACTCATCTCATTATCCATCCATCAACCCATCCATCTACCGACCTATCCATCTGTCAACATATCCACTCATTTTCCTATAGATCTACCCCATCCATGCATCAGCCTAGCTATCCAACCACCAATTCATTATTTCATCCGTTCTTCAAACCATCCATCCATCAACATATCTCTCTATCCTTCCTATCCAGTGAGAGTATATCCATATGTATTAAATCACAGTAACACACTATAACACCATCACAACACCACTACAATACCGCAATACCACAAATCACAAAATTCACGATGCTATAATGCCACAATACCACAATGATAAAAATAGCAAAATACCACAGTATCACAACATTGTAGTGCCACAGTGCCATAATACCACAACAAAAATATGCCAGAAACACTACAGTACCACAATACTGCAATACCAAAACCCCAGAATTCCACAGTACCGCAGCACAGAATACGGCAATACAATAATATCACTGTACAACAATACCAAAATAAACAATACCAAAACACAGTACCATAATTCAACAGTACAGCTATAACACAGATTTGTATATATCTCATACCATGACATACGCAGCATGTCAGACAGAACGGTTTGTGACCTCGTTTCCTCACTGCGTGGGTGAAACATCGTCAATGAAGGCTTCGTTTAACTATACAAGAAGCCTGGGCAGGGGATCTACGATCTGAAATAGTCACTGATTCACTGTGAATGAAAAAGGGGAAAAGTGTTTAAGCTCAAAGGAACTTTTTTTTTATTTTTAGTCTGACCTTTTGATACATTTATTGGTTTGGTTTAGCGCTTCTTTTATATTATAATAATAATAATATTGGTTTGGTCAGAAAAATGTTCGAGGCTGAATACGGAAGCCCCAGAGGCAGGGATTCGTATATTTGTACCATATACACAATTAATATTTTATGCGTACCCTTGTGTCTTCCTAATGTAATTTTATACACATACATAACACACACACACACACACACACACACACTCACACACACACACACACACACACACACACACACACACACACACATACACACACACACACACACACACTTAGTCTTTAACAAAAAACTATTAGGGAACTGAGAGAGGAAAAACACTAGCATATATACATGAAGACACAGACGGTCACAGACGTAAAAACAGTCTTCGATGGAGTCAGGGCTAGAGAGGGATTGTTTACAAAACATGGGAATCATTCCCCATCACTGTAAACTCCATCATATAATTCCGTTATACAGAAACACCTCAATCAACACATTCTTTTAACCCAACACTGTCCATACCACAAACACACAGGCGTCTCATTCCCAACTTACCTCCTCCCTCTCCTCACCCCCACTCTCAAATACACTCATTCTCACCTGGAGTTTACCTGGAGTTTGCCTGGCATCGCTTCCGGATGCCACCGCCCCAGCGGCCCGGTCCCAGACCTGACCTCCGAGTTGCTAGCCTGATCGCTCAAGCTGTTATTGCTAGCCACCCCCACCACCACCAGTGTCTACACTTCCCCTCACCACCACCACCACTCACTAATCTCTCTCACGTACCTTGTTAAAATACATAACCCACAGCTACATTTCACCTCGGTTACATATACAATATATAAATCCAGACAGTGGTCCTCTGCACTCGTAATTACACCTATTGTCAGTATTTCATTAGAGGGAAAAAAAATCTCTGCTGGCTAAGCTTGGGTTGAGTAAGGATGGACGAAGCTAAATTCCTACAAAGGAAGAGAGATCTTAGAATATTAATATTTTCAAGCATATTTACAAAATGTAATTAAAATCACTATACTATTTAATGCTATACACCAGTGTATGACTAAAAACAAAAAAAAAATCTTATTAATATTACCACCCCTTATAGGTTTAGCGTTTCTTAATAATAATAATAATAATAATTACATTCATTGTGTTTAATCCATTACTAATTTTATTAAAAATAAACTCGTCCCTCTTATTCATTACCATAATAAACCTGTCAGTCACACAGTATCCATTAGCACATTAAACCTGTCAGTAAAGTTTTCTAAACCCTGTCAAATATACTGTTAGTGAGCCTGGTTCCCTCATCTCCAAGCTGCTGCTACACCTCACCTTCCTGTATACAAGCTTCTGGCCACAGCTTTCTGCTTTAGGCTAAGAGACTGATTATCTTGCACTAAGTGTGATGGGTTGATTGCATGAGTTTACCTTTCAACTTCGTCAATTTCGCCTTCCATCAAAGCTGATCTCCAGATGTGTGATTCATCTCTATATTCGACTGATGAAGCCTGCAACAGAGGCGAAACATTTCGTCAGTAAGGATTCCTAGTGTAGTGTGCGTCTTATTCATCAACTCATCAATATCGTATATCATTAATACGATAAAGTGAGAACTGTCTCGGAGTTGGTATTGGATCCTCATCATTACGACCTTTAGTCACCTCAACTAGTCGTCTTCTGTTCGTTAAATGTTAGAAATATTGTCCTTCTGGAGTTTATTGTCTCGTGATTTTTTTTATGTCAATATTAAAGCAGTTGTCAGAACGATTCGTCCTTCATGTAATACTGTGTGGTTCGTCACAGCTACCTTAGTGTTGTTATGTTATCAAACTCTTCTTTCGATAATTTTTAATATAACCGCTGTCTTCAGCCAAGGGTGGGTGATTCAAAGACAACACATTCACCAACATTCATACAATGGCTGTCTTTTCAGAAGTGTGCGGACATCACTCTAAGATTACCTCTCAGACTGTAACATCCTCATTCTCTGCTTATACTCAAGTTCGGCTAACTGGACGTTGAAGTGTCGTTAGTGTTTTCATTTTCTCGTATTTATATCCACCCTCGACGTACATCTCGACAGGTATGTTCACTGTTATTTCTTGTTCTCGTATGTCCTATTTTCCCTCTACTGTGATCTCCAGGACTTACGTTCGGATAACTGCTTTCTCTGAATTCCTTCATGAAGGTTACCGTGCTCGCACTCCAACAGCAAGTTCATTGTGAAGGGAACGCCTTCCGCCTGAACAAAAGAATGGAAAAAATTAATAACTTGGGGAATAATAAAATAATTTTCTAAGGCTTTTAATTAAAATTAAATAAAAATTTACCGCTGTGATCCACTAGGGATGTTAGGACAGGATAATTATGCCCGGGGATGGTCTTCTCATTTTTTTTGAAGAAATTGAAAGTTATTCGGTGGCGGGTTCGTCCCATGTTCTGGAACTCCTTCCCACGGGTTCAGCAGCAGGGGTCATTATGTCCCGCTACGTCCAGTAAACGGAATCTTGCCCCGATTAATAGCGCTACCCGGTTTAACCGGGCCCAGTAGCAGAACTGACGATAAAGAAAATAACATGGTTACATAAAGTTACATAGTATAAAATTAAAGACAAAGGTGATATTCTACTTAAGTGCTTACTGGAACCAGGAAAATAAAAAAAATGAACAAAAAATACCCTGAACACCCCCCCATCGGGAGAAGACGGAGGTGAAGTGACTCCCCAAACTTCAACCCACACCAGGAAGGGTTTAATACTACCAGGTTAGAAATTAAAGCAATCAACCCCAGAAACGGGATTTTTACCCTCACCCGCTAATGGGTTTTCGGGAGTAACACGCTAATGGTTTCCCGGGGTCCGAACAACCCAAAACCCCCCTTTTTTACCGGCTTTTCCCCCACATCCATTTAAAAAAAATTTTTTGCCATTCACTCCTAATTCACTTCAACAACAATTTTTTTGTGTTTAAAAAATTTTTTCCCCTTTCAAATTTTCCCCCCCAATTATATTTTTTTAAATAAAACCCCCGGGAATAACACAATTAATTAATTTCCTTTTTTCATTTAAAAAAAAAATCCCAAATTTTTCCCTTTTTTTTACACGGAAAGCCCCCAAAACCCCCCCCGGGGGAAACAAGGGTTTTTCTTTGGTTTTTTCTGTTCCCCACCCCTACCTTTTCCCCCCACTCCCCCATTCCCCCCGGGAAAAACTGGGAAAAACTTAAAAAATGAAAAGATGTTAAAAAGGGTTTTTTTTAAAAGGGGAAAAAAAGGGAAAAGACTTTTTTTGAGTTCGTTTGGGGCCCCCTCCCCTTTGTTTTTTTTACGTTTTTGTTTTTAATTATTCAGGGAAAAAAAAAACAACCCCAAGGGCCCCCCCAAAAGGGGTGAGGTTTTCCCTTTTTTTTTTTTTTTTTTTTTTTTTTTTTTTTTTTTTTTTTTTTTTTTTTTGTGTTTTTTTTTTTAAAAAAAAAAAAAAAATTTTTTTTTTTTTTTTTTTTTTTTGGGGGGGGGGAAAAAAAAAAAAAAAAAGAAAAGGGAAGAGGAAAGAGAAAAAGAGGGAGAAGGGAAAGAAAAAAAAAAAAAAAGGGGAAAAAGGGGAAAAAAAAAAAAAAAGGAAAAGATGAATTCCCAAAAAAAATGTTTTTTAAAATTTTTAAGAGAAAACAAAAAAAACAAAAAAAAAAAAAAAAAGTCAATCCCCCCCCCCAAAAAAAAAAAAAAAAAAAAAAAAAAAAAAAAAACACAACCCAAAAACCAAAACCCCCCAAAAAAACCCCCATAATTTCAAAAAATTTTAAATTCCGAAAATTTTAACAAATTTTAAATCCCTTCCCCCTTTTTTTCAAAACAGTGCCTCCGGGGAAAGTGGAAATAATGGTTTTGTCTGGTTGGCTTTTCTGTCACCTCATACCTGACATGCTAACACATCTTGAGGTCCTCCACGACTCCACGCTCAAGTAGATACGTGGAAAATGTTGACAGCACAAGAACCAAAAACTAAAGGAAAGTAGTGTTTTTCAAGGTAGTGATATAATCGAGGGGGTAGAGCACCAGCCCGTTAACTTTGAGTTTGCAGTTCGAGCCCCCGTCCACCTTCTGTTTTTTTTATGGACATTTGTTGTTAAACTCTGAGTTTGCAGTGAAATAATTAACAGAATCCATACGGAGACCCAAGAGGAAAGGGGTTTGAGGCTGTTTTAAAACTCGCGAGTAGAAAGTTTTAAAAAACAGCACCTGAAGAGCCAGCAAGATGAGAGAAGGTGATGAACCTCCCAAAGCTGAATTAAACATTCCTTGCAATGTTGGACATAGTGATTACAAGAGGAGGGGTAAAAGAGATAAAGGGGAAAGAGGAATCAGAGAAGAGTAGGAGAAACAATATGTTGAGAAAGAAAAGGGGAAGAGGGGACAGACACAAAACGAGTAGGAGAGAAAGAGAAGGGAGGTAGAAGGCAGAATGAGGCAGGAAGAGAGGGAAAGAAAGAAGAAAAAAAAGAAGAAAGGAGAGAGAAAGAAAAGTATAAAAGGATCACAGCCCTGTAATTACCATTATTCATTCATAAAGAGTGTTCCTAGAAATTTTATGAACGAGATAACTTAAAATTCAAGAATTTAAAACCAAAGAAAATCCTAAGATCAATCCCCCCCCCTCCTTAAACCCACACACACCACACACACACCACCACAAAACACACACACACACACACACACACACACACCACACACACCAAAACACACCACATCACGTCACTTACAACTTTATAATTCGCTTTAATTCTTACAGCGGTTAAGACTTCCTGATGCACCTTCAAGTGTCATTTAAGGTTATTATATATTTACGACTCTTTTTATTGTGGTAGTTTTAGTTGTGTGTGAGATGCAATAAATTTCCCTTGATGCTACTCAATACTTCTGCTCCACCATATGAGAAGTGTTTGGGACTGCTCTGTGCTCAGAGTGCGGGGGTGGGGCGCCATGATAGGGGGTGGGGGCGGCAGGTTGGTGAAGGGTGGGGTATAGGATGTGGGGCGTGGGGGGAAAATGACGTGTGGAGGAGAGCGGGGGATTGATGAGCGTGTGGAGGGGAGCGGAGGAAGATGAGGTGGGTGGGAGGCAGGGAAGAAAGAGCGTGGGAGGAGAGCGGGGGAAAATGAGCGTGGGGAGCAGAGCGGGGGAAGATGAGCGTGGGGAGGAGAGCGGGGGAAGATGAGCGTGGGGGGAGAGCGGGGGAAGATCAGCGTGGGGAGGAGAGCGGGGGAAGATGAGGTGGGGGGGGAGCGGGGGAGAGAGAGCGTGGGGAGAGGGAGGAAGATGAGCGTGGGGAGGGGAGCGGGGGAAAATGAGCGTGGGAGGAGGGGCGGGGAAGATGACGGGGGGAGGAGAGCGGGGAAGATGAGCGAGGGGAGGAGAGCGGGGGAAGATGAAACGTGGGGAGGAGAGCGGGGGAGATGGGTGGGGAGAAGAGCGGGGGAAGATGAGCGTGGGAAGGAGAGCGGGGATATGAGCGTGGAGAGGAGAGCGGGGTAAGATGAGCGTTGGGAGGAGAGCGGGGAAGATGAGCGTAGGGAGAAAAGCGGGGGAAGATGAGCGTGGGGAGGAGAGCGGGGGAAGATGAGCTGGGGAGGAGAGCGGGGGAAGATGAGCGTGGGAGGAGAGCGGGGAGAAGATGAGCGGTGGGAAGGGAAAAGGGGGGGGAAGATGAGCGTAGCGAGGGGAGCGGGGAAAAGAGCGTGGGGGAGGAGGGGGAAGATGAGCGTGGGGGAGGAGCGGGGGAAAATTTAGAGTGGGAGGAAGCGGAAGGAAGATAAGCGTGGGGAGGAGAGCGGGGGGAAAATGGAGTGGGAAGGAGAACTGGGAAGATGAGCGTGGGGAGGAGAGCGGGGGAAGACAAGCGTGGGGAGAAAAGCGGGAAGATGAGCGTGGGGGGGAGAGCGGGGGAAGAGAGCGTTGGGGAGGAGAGCGGGAGATGAGCTGGGAGGAGCGAGGAGATGAGCATGGGAGGAGAGGGGAAAGATGAGCGTGGGGAGGAGAGCGGGGAAGATGAGCGTGGGGAGGAGAGCGGGGAAGATGAGGGGTGGGGAGGAGAGCGGGGGAAAAATGAGCGTGGGGAGGAGAGCGGGGGAAGATGAGCGTGGAAGGAGAGCGGGGAAGATGAGCGTGGGGAGGAGAGCGAAGGAATAGAGGTGGGAGAGAGGGGAAAGATGAATGGGGAGGAGAGCGGGGGAAGATGAGCGTGGGGAGGAGAGCGGGGAAGATGAGCGTGGGGAGGAAAGGGGGGGGAAAATGAGCGTGGGGAGGAGAGCGGGGGAAGATGAACGTGGGGAGGGTAGCGGGAGAAGATGAGCGTGGGGGAGGAACGGGGGAAATGAGGGGTGGGGAGGAGAGCGGAAGGAAAAATGAGCATGGGAGGGAGCGGGGGGAAGATGGAGTGGGAAGGAGAAAGGGAAGATGAGCGTGGGGAGGAGAGCGGGAAAGATGAGCGTGGGGAGGAGGGGCGGGGAAAAATTTCGTGGGGAGGAAGCGGGGGAAGTGGCTGGGAAGGAGAGCGGGGAAGATGAGCGTGGGAGGAGAGCGGGGGAAGATGAGCTGGGAGAAGAGCGAGAAAAATGAGCGTGGGGAGGAGAGCGGGGAAGATGAGCGTGGGGAGGAGAGCCGGGGGAAGATGAGCGTGGGGAGGGGAGGGGGGAAGATGAGCGTGGAGAGGAGAGCGGGGGAAGATGAGCGTGGGGAGGAGAGCGGGGAAAGATGAGGTGGGGGAGGAGAGCGGGGGAAGATGGAGCGTGGGGAGGAGAGCGGGGGAAGATGAGCGTGGGGAGAGGCGGGGGAAGATGAGCGTAGGGAGAAGAGCGGGGGAAGATGAGCGTGGGGAAAGGGGAGCGGGGAAGAAGGCGTGGAGAGGAGAGCGGGAAGATGAGCGTGGGAGGAGAGCGGGGGTAAGATGAGCGTTGGGAGGAGAGCGGGGGAAGATGGAGCGTAGGGGGAGAAGAGCGGGAAGATGAGCGTGGGGAGGAGAGCGGGGGAAGATGAGCGTGGTGAGGAGAGCGGGGAGAAGAGAGCGTGGGAAGGAGAGCGGGGGGAAAATGAGCGTAGGGGGAGGCGGGAAGTGAGCGAGGGGGGAAAAGCGGGAAAGATGAGCGTGGGGAGGAGAGCGGGGGAAGATGAGCGTGGGGAGAAAGCGGGGGGAAGATGAGCGTGGGGGGGAGGAGCGGGGGGAAAGGAGTGGGGGGAAACGAAGGAAGATGAGCGTGGGGGGAGCGGGGGAAGATGAGATGGAAGGAAACAGGGGAAAAGAGGTGGGGAGGAGAGCGGGAGAAGACGAGCGTGGGGAGGAGAGTCGGTGGGAAAAATAAGCGTGGGGACAGCGGGGAAGATGAGCGTGGGGAGGAGAGCTGGGAACATGAGCGTGGGGAGGAGAGCGGGGAAATGAGCATGGGAGGAGAAAGCGGGAAAAAATGAGCGTGGGAAGGAGAGCAGGGAAAATGAGCATGGGGAGGAGAGCGGGGGAAGATGAGCGTGGGGGGGAGAGCGGGGGAAGATGAGCGTGGGGAGGAGACGGGGGAAAAATGAGCGTGGGAAGGAGAGCGGGGAAGATGAGCGTGGGGGAGAGCGAGGAATGAGCGTGGGAGGAGAGCGGGAAAGATGAGCGAGGGGAGGAGAGCGGGGGAAGATGAGGTGGGGAGGAGAGCGGGGGAAGATTTAGCGTGGGGAGGAGAGCGGGGGAAGATGAGCTGGGGAGGGGGGCGGGGGGAAAATGAGCGTGGGAGGGAGGGAGGAAATGAGCGTGGAGAGGAGAGCGGGGGGAAAATGAGCGTGGGGGGAGAGCGGGGGGAAAAATGAGCGTGGGGGAGGGAGGGGCGAAGATGAAACGTGGGGAGGACAGCGGGGGAAGATGAGCGTGGGAGGAGGGCGGGGAAGATGAGCGTGGGGGAGAGCGGGAAAGATGAGCGTGGGGAGGAGAACGGGGGAAGGTGAGCGTGGGGAGGAGAGCGGGGGAAGAGAGCGTGGGAGGAGAGCGGGGAAGATGAGCGGGGGAGGAGAGCGGGGGAAGATGAGCGTGGGGAGGAGAGCGGGGGAAGATGAGCGTGGGGAGGAGAGCGGGGGAAGATGAGCGTGGGGAGGGAGGGGGAGAAGATGAGCGAGGGGAGGAGAGCGGGGGAAGATGAGCGTGGGGAGGGGCAGGGGAAAAAAAATGAGCGGGGGGAGAGCGGGGAAGATGCGCTGGGAGGAGAGCGGGGGAAGATGAGCGTGAGGGAGGAGAGCGGGGGAAGATGAGCGAGGGGGGGAGAGCGGGGGGAAGATGAGCGTGGGGAAGAGCGGGGGAAGATGAGAGTGGGGAGGAGAGCGGAAGGAAGATGAGCGTGGGGGGAGAGCGGGGGGAAGATGAAGTGGGGAAGAAACTGGGAAGATGAGCGTGGGGAGGAGAGCGGGTGAAAGATGAGCGTGGGGAGGGGGCGGGGGGAAAATGAGCGTGGGGAGGAGAGCGGGGGGAAGAGGCGTGGGGGGGAGAGCGGGGAAGATGAGCGTGGGGGGGAGAGCGGGGAAAATGAGCATGGGGAGAAGAGCGAGAAGAGAGCGTGGGGAGGAGAGCGGGGAAGATGAGCGTGGGGAGGAAGCGGGGGAAGATGAGCATGGGGAGGAGGGGCGGGGGAAGATGAGCGTGGGAGGAGAGGGGGGGAAGATGAGCGTGGGGGGGAGAGCGGGGGAATGAGCGTGGGGGGGAGAGCGGGGAAAGATGAGCGTGGGGAGGAGAGCGGGGGAAGATGAGCGTGGGGAAAAGAGCGGGGGAAGTGAACGTGGGGAGGAGAGGGGGGGAAGATGAGCGTAGGAGAAGAGGGGGGAAATGAGAGGGGGAAAGGGAGCGGGAAGATGAGCGTGGGAGGGATGAGCGGGGAAGATAGCGTGGAGAGGAGGCGGGGGAGATGAGCGTGGGGAGGAGGGCGGGAAGATGGGGCGTGGGGAGGGAGCGGAAAGATGAGCGTGGGGAGGGAATGGGGAAGGCGACGGGAGGAGAGCGGGGGAAGATGAGCGTGGGGAGGAGAGCGGGGAAGATGAGCGTAGGGAGAAGAGCGGGGGGAAGATTTAGCGTGGGGAGGAGAGCGGGGGGGAAAATGAGCGTGGTGAGGAGAGCGGGGAGAAGAGAGCGTGGGAAGGAGAGCGGGGAAGATGAGCGTAGGGAGGAGAGGGGGGAAAGATGAGGGTGGGGAGGAGAGCGGGGGGAAAATGAGCGTTGGAGAAGAGCGGGGAAGATGAGCGTGGGGAGAGGAGCGGGGGGAAGATGAGAGTGGGGAGGAAAGCGGAAGGAAGATGAGCGTGGGGGGGAGAGCGGGGGAAGATGAGAGTGGGAAGGAGAACTGGGAAAAACGTGGGGAGGAGAGCGGGGGAAGACGAGCGTGGGGAAGAGAGCGGTGAAGATGAGCGTGGGGAGGAGAGCGGGGAAGATGAGCGTGGGGAGGAGAGGCGGGGAAGATGAGCGTGGGGAGGAGAGCGGGAAGATGAGCATGGGGAGGGGGAAAGATGAGCGTGGGGGGGAGCAGGGAAAATGCGTGGGGAGGAGAGCGGGGGAAGAGAGGGGTGGGGAGGAGAGCGGGGGGGAAAATGAGCGGGGGGGGGAGAGCGGAGGAAGATGAGCGTGGGAAGGAGGAGCGGGGAAGATGAGCGTGGGGAGGAGAGCGAAGGAAATGAGCGGGGGGGGAGAGCGGGGGAAGATGAGCGTGGGGAGGAGAACGGGGGAAGATGAGCGTGGGGAGGAGAGCGGGAGGAAGATGAGCGTGGGGAAGGGGGCGGGGGAAGATGAGCGTGGGGAGGAGAGCGAGGAACATGAGCGTGGGGAAAGGAGAGCGGGGGAAAATGAGCGAGGGGGGGAAGGGGGGGGAAGATGAGCGAGGGGAGGAGAGCGGGAGGAAGAATGAGCGTGGGAGGGAGCGGGGGAAGATGAGCGTGGGGGAGGGAGCGAAGGAAATGAGCGTGGGGAGGGGGAGCGGGGAAAAATGAGCGTGGGGGGAGAGCGGGGGAACAGAGCGTGGGGAGGAGAACGGGGAAGATGAGGGGGGGGAGGAGAGCGGAGGAAGATGAGCGTGGGGAGGAGGGCGGGGGAAGATGAGCGTGGGGGAGAGGGGGGGAAGATGAGGTGGGGAGGGGCGGAAAGTGAGCGGGGGGAAACGGGGAAGGCAGCGTGGGGAGGAGAGCGGGGGGAAGATGAGGGGTGGTGAGGAGAGCGGGGAGAAGATGAGCGTGGGAAGGAGAGCGGGGAAGATGAGCGTAGGGAGGAGAGCGGGGAAAGATGAGGGTGGGGAGGAGAGCGGGGGAAGATGAGCGTGGGGAGAAGAGCGGGGGAAGATGAGCGTGGGGAGAGAGGAGCGGGGGAACATGAGAGTGGGGAGGAAGCGGAAGGAAGATGAGCGTGGGGCGAGAGCAGGGGGAAGATGAAGTGGGAAGGAGAACGGAAGATGAACGTGGGGAGGAGAGCGGGAAGACGAGCGTGGGGAATAGAGCGTTTAAAGATAGCGTGGAGAGAGCGGGGGAAGATGAGCTGGGGAGAGGCGGGGAAGATGAGCGTGGGAGGAGAGCGGGAAGATGAGCATGGGGAGAGAGCGGGGAAAAATGAGCTGGGGGGAGACAGGAAGTGAGCGTGGGGAGGAAGCGGGAAGATGACGTGGGAGGAAGGGGGAAATGGCGTGGGGAGGAGAGCGGGGGGAAGATGGCGGGGGAAGGGGAGCGGGAAGAGACGGGGGAGGGGAAACGAAGGAATATGAGGGGGGAGGAGAGCGGGGAAAGAGGCGTGGGGGGGAAAAAGCGGGGGAAGATGGCTGGGGGGGGAACGGGGAAAATGAGCGTGGGGAGGAGAGCGGGGGAAGTGAGCGTGGGGGGAGGGGGGGGGAAGATGAGCGTGGGGAGGAGGGGGGGGGAAAATGAGCGTGGGGGGGAGGGGGGCGGGAAAGAGGCGGGGGAGGAAAAAAGGGGGGGCGAGCGTGGGGGGGGAGAGCGGGGTAAGATGAGCGTGGGGGGGAAGGGGGGGAAGATGAGAGTGGGAAGGAGAGGGGGAAAAGGCAGGGGGGGGGAGCGGGAAAAATGAGGTGGGGAGGAGAGCGGGGAAGATGAGCATGGGGGGGGAGCGGGAAAATGGGGGGGGGAGAGCAGGGGAAAAAGAGCGTGGGGGGGAAAGCGGGGGAAGATGCGGGGGAGGGGAGCGGGGGGGAAAAGAGGTGGGGAGGAGAGCGGAGGAAAAATGACGTGGGAAGGAGAGGGGGAAGATTAGGGGGGAGAGAGCGTGGGAAAATTTAGCGTGGGGAGGAGAGCGGGAAAGATGAGGGGGGGGAAGCGGGGGGAAAATGAGCGTGGGGAGGGGAACGGGGGAAGATAGGGGGGGAAGCGGGGGAAGAGAGGGTGGGGAGGAGGGCGGGGGAAATGACGTGGGGGGGGGAGGGCGGGGGGGAAAATGAGCGTGGGGGAAAAACGGGGAAAAAGAGCGTGGGGAAGACGGGGGAAGGCGAGCGTGGGGGGGAGAGCGGGGGAAGAGAGCGGGGGGAGGAGAGGGGGGAAATGAGCGGGGGAGGAGAGCGGGGGGGAAGAAGCGTGGGTAGGAGAGCGGGGAAGTGAGCGTGGGGGGGAGAGCGGGGGGGAAAATGAGCAGGGGAGGAGAGCGGGGGGAAAATAGCGTGGGGAGGAGAGCGGGGAAAAATGAGCTGGGGGAGGAGGCGGGGGAAGATGAGCTAGGGGGGGGGAGCGGGGGAAGAGACAGGGGGGGGAGAGCGGGGGGAAATGACGAGGGGAGGAGAGCGGGGGGAAGATGCTGGGGGGGAGGCGGGGGGGAAAATGGCGTGGGAGGAGAGCGGGGGAAATAAGAGGGGGGAAGCGGGGGAAGATAGGTGGGGGGGAAGCGGGGAAAGATGACGTGGGGAGGAAGCGGGGAAGATGTGGGGGGGAGGAGAGCGGGGGAAGAGAGCGTGGGGGGAGAGGGGGGGAAGTGAGCGTGGGAGGAGCGGGGGAAAGAGGAGGGGAGGAGAGCGGGGGGAAAGGGGCGTGGGGAGGAGAGCGGGGAAGATGAGCGTGGGAGGAAGCGGGGGAAGATGTGCGGGGGGAGGAGAGCGGGGAAGTACGGGGGAGGAGAGCGGGGAAGTTGAGGTGGGGAGGGGGCGGGGGAAGATAGCGAGGGGAGGGAAACGGGGGAAGATGAGCGGGGGGTAGAGCGGGGGAAGAGGCGGGGGGGGAGAGCGGGGGGGAAAATAGCGGGGGAGGGGTGGGGGGAAGATGAGCGGGGAAAAAGACGGGGGAAGATACGAGGGGAGGACGCGGGGGAAGTGAGCGAGGGGGGAAACGGGGGAAATAGGGGAGGGGAGGGAGCGGGGGGAAATGGCAGGGGGGGAGAGGGGGGGAAGAGAGCGAGGGAGGAGGGCGGGGGAAGATGGCTAGGGGGGGGAGAGGGGGGAAATGAGCGGGGGGGAGACCGGGGGAAGATAGCGGGGGGAGGAGAGCGGGGAAGATGAGCGTGGGGGGAGAGCGGGGGGGATAGCGTGGGGAGGAAGCGGGGGAAGAGAAGTGGGAGGGGGCGGGGGAAATGAGCGTGGGGGGAGAATGGGGAAGATGAGCGTGGGGAGGAGAGCGGGGGAAGATGGCGAGGGGGAAGCGGGGGGAAAATGGCGTGGGGGGAGAGCGGGGGGAAATGGCTGGGGGGAGAGCGGGGGGAAATGAGCGTGGGAGGAAGCGGGGGAAGTGGGTGGGGAGGAAGCGGGGGAAATACGTGGGGGGGATGACGTGGGGGGAGCGGGGGAAATGAGCGTGGGGGGGGATGAGCGTGGGGGGTGGCGGGGGGAAAATGAGCGTGGGGGGAGAGCGGGGGGTGAGCGTGGGGGGGAGCGGGGGAAGATGACGGGGGAGGAGTGCGGGGGAAATGAGCGGGGGGGAAGCGGGGAAGTGGCGAGGGGGGCGGGGGAAGTGAGCGGGGGAGGAAGCGGGGGAAGATGGCGTGGGAGGATGCGGGGGAAGATGAGCGGGGGGAGGAGAGCGGGGAAAGATGAGGAGGGGAGGAGGCGGGGGGGATGCGAGGGAGGGAAACGGGGAAGATAGCGAGGGGGAAAGGCGGGGGGGTAGCGGGGGAGGGGAGCGGGGGGAAAATAGCGAGGGGGGGGAGCGGGGGGGAAGCTGGGAGGGAAACGGGGGAAAAAGGCGAGGGGGGGAGAGGGGGGAAGAGAGCGGGGGAGGGGGCGGGCGAAATGGGGGAGGGGAGGGAGCGGGGGGGGAGAGCGGGGGAGGAGGCGGGGAAGTGAGCGTGGGGGGGGAGCGGGGGGAAAATGAGCGTGGGGGGGAGAGCGGGGGAAATGAGCGTGGGGGGAAGCGGGGGAAGTGACGGGGGAGGAGAGGGGGGAAAATACGGGGGGGAGAGCGGGGGGAAAATAGCGTGGGGGGGAGGTTGGGGAAGTGAGCGTGGGGGGGAGAGCGGGGGGAAAATGACGAGGGGAGGAAGGGGGGGGGGGAGATGAGCGTGGGGGGGAGAGCGGGGGGAAAATGGCGTGGGGGGGAAGCGGGGGAAGATGACGTGGGGGGGGGGCGGGGGGGGAAAAGAGGTGGGGAGGAGAGCGTGGGGGGTGAGCGGGGGAAGATGGGGGTGGGGAGGTGGCGGGGGAGGGGACGGGGGGAAAATAGCGGGGGAGGTGACGTGGGGGGTGACGGGGAAGATGACGTGGGGAGGATGAGGTGGGGAGGGAGCGGGGAAGATGAGCGGGGGGAGGATGGGGTGGGGAGGTGAGCGGGGGGGAAGAGAGCGTGGGGAGGAGAGTGGGGAAGATGACTGGGGAGGAGAGCGGGGGAAAATGAGCGTGGGGGGGAAGCGGGGGGGAAATGGCGTAGGGGGAGGGGCGGGGGAAGAGCGTGGGGGGGAGGGGGGGGGAAAAAGCGTGGGGGGGAGGGGGGAAGATGAGCGTGGGGGGAGAGCGGGGGGAAAATGGCGTGGGGGGAGCGGGGAAGAGAGCGTGGGGAGGAGAGGGGGGGGAAGATGAGCGTGGGGAGGATGCGTGGGGGGTGACGGGGGGAAATGAGCGGGGGAGGATGAGCGTGGGGAGGTGACGGGGGAGATGGGGGGGAGGGGGCGGGGGAGGTGAGCGGGGGAAGATGAGCGTGGGGGGATGAGCGGGGGAGGGAGCGGGGGAAAAGACGGGGGAGGGGAGCGTGGGGAGGTGACGGGGAAGTGGCGTGGGAGGAGAGCGTGGGGGGGTGAGCGGGGGGAAAATGATGGGGAGGAGAGCTGGGAAAATGGCGGGGGAGGAGAGCGGGGGGGATAGGGTGGGGAGGAGACGGGGGGAAGATACTGGGGGGGGGGCGGGGAAAATGAGGTGGGGGGGGCGGGGGAAACGGCGTGGGAAGGGGGCGGGGGAAGATGGGGGCCGTGGGGGGAGAGGGGGGAAGATGAGCGTGGGAGGAGAGCGGGGGGGAAAATGAGCGTGGGGGGGAGAGCGGGAAGATGAGCGTGGGGGGGAGAGCGGGGGGGATAACTGGGGAGGGGGCGGGGGAAAAAAATGACGTGGGGAGGGAGCTGGGGAGGGGCGGGGGAAGAAGCGGGGGGGAGGAGAGCGTGGGGGGGGTGAGCGCGGGAAGAAAGACGTGGGGGGAAGCTGGGGATGAGGGGGGAAATGAGCGGGGAGTGAGCGTGGGGGGGGTGAGCGGGGGGAAGATGGCGTGGGGGGGAGAGCTGGGGGGAAAATGGCGTGGGGGGGAGCGGGGGGGAAAAGAGCGTGGGGGGGAGGGCGGGGAAGAGACGTGGGGGGGAGGGCGGGGGGAAAATAGCGGGGGAGGGGAGCGGGGGAAGAACGTGGGGAGGAGAGGGGGGAAGATGCGTGGGGGGGAGAGCGGGGGGAAATGACGGGGGAGGGGACGGGGGGAAAAGAGCGTGGGGAAAGCGGGGAAGATAACGTGGGGAGGAAAGGGGGGGAAAATGAGCGTGGGGGGAGAGCGGGGAAGATAAGCGTGGGGAGGAGAGCGGGGGAAGATGAGCGTGGGGAGGAGAGCGGGGGAAAGATGAGCGTGGGGAGGAGAGCGGGGGAAGATAAGCGTGGGGAGGAGAGCGGGGGAAGATAAGCGTGGGGAGGAGAGCGGGGGAAGATGAGCGTGGGGAGGAGAGCGGGGGAGAGATGAGCGTGGGGAGGAGAGCGGGGGAAGATGAGCGTCGGGAGGAGAGTGGGGAAGATGAGCGTGGGGAGAGGGCGGGGGAGATGAGCGTGGGGAGGAGAGCGGGGGAAGATGAGCGTGGGAGGAGAGAGCGGGGGGAAGAATGAGCGTCGGGAGGAGAGTGGGGGAAGATGAGCGTGGGGAGGAGGGCGGGGGAGGATGAGCGTGGGGAGGAGGGAAGCGACAATCACACATGCCAAAACCAGACAGAATTTTTCCTAATTTTTGGAAAGTTAAACAAAAACTCTGGAAAGGGGCAAAAAATATATGTATTTTTATTATTCAGTTCACCATTGTAAACTCTGTGTATACCTTTATCTTTGATATCCCTTTGATGAGTTCTGACAGGCTTTTCTACTCCCAGGCTCGTCTGGTACTCGTCTAGTCAACCAGGCTGTTGCTGCTGGTCATCAGCTGACCAACATATCCATCACAATACCAGTTGAGTGGAAATATTGAACCAGTAGAGTTACTTCCCACTAGACCATCATCAACAGGAATTACGCTCCGTGAAGTGTATATCTCTCGGTGTATGTGAGTTGAAAGTTTACTTTCATCTGCAATTTAAGGATTTAAGTAAACCCTCCTGCAATCGATAGACTTTAAACCCCATTAAACAACAAATTAACATTACAATCCTCTACGTTATTCACTAATTAAAAATAGACACTAATCACCTAAGTACAAGGTCTCCGAAATTATATATATGATAATTATTAGCCCAGTTAATTATTGTTGCCAGGAAAATATTTCAGATGTCATAATAGCTTAATGATTAATAATAATTTAATGCTACAGTTCCTGGACCTTTCGAGTGTGTTTAAGTTGCAGGCTCTAGGCGGCTTATGTGTGTTTTGTGCCTGCTCTAACCGCTAATCACTAGCTAACGGACTTATTGAGAGGGTCAAGCTCTAGTTCCTAGTCTCTAGAAAGGTAGCGGGTTGAACTGTAGCTCCTCTGCCTCTCTAGGTTTTTGAGAGAGCAATAATTAAACCTCTGACGAGCATTGAGGTACAGCAACGGTCTGAGGGCTGTGTGATCCTCACTAGCGACCATCAACATGTTCCAGCAACGATATTGTCATTTTTAATCTTCTTAATGGACTACATTTGTAAGTATAACTTCTGTGTTAGGTATATCCAGTATTTTGTGGTGTGTGTGTGTGCGTGTGTGTGTGTGTGTGTGTGTGTGTGTGTGTGTGTGTGTGTGTTGTGGTGTGTGTGTGTGTGTGTGTGTGTGTGTGTGTGTGTGTGTGTGTGTGTGTGCGTCCACTGCATCCTCAAATATTTATTCCAAATGTGCCATGATTTTATTTCTATTTAATCTGCAATAAATAAGAAAATTATGGAACTATATTTCTAGCAGAGTTGATGTATCTGGTATTGGCTTATCGAATACTGTTAACAACTTGACCATCAGAAACACTGTAAATTTTGGCTGATTCGATACTGGGTGATGTGAATACTGAAAAAGAGAGACAGTGACTAACCACAGGATCCCTACATAGCTTGAAGAAGAGGTACAATAGAGCTCTTGCAGCAGGGAGAAAGTGAATTTAGTACCGAAGAGCGAAGAGGCGGGGCCAGGAGCTGTGAATCGACCCCTGCAACCACAAATAGTTGAGTTCAAATAGGCGAGTATACACACACACACTATACAAATAATACTCACATTGTACACACATTACTACACTTATGAACACATACACTCGCACGCTACATACATACTACACATATGCACTACGTACACATTGGCATATTACACACACACACAGACACACATACACTCACTACACATTCTTTCACAAGCTCACTAACATCACACGTTAATCACACAATCCAAAATTCCAAGGTAAGTTTGCATCCTAACTTTATGGTCCTCACTACCTGTCTATCCTCAATCCTAACTCAGTATATTTCCACATCCTAAATCCCACCTTCCTTCCTTCCTTCCCTCCCTATCCTTACCCATCTCATGGAGATAAAGCACCCGCCAGCCTGGACCGGAAGGCAGACTGAATGGACCAATGAAAATATATATTTTCCCTGAAATGATGGGATTATTATTCCCAAAGCGAGAGTGCCTGTGTTCCCTTCCTTGAGGTCTCCCAACCGGTTACACTCCCCTTCCTTCCCCTCGCCCTTCTTCCCATCATCTCTATAACGGACGATTCAGAGCACTTTGAAGCATTTTCTGACATCTTTTTTTTTTAGATATAATCAAATTATCACAGTTTTAATCGAAACTGCTGCTAAAACTGCCTTTTATGGGAACAAGTAAGCTAAATCATATTATTTTAAGTAGCGTACCTCAACTGATTTTATAATGATTTATATGCATATTTTAATTAAAAAATGACCCCTTCCGTGACTTTTCCCTCCTTAGACCGCTACCTTACCTCTGGCATTCCCCCACCCCCCTTAGCACTGCCCCTTCCCTTTTGACACTGCCCCCTTCCTTTTGACCCTCTTTACTTCATCCTGCAACCTCCCCTTCCCCCCTTCCCCTTGCCCCTTCCCCCTTCTCCCCTTCCCCCCTTCTTCCCATTATTCTCTTAGAGGACACTCGACA
This sequence comes from Cherax quadricarinatus, assembly GCF_026875155.1. Classification (NCBI taxonomy): domain Eukaryota; kingdom Metazoa; phylum Arthropoda; class Malacostraca; order Decapoda; family Parastacidae; genus Cherax; species Cherax quadricarinatus. The sequence goes on from NC_069402.1 coordinate 45,763,737, forward strand.
GTTCTGGAAAATTAAGGAGATTCAACCATATAATTCTGGGAGATGAAGCATTTGATCTCGTGAAGGGGAATCAGATACTGGAGGATCAGCGCTGAGTGAAAGAAATCAAGCGGAAACTGATACAATCAGAAATAACTATGAAGATGTCGATAAAATCCATAAAAGAAGTATTAAATGATTCGAGGAAAAAAAAATTTGGGGAAGAAAAAAGGCCCATAAATAATCAGGCAAATTACATAAAAGGGCAAAAAATTCAACATAAAGATAAAAAAAATTTAAGTAAAAGAAGTCTTCTTTCCCCAAAATAACCTCGTCTTGTTTATGTCTCAATTTGTATAAACCCGTTATGTTCTCTCTTCTCGAAAAAGACATGCCAAGTGTACTTTTAAAATTTTTATTCGGCGCAGTTACAAAACCCGCATAGTAATGCCCCCTCCCGACCATAACCTTGCTAAGGGATATGAGGGGGGGCCGCCCTCTTTAGGCCAGAAACTTCCCTTCAACCACCAATGAAAAAGGAAAAGGCGGGCACAGTTTTTTTTGGGGCAAATTTTTCAAACCCGTGAATCAACACTGGCAGACTTACCCCCAAATTTGGGTGAAGTTTTCACCGTGTCTTTTGCATTTTCCCCTGTCTGTACATATCTGTAAATATATTACTAAAAAATTCCCTTGGGGTTTGGCGAAAGATATATTTACTCTCTGTATTTTACTTTCCCTGTCTTCTGCCTTTCCCCTCGTTTCTACGAGGGTTTTTTTGACTACCGGGTTTGGCAGGCCACTAACTACACTTGTGCTCGGAATTTTTGAAAAATTTTTTCAGCTAACCTTGTCCTAGTTCATTTTATTTTTTTGTATCATCCGTGTATCACCTAACTTTAACTTTTTCTCCAAAATACGCCAATATTTTTTAGTAATATATAATATATTATATTATATATTATATAATATATTATATATATATATAAATATAAAATTATTTTTAAAAAAAAATTTATATATATATATATAACCAAGGTTTATCCCATATATAAATATATATATATATATATATATTATATATATATATATATATATAAATATATATATATTTAAAATAATATATAAATATATAACACACACCACCACACAATAAAAAAAAATATAAAATATATATATATTTTTAAAATATATATTTTAAATATATATTAATAAAATTATATATTTTATTTTATATATATATATGTAATTATATATTTTATATATTATAAAAATATAATATGTATATATATATATATATAAATTTTAAAAAATTTATATATATTTTATATATATATATTTTAAATCGCGGTACATTTACAAAAATTTTTGTTTTGGGCTTTACCTGAGTTTAAACCCGGGGGATCAACGCCCCCGGGGGGGCCCGGCCCAAAGACCGGGCCTCCCAAAGGATCAGGGCTTTTTTACTGCGGGGCCCACGCACCCAAAGGGTACGGGGCCACAGCCCGGCAAAACCGGGCCTGATTTTAAAGGTATCGCCACTCTCTCTTAAAGGGCAGCCAGGGGTTTTTTGGGCAATTCCGCAAATGTTGATGGAGGCTGTTGAACATTTTTGGGCCCCGGACATTTTATGGAGGTGACCCAAGGGAAACAGGGGGTTTTTTTTTAATATTTTTTATTAGCACCCCAAATCCCCCATCCTGTGGGGTAGTAAAAAGGAATTAAAGGGGAACATAATTGGTCCAGGGACGGGAAACCCCAAATTTTTATACCCGGGAGCAAGTTACAGAGGAAATAAATTTTCACAATTTAAAAAGGGTAATAAACCTCACAATTTACAAAGGAAATAACCTCCAGTAGGTCGGGTCAAAATCAGGGACAAGTTACAAAGGATTTAAGTTTAAAGGGGTTTCGTAAAGGCCCGGGGACGGGCCCCCCAAAGTTTTAAATAGCTGAACTAGGTAAAAAGGAATGACTCACAAGTTACAAAGGTTGAATTCTGTAAGAAGGTTACTTAGTTTATAATGGGAACCCAACAAAGAACAAATTATAAGTAATTTAGCAATTTCCCCCACTTCCCCCCCAACCCGGGCACAACTGTAGTGATTACTGGGCAAATATTGATTGTTTAGTCACACACACACACAAAACAAACACACAAACACACTGACACTGACACTGACACTGACACTCACACACACACACACACAAAACACACACAAAACACACACACACAAAACCCCCCCACACACACACACACACACACACAAACACTCACACACAACACACACACCCCACACACACACACTCACAACACACTCACACATACACACACACACACACACACACACACCCACACACCACACACACCCCACACACACACTGACACTGACACTCAAACTCCCACACACACACACACACAAAACACAAACACACACACACACACCACACACACACACACACACACACAGCACCAACATGGTTTCAGGGACGGGAAAAACCTGGGGTCACAAACCTACTGGAGTTTTTATGACATGGTGACAGCAGTAAGAAAAAGAGAGAGAAAAGGGTGGGTGGATTTCATTTTTCTTGGGCGCAAGAAGGGGTTTGGGCAAAAGTTTTTCCCCACAAGAATTGGTGCAAAAAAAGGAGGAACCCAAACAGGGGAAAAAAGGAAGGGACTACAATGGGTCAGGGAATACTTTTCAGGAAGACAGCAGCGAGTCATGGTACGTGGCGAGGTGTCAGAGTGGGCACCTGTGACCAGCGGGGTCCCGCAGGGGTCAGTCCTAGGACCAGTGCTGTTTCTGGTATTTGTGAACGACATGACGGAAGGAATAGACTCTGAGGTGTCCCTGTTTGCAGATGACGTGAAGTTGATGAGAAGAATTCACTCGATCGAAGACCAGGCAGAACTACAAAGGGATCTGGACAGGCTGCAGACCTGGTCCAGCAATTGGCTCCTGGAGTTCAATCCCACCAAGTGCAAAGTCATGAAGATTGGGGAAGGGCAAAGAAGGCCGCAGACGGAGTACAGTCTGGGGGGGTCAGAGACTACAAACCTCACTCAAGGAAAAGATCTTGGGGTGAGTATAACACCAGGCACATCTCCTGAAGCGCACATCAACCAAATAACTGCTGCAGCATATGGACGCCTAGCAAACCTCAGAACAGCATTCCGACATCTTAATAAGGAATCATTCAGGACCCTGTACACCGTGTATGTTAGGCCCATATTGGAGTATGCGGCACCAGTTTGGAACCCACACCTAGCCAAGCACGTGAAGAAACTAGAGAAAGTGCAAAGGTTTGCAACAAGACTAGTCCCAGAGCTAAGAGTTATGTCCTACGAGGAGAGGTTAAGGGAAATCAACCTGACGACACTGGAGGACAGGAGAGATAGGGGGACATGATAACGACATACAAAATACTGAGAGGAATTGACAAGGTGGACAAAGACAGGATGTTCCAGAGATTGGACACAGTAACAAGGGGACAACAGTTGGAAGCTGAAGACACAGATGAATCACAGGGATGTTAGGAAGTATTTCTTCAGCCACAGAGTAGTCAGTAAGTGGAATAGTTTGGGAAGCGATGTAGTGGAGGCAGGATCCATACATAGCTTTAAGCAGAGGTATGATAAAGCTCACGGCTCAGGGAGAGTGACCTAGTAGCGATCAGTGAAGAGGCGGGGCCAGGAGCTCGGCCCTCGACCCCCGCAAACCAAACTGGGGTGAGTAAAAGGTGAGTACACACACACACACACACACCCCAAAACACTCACACTCCGCACACACACAACACAACACACAAAACACACGCAACCACAAATAGGTGGTACACACACCAACACCGACACACACACACACACACACACACTCAGACACACCGACACTAACACACAACACACCCTGTACACCGTGTACGTTAGGCCCATATTGGAGTATGCGGCACCAGTTTGGAACCCACACCTAGCCAAGCACGTAAAGAAACTAGAGAAAGTGCAAAGGTTTGCAACAAGTACTAGTCCCAGAGCTAAGAGGTTGTCCTATGAGGAGAGGTTAAGGGAAATCAACCTGACGACACCGGAGGACAGGAGAGATAGGGGGACATGATAACGACATACAAAATACAGAGAGGAATTGACAAGGTGGACAAAGACAGTATGTTCCAGAGATTGGACACAGTAACAAGGGGACACAGTTGGAAGTTGAAGACACAGATGAATCACAGGGATGTTAGGAAGTATTTCTTCAGCCACAGAGTAGTCAGTAAGTGGAATAGTTTGGGAAGCGATGTAGTGGAGGCAGGATCCATACATAGCTTTAAGCAGAGGTATGATAAAGCTCACGGTTCAGAGAGAGTGACGTTGTAGCGATCAGTGAAGAGGCGGGGTCAGGAGCTCTGACTCGACCCCCGCAACCTCAACTAGGTGAGTACAACTAGGTGAGTACACACACACACACACACACAGTTAGTTTAATAGTTTATTATGCACCCCACACCCATCCTGTGGCTGGTAGTCAAAAGATTACAAAGACATAAGGGTCCAGAGACCCACCCCAAAGTTATGAAGCTGAAACTAGTTACAAAGTAATGACTCCAGGGACAGTCGCGCGCGTTTGTGCTCCGACAAAAACTGGTGTCTTGATAGTAGCAAAGGGAACAGAATGCCGGAAATAAGCGTGTGCAATCCATAAAGTGCATAATCCTTTGAACAGAACAAAAAAGGAATATCATGTGAACACTAAATAGAAAATAGGATTATAGTGCCAACATGCAGAGTGCCGGATGGAGGAACGGGTTACTGTGGAAAAGACCTAGACCAGCACTAGTGGAATTATTTAGCCAAATAATCCCCTAATGAATATTTAAGCAAGTATACAGGTTCATACATAATTTAGCCGAGGGATGTAAAAATTTAGGTTCAAGGAAACTTTAGCACATGAAACCCCTAATTTTTGAATCACCCCGAACCTAAGGGGGGTAAATGTTTGG
>NC_069402.1:45769213-45781713 GCF_026875155.1 Cherax quadricarinatus
ATCTACACCCCTTCCCCCTCCCATTCTTAAAAACTCCTTATTCATCTGCCATCCTTTTTCTATCTTACTCTTAATTCTTTTAATAATAACTACCATACACCTATACTCAACAGACTTATTCATCTATAATTCTTATACTCTCTTTTATCCCCTGTGCCTTTATACAAAGGAACTATGCATGTTCTCTGCCACTCCCTAAGTATCTTCTCCACGCTTATTCATTTATTAAATAAAAGCACCAACAATTCCACAAGTATATCTCCAACCAGCTCAGACGCAAAGACGTGCTGGACAGAGACAATTCATCTTCAGTTGCAAAAACTGACACTAAAACTACACATGAAAAAGCCCTTGACATTACACACTGAATTGGCCAATGTAAACCGTAAGCTCAATTTTATCATGAAATCAATAAATAAAGTTCCTTTAAAATATAATTAAAAGAAACTTTCTATATATATTGTATATATTAAATACATTCTACTTTCATGGAATATATATTAAGGCTAAATTTCCCATAGTAATCCAAAATCCATGCCTTGAGGTGTAGGTATACAACGATGCGCGATCTCAGCGGAATTCTCACATATAAGCACGAGGCATTGAGTGGGGAGTCAGATCAAGAGATATTACACAGTCTTAAGAGGCCTAATAGGCGTCTGGAAGGTGGTCAGTGAGGTGTAAAGGTGATGATGTGTACGCATTCACTAAACAATCTATTCATTGTAGTATTTCGTGTTTGTTTAGAATAAATCTCTTGCATACCATGAGGCAGTTAAGCCTATGTGGTATTGAGACAGTAACTACCATTCATTAGATTTGATACCTAGCGAGTATAAGGTTCTAGTATAAGGGAAGTGGTAACCATTAACGCAGAATCGAGTACTACAAGTCTGTGGGCAGGTTCAGTATATGTCATGGATCAGTGTGTAGCTGTTTGGTAACAACACTGAATCGGATCGAGTGATTCACAAGATTCATTTATACACTTATACATTGCATATCTAATGATTTGCACAGAGCATCGGTAATTCACCCACCCATCCATCAACCTATACATCCATCAACCCGTTCAGCCATGAATCCAAGAGTCGTGTATTTCGGTGAATATACGCTGAGAATTTGTTTTAATTCCAGTTCATTCAATCATCCATCCGTCAGCCCCTCTGTCTATCCATCCGTCAATCCATACATCAAGTTAACTCATCTCATTATCCATCCATCAACCCATCCATCTACCGACCTATCCATCTGTCAACATATCCACTCATTTTCCTATAGATCTATCCCATCCATGCATCAGCCTAGCTATCCAACCACCAATTCATTATTTCATCCATTCTTCAAACCATCCATCCATCAACATATCTCTCTATCCTTCCTATCCAGTGAGAGTATATCCATATGTATTAAATCACAGTAACACACTATAACACCATCACAACACCACTACAATACCGCAATACCACAAATCACAAAATTCACGATGCTATAATGCCACAATACCACAATGATAAAAATAGCAAAATACCACAGTATCACAACATTGTAGTGCCACAGTGCCATAATACCACAACAAAAATATGCCAGAAACACTACAGTACCACAATACTGCATACCAAAACCCCAGAATTCCACAGTACCGCAGCACAGAATACGGCAATACAATAATATCACTGTACAACAATACCAAAATAAACAATACCAAAACACAGTACCATAATTCAACAGTACAGCTATAACACAGTTTTGTATATATCTCATACCATGGACATACGCAGCATGTCAGACAGAACGGTTTGTGACCTCGTTTCCTCACTGCGTGGGTGAAACATCGTCAATGAAGGCTTCGTTTAAACTATACAAGAAGCTGGCAGGGGATCTACGATCTGAAATAGTCACTGATTCACTGTGAATGAAAAAGGGGAAAAGTGTTTAAGCTCAAAGGAACTTTTTTTTTATTTTTAGTCTGACCTTTTGATACATTTATTGGTTTGGTTTAGCGCTTCTTTTATATTTATAATAATAATAATATTGGTTTGGTCAGAAAATGTTCGAGGCTGAATACGGAAGCCCCAGAGGCAGGGATTGTATATTTGTACATATACACAATTAATATTTTATGCGTACCCTTGTGTCTTCCTAATGTAATTTTATACACATACATAACACACACCACACACACACACACACACTCACACACACACACACACACACACACACACACACACACACACATACACACACACACACACACACACTTAGTCTTTAACAAAAAACTATTAGGGAACTGAGAGAGGAAAAACACTAGCATATATACATGAGACACAGACGGTCACAGGACGTAAAAAACAGTCTTCGATGGAGTCAGGGCTAGAGAGGGATTGTTTACAAAACATGGGAATCATTCCCCATCACTGTAAACTCCATATATAATTCCGTTATACAGAAACACCTCAATCAACACATTCTTTTAACCCAACACTGTCCATACCACAAACACACAGGCGTCTCATTCCCAACTTACCTCCTCCTCTCCCTCACCCCACTCTCAAATACACTCATTCTCACCTGGAGTTTACCTGGAGTTTGCCTGGCATCGCTTCCGGATGCCAACCGCCCCAGCGGCCCGGTCCAGACCTGACCTCCGAGTTGCTAGCCTGATCGCTCAAGCTGTTATTGCTAGCCACCCCCACCACCACCAGTGTCTACACTTCCCTCACCACCACCACCACTCACTAATCTCTCTCACGTACCTTGTTAAAAATACATAACCACAGCTACATTTCACCTCGGTTACATATACAATATATAAATCCAGACAGTGGTCCTCTGCACTCGTAATTACACCTATTGTCAGTATTTCATTAGAGGGAAAAAAATCTCTGCTGGCTAAGCTTGGGTTGAGTAAGGATGGACGAAGCTAAATTCCTACAAAGGAAGAGAGATCTTAGAATATTAATATTTTCAAGCATATTTACAAAATGTAATTAAAATCACTATACTATTTAATGCTATACACCAGTGTTATGACTAAAAAACAAAAAAAAATCTTATTAAATTACCACCCCTTATAGGGTTTAGCGTTTTTAATAATAATAATAATTTATGATAATTACATTCATTGTGTTTAATCCATTACTAATTTTAATTAATAAATAAACTCGTCCCTCTTATTCATTACCATAATAAACCTGTCAGTCACACAGTATCCATTAGCACATTGAAACCTGTCAGTAAAGTTTTCTAAACCCTGTCAAATATACTGTTAGTGAGCCTGGTTCCCTCATCTCCAAGCTGCTGCTACACCTCACCTTCCTGTATACAGCTTCTTGGCCACAGCTTTCTGCTTTAGGCTAAGAGACTGATTATCTTGCACTAAGTGTGATGGGTGATTGCATGAGTTTCCTTTCAACTTCGTCAATTTCGCTTCCATCAAGCTGATCTCCAGATGTGTGATTCTCTCTATATTCGACTGATGAAGCCTGCAACAGAGGCGAAACATTTCGTCAGTAAGGATTCCTAGTGTAGTGTGCGTCTTATCATCAACTCATCATATCGTATATCATTAATACGATAAAGTAGAACTGTCTCGGAGTTGGTATTGGATCCTCATCATTACGACCTTTAGTCACCTCAACTAGTGTCTTCTGTTCGTTAAATGTTAGAAATATTGTCCTTCTGGAGTTTATTGTCTCGTGATTTTTTATGTCATATAAAGCAGTTGTCAGAACGATTCGTCCTTCAATGTAATACTGTGTGGTTCGTCACAGCTACCTTAGTGTTGTTAATGTTATTCAAACTCTTCTTTCGATAATTTTTAATATAACCGCTGTCTCAGCCAGGGTGGTGATTCAAAGACAACACATTCACCAACATTCATACAATGGCTGTCTTTTCAGAAGTGTGCGGACATCACTCTAAGATTACCTCTCAGACTGTAACATCCTCATTCTCTGCTTATACTCAAGTTCGCTAACTGGACGTTGAAGTGTCGTTAGTTGTTTTCATTTTCTCTATTTATATCCACCCTCGACGTACATCTCGACAGGTATGTTCACTGTTATTTCTTGTTCTCGTATGTCCTATTTTCCCTCTACTGTGATCTCCAGGACTTACGTTCGGATAACTGCTTTCTCTGAATTCCTTCATGAAGGTTACCGTGCTCGCACTCCAACAGCAAGTTCATTGTGAAGGGAACGCCTTCCGCCTGAACAAAAGAATGGAAAAAAATAATAACTTGGGGAATAATAAAATAATTTTCTAAGGCTTTTAATTAAAATTAAATAAAAATTAGCCGCTGTGATTCCACTATGATGTTAGGACAGGAGTATATTATGCCCAGGATGGTCTTCTCATGTTTTGAAGAAATGGTGTAGGTTATTCTGGGTGGCGGTGTTCGTCCCATGTTCTGGAACATCCTGTCACCACTTGGTTGCAGCAGCAGTGGTCATTATGTCCCGCTACGTCCAGTAACAGGAATCTTGCTCCGATTAATAGCGTCTACCCTGGTTAACCAGGCCAGTAGCAGAACTGACGATAAAGAAAATAACACTGGTTACATAAGAGCTACATAGGTATAAAATTAAAGACAAAGGGTGATATTCTACTTAAGTGTCATTACTGGTAACCAGGAAAATAAGAAACAATGAACAGAAATACTCCTGGATCACCTTACCTGATCAGGAGAAGACTGGAGGTGAAGTGACTCTCCAAACTTCAGCCCACACCAGGTAAGGTTAATACTACCAGGGGTAGAAATTAAAGAAAATCAGACCCCAGAAACTGGAGTTTAGCCTCAGCCCGCTAGATGGTAGTGCGGGAGGTAACACGCTTGTGGTTCCTGGGTGTCCGAACAACCATAACCCCACTTATTACCGGCTTTTCCCTCACATCCATTAAAAAACATTTGTTGCCATTCACTCCTGAATTCACTTCAACAACATCATCTCAGTTGTGTGTATTAAATTTCTACGCTCGAATTGTCTGCATAATATTCTCACCGCATATTATATTTTTTTAAATAAATCTAGCCCGGTGAATATATCACAATTAATTACATCTGTCCATCCATCCATTAACTAATATCATTTACCAATTACCCTTGAAATCGCAATATTTTTTCCCTTTCATCATCGAACTGACACGGAACTGCCTCCCACAAATCAGCTGCCTCTCAGGGAAGTGGAAACTAATTGGTTTTTGTCTGGTTGGCTTTTCTGTTCACCTCACTACCTGATCATGCTACACATCTTGCAGGCTCCTTCACGACTCTCCACGCTCAAGTGAGACTACGTGGAAAATGACTTAGACAGCACATGAACCAAGACTGAGGAGAGTAGTGTTTTTCAAGGTAGTGATATAATCGAGAGGGTAGAGCACCAGACTGTTAACTTTGAGATTGCAGTTCGAGCCTCCCGTCCACCCTTCTGTTTATTTATGGACAGTTGTTTGTTATAACTCTGAGTTTGCAGTGAAATAATTAACAGAACTCCATACCGGAGACCCAGAGAGGTAGAGGGTGAGGCTGTATCAACTCAGCGATGTAGAAAGTTTTAAGACAGCACCTGAAGCAGCCAGCAAGAGTGAGAGAAGGTGATGAACCTGCCAAAGCTGAATTAAACATTCCTTGTCAATGTGTCGGACATAGTGATTACAAGAGGAAGAGGAAAAGAGAGTGAAGGGAAGAGTGAATCAGAGAAGGAGTAGGAGAAACAGATATGTTGAGAAAGTAAGAGAGAGAGAGACAGACACAAAAACAGAGTAGGAGAGAAAGAGAATGAGGTAGAAGGCAGAATGAGGCAGGAGAGAGAGAGAGAAAGAAAGAAAGAAAAAAAAGAAAGAGAAAGAGAGAGAAAGAAAAAGTATAAAAGGATCACAGACTGTAAATTACCATTTATTTCATTCATAGAAGAGTGTTCCTAGAAATTTTAATGAACGAGAAACTTAAACCATACCCCCGGCCAGGATTGAACCCGCGGTCATAGAGTCTCAAAACTCCAGCCCGTCGCGCTAACCACTAGACCAGCTAGCCACAATAAGATTCATCCAACTAGGTATATTTCTACCCCCGGCCGGGGGTATGGTTTATTTGCAATCGTGTCATTACGATTTCTTAAGTCATGTTGACGGCAGTGAAGGGACTTGAGCTAGAGTTCGTCACGGCCACGCTAGCTGGAGATTCGTCTGTAAAAACTTGCATTTGTGGTCACAGAGGTGCCTGTGCTAACCTCCTATGGTGTAGAAATATACCTAGTTGGTGAATCTTATTGTGGCTAGCTGGTCTAGTGGTTAGCGCGACGGGCTGGAGTTTTGAGACTCTATGACCGCGGTTCAATCCCGGCCGGGGGTATGGTTTATTTGCAATCGTGGTCATTACGATTTCTTAAGTCATGTTGACGGCAGTGAAGGACTTGAGCTAGAGTTCGTCACGGCCACGCTAGCTGGAGATTCGTCTGTAAAAACTTGCATTTGTGGTCACAGAGGTGCCTGTGCTAACCTTCCTATGGTGTAGAAATATACCTAGTTGATGAATCTTATTGTGGCTAGCTGGTCTAGTGGTTATGCGCGACGGGCTGGAGTTTTTGAGACTATGACCGCGGGTTCAATCCCGGCCGGGGGTATGGTTTATTTGCAATCGTGTCATTACGATTTCTTAAGTCATGAGAAACTTAAAAATTCAAGCAAATTTAAACCAAAGAAAATCCTGAGATCAACTCCCTCCCCCCTCCTTAAACACACACACACACACACACACACACACACACACACACACACACACACACACACACACACACACACACACACACACACACACACAAACACACACACACATCACATCACGTCACATTACAACATTATAATTCGCTGTTAAATTCTTACGAGCGGGTTAAGACTTCCTGACTGCACCTTTAAGTGTTATTAAAGGTTTATATATATTTACGACTCTTTTTATTGTGGTAGTTTATGTTGTGATGTGAGATGCATTAAATATCGTTGATGCTACTCAATACTTCTGCTCCACCATATGAGAAGTGTTTGTACTGCTCTGTGCTCAGAGTGCGGGCGTGGGGCGCCATGGGATGGGCGTGGGGCGGCAGGGGATGGGCGTGGGGCGGCAAAGAATGGGCGTGGGGCAGTAGGGGATGGGCGTAGGGCGGCAGGTTGGTGATAGGTGTGGGGTATCGGAAGTGGGCGTGGGGAAAGATGAGCGTGTGAGGAGAGCGGGGAAATGAGCGTGGGAGGAGAGCGGGGGAAGATGAGCGTAGGGAGGAGAGCGGGGAAGATGAGCGTGGGGAGGAGAGCGGGGGAAGATACGTGTGGAGGAGAGCGGGGGAAGATGAGCGTGGGAGGAGAGCGGGGAAGATAAGCGTGTGGAGGAGAGCGGGGAAGATGACGGGGGAGGAGAGCGGGGAAGATGAGCGTGTGGAGGAGAGCGGGGAAGATAAGCGTGTGAGAGAGCGTGGAAGATGAGCGTAGGGAGGAGAGCGGGGAAGATGAGCGTGGGGAGAGAGCGGGGAAGATGAGCGTGGGGAGAGAGCGGGGAAGATGAGCGTGGGAGGAGAGCGGGGAAGATGACGTGTGGAGGAGAGCGGGGAAGATGAGCGTGGGGAGGAGAGCGGTGGAAGATGAGCGTAGGGAGAGAGCGGGAAGATGAGCGGGGGAGAGAGCGGGGGAAGATGAGCGTGGGGAGGAGAGCGGGGAAGATGAGCGTGGGGAGAGAGCGGGGGAAGATGAGCGTGTGGAGGAGAGCGGGGAAAGATGAGCGTGTGGAGGAGAGCGGGGAAAGATGAGCGTGGGAGGAGAGCGGGGGAAGATGAGCGTGGGGAGGAAGCGGGGGAAGATGAGCGTGTGGAGGAGAGCGGGGGAAGATGAGCGTGGGAGGAGAGCGTGGAAGATGACGTAGGAGAGAGCGGGGAAGATGAGCGTGGGGAGGAGAGCGGGGAAGATGAGCGTGGGAGGAGAGCGGGGAAGATGAGCGTGTGGAGGAGAGCGGGGAAGATAAGCGTGTGGAGGAGAGCGGGGGAAGATGAGCGGGGGAGGAGAGCGGGAAGATAAGCGTGTGGAGAGAGCGGGGAAGATGAGCGTGGGAGAGAGCGGGGAAGATGAGCGTAGGAGGAGAGCGGGAAGATGAGCGTGGGGAGGAGAGCGGGGAAGATGAGCGTGGGGAGGAGAGCGGGAAGATGAGCGTGGGAGGAGAGCGGGAAGATGAGCGTGTGGAGAGAGCGGGGGAAGATGAGCGTGGGAGAGAAGCGGTGGAAGATGAGCGTAGGGAGAGCGGGGAAGATGAGCGTGGGGAGAGAGCGGGGGAAGATGACGTGGGAGGAGAGCGGGGAAGATGAGCGTGGGGAGGAGAGCGGGGGAAGATGAGCGTGTGGAGGAGAGCGGGAAAGATGAGCGTGTGGACGAGAGCGGGGAAAGATGAGCGTGGGGAGGAGAGCGGGGAAGATGAGCGTGGGAGGAGAGTGGGGAAGATGAGCGTGGGGAGGAGAGCGGGTGAAGATGAGCGTGGTGAGGAGAGCGGGGAAGATGAGCGTGGGGAGGAGAGCGGGGAAGATGAGCGGAGGAGGAGAGCGGGGGAAGATGAGCGTGGGGAGGAGAGCGGGGAAGATGAGCGTGGGGAGGAGAGCGGGGAAGATGAGCGTGGGAGGAGAGCGGGGAAGATGAGCGTGGGGAGGAGCGGGGAAGATGAGCGTGGGGAGGAGAGCGGGAAGATGAGCGTAGGGAGAGAGCGGGGAAGATGAGCGTGGGGAGGAGAGCGGGGAAGATGAGCGTGGGAGGAGCGGGGAAGATGACGTGGGGAGGAGAGCGGGGGAAGATGAGCGTGGGAGGAGAGCGGGGAAGATGAGCGTGTGGAGGAGAGCGGGGAAGAATGAGCGTGGGGAGGAGAGCGGGAAGATGAGCGTGGGGAGAGCGGGGGAAGATGAGCGTGGGGAGAGAGCGGGGAAGATGAGCGTGGGAGGAGAGCGGGGGAAGATGAGCGTGTGGAGGAGAGCGTGGGAAGATGAGCGTAGGGAGGAGAGCGGGAAGGTGAGCGTGGGGAGGAGAGCGGGGGAAGAATGAGCGTGGGGAGGAGAGCGGGGGAAGATGAGCGTGGGGAGGAGAGCGGGGGAAGATGAGCGTGTGGAGGAGAGCGGGAAAGATGAGCGTTGGGAGGAGAGCGGGGGAAGATGAGCGTGGGGAGGAGAGCGGGGAAAGATGAGCGTGGGGAGGAGAGCGGGGGAAGATGAGCGTGGGGAGGAGAGTGGGGAAGATGAGCGTGGGGAGGAGAGCGGTGAAGATGAGCGTGTGAGGAGAGCGGGGGAAGATGAGCGTGGGAGGAGAGCGGGGGAAGATGAGCGTGAGGAGGAAAGCGGGGAAGATAGCGTGGGGAGGAGAGCGGGGGAAGATGAGCGTGGGGAGGAGAGCGGGGAAGATGAGCGTGGGGAGGAGAGCGGGAGAAGATGAGCGCGGGAGGAGAGCGGGAAAGATGAGCGTGGGGAGGAGAGCGGGGAGAATGAGCGTGGGGAGGAGAGCGGGGAAGATGAGCGTGAGGAGGAGAGCGGGGAAGATGAGCGTGGGAGAGAGGGGGGGGAAGATGAGCGTGGGGAGGAGAGCGGGGAAGATGAGCGTGGGGAGGAGAGCGGGAGAAGATGAGCGCGGGGAGGAGAGCGGGGAAGATGAGCGTGGGGAGGAGAGCGGGGAAGATGAGCGTGGGAGGAGAGCGGGGAAGATGAGCGTGGGAGGAGAGCGGGGGAAGATGAGCGTGGGGAGAGAGGGGGAAGATGAGCGTGTGGAGGAGAGCGGGAAAGATGAGCGTGTGGAGGAGAGCGGGGAAAGATGAGCGTGGGAGGAGAGCGGGGGAAGATGAGCGTGTGGAGGAGAGCGGGGAAAGATGAGCGTGTGGAGGAGAGCGGGGAAGATGAGCGTGGGGAGGAGAGCGGGGGAAGATGAGCGTGGGGAGGAGAGCGGGGAAGATAGCGTGGGGAGGAGAGCGGGGAAGATGAGCGTGAGGAGGAGAGCGGGGAAGATGAGCGTGGGAGGAGAGCGGGGAAGATGAGCGTGGGGAGGAGAGCGGGGGAAGATGAGCGTGGGGAGGAGACCGGAGAAGATGAGCGCGGGGAGGAGAGCGGGGAAAGATGAGCGTGGGAGGAGAGCGGGGAAGATGAGCGTGGGGAGGAGAGCGGGGGAAGATGAGCTGAGGAGGAGAGCGGGGGAAGAATGAGCGTGGGAGGAGAGCGGGGGAAGATGAGCGTGGGAGGGAGAGCGGGGAAGATGAGCGTGGGGAGGAGAGCGGGAGAAGATGAGCGTGGGGAGAGAGAGCGGGGAAAGATGACGTGGGGAGGAGAGCGGGGGAAGAAGTAGCGTGGGGAGGAGAGCGGGGGAAGATGAGCGTGGGGAGGAGAGCGGGGGAAGATGAGCGTGGGGAGGAGAGCGGGGAAGATGAGTGTGGGGAGGAGAGCGGGGGAAGATGAGCGTGGGAGGAGAGCGGGAAGATGAGCGTGGGAGGAGAGCGGGGGAAGATGAGCGTGGGAGAGAGCGGGGGAAGATGAGCGTTGGGAGGAGAGCGGGGAAGATGAGCGTGGGGAGGAGAGCGGGGAAGATGAGCGTGGGGAGGAGGCGGGGGAAGATGAGCGTGGGAGGAGAGCGGGGAAGATGAGCGTGGGAGGAGAGCGGGGGAAGATGAGCGTGGGGAGGAGAGCGGGGAAGATGAGCGTGGGGAGAAGAGCGGGGGAAGATGAGCGTTGGGGAGAGAGCGGCGGAAGATGAGTGTGGGGAGGAGAGGGGGGAAGATGAGCGTGGGGAGGAGAGCGGGGAAGATGAGCGTGGGAGGAGAGCGGGGGAAGATGAGCGTGGGGAGGAGAGCGGGGAAGATGAGCGTGGGAGGAAGCTGGGAAGATGAGCGTGGGAGGAGAGCGGGGAAGATGAGCGTGGTGAGGAGAGCGGGGAAGATGAGCGTGGGAGGAGAGCGGAGGAAGATGAGCGAGGGGAGGAGAGCGGTGAAGATGAGCGTGGTGAGGAGAGCGGGGAAGATGAGCGTGGGGAGGAGAGCGGGGGAAGATGAGCGTGTGGAGGAGAGGGGGGGAAGATGAGCGTGGTGAGGAGAGCGGGGGAAGATGAGCGTGGGAGGAGAGCGGGGAAGATGAGCGTGGGAGGAGAGCGGGGGGAAGATGAGCGTGGGAGGAGAGCGGGGGAATGATAGCGAGGGAGGAGGGCGGGGAAGATGAGCGTGGGAGGAGAGCGGGGAAGATGAGCGTGGGAGGAGAGCGGGGGAAGATGAGCGTGGGGAGGAGAGCGGGGGAAGATGAGCGAGGGGAGGAGGGCGGGGAAGATGAGCGTGGGAGGAGAGCGGGGAAGATGAGCGTGGGGAGGAGAGCGGGGGAAGATGAGCGTGGGGAGGAGAGCGAGGGAAGATGAGCGAGGGAGGAGAGCGGGGAAGATGACGTGGGAGGAGAGCGGGGGAAGATGAGCGAGGGGAGAGAGCGGGGGAAGATGAGCGTGGGGAGGAGAGCGGGGAAGATGAGCGTGGGGAGGAGAGCGGGGGAAGATGAGCGGGGGAGAGAGCGGGGGAAGATGAGCGTGGGGAGGAGAGCGGGGGAAGATGAGCGTGGGGAGGAGAGCGGGAAGATGAGCGAGGGAGGAGAGCGGGGGAAAGATGAGCGAGGGAGGAGAGCGGGGGAAGATGAGCGTGGGGCGGAGAGCGGGGGAAGATGAGCGAGGGAGGAGAGCGGGGAAGATGAGCGAGGGGAGGAGAGGGGGGGAAGATGAGCGTGGGGCGGAGAGCGGGGGAAGATGAGCGTGGGGAGGAGAGCGGGGAAGATGAGCGAGGGAGGAGAGCGGGGGAAGATGAGCGTGGGGAGGAGAGCGGGGGAAGATGAGCGTGGGGAGGAGGGCGGGGAAGATGAGCGTGGGGAGGAGAGCGGGGGAAAATGAGCGTGGGGAGGAGAGCGGGGAGAAGATGAGCGAGGGAGGAGAGCGGGGGAAGATGAGCGTGGGGAGGAGAGCGGGGAAGATGAGCGTGGGGAGGAGAGCGGGGGGAAGATGAGCGTGGGAGGAGAGCGGGGGAAGATGAGCGTGGGGAGGAGAGCGGGGGAAGATGAGCGTGGGGAGGAGAGCGGGGGAAGATGAGCGTGGGGAGGAGGGATGCGACAATCACACATGCCAAAACCAGACAGAATTTTTCCTAATTTTTGGAAAGTTAAACAAAAACTCTGGAAAAGGGCAAAAAAATGTATGTATTTTTATTATTCAGTTCACCATTGTAAACTCTGTGTATACCTTTATCTTTGATATCCCTTTGATGAGTTCTGACAGGCTTTTCTACTCCCAGGCTCGTCTGGTACTCGTCTAGTCAACCAGGCTGTTGCTGCTGGTCATCAGCTGACCAACATATCCATCACAATACCAGTAGAGTGGAAATATTGAACCAGTAGAGTTACTTCCCACTAGACCATCATCAACAGGAATTACGCTCCGTGAAGTGTATATCTCTCGGTGTATGTGAGTTGAAAGTTACTTTC
>NC_069402.1:45786713-45788674 GCF_026875155.1 Cherax quadricarinatus
GGTGAGTACAACTAGGTGAGTACACACACACACACACACAGTTTAGTTTAATATCTTTATTATGCACCCCATACCCATCCTGTGGGCGGTAGTCAAAAGATTACAAAGGTACATAATGGGTCCAGTGACTGGACCCCAAAGTTATGATAGCTGAACTAGTTACAAAGGTAATGAACTCCAGGGGACAGTCGCGCGCGTTTGTGCTCCGTCAAAAACTGCGTGTCTTGATAGTAGCAGAGGGATCAGAATGCGGGAAATAAGCGTGTGCAACCATAAAGTGCATATACTCCTTTGAACAAACAAAAAAGGAATATCAGTGAACACTAAATAGGAAAATATGGATTATAGTGCCACATGGAGAGTGCCGGTGGAGGAACGGTTACTGTGGGAAATAGACCTGACCAGCACTAGTGAATTATTAGCCATAATACCAACTTACCTCATAATTTGTAATATTTTACAATTAAGAATAAAACTAAGTCTGCCCGAAATGCCTAGCCATGCTAAGCGTTCTAGTGGTACACTCTGTAATCACTATTTTACAACATGTAAACCACACAATAACCAAATTTCTGTAAAATCAACATTGTAATCCTTATAGAGAATAAACTTTGAATTTGAATTTGAATTTGATGTCGACACAAGTGGAAATAAACAAATATTGATCTATCTATAAGTAATATAGTGAGTGACAAGGATATATATGTGCAGTGACATAGTGAACTAAATTGTAGATAAGAGTAATCTTAATTATCCCCCAGTATAGCGTACAATATATAGTGTAGATAGGGGAATATCTTACAAGCGACTGGCACTAGCGAACTATTGCCAGAGGTCCAGTGAAGTGTTAATAACGGATAAGTAACTACTATAGTCATAAGATATGAAACGAGTGGTGGTAGCATTGAGGTGCAGGGAATCACAGCATACATAAATTGAGCATACAACCGTTACCTCTACTAAACAGGAAATAATATTTTCCTTAGAAGTGTAGGGGAAAGTTAGCATAGGCCTAGCTGCTGTGTAAATAATAAAACAATGATCCCAGTATAGCGCAGTGAAAACTGTATTTTGATAAACTGTATTTGAGATAAACAGTGTACAGCACTACATAAAAGGAATTTAAATAATAATAATAATAATAATAATAATAATAATAATAATAATAATAATAATAATAATAATAATAATAATAATAATAATAATAATAGTAATAAAAATAATAGTGAAGTGTGGCAGTGTGGGTAAGTCCTGCCCGGCTCACACCCACCCTACACCCACCACCCACCCAACACCCACCACCCACCCTACACCACCACCCACCCTACACCCACCACCCACCCGACACCCACCACCCACCCTACACCCACCACCCACCGTGCACCACCACCCACATACTGCAAACTTGGTTCATATAAATATATCTTGTATATTACTGGCACCAGCAAGAGAAAGGTAAAGTGGAAATCAGTTTTCTTCCGTGGCATACAGAGTGTAGTAGGATACAGACAGGATGTCAGCACAGCATATCTGTGGGACATGTAAAAAATCCTTGGAAGGAAATCCAGAATCACATGCAATCTATGCTCTTCCAAACACCATATCTCTTGTACTAGACTAAATACAGCCTCAAAAAATGACCTCGAACTAGCAAGGTGCTTCTGGTTGTGCAATAAAGAAAGTAGAACTTTGGCAGGTATCAGAAAGGTACTAAGGAGAGTAATAAATGATAAAATAATCAAGAAAACAAGGATGACCTCTTGGATAGTCTACCAAAATATATAAAACATGGGAGCAAGAGATAGTGTATCAAAAAATGCAGAATGTCCATACCACAACAGATGACTCGAAACTATCTATCACCCACATGGTGCAAGCCAGACCCCCTCCTCCATCATAGCACTAAAACCCACAGTGCTGGGGCTGGCCCCCGGGTCCCCCAGTCATAGCACTAATAACCC
>NC_069402.1:45789174-45794174 GCF_026875155.1 Cherax quadricarinatus
TGTTGAATTGTTGATGTTGAAGTGTTGATGTTGTTGAAGTGTTGATCTTGTTGAAGTGTTGATCTTGTTGAAGTGTTGATGTTGTTGAAGTGTTGATGTTGTTGAAGTGTTGATGTTGTTGAAGTGTTGATGTTGTTGAAGTGTTGATCTTGTTGAAGTGTTGATCTTGTTGAAGTGTTGATCTTGTTGAAGTGTTGATCTTGTTGAAGTGTCTGTTTCTCTGAATTTCTCTTCGAGTCGCCCCAATAAAAGGTAATTCATATATTTTTTCTACCGATTAAAAACATGTTACATATTATTATTATTATTATTATTATTATTATTATTATTATTATTATTATTATTATTATTATTATTACAATGAGGATCAACCCAAAATATAGTGAACATGCCAAAGTGATCCCTCCTCTGGTGGCACATCCTCACTCGGCCAGTGGCAGTTCCTGCTCCCCAGACTGACGGCAGCTCTTCTTGCTTTCCAGACTGATAGCGGCTCATCCTGCTTCCAGACTGACGGCAGCTCCTCATGCTTTCCAGACTGATGGCAGCTCATCCTGCTTCCAAACTGATGGCAGCTCATCCTGCTTCCAGACTGATGGCAGCTCCTCATGCTTTCCAGACTGATGGCAGCTCATCCTGCTTCCAAACTGATAGCAGCTCATCCTGCTTCCAGACTGATGGCAGCTCCTCATGCTTTCCAGACTGATGGCAGCTCATCCTGCTTCCAAACTGATGGCAGCTCATCCTGCTTCCAGATTGATGGCAGCTCATCCTGCTTCCAGACTGATGGCAGCTCATCCTGCTTCCAGTCTGATGGCAGCTCATACTGCTCTTAGACTGATGGTGCTCCTGCTCCCAGACTGATGGCAACTCATCCTGCTCCCAGACTCATGTCAGCTCATCCTGCTCCCAGACTGATGGCAGCTCCTCCTGCTTTCCAGACTGATGGTAGCTCCTCCTGCTTCCAGACTGATGGCAGCTCATCCTGTTCTCAGACTGATGGCAGTTCATCCTGCTCCCAGACTGATGGCAGCTCATCCTGCTCCCAGACTGATGGCAGCTCCTCCTGCTTCCAGACTGATGGCAGCTCCTCCTGCTTCCAGACTGATGACAGCTCCTCCTGCTCCCAGACCTATTCGCAGTTTGGTAAATGATTTTGAATCATTTACAAATCTGCAGGAGGCCAGGACTCGACCCTACGAACATTGTACCGCCTCCTGAGACAGCAACAATGTATGCATCACCTTACCTCTGAGCCAGCGATCCTTCAGTGATTACGTGTGCAGCTGAGCTACAAGTTTTTCTTGTGATCCGAGGACACTCGTGGCAGTGGTATCTAAAGGATTAATTTAAGCCTCCTCCTTTTTGAATACCCGCTTCAACAAGCGGTGTATATAGCAATGAAATCACGAAACGACAAATATATATATATGTATATATATATATATATATATATATATATATATATATATATATATATATATAATATATATATATATATATATATATATATATATATATATATATATATATATATATATATATATATATATATATATATATATTATATATATATATATATATATATATATATATATATATATATATATATATATATATATATAATATATATATATATATATATATATATATGCAAAACAACCACTCTGAAAAAATAGAGAAATTACAAGCGCATTCGTGACTACTCACATTATCAAGGAACTATATAATGTGATAATGTGAGTAGTCACGAATGCGCTTGGAATTTCTCTATTTTTCAGAGTGGTTGTTTTGCATATTCCAAAATCACCTGTTTACTGTGATCTTATTGCATATATATATATATGTATATATATATATATATATATATATATATATATATATATATATATATATATATATATATATATATATCAAAAATAACCCGCACATAAAAGAGAGAAGCTTACGACGACGTTTCGGTCAGACTTGGACCATTGACAAAGTCACACTAACCAGAGGTGGAGCAGGACGGCTATATATAGGCAGGAAGAAGTGGTGGTAGTAGTAGTAGTAGTAGTGGTAGTAGTACAAGAATTGTATATAATACCGACAAGATGAAATTAAGACACATGCACAACACCCGGGCATTCCCATCGTAGACGTTTCGCCATCCAGCCAGCCACTGGATGGCGAAACGCCCACAACAAAGACAACCAGACGCCGCTCATGTCTCAATTTCATCAGTAGTTGTAGTAGTAGTAGAAGAAGAAGAGGTAGTAGTAGTGGTAGTGTTGCTAAGTAAGACACATATGCAACAGTTAGGTATCTTTATTTCGAAACGTTTCGCCTACACAGTAGGCTTCTTCAGTCGAGTACAGAAAAGTTGATAGAAGCAGAAGAGACTTGAAGACGATGTAATCAGTCCATCACCCTTAAAGTTTTGAGGTGGCCAGTCTCTCAGTCTGGAGAAGAGCATTGTTCCATAGTCTGAAACAATATGGAGTTGAAGTGACAGGTTGGAGCCTTATATAGCGCCAGGAGGTGAGACGTAAGTCACTAGAAGAGGTAAGAACGCAGATGTTGGGAGGTCAGGTCCCTCTCAAAACCAGCCGTTCTCACTAGTAGAGGTTTGTCGAAGTTGATTGCAGGTCTGTACCAAGATACCCTTGTGTTGCAGTGTCTGACAGATTGAACATTAAAATGGTATAAAATACCGACAGGTTGTTAGGTAAGACACATATGCAACATTGGTATCTTTATATCGAAACGTTCGCCTACAAGTAGCTTTTCAGTCGAGTAACGAAAAGTTGATAAAAGCAGAAGGACTTGAGACGATCAACATCCTCACCTTAAATCTTTGAGGTGGTCAGTCCTCAGTCTGGAAAAGGCATGTTCCATAGCTGAAACATATGGAGTTGAATGACAGGTTGGGCCTTATAACGCCAGGAGGTGAGACGTAGGACACTAGAAACGTTAAGACGCAGATGTGGGATGTACAGGTCCTCTTCAAACAGCCGTTCTCACTAGTAGAGGTTTGTCGAGTTGATGCAGGCCTCTGTACCAAGATCCCCTTTGTTGCAGTGTCTGACAGATTAAACCCATTTAAAATGTTTAAAAATACCGACAGGTTGTTAGGTAAGACACAAGGGTATCTTGGTACAGATCTGCAATCAACTTCGACAAACCTCTACTAGTGAGAACGGCTGGTTTTGAGAGGGACCTGACCTCCCAACATCTGCGTTCTTACCTCTTCTAGTGACCTACGTCTCACCTCCTGGCGCTATATAAGGCTCCAACCTGTCACTTCAACTCCATATTGTTTCAGACTATGGAACAATGCTCTTCTCCAGACTGAGGGACTGACCACCTCAAAACTTTAAGGGAGATGGACTGATTACATCGTCTTCAAGTCTCTTCTGCTTCTATCAACTTTTCTGTACTCGACTGAAGAAGCCTACTGTGTAGGCGAAACGTTTCGAAATAAAGATACCTAACTGTTGCATATGTGTCTTACCTAACAACCTGTCGGTATTTTATACCATTTTAATGTTCAATCTGTCAGACACTGCAACACAAGGGTATCTTGGTACAGACCTGCAATCAACTTCGACAAACCTCTACTAGTGAGAATGGCTGGTTTTGAGAGGGACCTGACCTCCCAACATCTGCGTTCTTACCTCTTCTAGTGACCTACGTCTCACCTCCTGGCGCTATATAAGGCTCCAACCTGTCACTTCAACTCCATATTGTTTCAGACTATGGAACAATGCTCTTCTCCAGACTGAGGAAGGACCACCTCAAAACTTTAAGGGTGATGGACTGATTACATCGTCTTCAAGTCTCTTCTGCTTCTATCAACTTTTCTGTACTCGACTGAAGAAGCCTACTGTGTAGGCGAAACGTTTCGAAATAAAGATACCTAACTGTTGCATATGTGTCTTACCTAACAACCTGTCGGTATTTTATAACATTTTAATGTTCATTCAGTAGTGGTAGTGGTAGAAGTGGGAAATAAGGAAGACGAGCCAGTCAAATACAAAGGAAGGGGAGGACTGCAAGAGAGCTAGATGCCCACAGAAGGAGAGCAAGCGCACAGAGGTGCGTGAAAGGGGAAGTGGTGAAATAAATGAAGAAGGAACAGAAACACGAGACAGGAGAGAGAAAAACAACCCAGAGGAGAAAAGGAAAGAGGAAAGGGGAAGAGGAAGAAGAAGAAGAAAAAGAAAAAATGAGGATTCAGGTTAAGTCACGGGTGTTCTGAAGTTTGGAGCATTTTACAATGTAGTGGGAGAGGAAGGCATCTACAGAGACGAAGCCAGGGCTAAGGTTCATACAAGGAAAGTTGTGTATTAGAGAGGATTCAACTAGACGGCGACTGTTCGAGTTGGAAGTAGGGAAGACAGTTTTAGCAGAAGACCAGTCAATATGATGGCTATGATCTCTG
The DNA here is from genome assembly GCF_026875155.1 of Cherax quadricarinatus. Taxonomy (NCBI): domain Eukaryota; kingdom Metazoa; phylum Arthropoda; class Malacostraca; order Decapoda; family Parastacidae; genus Cherax; species Cherax quadricarinatus. The sequence continues at coordinate 45,793,601 of NC_069402.1, forward strand.
ACGTGACAGAAAAGAGCATTGTTAGTGTCGGCAAGCCTAACACTATTTTTGTGCTCCTTAAGTCTGTCAGAAAGAGATCGACCAGTTTCTCCGAAGTATTGAAGACAGGAGGAGCAAGAAATAGAGTAGACACCAGGAACATCTGTAGAGGGAGGAGAGGTATGAACGAGATTAGTGCGAAGAGTGTTTGTTAGTCTGGCGGAAGGTAAGCTTGATGTCTGTGATCCTCAGTTCCTTCCAGCAGAAATTTTGCACTCTTCATAATTCGTTCTCCTGTCTTGGCGGCTACCCTTCCCATTTCATAGACTCTGCCCTCTCACGTGCTAAACGCAATTTCTTCTCTCCCAAACTCTCTACTCATGGGAACTCTTCTATCCTCTGCCTTCCCTACATTTCCGGTCTTTCTAATCTCAACAATTCTCTCCGTCCCTTAGACATCAAGCTTACCTTCCGCCAGACTAACACTCTTCGCACTAATCTCGTTCATACCTCTCCTCCCTCTACAGATGTTCCTGGTGTCTACTCTATTTCTTGCTCCTCCTGTCCTCTTCAATACTTCAGAGAAACTGGTCGA
>NC_069402.1:45799174-45804174 GCF_026875155.1 Cherax quadricarinatus
AAAATACTACGTAGTAGCTTCTGTTCAGGTTTCTAAAACCACGTTTATGCTTGCTTGTCGTTCCCTACCCAATATAGATGCTCTGGGATGATGCTTCTTCTCCACAGATGGCACTAATCAACGTTTTCTCAACTTTATCATCACATGCGACACACGCCAAAGTTACTGGTCTGTAGTTTTTATGCTTCCCGTCTGTCATCACTTTTGAATTCATAACTCATGATGATAATGTTCATGTGTGTCTGGCAGGTCTCCACCATCTACGCTTTTCTTGAAGATTTTTTAAGTGGTTGGCTCAGAGTTTTCCATTCCCGAGTGATTTGCCTCAGTACTTGTGATGTGACCAGTTATCTAGAAAGGGCCAGTACACTTTCTGCTGTGTTTCTCTATTCACATATTCTTGCTTTCTTAAGCGAATTCTTTGCAATCCTAATGGCGCTAAAGTTAACTTACAACACTGAGCTTGACTCATGATTAATACTGATTCTATGTCATCACTGAAAGCACTTGGCTCACATAATGACTCTAGCAACATGCTCACTGAAGAAGCCAGATACAGATACTAAGAAATCCGGGAAAAAAGAATTAATGTGCAATTGATTCCTCACATATTGGATTACTCTTTCATGATAAAGATAAAAAGTTAGCCAACAAAACCACAGTGAAAAAACTTTGGTGTGTCTGTGTCTAGCATTAGGAATAATATTAGAAGAGAAGTAAATAATGAAATTGGATGTTATAGGAATACATTTGGAAGCCTGAGTAGATCTATAATCCATTATAATAACATGGACGTAGATAAATATGTTTATGGAGGAACTTGCAATGTGAACAGACTGATATTGTAGTAGCCAGGCTTACGATTAGTTACTAGTACTTTCGGCAGCTTGGCAGCCCTTTGTTCACTAGCTTGAACAATATGTGCTTAATTGTCCACTTACTGACATTATAATAACCTATGTGGTATGACAAGCTATCTTATTAATGAAAATAAGATACCAAACATATTAACCAAATTTCCTTTATTGGCTTGCATCAGATAAGTCAACTGGAGACAACTCTGGATGTACTCCTCTCAATCATTTTGGGGCCTGGAGTCATGGTCTCTAATGTTCCTCCCGTAGTTCCCGTTTCCGTTTCCATACTTTCAAATCTCTTACTTATAAAAATAAATATTATTCACTCATCTCTTATTTTGATGCAGACATTGCAGTATATACTTGCTTAGAGAGAATACTCGGTTTATCATACTGGGTTTTGCCTTGTTGATTAGTCATCTGTCTCACCTCTCATTTCAGCCTAACAGATTTCTTCACCCCATCTTATTCCTCATCCTCATATCAGACATAGACAGAGATATACATCACAGCACCGTATCATCCTTTGAGGATGATACTAGAATCTGCATGAGGCTGTCATCTGCTGAGGACGCGGTTAACCTCCAAGAAGATATAAACAAAGTTTTCCAGTGGGCAACGGTAAACAATATGATGTTCAATGAGGACAAATTCCAACTACTCCGTTATGGAAAACTGGAGGAGATAATAACTAGAACAGAGTATACTACTGACTCCGGCCATACAATAGAGCGGAAAAATAATGTAAGGGACCTGGGAGTAGCAATGTCTGAGGATCTCACTTTCAAGGATCACAACATTGCCACGATCGCACGTGCAAAGAAAATGATAGAATGAATAATGAGAACGTTCCAAACGAGAGATGCCAAGCCAATGATGATCCTTTTCAAATCATTTGTTCTCTCTAGGCTGGAATACTGCTGTACATTAACATCTCCATTCAAAGCAGGTGAAATCACAGATCTAGAGAGTGTACAGAGATCCTTTACTGCACGTATAAATTCTGTCAAGCACCCTAACTACTGGGAACGCTTGGAAGCACTTGACTTGTACTCGTTGGAACGCAGGAGGGAGAGATATATCATAATCTACACTTGGAAAATCCTGGAAGGAATGGTCCCAAATCTGCACACAGAAATCACTCCCTACGAAAGTAAAAGACTGGGCAGGCGATGCAAAATGCCCCCAATTAAAAGTAGGGTCGCCATTGGTACACTAAGGGAAAACACCATAAGTGTCCGGGGCCCAAGACTGTTCAACAGCCTCCCATCAAGCATTCGGGGAATTGCCAATAAACCCCTGGCTGCCTTCAAGAGAGAGCTGGACAGATACCTAAAGTCAGTGCCGGATCAGCCGGGCTGTGGCTCGTACGTTGGACTGCGTGCGGCCAGAGTAACAGCCTAGTTGATCAGGGTCTGATCCATCGGGAGGTCTGGTTATGGACCGGGCCGCGGGGGCGTTGATCCCCGGAATAACCTCCAGGTAACCTCATGTTCAATATCCATCCAGTGTGAAGGAATATGATATTAACCACAGTCTTTGTTCCCACACTGTGACTGTCATGTTGTCGGCAGTAGCACACTGCCTAATGTACACGTACCAAATTTTATTAAAAAAATGACTGACATCCCATAAGGACAGGAACCTCGCTCTTAACCTGGGTGCTGCTCTCACCGGGTGCTCTCACCTGGCTGCTGCTCTCACCCTGGGTGCTGCTATCACCCTGGGTGCTGTCTACCCGGGCTGCTTTCACTCTGGGTGCTGCTCTCACCCTGGGTGCTGCTCTCACCCTGGGTGCTGCTCTCACCCTGGGTGCTGCTTTCACTCTGAGTGCTGCTCTCACCCTGGGTGCTGCTCTCACCCTAGGTACTACTCTCACCCTGGGTGCTGATCTCACCATGGGTACTGCTCTCACCCTGGGTGCTGCATACACCCTTGGTGCTGCTCTTACCCTGAGTGCTGCTCTCACCCTGGACGCTGCTCTTAAACTGGTTGCTGCTCTCACCATGGGTACTGCTCTCACCCTGGGTGCTGCATTCACCATAGGTGCTGCTCTCACACTGGGTGCTGCTCTCACCCTAGGTGTTGCTCTCACCCTGGGTGTTCTTGTTGCTCTCACCCTGGGTGTTCTTGTTGCTCTCACCCTGGGTACTCTTATTGCTCTCACCCTGGGTGCTCTTGTTGCTCTCACCTTGGGTGCTGCTCTCACCCTGGGTGCTGCTTTAACCCTGAGTGCTGCTCTCACCCTGGGTACTGCTCTCACCCTGGGTTCTGCTCTCACCCTAGGTACTACCCTCACCCTGGGTGGTGCTCTCACCCTGGTTACTGCTCTCACTCTGGGTGCTGCTCTCACCCTGGTTGCTGCTCTCACCCTGGTTGCTGCTCTCACCCTGGTTGCTGCTCTCACCCTGGGTACTGCTCTCACCCTAGGTGCTGCTCTCACCCTAGGTGCTGCTCTCACCCTGGGTGCTGCTCTCACCCTTGGTGCTGCTCTCACCCTGGGTGCTGCTCTCACCCTGGGTGCTGCTCTCACCCTGGGTGCTGCTCTCACCCTGGGTACTGCTCTCACCCTGGGTGCTGCTCTACACCTGGGTGCTGCTCTCACCCTGGGTGCTGCTCTCACCCTGGGTGCTGCTCTCACCTGGGTGCTGCTCTCACCCTTGGTGCTGCTCTCACCCTGGGCACTGCTCTCACCCTGGGTGCTGCTCTCACCCTGGGCACTTCTCTCACCCTGGGTGCTGCTCTCACCCTGGGTGCTGCTCTCACCCTGGGTGCTGCTCTCACCCTGGGTGCTGCTCTCACCCTGGGCACTGCTCTCACCCTGGGTGCTGCTCTCACCCTGGGTGCTGCTCTCACCCTGGGTGCTGCTCTCACCCTGGGTGCTGCTCTCACCCTGGGTGCTGCTCTCACCCTGGGTGCTGCTCCCTCTGAAATCACCACAGGTGATCGTCGGAATGTTATTTACAACTGTCACATTTGTATTAGTCTCGTATTGAGTAGGTGATGAATTTTTACTTGGCTGGAGTCTTCTTCTTGTAATTATTATTATTATTATTATTATTATTATTATTATTATTATTATTATTATTATTATTATTATTATTATATATTATTATTATTATTGCTGTTGATTTTGTTGTCGTCATTGTTACTATTATTATTGTTATTATTATTATTGTTATTGTTAAATCACTGTTATGACAATAAGGAAGGTCGGGACTGGTGGAGGATAGAGTAGCAAAATGGGATGTTGGTATACCTGGAGTATACGTGGAGAGGGTTTTGGGGGTCAGTGCCCCCGCGCCAGATCCATGACCAGGCCTCGCAGTGGATCAGAACCTGATGAACCAGGTTGTTACTGCTGGCCACATGCAAACTGACGTTCGATCCACAGCCCGGCTGGTCGGGTGCTGACTTTAGGTGCCTATCTCGCTCCCTTGTCAATACGACAATACGAGGGTCATTACTAGGAATAAGGTAAAATTTACACGTATGTTAGATAAAAAATAGAAAATCATTCCCCTCCCTTTCTGTAGTTACATTCATCAGACACCTTTTGGCACTCTTCTTGAACTGGTTCATGCTTTGACTGGCTTTGACATGTGCGGATAGTCTGTTTCATTCCTTTATTGCTGTACAATAAAAGGTGTTTGAAGCCTGGCCAATGACTGTGGGTACTACAAAGTTGTGCTCTCTCCCCCTAGTACTATGATTGCTCTGGTTCCCAACCTTGACAAAATTAACAGCAAGATATTCTGGACACTGAGAAATTTTATAAACATGATTTAGCTTCAGTTGTTTTACTCTGTCTTCAACATTCAGCATATCCAACTGCTGTAATTCATCCTGGCCTACATGTTCTCTTGGTCCCAGCCCCAGGATGAATCTTACGATTTTATTCTGGGTGATTTGCAGTCTATCTTTCAGTTTTGCTGTCAAGGCAGAGTACCATGAAGAGCAAGCGTAATCCATATGGCATTGTATAAGGGCTAGACATAGGGTCCTGCGAGCCTCAGTAGGTAGACACTGTGCTTTTATATTACTTTCCCTTGTCGGAAGTCACAAGTTAGAAGAACCTAAGGCGTTACACATAGGTAGTGGTCAAGCACCCTTTCACGTAGTTACGGAAGCACATGGTATAAA
>NC_069402.1:45807995-45812995 GCF_026875155.1 Cherax quadricarinatus
GGCAATGATTTTGCCTCTGGTGATCCAGCACCTCACCCCCAGCTTCGTCTCCTTCGTTGGCCTGGGCGCTATCTCCGCCGCTGTCATGAGTTCGGCGGACTCCTCCGTCCTCTCAGCAGCCTCCATGTTCGCCAGGAATATCTGGAAGCTCATCTTCAGGCAGAATGTGAGTAGCAGAATATTGCTTTCCCAGGCAGAATGTATCACAATATTCCTCTCCCAGGCAGAATGTATCAAACTATTCCTCTCCCAGGCAGAATGTATCAAAATATTCCTCTCCCAGGCAGAATGTGATTAGCAGAATATTCTTCCTTTCACGGTCAAAGTGTGAGCATTCCTTCTTCGGATAGAATGTAAAGAAATTCTTCCTTTCTCAAGCAGAAAGTGGAAAAACTATACCTTGCTAAGAGTAAGTCCGAGACGACAATATTTCCGATGCTTTCACGAAATAATTTTTCTGTTTAACGAGAATCATTAATGCTCTTTTTTTAGTAGGCTGATGAGTGCACTATATTATAATTAATATTACCAAGTTTACATTATCACTATCAGCATGCTATTGACCTTACGACTTCACCGTATTGCAATATTCATTATCAGATAGCAACTCTGATTAACCGAAATCATTTTTTTTTTCACATTTCACAATCCATAGCCATATTTTTGTATCCGAGAAGACTTGATCCTCCACATGGGACTTGACCGTCTGACTTAACAGACGAAACGGAAGAGTATAGTTACCTGGTCATCACGACAGGTGCAGGCTATAGCTGGGTCTAGTATAGGATGTCGGACTCCATATCCACAACAATCCATATCCACAATTCGTTCCGTGTCAGCAAATGCATACAAAAGGTGGAAATATCCCTCACCATTCATGCCAAAAGAGAAGCTGGGGTACTTAGGAGTATAGTGGCACTCCTCATGTAGAGGGGGGATCCAACCCCCTAACCATAAGCCGCTTAAATCATTCCAGTGCGTTAAGGTAACCCAGCTTTGGAGGAAGGGGGTGTTGAACACTGCTGAAGGGGATCCCAGAAGGGATCGAAATATACGGATCAATTAATCTCCTAAGTTTCTGTCTCCATGTGGGTTATTACTGAATACTGATGGGTACCCTTGCTTGAAAAATAATCAGATTAAAATACTATAGTTGGCTTGGTAAGCTTAATGCTAGTGGGAGGTGGGGATTATGTGGGTGCACAAAATTGAGAGCCTCATTGATCCTCCTTAGAGCCACACCAACACCCTGAAAGCCACACTAATAACCTAAGAGCCCTCCTAATACACTGAAAGCCACACTAATACCTCTGAAAGCCACGTTGATACACTGAAAGCCACAATAATAAGCTGAAAGCCACACCATTATCCTGAAAGTCACACTAGTACCCTGAAAACCATAATAATACCCCTGAAAGTCACGGTAATACCCTGAAAGTCACAGTAATACTCTGAAAGCCACACTAATACCCTGAAAGTCACACTGAAATCATGAAAGACACCGTCACCCTGAAAGCCACATCAACAGATACACTGATACCCAGAGAGCCATAATAACAGGCTGAGTGCCGCAGTTTCATCCTGAGAGCTCGGAGAGTTACAGTGAGCACCTCACTGACACGCCGAGTGACTCATTGATACCTCACCACTGATTCTTCCTCCTCAGGCTAGTGAGACTGAAGTGATCTGGGTGATGCGTGTGGCCATCTTCATTGTTGGGTTCCTAGCTACCACTCTTGCCCTGACCATCCCCTCCATCTATGGGCTGTGGTAAGTACCGCTTTCTATCCTCTCCATCCACGGTTTGTTACGTACTCTCCTCTTCTCTTCCATCTATGATCTATGGTAAGTACCTCTTTCTATCATCTCCGTCTACGGTCTGTTACGTACTCTCTTCGTCCCCTCTAACTATGGTATGCTACTGATTATTCCCTCCATCTATGATTCGTGGTAAGTTCCCACTCGATCCCCTCCATCTACGTCTACGGTAATTACACGTTTACTATCTCCTTCATCTGTGATAAATACCCTCCCTATCCCTTCCATCTACAGCGCAAGAAGAAAATAATACCTGCTAATTTAAGTCGAACTAGCCAATTTTGCTTATTAGGAAAGCAGTATTGTGCTAGACCAGTCAAGCGTATATGTTGAACTAGATCAGTCAAGCGTATATGTTGTACTAGACCAGCCAACGTATGTTCGTATATGTTGCAACCCCTTGAACATCCCTTTAAAAATTACGAAATTCTTATTTTTTTTGTTACTATCTGAATCTTTGAGACATATCACCGTTAAGAATGTGGCCTAAGAAGGTTTTTAGATTGACGGATATGCGTATAATGTGTGGTAACGTCTGTACGTCACGATAAACAGGGGATCGAGCCTTCGCCGCTCGCTACACATGAATGACCCGCTACGGGTCTGGAGCTACACATAACAGATTCCTTGGTCATATCCCGTCTTGTATTAAAGTGTCCCTCGTTTCTCTCCCACAGGTACTTGTCTTCAGACCTGGTGTACGTGATCCTCTTCCCGCAGCTGTTGATGGTGGTACACTTCCGTGACCACTGTAACCTATACGGCTCCCTCGGTGCCTACATCATAGGGTTGTTCGTGAGAGTCCTGGGTGGAGAGTCCATGATAGGCATCCCTCCCATTATTAAGTGAGTAACACATGTCAGTACTCAGTTTTTTCTTTTTTTATTCTTAGAGACTCTTCTATTGAACAAATATTAGGAGAAAAATGAACTATGCAAAGGCTTCTTACAAATTTATTAAGAACAACTAGGCGAGTACAGATTGGAAATGTGTCTGTATCACACATTTTAGACGGAGGATCAAGCCTCCACCATGTTTTGCGCTGAATTACTCACATGGATTTAGCGTTTTATATGAATATAGTAATAACAATTACTAAAAATGGATAATGAGACTACAAAACAACACAAATGGGACTTCAACAATGTCTTTCACTTACTTGTGATAGGAAGAACTGTGCGAGTACTGCTTCTGTGTGTAATATAGTTTCCATGCTAATTATTTTACTGGTGTCCCTGTCCGCCTCTGCATTTTATAGGAGCCCGCTAGGGGACAGCACGCCCAGCTAAGTACTGAATTAATGTGTTTATTGAGGAGATATGAAAAAGAGCGCCAGAGAATCTCCTGTAGTAAACATGTTGACCTGTATTTCCTTCTCCCTGTCAGGTATCCTTGGTACGACGAAGAGAATGAAGTGCAGCTGTTCCCCTTCAGGACGCTGGCCATGGTGCTCTCCGGGTTATTCCTTGTTTTCATGTCTATGTTCACACGGTGGGTGTTCGAGACGGGACGCCTCCCGCCCAAGTACGACTTCTTCCGCTGCGTCATCAACATTCCCGACGACGTGCAGGTGGTGGGTGAGCCTCAGGAGGGCGAGCTAAGCGTGATGACCTGCCACAACGTTGTCAAGTACAATTCTACCGATGAGATGAATGGTCGTGTTAACCCGGCCCTCACCCTGGGTTCTGACAGCGACGAGGATATCCCAGCACCCACCACTACCACCGCTGACGGCAAGGTGAAAAAACGACTCGTTGGGGAGATCATTTCTCCTCCACCCATCACCTCCCCCAAGAAGCACGACCAAACGAAACTGTGAAATAAGTAGAACAAGCCGGAGTGTGCTCTGGCTTCTCACTAGCAGGTGATCGAAGGCCCGTTACAACGCCCGGCCCAGGAGCTGTATGGTAACCTCATCACCACTCAACTTCAACTGCCCTGTGTGAGAACGCTGATGTTTTTAGGGAACTAACGATAACTCGCAGTTATAAGGTAAACCGGATATCAATCTTGCTCTTCAAGAACTGGAAGAAAAACAATGGATCATCCTCGACCACAGACACAAACTCAAGTGTCTGGGACTTCCAGGAGGCAAGATCATTTTTATTTTGAGATCCCTGAATAATTATGAATCTTTTAACACTTGTGAAGGAAGAGGGTGGGGGAGGGATGGAATAAAGAAGAGGAGGAGGTTGAGAGATTACGTAACCTTTCCCATGTGACCTTGACAACCACAACGGAGGATCGAGCTTCCACACTTCCCTGCACTGAATTACCATCATGGGTTTAGCGGGTCGCATAAATAACAGTTTCAGCTAGAAAAGTAATTTATGCTTCAGTTTGTATAGAGTACAACAGGTGGTCCCCAGCACCACCTCTCTCACTGTCTCGAACTCCGGCATTTCCCCCTTTCGATCTCGGCGTTTACCCTCTCCTGCAGGAATTTACCCTCTTCCTGGGGTATTTATCCTCTAGCTGGGGCATTTTCTTCTTCTCCCCTCGTCGTCAATTACCCTCTTCTGATATTTCCCAATCTTATGTATTCCCTCTCTCCTGACATCCCCCTCTTTCTCTACCACTCACAACAAACATTCATTTCATGCTATTTTTCCTCTCTCTCCCCCTTCCACCCAAGAAAATAATATTCCCATTTAAGCGATGGAAGTGTGTGTAGTCTGTGAACGTTGGTTATTTTTGTAGGTAAAATATATACAGTATTTCTAGTTGGCAGTGTCCGTTTTGGGAAGCTTGGTGGTTGACTTGGTCCTTAGAATAGCATTGCCTAAATGAAAACATTCGGACGACGGGAGAAGCAATTCTTGTTGACCTCTCCGGCAGACTGAGAAAATATTCTGACCCGCAATGTAGATCTCCCTAAGGCCAAAAATGGCTTGCTCAGCTCGCCACAGTCTTTGCTTCCCAGTGTCATCTTTGAAATGCTCAGCATTTAATGTTAAATGCTCAGTATTTAATATTAAATGCTCAGTATGGAGTATTAAATGCTCAGTATGGAGTGTTAAGAGTGTTAAATGCTCAGTATTCAATGTTAAATGCTCACTCAGTATTTAATGTTAAATGCTCGGCATTTACTTTTTAATGCTCAGTATTTAATGTTAAATGCTCGGTATTTAATGTTAAATGCTCAGTATTTAATGTTAAATGCTCAGTATTTAATGTTAAAT
>NC_069402.1:45815495-45834440 GCF_026875155.1 Cherax quadricarinatus
CTGAACAGATGAAGCATTTAATAGAAAGTAATATGTGGTGGCAAACATTATCTGTGCAGTGCTCTGCAATGGTAATTATTATTTTGAGGTGGAAGGGGGGGAAATGTCGCTAAACAAACTGGGGGTCATACAGAGCCCTGAAGAATTAAAATGTGAAATAAACTTCACAGGGAATAGTTTAGCAGCACACTGCTGATGTATCCAATTTTGATTAAGGAAAAGCTACTACTCCCTCCCTTACTGTACCATCCTTCCTTCCCTCACTTCCGTTTCTGGACTCACCCTGGGTCAGCAGTAACAGCCTGGCTGATCAGACCCTGATCCACCATGAGGCCTGGCGTTGACCCCCGTAACCTTCTCCAGGTAAACTCCAGGTAAACTCTCCTTTCGTTTCTTTCCCTCCCAGTCCAAGCTCCACTTCTTTCTCCACCCTTTCTTTCCACTTCCCACCTTTCCACTTCCCTCCCGTCTCCTGCTCTTCCAAACTTTCGTCTAACCATGACTCTCCTCTCTCCCATCTCCTTCCTTACCACCCTCGCCATAGTCAGGAATTTAACTTAAAGTCCTGCAAAGTTCTAAAAAAAATCATTTTGATACTAGTCGATATTTACATATATTTCTCGAGAGTGTCCACTTTTTGTTTTGCTGGACGAGTTTCTAGGAGTCTTCATAACCATGTATGAGATCCAGCTCCAGGAATATTGCGACCCAAGAGCCGCTCCAGTGATCAACTGCCTTCGTGGGGAGACTCGTGTTCGTGGTCATGTATACAGAGGCAGAGTTCATGGTAACCGTAGATGTCTGTAGCAGCTGCGGCACTAATGATGCTCTCAAGACTTCAGATAAGCAATACAAATTGTGGAATTATACTGCCATTGATTTAATGATTATAAAAGTGTTGTCAGAGTGTTTCAAATGTTGTTAAAATATTCGACTACTGTCATGATTATTTTCGTGTGTTGCCGAGTAGCAAGTAGTAGTGTTGCTAACAATGTTGACCTTTAGACTCTTGGCTTCTTACACCTGAGGATAAATTTCTCATTTCAAGAAAATAAAAATAAAAAAAAATTAAGTTTTCTAAATGATTATTTAAGTTTTCAATATATCGGATTTAAAAATTAATGATTTTGCATTTCATAAAACGTCCACAAACTGTGTTTTTGAACCATCAGTTGAAGTTGTTTTCCATGAAAGACAAGATGCTGTTTGTTGACAATGTTGCGTGCAGTGTGTGTGTACTTACTTCATCTGTGCGTAAAACTCCTTGTTCGTGTGCGTGCGTGTCTCAAGATGTAAATTTGAATCTGGTATAGTAGATAGAGTAGTATATATGTATATATATCGTTATTCCAATCATGAAACTATCGTTATAGAGGAATATACGAGACTACGAGGTATTGACGTCAGGCGGCGCTGGAGACGGTCACTTCTGTTTCTACTCGGGACGTCGATCCCGTGGAAAGGAACAGTTTCGCTTAACCTTCAGAGATTTCTAACCCTCCTGAAACAAAAGAGAGACAGCAGTAGGTGAACCCTCTCTGAACCTATCATTAGGTGCCAATGATCCTTCTGAACCTCTTCAACTTAATTTTTGAGGGCATTCAAGCGGTAATGCAATATCCGTGTGAAGTTAGTGATAAAGCTGTCGTTGAACCCACTATGAACCTTCTTCTGAGATAATAAATGGAGTTTCGAACCTTCTGAAACCAGCCTTACGTGAGAACCGAACCCGTTTTTCAAGATTGAGGAAAAAAAAAAGATAAAATTTACGAGAATCTACTGACAGATCCACCGAAGACTGAGAAACCTACTGGGATCCAGTGGTACCTAGACTAACCATGAGTTACAGAGAAATATCTAGAGGAACTCTCGATGATCCAGTGATACCTAGATTAACCTAAAGCAATGAGAACCCGAAGTTCACCAGAGGAGCCCAGATTAACCCGTAAATCTCCATAGGCACCTAGACGAGCACTGAAGCCTCCAGAAAAACCCCCTGAAAGATCCAGTAGTTCCAGGTGTATACATATGGTTGTGATATATCGTAAGTCGAGTGACGTCATGATTGTTAAGTAGATATTGAAACTCAGTGTTCTGTATATTCGTTGACTCAAAAAAAAAAAATATTTATCAGATGTAAATATATTGTTGACAGGTTTTCAAGAAAACTTTGCAATAGTAGTGTGTTGCTGTCTTTGTTTTTCTTACATGATTTACTGGGAAATGTTTTTAATGGTTATGTTGGGTGACGCAGTTATCCTTGATACATGTGTGATCGGTGAAGTCAGCGTCGTAACTCGTCGTTTGATAGATTGTTGAGACCAGCCAGTGATCTCCAGTGATGTCACTGCTGATGTCATGAGCTCAGTGGCCAGTCAAGAGTTTCTTATCCGGTGTTATCCGGTGTTATCCTGTGTTCAATATATATAATATATATATATGTATATATATGTACATATATATATATATATATATATATATATATATATATATATATTATATATATATATATATATATATATATATATATATCTTCACGATGTATTTCACTGGTGTTAATAATTTATTGATGGCACTAATGTTTCCTGGCAAGAAAAGGACACACACACATACACATTTATATATTGTGTTAGGGGTTGTTAAGGAGAGAGAGAGAGAGGCGAGAGAGAGAGAGACTTAATTTCTCTGCATCAGCAAATTCGTCTCTGTCTATAAATCTATAATTGTTTCTATTCCTGTCTGTGCTTCTGTCCTCCGCGTCGCTCACCTTTCTCTCTCTGCGCTTCTACATTTCCTTTCTTTATGTCTCCCTCCTTTATCCCCCCCTCTCTCATTATATATATATATATATATATATATATATATATATATATATATATATATATATATATATATATATATATATATATATTTATATATATATATATTATATATTTATACATATATATTTATATATATTTATAAAGAAATATATGGTGGGCGAACCTTCTACCGTCCTACTCAACCCACATTAAGCATTTCATTCATAACTCGAACCTGTGGCATTATGTTTCTGCTTGTGTTTTCCTACTTTATTCTCCGTCTTCCACTGTACCCTTGTTCCTTAATCTGTCTTATCCTATGCTTACCTCCCTTAATGTCTACCTTATCCTATACCTGCGTTCCTTGCACTCTACCTTTCATTATACCAACCTACCTCATATTTTGCCGTACCCTATGTGTACCTCCCTTATTATCTACCTTTCCTTATACTTATCGCCATTATTTTGTAACTTATCCTATACCTTCCTCCTTAATCCTATACATGTCTCCCTTATTCTCTACCTTATTCTATACCCATCAATCTTACCCTATACTGCTTCTTACATTTGTTTTCACTCTTATTTTCCCGTTGCCTTATATCTGGCTTCCGTTATACCTGCCTTCCCTCATACTACCCCCGTGTCTTAAATTTTTCCCTTCTTTCTTTTATCTCTCCCGATATTCTTTACCAGGGCGAATGGAAGGCAATCAAGTTCGATCCAAAAAAGGGAGACTTCAAGCACCTTTCATAAGCATACAGGAACCTTCCTCAAGGGCAGTTATGTTCCCTATGCCTTACCTTATACTCTCCCTTACTCAGTATCCCCCCTTAACTCATACACATATCTAGCCTTATACTCTTCAACTTACACTCTTTCACTTATCTTATCTTACACTCTCACCTTCTTCCTTATCTAACCTTAAACTTTCACTTGCTTTTATCTAACCTTATACTAACCCCTACACTTGTATAACCTTATACATTTACTTGTAATTATCTTACAGTTCTGGGAAGTAACTTGTCCCACCTCCCTTTTCTTCCTTTACCATATCTCTCGTGTTCACCCTTCCTCTCCTCTCTCCTCTAACATCCTTTTCTCTCTCCTCTACTTTCTTCTCCCAAAACAGAGACTATTTATATACACCGTTCTAATATCAGCTTGTCTATCGCAGCTGTTATTGTTATTTTGATGTTAATTCGGTTCCACTGTATCAATTTGTTACACATTGTGTCAGTAAAATATGTAAATTAACATTTATCGAGACAAAAATATTGTTCCATGTTAATGAGGTGGCGTATATGCACATTTAAATGCGTATTTACCTCGGCTCATCATGAAAGGCACCGATATAAATATATTTTTTTTCTGAGATAAAAAAAAATGTGAATTTTAAGTAACACGGGTCAAAATTTTAATGTGTAGTTATCATTGTTAGTTTAACACGTACGTACGTGTACGGCAGCTTTTGTTGGTTGAAGACTTGTGGTTAAATTCGTTGTGTACGTGAGGAAGGATATAATTATGGCGACAGGTGTGAAACATGTTCATGTTAAGATGTCGACATCAAGTTGCCATCGCGTTGATATCATAAAGTTGACGTCCCGGTAGTTAATTATTAGCACTTGTCCTGAAACTTGTCTTAATCGCCTGACAACTGCATTCCCCATTTAAAACAGCGAAATAGGGGGGGGGGTAATTAGCCTCTAAGCACGTATCCTGAAGAACAGTGTAACAGGGTTATGCAAGTTTTTTTCAACTGCAATATATATATATATTATATATATATATATATATATATATATATATATATATATAAATATGTATATTATAAATATTATATATTATATATATACTATTATATATATATATATATATTATATATATATATATATATATATATATATATATATTATATATATATATATAAAATGTATATGTATATATATACATATACATTATATATATATATATATATATTTATATATATATATATATATATATATATTTATATATTTATATATTATATATATATTATATATTTTATATATATATATATATTATAATATTTTGTATACATATATTATATATATATATATATATATATATATATATATATTATATATTATATATATATATATATATATATATATATATATATATATACAGTAAACAGTGATTTCATGAATAATCACAGTAAACAACCACTCTGAAAGAAAGAATAGAGAAATTCCAAGCGCTTTCGTGACTACTCACATTATCAAGTTCCTTGATAATGTGAGTAGTCACGAAAGCGCTTGGAATTTCTCTATTCTTTCAGAGTGGTTGTTTTGCATATATACATACATATATATATATATATATATATATATATATATATATATATATATATATATATATATATATATATATATATATATATATATATATATATATATATATATATATATATATATATATTATATATACATTATGTCGTGCCGAATATGTAAAAACTGTCAATTAGCAAGAACTCATTTAAAATTAAGTCCTTTCTAAAATTTTCTCTTATACGTTTAAAGATATATTTTTTTTTCATTAATGATAATGTAAAAAAAATTATAATTTTGCACCAAAAAAATCTTAGAAAACTTACCTAACCTTATTATAACAAAAACAATTTATTTTAGCCTAACCCAACTAAATATATTTTAGATACGTTTACAGTAATTTAATACTAAACAAACAGTGAAATATTTTTTTTTCGTTAGGTTCAGAATGATTTTGGCGAAATTATTGCATACACAAATTTTCGCTTGTCTTATATGGCAAGATGAGCGTTGCTATTTAAGCCAAGATCGAAAGTTCTGCCTATTCGGCACGACATATATATATATAATATATATATTATATATATATATATTATATATATATATTATATATATATATATATATATATTAAAACTCGGTACCAATTTTTTTACGTAATACAGAAATAAAAAAAAGTTAATTTACTTAACATATCTAAGAATTTTGAACAGCTTTAATTATTTTTGACTGTTTTCCGTGGACGGGGTTTGAAGGGGGAGGGGGGAAATTTAATGGAATCTTTAGTTGACCTCCAAATACATTATAAAAAGCGGCCATAATTATCTTTACCTGATCTACCACTATTTATTGCCAGTGTTGACGTATTTAACATTCATTATCATTAAGGTTGCTTCGCTTTCTACCTTAAATTAACATTCATATTGTTATTGTTAAAGCCAAGTCTATTTATTATATCATTTCCACGAATGCTATTATCATCATCGTCATTATCATGTCCTATAATAGGCCTAAGAGTTAGATATAATAATTTCCGCCAGTGAGATAATTGTTAAACCGAAATTATTTGTCGTTATTTAACATTAGCATATTAAATAATACACAGTATATATACGCATATGTTGTTTTATATTTTATATGTTTATGGAGTTTATAAGTACGGTGTTGTCCAAGAGGTTTAGGACGGAGCTCAGTTGTAGGTGTAAGACGTGCCTCTCAGTGCTTGTGTGAGTATTGTGCTTGTCGAGACAAGCACACGAGCAGCATGCCAAGCTTTCACTGGGACAGCGCTTCACTCTGTCTAGAGTTTTGTCGAAAGCGTAGACAGCGAACCGTTTGCAAGAGAGGCAGTGAGCCGACACTTACTAAATCTAGGAGACAGTCATCCTTTATTAATTATAAACGACATTTAGTTCAGCGAGGGCTTTATCAAGTTAGTGTAACTTTATAAAGCACTTACTGAGCGAAAGGTCTGCTCTGCCTCACTCGGATTTATTCGAGCGAAACGTTGTCCTAATACAAACTTGATCTGTAACGCGTGTCCAAGTCTTCACTCGTGTCAACAAAACATTGATCCACTGTGTAGTGTTGGTGATCATGTAACTGTGTATATGTCTGTGTTTATGTCTGATGACACCATTTCTAACAGATAATCAAATCAATAACTTGCTTTTTTGGGCCCAACTCTTAGTTCGTGTGTTTCATAACGAGCTGTAACTGTCTTATTACGGTCGCCTGGCAGGGTGGCCTCGAGCAATAATAGTGGTGAGCATGACGTGTCTAGAGGCGGCCCTCTGCTGGGGCACTGCCACTGATGGTACTGTTGCGCCATCATGCGTTCGTAAATGCGGAAAGCATCTCATGCGCCATCATGCATATAAAAGTGCTAAAGTCTGCATCGGTACTTGGGCATAGTAAAGAGCACACATGGGAACTTAAAAACTTGCCAACTGAACACTGAAGACGGGACACCACGAACTGTTTACCCACGAACACTCATGTGCTTACTTGCCCTCTGGTCAGTGAAACTGTTTCTTCTTGAGATCGGTAAGCTCTCATATCTATGTTATGATGTATATATGAGGGTTTGCTGGCTGTAAGCAGCAATAACCTGGGTTTCTAGGCGATGATCCCGAGAAACCCAGAAATTACAGATTAACCTCCTTCCCCATCCCCGCACACTCGTATAGGCAATTACGGGCACTGAAGGGAGTGAGAGCAACCGCACAGCCATCAAGAAGGGCAGCCCAAATATGGGTTCTCACCTGTATCAGGTCCAAGTCAGTTGTTGCATCTGTTAATTTAAGCTCTCGACTGTATCACGGGCCTCTATACAGGTCTGACTCTCCCCACCCCTGGTCCCCTTGAAGTGACTTGTCTGCCAGAAGCAAAGGCATTTATATTGTGTATGAAGTGTTGTGCCTTTTTAATGAACTGTGTAAGAAAACATGCATTTAATTATTCATGTATTTTATCTAATTGTACACTCATGTGAAATTTGTCCCAAATGAATAATCGATGTTGTTTTTTTTCATGTGTGACTAAATCAGTGGTTTATGGTAACATACAATAACCCCCTCTGTGAGATGTGGAGGTAAGCTGCCAAGACAGACAACTGCAAGAGGTATAAGCTTTATATATAAACCCGTCGAGCCTTAGGGAGTATGAGGCTTACGAACCCTGTGTAGGTAGAGCCTGACTGATGTAGTGATGCACTTGTCTCGACTATAGTCTCCGTAGACAGGTCCTCCCGTTCCCCCATTGTATCTTGTTCTAATCAACGATGTTCTTCGATTCTAATGTTAATAGTGTTATCGTAGAGAGAAAAGTGGTCCTCATAGATGACCACTGTCATAGAACAGATCTCTCTCTCTCACTCAACACCGCAGATTGCTGGCGAGTACATCCCTCTCAGTGTTCATGTAGCAACAACGTGAGTGTTGTACAAGACAATATAGATTATATTATACGTAGAGTTTCGTCACTATATCGTGTAACAATGTAATAATGAATGTCAAAACCACACAAACGGTACTCGTTAAAGTTACCTTAGAGATTTAGACACAAACCTCCTCCCCCTCGAAGAATCAAGTTGTGTTGTGAAAGTTGTTCAGATTTGATGTGTATATGTATATAAATGTCTTAGTGGTGTTGTAGGGAAGAGGCTGAATTCTGTAGGTAGCGAGCAAGGAGGACGGTGCTGGCAGAGAAATTAAAATAAAAATATCCACACGGTATAGCCGTTTACAATGAGTGTTTTTTTTCGCATCCTGTGGGAGAGAAGGGAAGCCTTCAGCAGTGAGAACCCAGCCATGTGATACCTTGATGGTAGAATGACAACATATGCAGACCAAACCTTTGTTTATAGATTATAAAGCTATGGTTAGAACAAATGTCGCATTTAAAAGGTTTCTATGCCCATAGTGTCACTCTACCAAACTTGTCATAAAGTGTTGTCTCTCAGATGAAAACAAGTATAAATGCGTCACAAGACTTAAAAATGTTTTTTTTTACCATATTCACAATGTGAATCAGGTACATTTCTTTCCACAGGTCATGGAAACATTGGCGGAGGAACGATGAGTCCAAGGAATCAATACTAATTCGCACAAAAACACACACACAATATCTCAAGATTTTATTAAATTATAATAGTCACACTCTGTTTTAAGTGTCCTCCATCTATCGGTCGGCTCACTATCGCTTCAAACACCGTGAGAAACATTAATGTACGCCAGTCAGGGGCAATAATCTCCTGCAGATGTATCTTTCCTCTGATACTCGAGCCTCGGTGTACACGGGCATCAGTTCTCAGTAATAACACCAAGATACTACCCTCGGAATGTAAACAGAAGGATGACTGGACTTTCAGGTGAAAATACTCTCAGCGATGAACTAAAATCAACAAGATTGAAAATACATACACAAATTCTAAAAGGGGTCCTTGTGTAGGCGGAAAATTCAATGTATAAAGGATGAAAGAAGATTAGTCGAACTCGTTCAACAAAAGAATTCTCGCTCAGAATGTTTAACAAATACATAAAATTGCAAGAAAAACAGAGGAAACCATCGCAAACAAGTTAGCTGAAGAAGAGTAACAATAAACTTCAAATACGTAGATGAGCAAAATGCATTTGTGAAATAAACAGACCTTCCCTTTCTTTACAATTTTTTTCCCGAAGTGTACTGGAGGAAAGGGATTACAATAAACAATGCACAAACAACAGTCACTGACTAATTCCATCACAGATAACAGACTTCCACCACTACCACACCATCACGAACACGAGGCTACCACAACTGTCACCACAAATCGGACTTTCACCAATACCATCACCGTCACACAATGACCAGGATACCCAACTTCCTCATCATAAACCAGATTAATATGACTACCATCCCATAGCAATGTACCTCCAGAAAACAAACGGAAACCTAACACCACTACCACCAAATTATTTCGATAAAACAAATACCAAACTATTACACAAATACGAGGCTACCACAAGACAAAGACCAAAATACCAATACCACAAAAACACCAGACTACTACCGCAAAAGGAATGACAGGTTTCCAATACAAAACACACCAGACTACCACTATAACACAAATACCAGAATACCAGTAAAACAAACAGATTATCACTACAAAACAAACAAGAATGTAGACAAATAGTTCAGAGAACCGACAAGTTATTAAATTAAACACATGTGCAACACAGTAAATATACCCAAGTGTTTCACGTGTGTCTAATTTATGGACAATACAAACACCGGACTACCACCACAAAACAAACACCAGACTAACACTGCTACACGAAAATGCTTAATAGCATCGTCATTTTTTCGCCACGTTAAAAGCAGTACAATGTAGAACCAAACATAACACTGAACAACATAACACTGGACTGCAACATAATACTGGACTACAACATAACACTGGCGCTTAATTTGCCCTAGCAGTGGGCTAATATACGTACAAACACACGTTTTTCAAATTAAACTCGTCCAAGTTATTCAGGACCTGGAGGATTGGTTAAGGTTCGATCCTCCGACCGCTAATGGCATGCAAAACATTGTGAAGGAGACTTTTGAAGGGCTGTAGATCAAGGGTGTTAGGAAGAATCACATCAATGGAAAGAGACGGAGATGAGAGCATTAAGTGTCCTTATTGGAAGACTGATTATACAACTCTCAACGTCATGAGAGCAAGAGTCATACACGGATGAAGCGGCCAGAGAGAGGAGAGAGAGAGAGAGAGAGAGAGAGAGAGAGAGAGAGAGAGAGAGAGAGAGAGAGAGAGAGAGAGAGAGAGAAAGAAAGAAATGCTGCACTCCGTGCCATACACAATCCTGCACATAATGTTACACACCATGCTACAAATCATGCTACACATTATGCTACATGCCATGATACACATTATGCTACATGCCATGCTACACACCATGTTATACATCATGCTACACATTATGCTACAAGCCATGCTACACGCCATGCTACACACCATGCTACACATCATGCTACACACCATGCAATACACCATGTTACACACCATGCTACACACCATGCTACACATCATGCTACACACCATGCTGCACATTATGCTTCATGCATGCTACACGCCATGCTACACACCATGTTACACACCATGCTACACACCATGCTATACACCATGCTACACCATGCTACACACCATGCTATACACCATGCTACACCATGCTACACACCATGCTATACAACATGCTAACACCATGCTAAACACCATGCTATACACCATGCTACACCATGCTACACACCATGCATATACACCATGCTACACCATGCTACACACCATGCTATACACCATGCTATACATCATGCTACACACCATGCTATACACCATGCTATACACCATGCTATACACCATGCTATACACCATGCTACACACCATGCTACACACCATGCTACACACCATGCATACACCAGCACACACATGCTACACACCATGCTACACCATGCTACACACCATGCTACACACCATGCTATACACCATGCTACACACCATGCTACACACCATTCTACACACCATGCTATACACCATGCTACACACCATGCTACACACCATGCTACACACCATGCTATAACCATGCTACACACCATGCTATACACCATGCTACACACCATGCTATACACCATACTATACACCATGCTACACACCATGCTATACACCATGCTATACACCATGCTATACACCATGCTACACATGCTATACACACCATGCTATACACCATGCTACACACCATGCTATACATCATGCTATACACCATGCTATACACCATGCTATACACCATGCTACACACCCATGCTATACACCATGCTATACACCATGCTAACACACCATGCTATACACCATGCTACACACCATGCTATACACCATGCCTACACCATGCTATACACCATGCTATACACCATGCTATACACCATGCTACACATGCTATACACCATGCTACACATGCTATACACCATGCTACACATGCTATACACCATGCTACACACCATGCTATACACCATGCTACACACCATGCTATACACCATGCTACACCATGCTACACACCATGCTATACACCATGCTATACACCATGCTACACATGCTATAACACCATGCTTTCACATGCTATACACCATGCTACACATGCTATAAACACCATGCTACACATGCTATACACCATGCTACACACCATGCTATAACACCATGCTACACACCATGCTATACACCATGCTACACCATGCTACACACCATGCTACACACCATGCTATACACCATGCTATACACCATGCTACACATGCTATACACCATGCTACACACCATGCTATACATAATGCTACACACCATGCTATACACCATGCTACACATGCTATACACCATGCTACACACCATGCTACACACCATGCTACACACCATGCTACACACCATGCTATACACCATGCTACACACC
This sequence comes from Cherax quadricarinatus, assembly GCF_026875155.1. Taxonomy (NCBI): domain Eukaryota; kingdom Metazoa; phylum Arthropoda; class Malacostraca; order Decapoda; family Parastacidae; genus Cherax; species Cherax quadricarinatus. The sequence continues at coordinate 45,827,578 of NC_069402.1, forward strand.
ATGCTATACACCATGCTACACATGCTATACACCATGCTACACACCATGCTACACACCATGCTACACATGCTATACACCATGCTACACATGCTATACACCATGCTACACACCATGCTACACACCATGCTATACACCATGCCACACACCATGCTACACATGCTGTACACCGTGCTACACACCATGCTATACACCATGCTACACTCCATGCTATACACCATGCAACACACCATGCTATACACCATGCTACACACCATACTATACATAATGCTACACACCATGCTACACATGCTGTACACCGTGCTACACACCATGCTACACACCATACTATACATAATGCTACACACCATGCTACACATGCTATACACCATGCTACACACCATGCTATACACCATGCTACACACCATGCTATACACCATGCTACACACCCATGCTACACACCATGCTATACACCATGCTACACATGCTATAACACCATGCTACACACCATGCTATACATAATGCTACACACCATGCTATACATATGCTACACACCATGCTATACACCATGCTACACATGCTATACACCATGCTACACACCATGCTACACACCATGCTATACATAATGCTACACACCATGCTACACACCATGCTACACACCATGCTACACACCATGCTATACACCATGCTATACACCATGCTACACACCATGTTACACACCATGTTACACACCATGCTACACACCATGCTATACATAATGCTACACACCATGCTACACACCATGCTACACACCATGCTATACACCATGCTACACACCATGCTACACACCATGCTATACACCATGCTATACACCATGCTACACACCATGCTATACACCATGCTATACACCATGCTATACACCATGCTACACATGCTATACACCATGCTACACACCATGCTATACACCATGCTACACACCATGCTATACACCATGCTACACACCATGCTACACACCATGCTACACACCATGCTACACACCATGCTATACACCATGCTACACACCATGCTACACACCATGCTACACACCATGCTATACACCATGCTACACACCATGCTATACACCATGCTACACACCATGCTATACACCATACTATACACCATGCTACACACCATGCTATACACCATGCTATACACCATGCTATACACCATGCTACACATGCTATACACCATGCTATACACCATGCTACACACCATGCTATACATCATGCTATACACCATGCTATACACCATGCTATACACCATGCTACACACCATGCTATACACCATGCTATACACCATGCTACACACCATGCTATACACCATGCTACACACCATGCTATACACCATGCTACACCATGCTATACACCATGCTATACACCATGCTATACACCATGCTACACATGCTATACACCATGCTACACATGCTATACACCATGCTACACATGCTATACACCATCTACACACCATGCTATACACCATGCTACACACCATGCTATACACCATGCTAACACCATGCTACACACCATGCTATACACCATGCTATACACCATGCTACACATGCTATACACCATGCTTCACATGCTATACACCATGCTACACATGCTATACACCATGCTACACATGCTATACACCATGCTACACACATGCTATACACCATGCTACACACCATGCATACACCATGCTACACCATGCTACACAATATGCTACACACCATGCTATACACCATGCTTATACACATGCTACACATGCATACACCATGCTACACACCATGCTATACATAATGCTACACACCATGCTATACACCATGCTACACATGCTATACACCATGCTACACACCATGCTACACACCATGCTACACACCATGCTACACACCATGCTATACACATGCTACACACCATGCTATACACCATGCTACACATGCTATACACCATGCTACACCATGCTACACACCATGCTACACATGCTATACACCATGCTACACATGCTATACACCATGCTACACACCATGCTACACACACCATGCTATACACCATGCCACACACCATGCTACACATGCTGTACACCGTGCTACACACCATGCTATACACCATGCTACACTCCATGCTATACACCATGCAACACACCATGCTATACACCATGCTACACACCATACTATACATAATGCTACACACCATGCTACACATGCTGTACACCGTGCTACACACCATGCTACACACCATACTATACATAATGCTACACACCATGCTACACATGCTATTACACCATGCTACACACCATGCTATACACCATGCTACACACCATGCTATACACCATGCTACACACCATGCTACACACCATGCTATACACCATGCTACACATGCTATACACCATGCTACACACCATGCTATACATAATGCTACACACCATGCTATACATAATGCTACACCACCATGCTATACAACCATGCTACACATGCTATACACCATGCTACACACCATGCTACACACCATGCTATACATAATGCTACACACCATGCTACACACCATGCTACACACCATGCTACACACCATGCTATACACCATGCTATACACCATGCTACACACCATGTTACACACCATGCTACACACCATGCTACACACCATGCTATACATAATGCTACACACCATGCTACACACCATGCTACACACCATGCTATACACCATGCTACACACCATGCTACACACCATGCTATACACCATGCTATACACCATGCTACACACCATGCTATACACACATGCTACACACCATGCTATAAACCATGCTACACATGCTATACACCATGCTACACACCATGCTATACACCATGCTACACACCATGCTATACACCATGCTACACACCATGCTACACACATGCTACACACCATGCACACAACCATGCTATAACACCATGCTACACACATGCTATACACCATGCTACACACCATGCTACACACCATGCTATAACACATGCTATACACCATGCTACACACCATGCTACAACACCATGCTATACACCATGCTATACACCATGCTATAACATAATGCTACACACCATGCTACACACCAGCTATACACCATGCTATAACACCATGCTATACATAATGCTACACACCATGCTATACACCATGCTATACACCATGCTATACATAATGCTACACACATGCTATAAACCATGCTATACACCATGCTATACACCATGCTATACATAATGCTACACACCATGCTACACACCATGCTATACATAATGCTACACCATGCTAACACCATGCTATACACCATGCTATACATAATGCTACACACCATGCTATACACCATGCTATACATAATGCTACACACCATGCTACACACAAGTACACATCATGCTATACACCATGCTATACATAATGCTACACACCATGCTACACACCATGCTATCACCATGCTATACATAAATGCTACACACCATGCTACACACCATGCTATAACACCATGCAATACATAATGCTACACACACCATGCTACACACCATGCTACACATCATGCTATACACCATGCTATACATAATGCTACACACAATGCTACACACCATGCTACAACACCATGCTATACACCATGCTACACACCATGCTATACATAATGTTACACACCATGCTACACACCATGCTATACACCATGCTACACACTGCTATACATAATGCTACACACCATGCTACACACCATGCTACACACCATGCTATAACATAATGCTACACATCATGCTATACACCATGCTACACATTATGCTATAATCATGCTACACACCATGCTATACATAATGCTACCACCATGCTGCACACCATGCTACACACCATGCTATACACTATGCTACACACCATCCTACACATCATGCTACACACCATGCTACACACCATGCTACACACCATGCTGTACACCATGCTACACACCTGCTACACACCATGCTACACATTATGCTATACAAACATGCTACACACCATGCTATACACTATGCTACACACCATGCTTACACACCATGCTACACATTATGCCATACAACATGCTACACACCATGCTATACACCATGCTACACACCATGCTACACACCATGCTACACACTATGCTACACAACTATGCTTACACACATGCTACACACCATGTACACACCATGCTACACACCATGCTACACACCATGCTACACAACATGCTATACATAATGCTACACATGCTATACAACATGCTACACAACATGCTATACATAATGCTACACATTATGCTATACATCATGCTACACATCATGCTACATGCCATGCTACACACCATGCTACACACCATGCTATACACCATGCTACACACTATGCTACACACCATGCTATACACCATGCTACACATCATGCTACACACCATGCTATACACCATGCTACACATCATGCTACACACCATGCTATACACCATGCTACACACTATGCTACACACCATGCTACACATTATGCTATACAACATGCTACACAACATGCTATACATAATGCTACACATTATGCTATACAACATGCTACACAACATGCTATACATAATGCTACACATGCTAACATCATGCTACACACCATGCTAACACACCATGATACACACCATGCTACACATTAGTCTATACATCATGCTATACATCATGCTATACATCATGCTATACATCATGCTATACACCATGCTACGCACCATGCTACGCACCATGCTATACATCATGCTATACATCATGCTATACATCATGCTATACACCATGCTACACACCATGCTACACACCATGCTACACATTATGCTATACATCATGCTATACTCATGCTACACACCATGCTACACACCATGCTATGCACCATGCTACACACCATGCAACACACCATGCTATACATCATGCTATACATCATGCTATACATCATGCTATACACCATGCTGTACACCATGCTACACACCATGCTACACACCATGCTATACATAATGCTACACATCATGCTACACATGCTACATGCCATTCTACACATTTGCTATACATCATGCTAACATGCTACACACTATGCTACACATGTTACACACCATGCTGTACATCATGCTACATGTCATGCTCTACACCATGCTACCCATGCTACACACCATGCTACACACCCATGCTACACACCATGCTACACACCATGCTACACACCATGCTACACACCGTGCTACATACCATGCTATGCACCATGCTACGCACCATGCTACGTACCATGCTACGTACCATGCTACACATCATGCTACACATCATGCTTACACGCCATGCTACACACCACGCTACACATCATGCTGCATATGCTACATGCCATGCTACGCACCATGCTATACATCATGCTACACATTCTGCACACTATGCTACAACATGTTATACATCATGCTACACACCATGCTACACACCATGCTACATGTGAGGGAAAAGTTCAACAGATAGGAGTAGAGAGGGAGTATATAGTAACAATAGTTTCATTGCCGGCTACTTGTTAAGGTAGGTAAGTCAAGCTCCCCGCTATCCCTTCCCTCCTCTTCCCCCCCCCCCCCCCACGAAAGGTGACGTGTGGGGCTTGGTCCAAAAGAAATCAAACTCAGTCCCAGCACTACTGAAAGACACTCGTATGCCTTGTGGTTTAGCCTTTTTTTTGAATAATAAAATACGTAAAAAATGTCTGCCTTCAAATTTCTAGTGGATTTATTTTTAAAGCTTCACTTTTGACCAATAAAAAAACTTGCCCTTTCAGTCAGTTCTAGGTTGAGTTTGAAAATCACCACATCTTTTAGGTATTGTACTTATATGAGAGTGATTTCTTAAGGGGGGAAACCCTGTTACTTTCCAGCTTGGGAGACAAGAGGGTCCCCCTGCCAAAAAAACAGAAAACTGATGGAGACGGACTAACGCCCTGGAGACCCCCTTTTTTTTAAATTACCGTGCACCTGTATGAAAATTGCAGGGAAGTAACCCCACATCATTGCAGTGGTAAAGAAAACCCGCTTTCTGTCATCGGGGTGAATACTCACGGGGATTCTTTGTGAAGAACTGCCGGTGGGGGCACCAACACCTGCGACCCCCCCCCCCCCCCCACATCAGCAACGGCTAAGATTTCAAAAACACGAAGTGTCACCAACCCAGACGCCCCAAAAAATATTTAGCGTTTAGTTCAAATGTTATTTTTTTCATTTTATTTTTTTTTTATTTTTTTTTTCAAAGGATGTACCGTCAGTTTTTAATTTTTTTATGTTTTTTTAATAAATAATAACGGGGTTTTTTTTGTTAAATTTTTATTTCGTTTTTTTATTCATTTAAAATTTTTTGAGGGGGAGCCGCTTTGGAAAACTTTGAAGTTATTACAGAGTGAGTAAGCCCTTTCCCAAATGGCGACCTTGCCCGGATACAAACTCGACAGAATCAAGTTTAAAATTCCCTCTCGAATCTCCATTTGGAACTTCAACGCTGTATCCCCAGACGGTTTCCCCCACCATGATAAACATTTTCATGGTAGACTACAGTACAGGTATTTAAAAGATTTTGGGGATTGTTTATATCTCAATTTATTGTAAGTCAAGTCAGGCAGGATAATATTTAATTCGCCACCTTTCTTGTGACTTGAAACATTTTGGAGGGTTAGACTCTAGGGACCCGAGATTTTTCCCGTGCAAATTTTTTTTCATTGAGCCTTTATTTTTAAACAAGGGAACTGTATAGGGCACTCTTTTTTTCTTGGTGAGAAGATTGGATGGTCAAGGGGCTTTCCCTTCTACTTATGTTTGCTCGGACCGGATAGAACCCTTCGTTTTTATTAATACATATTGTTTAAAATTTAAGCAGGGATCGACCCCCCCGGTTTATTTACAGTTTCAGCGGAGGA
>NC_069402.1:45834940-45852554 GCF_026875155.1 Cherax quadricarinatus
GATTATGATTAAAGGATTATGATTTAGATTATGATTATGGATTATTATGTTATAGGATTTTATGATTTAGGATTAATTTAGGATTATTTGATTTGGTTATATTATAGGATTATTTGATTTGGGTTAGATTCTGGCCATTAACCTTCCAATAAATTTTTTTTAACTTCCAAATTTAAAAAACTAAAAAACATTCAAAAAACTCAAACTTCAAAACATCAACACTTCAAAAAAATCAACACTTCAAAACTAACACTTCAAAAATCAAACTTCAACATAACCTTCAACAACATCAAACTTCAACATAACACTTCAACATCAACACTTAAAAACTCAACACTTCAACAACATCAAAAACTCAAAACATCAACACTTCAACATCAAAAACTTCAAAAAATCAAAAACTTCAACATCAACACTTTAAACAACACTTCAAAACATCAACACTTCAACAACAAACACTTCAAAATAAATTTTTAAAACATCAAAATTAACAAACAAATTCAACAACATCAACACTTCAAAAACATCAAATTTTTAAAACATAACACTTCAACAACATCAACACTCAACACAAAATTTCAACAAAATCAACCTTCAACACAACACTTCAAACATCAACACTTCAAAAAACATTTCCCCCAAAAACTTAACAACTAAACTTCAACAACTTCAACACTTTTAACATAACACTTCAAAAAAACTCAACACTTAACAAAATCAAAAACTTCAAACATCAACATTCAACAAATTTAACACTTCAACAAGTCAACCTTCAAAACATCAACACTTCAACAAACTTCCAAATTTAAAACATCAAAATTCAACAGATAAATTCAACAAGATAAAAAACTTCAAAAAAGATCAAAACACTTCAACAAGATCAACATTTTACAAGATCAACACTTCAAGGCTTTAACATTCAACAAAATCAAAATTCAAAAACATAACACTTTTAACAAAATCAAACACTTCGGAAAATCCCTTCAACAAAATCAACAATTCAACAAGTCAACATTCAACAAGTAACATCAAAAGATCAAATTTTCAAACAAAATAAATTTACAAGTTAACCCTTAACTGTTACCTTTAAAAGTCAAAACCCTTAAATTTTCTTTTAAAATTCTTCAACTTTTAACAATTAAGGGAAAATTTTTCTTTATTATCAAAATTATTTAAAAATTAAATTTTTTTATAGGGGGATTTGTTTATTTTTTAAGGATTATTTATTTGGGTTATTTGGTTATGGTAATTTGATTATGGATTTTAATGTTTTTATTTGATTATGGGTTTATTTTTTTTGGGTTGGTTTGTTTGTTTTGTGATTTAGGTTTTATTGGGTTTTGTATTATTTTGTTTGGGGTTTTTTTGTTAAAAGGTTATTGTGATTATGGGATTATTTGTTATGGTTTTTTGTTTCGGTTTTTTTGTGATTTAGGATTTATGATTTAGGTTGGTTTGTTTTTTGGATTTTGTGCTTTGGGATTTTTTTGTTTAGGATTATTTTGATTATAGGGTTAATTTTGTTTTTTGGATTATTGTGATTATAAAAATTGGGTTTAGGATTTTAATGATTATAGGGTTTTTGTTTAGGATGATTATGATTATAGGATTTTTGATTAAGGTGATTATGATTATAAGATTATGTGATTTTTTGGATTATGATTATAGGATTTTTTTATGATTATAGGATTTTTTTGGTTTTGGTTATTTATGATTATAGGATTATTTGATTATAGGATTATTGTGATTATAGGATTATGATTATAGGTTATTATGATTATAGGATTATTATGATTATAGGATTATGTGATTATAGGGTTTTATGATTATAGGATTATTTTGATTAAGGTTTGAATTATAGGATTATTTGATTATAGGATATTATGTTATAGGATTTGATGATTATAGGATTTATATTATGGATTATTAGATTTAGGATTATGATTATGGGGTTATTATGATTTAGGTTTTTATGTTATAGGGGTTATTTTGATTATGGATTTTTTATGTTTAGGTTTTATTATAGGATTAGGGTTGGATTTTCTGATTTTAGGTTATTTAAAGTTTTTAGGTTTTTAAGTTCGGATTTTTTTTATTTTGGTTGTGTTATAGGATTATTATGTTATAGGATTTTAAAATAGGATTTTTTGTTTTTAGGATTATTATGTTTTAGGATTATTATGATTTAGGATTTTTTGATTATAGGGTGATGATTATAGGATTTATGATTTCAGGATTATGATGATTATAGGATTATTTGATTTGGATTATGATTTATGGTTATGAGATTATAGGATTATTATGATTATAGGGTTTTTGATTGTAGGATTTTTTATGATTATAGATTATTATGTTATAGGGTTTTTTATGGTTTTTTAGGATTATTATGATTATAGGATATGTTATAGGTTTAAATTTTAAATTTAAGGGTTATAATTATAGGATTTGTGATTTAGGATTATGATTATTGGGATTATTATGATTTAGGATTATTAGGATTTTGATTTTTGATTAGAGGATTTTTTTGTTAGAGGGTTTTTATGTTAAGGTTATGATTATAGGATTATTATGATTTTTAGGATTATGATTATAGGATTATTATGATTTTAGGATTATGATTATAGGGTTTTGATTATAGGGGTTTATTTTTTTATTTTTAGATTTAGGAAAGATTATAGGATTATGATTATAGGATTTTATGATTATAGGATTTATGAATAGGAAATTTTGATTTAGGATTATTATGATTATAGGATTTATTATAAATTTATAGGTTATGGAATTTTTAGGATTAAGGGTTTAGGAAATTTTTATTTAGGATTTTTTGATTATAGGTTATTATGATTTTTGGATTTGTTAGGATTATTTATGATTTATGGATTAGATTATCGGATTTTTAAGGGTTTTAAAGATTTATGGGTTTTTTATTAAATTAATTTTAAAAAATTTTTTTAATTTAAAATAAAATTAAAAATTTAAATTTTTTAAATTAAATTAAAATAACAAATTAAAATTAAATTAAATTAAATTTAAAAATTAAATTAAATTAAAATTAATTTTTTAAATTAAAAATTAAAATTAAAAATTAAATTAAAACTCAAATTTCCCAAAAATTAAATTTTTTAACATTAATTTAAACTTAAATTAAATTTAAAAACCTTTCAACAAACATTATACCACTTTTTCACAAATAAACTTAAAATAACTTTTCCCCCAAAATAAAACTTCCCAAAATCAACACTTCAACAACATCAACACTTCAACAACTTTAAAACTTCAAAAAATCAACCCCCCTTTAACAAAAATTTAACCCCTTAACATCAACCCCTTTTAACAACATCAACACTTTCCCAAAATCAACACTTCCCAAAATAACACTTCAACTCAACAAATTCAAAACATTTAACACTTCAAAAATCAACACTTTAACAAAAAATTTAAACCCCTTCAACATCAACACTTCAACAACATCAACCCCTTCAAAACATCAACACTTCAAACCCAACCCTTTAAAACTTCCCAAAAACATCAACACTTCAAAAAACATTTAAACCCCTTCAACATCAACCTTCAACAACACAAACACTTCAAACATCAACACCCTTTAACAAAATCAACAACCCTTTAACATTAACACTTTCAACTTTAACACTTCAACAACATCAACATTTAAAAACTCAAAAACCCTTTAACAACATTTAACAAATCAAAAAATTCAACAACATTTAAAACTTCAACATCAAAAACTTTTAAAAAAAAAAAAACTTCCAAAAAAAAACCCAAAAAAAACCCAAAAAAAAAAAAAAAAAAAAAAAAAAAAAAAAAAAAAAAAAAAAAAAAAAAAAAAAAAAAAAAAAAAAAAAAAAAATTAAAAAAACATCAACTCTTCAAAAACCCTCAACACTTCATTTTTCCCAAAAAATTTAACAACATCAAACTTCAACAAAAATCAGCACTTCAACATCAAAACTTCAAATCAAAATTCAAAAAACTTTAAAAACTTCAACAAAAAAACACTTCAACAACATCAAAACTTAAAAATCAACATTCAAAACATCAACACTTCAAAACATCAAAAACTTCAACAACATCAACACTTCAACAAAATCAACACTTCAACAACATCAACACTTCAAGGAAAATAAAATAAACTAGTGGGTTTTCTTTGTTTAAGTGTAAACCCTTTTTAAAACTCTCAAAGGGCCAGGGGGATGGGGGAGGGGGGGGGGGGGGGGGGGGGTGGGAGGGGGGGAGGGTTGGGGGGGGGGAGGGAGGGAGGGGGCTGATGGGGGGATGGAGGGAGGGAAGGGAAAAAAAGGGGGGACCCCCCCCCCCCCCCGAAGGGAGAAGTTGGGGGGGAATTTAGAAAACCGAGGGACGGAAGGTTGAGACACAATAATAGGTTTAGAGAGTAGGGGGGAATGGATGAGGGGGGGAGGGAAGAGTTTGGGGGGGAAGAAAAGGGGAAAAGGGAGACAGAGAGAAAGGGAAGGGAGGAGGAAATTTGAGCGAGATTTTCAAGGAGGGAACAGAGGATGTGAGCAGAAAGGAAAAAGGGGGAGGGAGGAAAAGGAGACGGGGCAGTTGGGAAGGTCATTTTTATTGTCCCCGGGCCCAACCCAATAGGTTTAAAAATTGAAATTTTTTGCTTAAAAAACAACGCTGTTCTTGCCGAATAAGGCAAACGAAAATTTGTGAATGCAATAATTTCGCACTGTATAATTCTGCGGGTTTAGCTCTTCCCCTTGATTATAATAATAATAATAATTTCGCAAAAATTATTCTGAACCTAATGAAAAAAATATATTACATTGTGTTTCCTTATTATTAAATAATTCTAAACTTATCTAAAATAAATTTAGATGGATTAGGCTAAATTAAATTGCGCGTGTTATAATAAGGTTAGGTAAGTTTTCTAAAGCTTCTTTGGCACAAGACTGTTAATTTTTACATCAACGTAAATAAAAATATATATATCTTTAAACGTATAAGAGAAAATTTTAGAAAGTACTTAATTTTTAAACGAGTTCTTGCTAATTGACTAATTTTACCTATTCGACACGATATATATATATATATATTTTATATATATATATATAATATATATATATATATATATATATATTATATATATATATATATATATATATTATATATATATATATAATATATATATATATATATATATAATATAATATATATAATATGATGGGGCCCACATCTGGTGTAAATTGTGAGGCCCACAGCCTCGGAGAAGTGGATAAAAAGGCTTCAAGGAAGAATATTTGGATTTCTTCCTGAACCGTTTGAATATTAGACTTCCCCTACCACCCCATCTTTTCATTCTTTTTTACCAATAGGTATATTTTATTACATAATATAGTACAAAAGATTTAAGAGATACATTGTTCATAAAAGATGGCACATACAGTACATGAGTTGTGGGAGATACATGTCTGGTACATAATGTCACGTGTTTATCATTGATTATAATGCGAAACTCTCATCCAGCTCCTCAGAGCTGGGGCGCGTGCCCAAAATACAGCAGGCATTACCCCTCTGAACAGCAGCACTGAGTCGCTGGAACAGAAAACTAGCTGCCCTGGGATCCCTGATGAATCTTTTGCCTAGCTCCTTAAGGAACTTAGATGCACTCTTTCCCCATGAGTCAAGGGTCTCTGAGTCTATGGGAACAAACATATAATGATGGGCAAGTTCTCCATATTTTCTAGACTTTTGGGACTCCCTGAAGCTGGCAGTTGCCGCTCCTTTCTCCCTGGCGTATTGGAGATAGGTATCAGCCAAGGAAGATGCACATGTGTAGTCCCACATCACCTGGTTCCCGTCTGTCCAGGCTTGAAGTATGATACCATCTGGACCCTTCTGGCTGCCATCAGATCTGCATAGTTGGGGTGGCTCCCTTACTGTTGGGCATCCGGCTGTTGTGAGGCTTCTCTTGATAATGTTATTACCTTCCTCATGTCTTGCAATCTTTCCCTCGGATTTACGGCACACAAGACCATGGTACCCGAATCGGTCGGTCTGTATTTTATATATAATATATATATATATATATTAATATATATATATAAAATATATATATATATTATTTTATATATATATAATATATATATATATATATATTATATATATATTATATATTTACCTGGAGTTTACCTGGAGAGAGTTCCGGGGGTCAACGCCCCCGCGGCCCGGTCTGTGACCAGGCCTCCTGGTGGATCAGAGCCTGATCAACCAGGCTGTTACTGCTGGCTGCACGCAAACCAACGTACGAGCCACAGCCCGGCCGATCAGGAACCGACTTTAGGTGCTTGTCCAGTGCCAGCTTGAAGGGCTGCCAGGGGTCTGTTGGTAATCCCCCTTATGTATGCTGGGAGGCAGTTGAACAGTCTCGGGCCCCTGACACTTATTGAATGGCTCTTAACGTGCTAGTGACACCCCTGCTTTTCATTGGGGGATGTTGCATCGTCTGCCAAGTCTTTTGCTTTCGTAGTGAGTGATTTTCGTGTGCAAGTTCGGTACTAGTCCCTCTAGGATTTTCCAGGGTGTATATAATCATGTATCTCTCCCGCCTGCGTTCCAGGGAATACAGGTTCAGGAACCTTAAGCGCTCCCAGTAATTGAGGTGTTTTATCTCCGTTATTTCGCGCCGTGAAGGTTCTCTGTACATTTTCTAGGTCAGCAATTTCACCTGCCTTGAAAGGTGGTTGTTAGTGTGCAGCAATATTCCAGCCTAGATAGAACAAGTGACCTGAAGAGTGTCATCATGGGCTTGGCATCCCTCGTTTTGAAGGTTCTCATTATCCATCCTGTCATTTTCTAGCAGATGCGATCGATACAATGTTAAGGTCCTTGAAGGTTGAGATCCTCCGACATGATCACTTCCAGGTCTTTGACGTTGGTGTTTCGCTCTATTTTGTGGCCAGAATTTGTTTTGTACTCTGATGAAGATATAATTTCCTCGTGTTTACCATATCTGAGTAATTGAAATTTCTCATCGTTGAACTTCATATTGTTTTCTGCAGCCCACTGAAAGATTTGGTTGATGTCCGCCTGGAGCCTTGCAGTGTCTGCAATGGAAGCACTGTCATGCAGATTCGGGTGTCATCTGCAAAGGAAGACACGGTGCTGTGGCTGACATCCTTGTCTATGTCAGATATGAGGATGAGGAACAAGATGGGAGCGAGTACTGTGCCTTGTGGAACAGAGCTTTTCACCGTGCCTGCCCAGTATTGGGCCCTTACTTAAACAAGATGGGTCCTACACAGATGACAGCAAGGAAATGAGTGAGCTACTCAAGTCCCAATATGACTCAGTCTTTAGCAAGCCACTAACCAGACTGAGAGTCGAAGATCAAAATGAATTTTTTATGAGAGCCACAGAATTTGTTATCCTGACGCCAAATGACTTCGAACAGGCGATAAATGACATGCCCATGCACTCTGCCCCAGGGCCAGACTCATGGAACTCCGTGCTCATCAAGAACTGCAAGAAGCCCCTATCACAAGCCTTTACCATCCTGTGGAGAGGGAACATGGACACGGGGGTAGTCCCACAGTTACTAAAAGCAACAGACATAGCCCCACTCCACAAAGGGGGCAGTAAAGCAACAGCAAAGAACTACAGACCGATAGCACTAACATCCCATATCATAAAAATCTTTGAAAGAGTCCTAAGAAGCAAGATCACCACCCATCTAGAAACCCATCAGTTACACAGCCCAGGGCAACATGGGTTTAGAACAGGTCGCTCATGTCTGTCTCAACTATTGGATCACTACGACAAGGTCCTAAATGCACTAGAAGACAAAAAGAATGCAGATGTAATATATACAGACTTTGCAAAAGCCTTCGACAAGTGTGACCACGGGGGTAAACGCAAAAATGCTGGCTAAAGGATAACGGAAAAGTCGTCGATGGATCATAAATTCCTCACTAACGAACTATTATATATATTATATAATTTTATTTATATTTTTAAAAAATATATAAAATTTTATTTATATATAAATTTTATATATATAAAATAATCCATTAATTTTTATATGTATATATATATATAAATATATATATTTATATATATAAAATATAATATATATATACATAAACAAATATAATGTATTATACTTATATTTTTAAAATTATATATATACATTTTATATATATATATTATAATATTTATATATATATATATTCATTTGAGTTTTTAAAGGAAAAGGGAGGGGAAGATGAATGGGGGCTAAGTGGGGAAGACAGACAAATGGGGGGGTTCATTAAAGGGGGTTGATATTTGATTTCACCCTTGTGTTTTTTACTCATGACTCACCCGCAGCTACGTCTGTGACGTCACCAGAAAAATTTACATGTGTCAGAATAAATAACTAAATAGCATGTTATAGTATTTTTTTCCCCTTTTAAAAGCATACTGTGAAAAAGTATACATGTGGTATGTATATTGTTTAAATACTGGGGTAGTAATATACTTGTGTGTATTATACTAGGGGGTGATAACTATGTAGTATGTATACTGGTGTAGTATATTACTTGTGTAGTATGTTTACTAGTGTGGTGAGTATACTGTGTAGTATGTATACCCCGGGGTTTTATATATACTTTTGTGTATGTAACAGTGTGGTGAGTTAAAATATGTATTTTTATTTTCTGGGGTAGGGTATATATACTTTGTGTATGTATACTAGTGTGGTGATATAAAGGTTGTATTAACGGTATAGTATATATACTTGTGTAGAGTTTTCTTGGGTGAGTTACTAGTGTGTATGAACTGGTTTTGTATATAACTTGGTGTATGTAACTAGTGGGTGTTACTTGTGTAGTAGTATACTTGGTAATATGATCTTGTGTGTTACTAGGCAGTAAATTATATGGTGTAGTATGATACTATGTGGTGTGCTACAGGTATTTGTTTCTATGTAGTTGGTTTCTTTTGTATATTTACATTATTTTACTGTTTTAGCATTTATACAGGTATATGTATATTTGTGTTATGTAATAGGTGGTTTGTATATTTGTAGAGTAACTAGTGTATTGTATACTTTTGGTGTATGAACTATGTGGTTGATACTTGTGTGTAGTATACTGTGTAGTATTTTTTTGTGTAGTATTTCTAGTGTAGTTGTAATTGTGTGTTTATACTAGGTAGATGATATGTGAGATGTATTTCTAGTTTGGTGTGTTCTTTTGTAGTATGATATAGAGTAGTATGTATATTGTGTAGTATGTATACTGTGAGTATTTACTTGTTAGTATGTATACAGTGGGTGTGTATCTTGGTAGTATGTTATAGTGGGAAGTATTTCTGGGTAGATGTATACTAGTGTGGTGTGCAACTATGTATAAAAATATAGTGTTAGTATCTTTTGTAGTTTGTAAACTAGTGTGGGTGCATACTTGTGTAGTATTTATTGGTATTGTATATAGTAGGTGTTATACTAGTGTAGTATGTTACTGGGTATATGTATACATGTGGTGTGCATATAGTGTAGTATGTTACTATGTGTATGTATATTGGTGTAGTTAAAAAGTGTAGTATGTATATTTGTTTGTATAAGTTAGATGAACTTGCGTAATGTATACAGTGTGGTGGTATACTTGTTATTGTTACTTGTAGTTGTATACTTGGTTAGTATAAGTGTTTTGTGTATCTTTTAGTATTTTCTAGTTAGTTGTATACTTGTTATTTATACTAGTGTAGTATGATACTTGTGTATAGTATACTAGGTGTTTTGGGTATTGTGTAGTATGTATTTGTTATTGTATACGTATGGGGTGTATTAGTTATAGTTACTGGTTTTAGTAGATACTATTTGGGGGGTGCCTCTAGGGAGATCTAGTGTATATGTATAAGTGAATGTATATAGTTTTTTAGTATCTTGTGATATGTAACTAGTGTAGTATGTTTTTGCGTAGTTTTAATTTTGTGTGGTTTTGATACTTTGTGTATATGTTTATGTGTAATGTAACTTGTGTAGTATTATACTAGTTTGGGGTGTGTATATTTTTAGTTTTTGTTTTTTATAAGGGGGTTGATATTTTTTAGTAGTTACTATGTAGTTGTTAAAATTGTTTTGATGTATACTAGTGTAGTATGTATACTTTTGTGTATGTAACAGTGTGGTGTGTAACTTGTGTATATGTATAAGTGTAGTATTATCTTTGGGATATGTATAAAGTGTAGTTGTTACTTTTTATAGTTTACAGTGTGGTGGGTAACGTGTGTAGTATTATATAGTGTGTATGTTAATGGGTAGAAAATTTTTTTTTTTTCTAGTGGGGTTTTCATACTGTGTAGTATGTATATGTGTAGTATGTATACTTGTGTAGTATGTATACAGGTAGTAGTTTTATTTGGGGAGTTGAAAACATGTAGTATGTTAACTTGTTAGTATGTTATATTTTGGGGTTATAGAGTAGTATGATACGCTGTGTATTAATATTGGTGTGTATATGTGTATATGTTTTCGGGGTTTGATGTATTATGTGGGGTATAACTTGGTTTTTGTAACAGTGTAAAGCTGAGGAAAAATAGAGGACAACAAAGTTTTATCAACTCGTTAAAATTTTTTTTTGGGAAACAAGCCCCCTTGCCCCCCACCATAACCACCCTCGCCCACCCCACCCCCCACCATAACCACCCTCGCCCAACGCTGCCCCCCACCATAACCCCCCCCCAACCGCTCCACCCACCTTAAACCCCCCCGCCCACTCTGAACCCCCCCATAACCACCCTCGCCCCCGCTGCCACCCCCCATAACCACCCTCGCCCCGCTGCCACCCCCCCATAACCCCCTCGCCCCGGCCACCCATCATAACCACCCTCGCCCACGCTGCCACCCACCTTTTCCACCCTCGCCCCCGTGCCACCCCCATAAACCCCCCTCGCCCCGCTGCCACCCACCTAACCCCCCCTCGCCCACCTGCCACCCCCCATAAAAAACCCCCGCCACGTGCCACCCCCCTAACACCCTCGCCCCCCGCCCCCACCATAACCACCCTCGCCCACGCCCACCCCCTAACCACCCTCGCCACGCTGCCCCCACCATAACCCCCACGACCCCCGCTACCCACCATAACCCCTCGCCCCCGCTGCCACCCATTAACCACCCCGCCCCCGCTGCCCCCCACCTTTTTAAACCCCCCTCGCCCACGATCCACCCACCTAACCACCCCCGCCCACGCAGCACCCACCCAAACCACCCTCGCCCCCGCGCCCCCCACCCTACCACCCCGCCCCCTGCCACCCCCATAACCACCCCGCCCCCGCGCACCACCATAACCACCCCCCGCCCACGCTGCACCCACCATAAACCACCCTCGCCCACGCGCCACCCACCATAAACCCCCTCGCCCACGCTGCCACCACCATAACCAACCTCGCCCCCGCCCACACCCATAACACCCGCCACGTGCCATCCACCTAACCAACCTCCCCCGCTGCCAAACCCCCATAAAACCCCGCCCACGCTGCCACCCCCCATAACCCCCTCGCCCATGCTCCACCCCCCATAACCCCCCTCGCCCACCTGCACCCCCCTAACCACCCCGCCCATGCGGGCCCCCCACCTAACCCCCCTCGCCCACGCTGCCACCCACATAACCACCCTCGCCCAAACTGCCACCCACCATAAAACCCCCTGCCCACGCTGCCACCCCCTTTAAACCCCCCGCCCACGCTGCCCCCCACCATAACCCCCACCCGCCCACGCTGCCACCCATAAAACCACCTCGCCCAGGGCCCCAGCCATAACCCCCTCGCCCCCGCGCCCCCACCATAACCACCTTTTGCCCACGCTGCCACCCCCCAAAACCACCCCCGCCCACGCTGCCACCCCCATAACCCCCCTGCCCCCTCTGCCACCCATAACACCCCCGCCCACGCTGCCCCACCATAACCCCCTCGCCCACGCTGCCACCCCCCTAACCCCCCTCGCCCAGCTGCCCCCCCACCATAACCCCCCCTCGCCCCGCTGCCCCACCATAACCCTCTCCCCACGTGCCCCCCCATAACCACCCTCGCTACCTGCCACCCCCCATAAAACCCCTCGCCCCCGCGCCCCCACCAAACCACTCTCGCTCACCGCCACCCACCATAACCACCCTCGCCCACGCTCCACCCACCATAACCCCCTCGCCCACCTGCACCCACCATAACCCCCTCGCCCACGCTGCCACCCCCCCATACCCCCCTCGCTACCTGCCCCCCCCCAAACCACCCCGCCCACGTGCCACCCACCCTAACCCCCCTCGCCCCCGCTGCCACCCCCATAACCCCCCTCGCCCCGCGCCACCCCCTAACCACCTCGCCCACCTGCCACCCCCCCATAACCACCCCGCCCACGCTGCCACCACCAACCCCCTCCCCACGCTGCCATCACCATAAACCCCCGCCCACGCTGCCCCCCACCCCTAAACCCCCTCGTCAACTGCCCCCCACTTAAACCCCCCCTCGCTCACAGCCCCCCAAAAAACCCTCGCCCCTGCTGCCCCCCCCACCATAACCACCCCCGCCCACGCTGCCACCCCCATAACCACCCTCGCCCCCGCGCCCCCCCCATAACCACCCTCGCCCCCGCTCCACCCCCCATAAACCCCCCTCCCCACGCTGCCATCACCATAAACCCCCTGCCCCCCTGCCACTCACCATAAACCCCCCCGCCCCCGCTGCCACCCCCCTAAACCCCTCGCCAACTGCCCCCCATATAACACCTCGCTCACACTGCCCCCCACCCTAACCACCCCCTCACACTGCCACCCCCCATAACCACCCCCTACACTGCCACCCACATAACCACCCTCGCCCCCACTGCCACCCACCATAACCACCCTCGCTCCATGCCCCCCACCTAACCACCCTCGCCCCACCCCAAAACCACCCCCGCAGACCACGACAATTTTAAAAAAACCCGGGAAAACCCCTCAAAAAGGCAACCAACCCCCCCACCCCCGGGTGTCTCTCGATGCCAACCCCACCTGCCCATCCCAACCCCGCCCCCGGTGCCCCTCGATGCCCAACCTCACCCCCTATCCCAACCCCAGCCACCCGGTGCTCCCTCGTTTTCCAACCCCACCTCCTATCCCAACCCCCGCCACCCCCGGTGCTCTTTTTGATGCCAAAATCACCGCCGCCCAACCCCCGCCCCCCCGGCTGCCCCTCGTGAACCTCACCCCTTCCCCAAAAACCCCCCCACCCCGGCGTTCCCTCGTGCCCAAACCCCCCTGCTATCCAACCCAGTCACCCCGGTGCTCCCCCCGATCCCAAAACCTCACCGCCTATCCCAACCCCGCCCCACCGGCGCTCCCCCGATGCCAACTACCTGCCTACCCCAACCCCCCCCCCGGCTGTCCCTCGTGCCAACCTCACCTGCCTTTCCCAACCCCAGCCACCCCCCTGTCCCTCGATGCCAACCTCACCGCCTATCCCAACCCCCCCACCCGGGTCCCTCGTTCCAACCCCACCTGCCTTCCCAAAAACCCCAGCCCCCCCGGCTGCTCCTCTGCCCAAACCCCACCCGCCTTTCCCAACCCCCCCCACCCCGCCCCCCTCCCTCGATGCCAACCTCACCTGCCTATCCCCCAAACCCCCGCCACCCCCGGCTGCTCCCCCGTGCCAAAACCCCACCTGCCTTTCCCAACCCCACCCCCGGTGCTCCCTCATGCCAACCTACCTCCTACCCAACCCCAGCCCCCCCCGGGGTGTCCCTCGATCCAACCTCACCTGCCTATCCCAACCCCAGCCACCCCCCGGGCTTTCGATGCCAACCCCACCTGCCTGTCCAACCCCACCACCCCGGGTGTCCTCGATGCCCAAACCCCACCTGCCTACCAACCCCCCCCACCCCGGCTTTCCCTCGATGCCAAAACCTCACCTGCCGATCCCACCCCAGCCCCCCCCCCCCCGGGTGTCCTCGAGCAACCCCCACCCGCCTATCCAAACCCCCGCCACACCGGCTCTCCCTCGATGCCAAACCCCACCTGCCTATCCCCCAACCCCAGCCACCCCGGGGCTCCCCCGATGCCAACCCCACCCTGCCTATCCCAACCCAGCCACCCCCGGGTGCTCCCTCGTCCCCAAACCCCACCTGCCACCCAAAGCCGCCACCCCCGGTGCTCCCCCGATGCCAACCTCACCCGCCTATCCCAAAACCCAGCCCCCCCGGTGCCCCTCGAGCCAAAACCCCACCCCCATCCCAACCCCCCACCCCGGTGCTCCCCCGAGCCAAAACCCCCTCCTTCCCCAACCCCGCCCCCCCGGGTGCTCCCCCGATGCCAACCTCACCTGCCTATCCCCCCCCACCACCCCGGCTGCTCCTGATGCCCAACCTCACCTGCCTACCCCAAACCCCGCCACCCCGGGTGCTCCCTCGATGCCAACCTCACCTGCCCCTTTTCAACCCCAGCCTCCCCGGCTGCTCCCCCGATGCCAACCCATGTCTATCCCATCCCCCGCCACCCCCCGGTGCCCCTCGATGGCCAAAAACCCCCGCCTATTCCAACCCCACCACCCCGGGGCTCCTCTATGCCAACCCCACCTGCCTATCCCAACCCCCCCACCCCCGGCGCTCCCTCGATGCCCAACCTCACCTGCCCCATCCCAAACCCCCCCCCCGGCTGCTCCCCGAGCCAACCCACCTGCTACCCAAACCCCCGCACCCCGGGGCTCCCCCATGCCAACCCACTGCCTATCCAACCCCACCCCCCGGGGTGCTCCCCCGATGCCAACCCACCCGCATACCCAACCCCCGCCCCCCGGCTGCTCCTCGTGCCCAAACCCCACCTGCCTAACCCCCGCGGGGCCCAAGATTTAAGAAAAAAAAATTTTGTATGTTGTAATGAGTGTGTGTGTGTGTTTTGGTGTGGTGTGTGTGTTTGTGTGTGTGTATTGTGTTGTGTGTGTTGTGTGTGTGTGTATTTGGGGGTGTGTTTGTGTGGGTGTATGTGTGTGTTTGGTGTGTATGTGTTTTTTGTATGTGTGTTGTGTGTGTGGTGTGTGTGTGTGTGTGTGTGGTGGTATGTGTGTGTTGTGTGTGTGTGTGAGTTATGTGTGTGTGTGTATGTTTGTGGTGTAGTGTGTGTGTGTGTGGTGGTGGGTTTGTGTGTGTGTTGTATGTGTTTGTATGGTGTGTGTGTATGTTGTGTTGTTGTGGTTGTGTGTGTGTGGTTGGTGTTATGTACTCACCATTTAGGTTTTGGGGGTAGTCCCCGGGTCCGGTGGTGTGTGTAGTGTGTGGTGTGATTTTGTGTGTGTATGTGTGTGTGTGTGTGTGTGTGGTGTGTGTGGTGTGTGTGGTTGTTGGGTGTGTTGGATATGGGGTTGTGTGTTGTATGTGTGTGTGTTGTGTGGAGTGGTGGTTGTGTGTGTGTGTGGTGTGTGTGTGGTGGTGTGAGTGTGTGGGATGGTATGTGTGTTGTGTTGGTGTGGTTAGTGTGTGTGTGTGTGTGTGGGTTTTGTGTGTGTGGTGTGTGTGTGTGTATGAGTGTGTGTGTGTGT
The DNA here is from genome assembly GCF_026875155.1 of Cherax quadricarinatus. Taxonomy (NCBI): domain Eukaryota; kingdom Metazoa; phylum Arthropoda; class Malacostraca; order Decapoda; family Parastacidae; genus Cherax; species Cherax quadricarinatus. The sequence goes on from NC_069402.1 coordinate 45,850,466, forward strand.
ATGGTGTGTGTGGTGTATATGTGTGTGTGTGTGTGTGTGTGTGTGTGAGTGTTTGTGTTGGGGTGTGTGTGAGTGTGTGTGTGTGTGTGTGTGTGTGTGTGTGTGTGTGTGTGTGTGTGTGTGTGTGTGGGGTGGGGTGTGTGTGTGTGTATTTTGTACTCACCTAGTTGAGGTTGCAGGGGTCGAGTCCAAGCTCCTGGCCCCGCCTCTTCACTGGTCGCTACTAAGTCACTCCCCCTTAACCGTGAGCTTCATCATACCTCTGTTTAAAAAGCTATGATGGATCCTGCCTTCACTACATCGCTTCCCAACTATTCCACTTCCTGACTACCTGGGGCTGAAGAAATACTTCCTAACATCCCTGTGATTCATCTGTGTCTTCAACTTCCAACTGTTTTCCCCTTGTTACTGGGGCCAATCTCTGGAACATCCTGTCTTTGTCCACCTTGTCTTTCCTCTCAGTATTTTGTATGGCGTTATCATGTCTCCCCTATCTCTCCTGTCTTCCAGTGTTGTCGGGTTGATTTCCATTAACCTCTCCTCATGGGACATACCTCTTAACTCTGGGACTAGTCTTGATGCAAACCTTTGCACTTTCTCTAGTTTCTTTACGTGCTTGGCTAGGTGTGGGTTCCAAACTGGTGCCGCATACTCCAATATAGGCCTAACGTACACGGTGTACAGGGTCCTGAACGATTCCTTATTAAAATGTCAGAATGCTGTTTTTAAGGTTTGCTAGGGGCCCATATGCTGCAAAACAGTTATTTGGTTATGTGTGCTTCAGGAGATGTGCCTGGTGTTATACTCACCCCAAGATCTTTTTCCTTCAGTGAGGTTCGTAGTCTCTGGTCCCCTTGACTGTACTCCGTCTGCGGTCTTCTTTGTCCTTCCCCAATCTTCATGACTTTGCACTTGGTGGGGTTGAACTCCGGACCAATTGCTGGACCAGTGTGCAGCCTGTCCAGATCCCTTTTTTAGTTCTGCCTAGTATTCGATCGGGAAAGAATTTTTTCTCATCAACTTTACGTCATCTGCAAACAGGGACACTTGGGAGTCTATTCCTTCCGTAATGTCGTTCACAAATATCAGAAACAGCACTGGTTCTTGGACTGACCCCTGTGGGGCCCCGCTGGTCACAGGTGCCCACTCTGACAGCTTGCCACATACCATGACTCGCTGCTGTCTTCCTGACAAATATTCCCTGATCCATTGTAATGCCTTCCCTGTTATCCATGCTGTGGCCTCCAGTTTTTGCTGTTTTTTGCAGTTTTGTGTTGTGTGGTGTGTGTGTGTGTGTGTGTGTGTGTGTGTGTGTGTGTGTGTGTGTGTGTGTGTGTGTGTGTCGGGTGGCACCAAGGTGGTCCCGGAAGGTCTAAGGGAGACCAGACATAATAGCTTGTGTGGGTGCCTCTCTTTTCGGCCCTTGTTGTTGGAAGCGAGAGAGAGAGAGAGAGAGAGAGAGAGAGAGAGAGAGAGGCGGTAGGAGGTTGGTGGAGTGGAATCTTCTGCATTCCCACGACCTTCATCCACTGCATGACACAGGGGACTAGTCTGCTTTATAGCACTGAAAGTCCCGTCAGTTGACTGTGAGACAGAAGGCCGTTAAATGTTTTGGGATTCTGGCAGGATTGGGTGGTCCTTTCTTTCTTTCTCATAAACATAAGATGTCTGGTAAGTATTACAGGCTTCTGCTCATATTCAATATACATTTATCTTTGTTTTCATGTATTTCTTAACAGTTCTTATTCCCGTAATATTCCCAGTTTTAGAAACCTGTCTTTTGACTGGGTCGTGGGTCTGATGATACATGAACCCATTAACAAATAACAAAAACCCTGCCGTTGTGGGTTGAATTAATTAATAAAAGGGCGAGATTTTGTTTTGGCGGCCCCACATACATTCCCGTGCTCTGGATCCATCTGCCCCCCATCTCATTTAAAATTTTCCCCCGTTAAAACCCTTCCTCGGTTGATATGTACACTTGTAAAAGTACCCAAAGACTTAATTGTGATAACCCTTGTACTGAAATACCAAAAAAGAGCAATGGGAAAAAACCAAATAGCAGAGGAAAAATATGATGTCCAAAATT
>NC_069402.1:45863054-45900554 GCF_026875155.1 Cherax quadricarinatus
GGTTACCTACCTCAAACCCCACCCTTCCTGTGGTTTACCTACACTCTTCACTGTTTTTTTTTACTCTGTTTTTTACACTATACCCTTTCAAAAATTGTCTGTTCTTGTCCATTTTTCTTTGGTACCTCTTGTTTATTCTTCTTGAGTCTTTTTTTTTATTTAAATTTCTCTTTTTAAAGAAGTACCAATATAATCAAAAATTACCTTTTGTTTTGGAATTTTAATAATTCGGTTTCCTGTGCGTAAAAAATTTTTTCCTTTAGTAGACATAATCCTTTTAAAAACCAATAACCATTTAAAAAGGGGAAAAATACTATCCAAATAAATTACCCAGGATTAAGGGGAAAATATTTGAGAAAATGAAAATGCCTCAAAATTTACTTGGCAGTGTAACTCCCCCAATTTCCTTTAGTTCCCTCAACCCTTTAAACCCAATATTTTCTTTTCCCCGGGTTTTTTAAAGCAAACGGCCCCAAAAACAACCCCCAAGATGATTCCACCCGGGAATAAGGGAAATTTTGAAAACAGCTAGCCCTTTTACAAGTTTTATCTTCCGGGCTTCAAAGTTAAAACCCGCCAAAGAGTGTCTTGGGACCCCAAAGTTCCTCATTTCTAATATGACGAAAGAATTTACCTTTTCCCCGAGTGTTATTCTATAGCATATCGGCCAAAAACGAGACCCCAACACCAGAATTTTAGACGCCAAAATGGAAAATTTACCCCAAATCTTTCCAACCCCCCTTACTTCAAAGGACCTTGAATTGCAAAAGCGCCGGAATTGGGTGATTTCTAAGAAGGACAGAACCCGTTAATGCATTAAATACACTACGGAGATAAAAATTAAAATAAAAAAATTTTCCCAAGGTCATTAAAACCCTAAAAAACTGATTAAAAGTGTCCTAACCTTAAAACCACCCAATGATTAGTTAAATTGGGCAATTTTGGCCAAAAAACAATTAACCAAAAACCTTGGAATCAAAATTCTCCCAAGATTTTTGAAGGATTTTAATGCCATGAAAAATGAAACTTTCATTTTTAATTTGGAAAATCAAAAGCCACCCGCTGTAAAACCAGTAAACATGGGTTCAAAAAGATCGCTCCTGGCTTTTGCAATTACTTACCTTGCTAATTTTGGGGATACATTTGAAGACAAAAAAATGCGATGTTTATCCTGATTTGCAAAAGCCTTGACAATGCGCCTGGGGTAATTTCACACAAAATATATGCAGAAGAAATAATGGAAGGTATTTGATTTTAATTTTCCTAACAAATAGAGCCCATAGAAAAATAGCAAACCTTGAAGCCAGTGCCTGCTAGGGTAAAGGTTCCTTCCCACAAAAAGGGGTTTTTCCCCTATTCTCATTTCGACTTGGGAAAGGCAAAAATCATAGCACTTTTAAAATACTTTGCAGACAAAGAAGCCAGCGAACCTTTCCTGATATAAAGGTCGCATTGCGTGCAAAAATAAAATGTTCATTGAGGAAAAAATTCAGCTATGTGTCACGGAAAAATTGTGAAAATATAAAAAGACGAGGTAAAAGACAAATCAGACACTCAATAGAACGAAAGTTATAATGCAGAAAATCTCGTGGTCAAGAAGCACAATATTTTTTTTTATCATAATTGCAAGAAAAATGATACGGTGAATAACAAGAACCTTCCAAACAAGAGATACTAAACTAATGATGACACTCTTCAGGCATTCTCTTTAGGCTGGAATATGCTGTGTACTAACGACCCCTTTCAAGGCAGGCAGAAATGTTGAGCTGGAAAATATAGAGAACCATTACAGCTCGTATAAACTCAGTAAAGTATCATAATTACTGGGAGCACCGTACTCCTTAGAATGTAGCGATAAAGATACATCATAACCTACACCTGGAAGATACTGGAGGGATTGGTCCCTAACATACATACTAAAATTACTACTTATGAACACAAGAAACTGGCAGACGGTGCAGGATTCCCCCCCAGTAAAAAACAGGAGTGATTAGTACACTTAGAAAGAACTTAACCAGTGTTAAGAGACCACTACTCTTTAACACCTTCCCTTCATGCATAAAGGTGATTAACAACAAACTTCTAATTAACACATTCTGCAAAAGAGCTCCTGATAAGCAGGGTTGTGGTGCATACGTTAGACTGTGGGCAGAGATCAGTAACAACTTTATCTTTTGGGCCCAGCAACCAGGGGGGTTGGGACCGGGGCAGGGGGGATAGTGACATTCGGAAGCGACCCCTGGAAACCAAAGGGATAAAGCCAATTGGAAATACTGAGTGTAACTTGGGTGTTTGATCTTTATCATATGGGGCACATCTGAAAAAAAAGTCTCCCAAGGTTGTGTTTCTGTGGTGAATTACTTACTGTTAAGATAAAGGATTGTGGATGACACGTGCTGAGTGTTCTGTATATTTAGACGAAATTTATTTAAAGGAAATTCTGAGTATTCAGTGGAATTGGTAGGTTTATTTAGTGGGGAAACTGGTAGGTTGATTAGGGAAATCTGTTTGGTTTATTCGTGGAATTGGTAGGTTGTTTTGTGGAATCTTGGTTGATTTTAGTGGAATCTGTTAGGTTGATTCAGTGGAATTGGTAAAAGGTTGATTCAGTGGAATCTGTGGTTGATTCAGTGGAAAACTGGGAGGTTGTTTTATGGAATTGGGGGAGGTTTTATTCAGTGGAATCTGGTAGGTTGATTCAGTGGAATTGTTAGGTTTATTTAGTGGAATCTGGTAGGTTGTTCAGTGGAATTGGTGGTTGACATGGAAAAACTGTTGGTTGATTCAGTGGAACTGGGAGTTGATTCAGTGGAATCTGATAGGTTGATTCAGTGGGAATTGGGGGTTGATTCAGTGGAATCTGGGAGGTTGATTCAGGGAAACTGGTAGGTTTGATTCAGTGGAATCTGGGAGGTTGATTTTAATGGGGAAACTGTTAGGTTTATTCGGGAATCTGATAGGTTGATTCGGTGGAATCTGGTAGGGGTTTTTCAGTGGAATCTGTTAGGTTGATTCAGTGGAATTTTGGGGGGTTGATTTTTAGTGGAATCTGATAGGTTGATTCGTGGAATCTGGTAAGTTTTATTCAGTGGAAACTGGGAGGTTGATTTAGTGGGAAACTGGTAGGTTGATTCAGTGGGAAACTGGTAGGTTGATTCAGTGGAATCTGTTAGGTTTATTCAGTGAAAACTATAGGGTTGATTCAATGGAATTGGGTTTGGTTGATTCATGGGGAAACTGTTAGGTTGATTCAGTGGAATTGGTAGGTTGATTCAGTGGAATCTGGTGGGGTTTATTCAGTGGGAATCTGTTAGGTTGATTCGGTGGAATCTGGTAGGTTGATTCAGTGGAATCTGTTAGGTTGATTCAGTGGAATCTGGTAGGTTGATTCAGTGGAATCTGTTAGGTTGATTCAGTGGAATCTGTTAGGTTGATTCAGTGGAATCTGGTAGATTGATTCAGTAAGTACCGAGCCGGATAAGAATTGTATGAAGTCCTTTTCCCCTTCCCCGTTCTCTCTCTCCCTTCCCATTCCTCCTTTCCCCCTCTCGCTTACCCCTTTCCCCCTTCTTCCTTCCCCCTTTTCCCCCTCTCCCTAAACAACCTACACCCTCGCCAACGTCCCCCCCAATCCTCCTGCCCCTGTTCACCCCACCACTTTCTCCTACACTCCTCTCCTCCCACCAACCCGCCCACTCCCACCAACCCCGCCCACTCCCATCACCCCCCTCTCCAATCCCCTTCTCCCCTCCCACAACACAATACTTCATGTTACTTAAGTAAATAGTTTACTCCCATGCCTCTTATCTAATTAGTCTTTTATTTTCCAGTCAAAATATTAATTATCTGTTTTAATTACAGAAATATAATTAACGTGTTTTTTCCATCAGTGTGTGAAAATTTAATTTATATTTAAATTATTGAATAACAATTTTGATTATGAGTTTAAAAATTGTTGAGTTATTTTGGTTATGAGTTAAGTGATTTTTTTTTGCACTTAAATTATCTAAATGTAAAAATAACGGAGATATTAAATAATAAGTGTTTTAGAAAGATATTTATTTTTGGAAATAATTATTTTATTGTGTTTAATTAATTCATTGTTAATTGTTTATTGGTAGAAAAATAACGTACGACTTTTTGTAGCAGTGACTAGTTCCACCCAGCCCACCCAGCCCACCCAGCCCACCCAGTGAGACCACCCAGCCCACCCAGCCACCCAGTGAGACCACCAGCCCACCCAGCCCCCCAGTGAGGACCACCCAGCCCACCCAGCCACCCCAGTGAGACCACCCAGCCCACCCAGCCCCCCAGCCCACCAGCCCACCCTAGCCCACCCAGCCCACCCAGCCCACCCAGCCCACCCAGCCCACCCAGCCCACCCCAGTGTGACCACCCAGCCCACCCCAGTGTGACCACCCACCCCACCCCAGTGAGACCACCCAGCCCACTCATGCGCAACCACCCAGCCCACCCCTGTAAAGAAGCCTCTACCCCTCTCTACAGTCTAACATTGCCTCCCTCAACATACCCCTAAACACCACCATCCTCACCCTACCATTCTTAACTGGAGTATACCTGGAGGGTGTTCAGGGGTTCAACGCCCCCTCGGCCCAGTCCTTGACCAGGTCTCCCGGTAGATCAGGGCCTGATCAACCAGACTGTTTCTGTTGGCAGCACATAGTCCAACATACGAACCACAGCCCGGCTGGTCGAATACTGATTTTAGTTATCTGTCGACTCCCTCTTGAAGGCAACCAGGAGTCTATTGGTAATTACCATTTTGCCCGGTAGGAGGCTGTTGAACATTCTTGGACCCCAGACACTTATTGAGCTTTCTCTCAGTGTACTAATGGCTTCCCTACCGTCTGCCTAGTCTTAGGGAGTGATGTATGTGTGTAGATGTGGGACCTGTCCAAATTTTTTCAACCCCCTTTGAACGGGAAGGTAAAAAAAAATTAAATCGAGAATCTGAGTCACCGCTCGATAGAATAACTCTTTCTGAGCAATAATTTTAATAATAACTTTTCCCATAACTTCAATATTTCGACGAGAATTTTCAAAATTTGAGGACCGAGTAGATTATCTACCATTCGACAATGGTTGAAAAATTTTTTTTTAAAAAATAATGTTAAGGAAAAACTATATATTTGCAAACTTTATCATAAAACTAAGAAAGAACTAAAATAATAAAAGCAATTACTTTTCAGCTTTGTCGAACATATAAAAAAAATGCTGAAAAAAAAAAAAAAAAAATTGACATTTGACCTTGTAAATAAATCTTATAGACAAACTACGTTATTTCTCGATCACTTGATAAATCTGAAGGTTAGAATTCCTCTTCACCATCAATACCTGCACGTACATCATATTCAACTCATTCATCTCCATCAACCATAATATGCAGTACTTGATACTAAACGTCTCTCTTGAGCCCTAAAACAAGTTTGACGTGACCTGAAAAGACAAGAGAAGCAGTATATAAAATTTTTAAATAACAGTACATAGTACTGTACAAAATATGGTAGCCTAGTCTTGTTATATTATAGCGTCTTTCTGTACAGTAATTTCTCTCGTAGAGTTCGTTTCTTGCACTGACAAGGAAGTTCAAAGTTTTATATCTGTGCTGGAAACAGTCAGAGACTTATTGACGTTCTGTAGTGGTGAAAATTGTTTAAATGCGAGTACTTTTAGGTCAGAAATACAGGCTGCCATGAGATGCAAGCTGAAGATGTAAATATTCTTTACTTCCAACCAATGGGATACGAAAACACACTGCTGTTACTTCGTAGCTCAGCTGACTACCTGACTACTTCCTTCCATTGGTCAGAAATGAAGAATGGGAAGCCAGTACCCTCTTTTGTAGGGAGGCCATCTTAGTTGAAGACTTCTTAAGGAGTGACTTAACTACGACCTACAAGTAAAGGGCATAACTCTACAATACCCTCCCTGCGCACCTCAGTATACCCAGCATTATCCTGGCATCACTTAGGTTGCCGGCAGCAACAATTAGTGTCAATGTCGCCACTGATACCAGAACACTCAGACTCACATTGCTTGCCCTGGGACTCCAGCTTAACCAACTTAATGACTGTGTGTATGTGTGTGTGTGTGTGTGTGTGTGTGTGTGTGTGTGTGTGTGTGTGTGTGTGTGTACTCACCTATTTGTGGTTGCAGGGGTCGAGTCCTAGCTCCTGGCCCCGCCTCTTCACCGGTTGCTACTGGGTCCTCTCTCTCCACGCTCCATGAGCTTTATCATACCTCGTCTTAAAACTATGTATGGTTCCTGCCTCCACTACATCACTTTCTAGGCTATTCCACTGCCTGACAACTCTATGACTGAAGAAATACTTCCTTATATCTCTCTGACTCATCTGTGTCTTCAACTTCCAATTGTGACCTCTTGTTTCTGTGTCCCCTCCCTGGAACATCCTGTCTTTGTCCACCTTGTCTATTCCGCGCAGTATTTTATATGTCGTTATCATGTCTCCCCTGACCCTCCTGTCCTCTAGTGTCGTCAGGCCGATTTCCCTCAACCTTTCTTCATAAGACATTCCCCTTAGCTCTGGAACTAACCTTGTCGCAAACCTTTGCTCTTTCTCTAGTTTCTTGACGTGCTTTTTCAAGTGCGGGTTCCAAACAGGTGCTGCATACTCCAGTATGGGCCTGACGTACACGGTGTACAGTGTCTTGAACGATTCCTTATTAAGGTATCGGAACGCTGTTATCAGGTTTGCCAGGCGCCCATATGCTACAGCAGTTACCTGGTTGATGTGTGCTTCCGGAGACATGCTCGGTGTTACACTCACTCCAAGATCTTTCTCCTTGAGCGAGGTTTGCAGTCTTTGGCCACCTAGCCTATACTCTGTCTGCGGTCTTCTTTGCCCTTCCCCGATCTTCATGACTTTGCATTTGGCGGGATTAAATTCGAGAAGCCAGTTGCTGGACTAGGTGTCCAGTCTGTCCAGGTCTCTTTGAAGTCCTGCCCGGTCCTCATCTGATTTAATTCTCCTCATTAACTTCACATCGTCTGCGAACAGGGACACTTCTGAGTCTAACCCTTCCATCATGTCGTTCACAAATACCAAAAATAACACTGGTCCTAGGACCGACCCCTGTAGAACCCCGCTCGTCACAGGTGCCCACTGTGATACATTATTACATACCATGACTCGTTGTTGCCTCCCTGTCAGGTATTCTCTGATCCATTGCAGTGTGTGTGTGTGTGTGTGTGTGTGTGTGTGTGTGTGTGTGTGTGTGTGTGTGTGTGTGTCTGTGTGTGTGTGTGTGGGTGTGTGTGTGTGTGTGTTATTATAACATGGAATGGAAACGTTGAAAACCTACAGTTTTTATTGCATGTTGAAGATTGACAAATTTAGTTAAACAGGTTTCTTAAGTGCATTAAACTTAGTTAACATCCAGCCCCTGGAGCTGTGGTCGGGTTGAGCTATAGCTGCTCAGCCTCGTAAAGGTTTTACGTTACAACCACTCTGCTTCTGGAATGTACTTAAGTTCAGTGGGCTGGTATTATTGGATACAGGAGGAGTGGAAACTCTGGATACTGAAACACAACTAATAGATCCCGGGGCGGACGGCTGACCCAGGCAAAGGCATCGCTCAAGCGACCAAAAGTTCCACTGAGCGAGTCATCATTTAACGACGACCAGAGATATGCGAAATTTCCTTGTTTTCCCAGATATACATCGCTCTTGCTTCCTTGTGAACACACTCTCAAATCTTTTCTAATGATTTTAGTATGCTAAAGATTTCTGTGAGTTGATTTATGCTATTCAGTACAGGTCGAGGAACTTTAAATACTCTCAGTAATTGAGGTGTTTGACTATTTTTTTGTATAGGACTTTTTTATGTTTTATTATTATAAGGTTCGACACTTGTTTATAATATTTTTTAGGAGGATCTGCCTAGAATGGGACAGTAGGCCTTCCGTAGTTTTCCTCCAGTCTTATGCTTTGTGTCACGTGTGTCCTCTCTTGGTTTGTATACCAACCAGGGAAGCTGTTCGGGTTTTGCTCTTTTATGGTCGCGTCTAGAACCTGCAGTGTACTCTTTTGTGATGTCTCATTTACAGCAGTTTCTGCTGTAAGTTTGCAAATGTCTGTTGTCAGGTCTCTGATCTTCCCTGAACTGACGTAGGTACCACATCTGTGAACTGTTCCTTGACTTCTTCTTTTATTCCAATTTTTATTTCCCGTTTATTTCATTATATCTCATTTCACTGTCTGGCCTCAATTTGCTTTATAAGTAGTTGTGCCCATTCTTTTGTCTCTGACTTCAACGTGCTCAATTCAGCTCTCATCTTCTCTCATGTACGATGGTCTGTAAGTGCAATTTCCACGTGTCAAGGATCATGTTTGTCTGTAATATCACCCCACCTCTCTTCTGCCTCCTTAGTTCCTATTATTCTACGTTCAATTATCTTCCATCAGCTTCTGGTATTATTGTAACGACTCATCACATCATGAGAGTCTTTCAGTTTCACTCAGGAAAGCCAGGAGGATTTATCTGGCTAACAGTTTTACACGCCAGGTAAGGTGCAGCTTCTGACTATAGTGTGTAGTTGCTGTAGTGAGTAGCTTGCTGCTGTAGTGGGTACCTTTATGCTGTAATCAGAAGCTTCATGCTGCATTAGGTTATTGCTGTAGTGAGAAGCTTCATGCTGTAGTGAGTAGGTTCCAGTTGTAGTTGCTTGTTTGGACCTCTGGCAGCTTGTGGTAAGTCTGTGGTATGTGATCGTGGTCCTCACTGAGCTTCTACCTCAGGCATTTTTCTTTGCTCTTATCTAATTCGATTAAGCAAGTCTGGTTTGCGGTTACGCCACAATATTAGTATGACCTTTTGCATCACTCATTTTGCATTGCTGCCTTGTGGCATGTTTTTAAGGCTTTTAGTTGACGCTGCCTTGCACAGGTCTGTGTGTGTGTATGTATGTATGTGTGTGTGTGTGTGTGTGTGTGTGTGTGTGTGTGTGTGTGTTGTGTGTGTGTGTGTGCTCATATGTGGGTTGCAGGGCTCGAGTCTCAGCTCCTGGCCTCTCCTCTTCTGGCTGTGTGAGCTTTATCATTCATTTTCTTAAAATTATCTATATCCTGCTACCACCACTTCGAAGTCTAGGTTTTTCTTTCCATTTCCTAACCACTCTAAGTTTAAAGAAGTATTTCCTAACATCCCTGTAATTTCCCTGTTTTTAACTTACAAGTGTTCCCTCGTGAACCTGATTCCTGCCTCTCGATCCCTTTGTCTTTATCTCCACTTTCTAGTTGCTCTCGTTATTATGTACGTTATTATCACGTCACCTCTGTTTTTTTCTGTTCTGTAATGTTATCAGGTATATATCTTTTAGTCCTCATATCTTATACCTCTCAGCTCCGGGTCTTGTTGCAATGCTCTGCATATTTTACAGGTTATCAACTTACTTTATCAGGTGTGGGCTTCATACTGGTGTGGTATACTTCAAGATGGGCCTGACCTATTCCTTATATAGCGTCACGAATGACTCCTTGTTGAGGTTTCTGAAAGTTAACCCTAGATTTTCCAGACGCACACTTGCTGTGGAGGTTATTCAGTTGATGAGCACTGCTGGAGATATGCTCAGAACGATGCTCACCCCAAAATCCTTCTCGCTGAAGAATGTTTGCAGCCTTCCTTTCCCAAGCTTTTAATTTGTTTCCGGTCCTCTTCTCCCTTCCCCGCTTTTCATGGCTTTGCATTTGCTTTAGTTAGATTCTAATACGTACATATCAAACCATTCCTGCTGCTCGTCCAAATCCATTTGTAGACATTCCTGGGCTGCATCTGTTTGTATTCTCTGAATTAGTTCCACGTCATCTGCTATCAGGAATAACTCAGGTTCTTCTGTCATATCGTTTACATACACAGCTAAGAGTAATGGTCCCAGTACTGATCCTTATGTAAACCCACTCGACACACTTGTCCAGTCCAACACTCCTCGGACAACTTGTTTTCTTCTTCTTTCTGCTAAGTATTCCTTGATTCATTATAGTGCTTTCTCTGTTATTCCTGTCTGCTCCTCTAACTTTGGCTCCAGTTTTTTGTGTAGCACTGCATTGAGTGGTGCTGCATTGAACTCCTTATTACAGTCCAAAAGTATAGAGTTCAGTCATCTCTCTCTTGATTCACTTTAATAACATTGTAGTAGAACTCTAGCAAATTTGTGTGAGTGGAATTGTCATCAATAAAACCTTGCAAGCTGTTACTTACGAACTCGCTTTTTTCTAGGTGTTCCACTTCTCCTCTCCCGTTAATTTTCTCCATAACCTTACAAACTCTATGTCAGTGACACTGGCCTGTAGTTTAATGCTGCCTGTCTGTTTCCTTTCTTAAATACTGCAATTACAATTACTGGTTTTCACACTGGTAGCTGTCCTAATCAACTGTTTTGTTGAAGATTGGGCTTACTTGTTGACACAGTCCTGCTTTCTCTCTCGGAACTCATTGAGATGTCTGGACACATGGCACTCTGCAGCAGGTATCTATCTCACCCAGTGGTTTCTTCACCTCATCTCTTATTGTGTGGATTGTGTCCAACATTCATTGGTCATCTCTTCCTCTTAGACCCCTTTGGTAATGTACTGTTTTCTCTGAGAATGCCTCCTTAAATCTTTTGTTTAGTTACTCGTGGAGTACCTGGTCATTCCTTGTGAGCTCTCCTCCTTTCTTCTTCAACCTTACTACCAGGTCCTTCACTGTTGTCTTCCTTCTGATGTGACTGTTTAGCAATTTTTGTTCAGTTTTTCCTTTCGATGTTATGTCATTCTCTCTTCTTATCCATGTGTATTCATCCCTGCCTCTTCTGCTCATTTTCCTGTTTTGCTACATTTTTTGCTGTCAATATATATTTTTTCCACACTCTTGCACATTTAGCTTTTGCCTCTCTGCTGCACCTCTGGCTGAACGAAGAGCTCACTCTGTTGTTTCTATTCTTTTAATTCTGCGTATAAACTTCTCTGCTTCACGGCTTCACAGTCCATCATTATTTTTATCGTCCCATCCCTGCCACCCTCCTGACTCTCAGTCACTGCCCCGTAGGTCAGACTGCCACATGGGTTAGGAAGTTCAGTGACTGATGGCTCCCTGCAGTATTTCGCCCTGACTGTCACCACCCTTAGGAGCCTCTCTTCACTTGAATATTTCCTCACCCGCCAGTTGCCCGATGCCCACCATGCTGGCACCCGCCACCCACATTAGTAAGTGCCATCGCGGGTGTCTCCTCATGTAGCTGCTAGCCGCCACATGCTCACCCATTGCCTGCCTAGCAGCCGCCTAACCACCCACCCACCCGCCAGCTGCCATGCACTCATTGCTCACAATCTGCCTCCCTCTTCTGCGCTTAACCCTCACTGCCACCACCTGCCACTCAATTTTCGTCACTAATCTGGCACCTATGTGGTAGCCCCGCCACCCACATCAGTAGTGACCCACCTAGAAGGCCTCCTCCTGCAGCTTCCACCACCATGTCCCTACTCCAGTTACTGCACCACCCTACCAGCCTATCACCCACACTCCGTGTTACTCTGATGTCTAGTTGCTACTCTCCAAAAGAGAGAACTAGTGGCTGCCTGAGGTCCGACAACAAGTTGTAGGGCAGAGAGTGTCGATGAAGAGAGAGGAGGGTTAATTACCATCTCCCACATTGTGAGTCATACTGTACTGTGTACAACAACTTTACGTAGTAATTGTAAGATAAGAAATGACTAATTTTCCTTTCTGGTGATTTAGCAATGCTCAGTAGGGTCTGACAAAGACCCATTGTGATCTCTGTAACCCTTTCTCTGTACTACCTGACAGGATGAGCTGCTGGTGCACAATAAACTAGCCGCTCAGGCGGCACAAGTAACTGTCCCCTGCTTGTGCTTATCCTTCCAACCTGGGAGGGCAAGTCCTTAGAATACGGAGATGTGTCCATTGTGTGTATTAAGTGTATCCAAGATCATGTCCAGTAGTTGCGAGAGGCAAGAGCAACGTGGGATAAAAGCAGGTCAGTCCTGCCATTCGCAGGACTGACCTGCGTCTTGTTGGACCATTACGGCATAGTCTTATATACACTGTACTCTAACTGCGATCAAATAGTAAATGCATACAAAATGCGTGCAAAAAGAATAATTGGAAAGGTGGACAGTTGGATATTTAAATTCCTAAGAAACAGAACGCAAAGAGTTATAGTAAACAGAGTGGAGGTATAGGCTGCTACAGTGAAAAAGTTCAGTACTCACAGTACTCACCCCACTTCTCTGTAAGCTCGCAGACTTTACTAGAACTTTCAAAACAAGAGATACCAAGCCGACGATGATACTCTTCAGGTCAGTAGTTGACTCTAAGCTGGAATACTGCTGCACACTAACGGCTGTCTTCAAGGTAGTACAGATTGCTTAGCTAGAAAATGTACAGAGAATATTCAACGGTTGTATAAACTCAGTCAAGTCCTAAATTACTTGGAGCACTTGAAGTTCTTAGAGCTGTACCCCTTAAACGTAGGCGTAAAAGATACATTACAATCTACACCCTGAAGACACTGGAAGGACTGGTCCCAAACCTTCATACTGAAAAATCTACACATGAACAAAGGAGGTGCAGGATACCTCCGATGATTACCAAGTGAACAATGATTACATTAGTTGGGAGAGGCAAAGAGGAGAGGGGAGAAGGATGAGGGATATGGGGAGAGGATTGGGAGATGGGAAGGGACCACGCCACGGGGGCAGTAACATCTGGAAGCAACTACAGGTTTGCTATAGGTAAGCCGTTCCTTCAAGAGGGAAAGTATATGGGCAACCTGTGTGGAGAAATCATTCTCTGGGACATTTGCGATAAGTCATTGAAACAAGATTCAAGACTTGGTAGGGTGACTGTGACCTCTTGCTGCAATTCCTGCTACATCCTATGTTTTAATTGTGGAACGGATGGAAGATGGTTGATGTGTTTGGTGGTGGAGCAATGCAAGTGTGTGTGTCATGAGGTTGCCCAGACGTCTAGTACCATGGAAGTATGTTGCCCTTTCGAGATTTTAGCGATGCTAGTGCAGTCCAACTTACGTGACTGGATCATAATTGGTTAATGAGATGCTGGTGTCCCATTTCCATTACAGGTAAATATTGGAGTTGAGGAGGTCTTTAAATGGTGATAAGGAGAGTCTGCATCATGAATTACCTATACGTTGACGTACTTATGAACTCCTCTGGTTGTCGTTTGCTCCAGGTGGCTCTTCATAGTGTTGAAGGTATCTATTAAGGTAAGAAAAGCCTGTTTATTAAAGCTGATATTTTAAAAATAGAAAATATTTATAAATTAAAGAGAAAGCTTTGTTTTGTGAGTGAAAAAAATGTAGAAGTAAAGGAATCCCATGAGAGTTTAAAGCTTGTTATGCTGCTGCTTGTTGCATCAACCTTACCCGCCCACTCAGTGGTGGAGAGTTAAAACAAGGAATTCTTTATTCCTTCAGTACTTGGGATTGGACTATAGCAGACTACAGTCCAACAGATGGTGTTTGGCCTTCACGGAGGAAAGAAGGGGGTTGAGAATGGGGAGATGGCTGATCTTGTAAGACCTATTTGAAATGGGGAAGTGACTTCTGAAAACAATGGTGCAGTAACTGGTGAAGAAATAAGTGATCCGCGGTAGAGTGATAATTATAAATGTTCCATACGCTATCATTTAGTGACTCCCTGTTCTTGGTTGGTAACTTTTTTAACTTCTGTACACATTACATCACTCTCCCAGTGTCTAAGTAGATACTCTTATTAAGTTACGGTATTTTCCCATATATTCATTACTAGTTTCAAAAATATTTGTATTCCCTTGATATTTAATCTGTTCCTTTCCAAGCATAATATCTGAGATATTATTTGGATGTACTTACATTGTGGAGTTTAAGTAACGGAAAGTGATTCCATGAGGAGGAGGACCTGACACCACTAAGTGGTACCGGAAGTGCTCTCCCCAGAGATAACTAGAAGACTTGCTTACGACTATACACAAATAACCCGCACATAAAAGAGAGAAGCTTACGACGACGTTTCGGTCCGACTTGGACCATTGACAAAGTCACACTGACTTTGTCAATGGTCCAAGTGTCAATGGTCCAAGTGTGACTTTGTCAATGGTCCAAGTCGGACCGAAACGTCGTCGTAAGCTTCTCTCTTTTATGTGCGGGTTATTTGTGTATCGTTCCAGTCACGGTATTGTGCCTTTTTGTTATTTATTGCTTACGACTCTCTCCTTCCCAGCATGACAAATTTGCTGTAGGAACATAAATTAGTAGCATTCAGTGATACTAGCAGTCAGATTATGCTAATTTAATAACTGGAGAGATCGTAGAGCAACTATAGAATAATCTTTGCCGTCAATGGTCATGGCCCTCGACTTAACCACTCTCTCTCTCATTTCCTGTAGGATTTTGTACAACGTAATAATTTCTCTCTTAGTCCTTCTTTTCGCCAAGATCGTCAGTTTAAATTCCTTTAGTATTTCTTCATAATATAATTCTCAGTTCTGGGACTATATATGATTGCAAACCTTTAGACCTTTCCGAGTTTCTTCCTATTTCTTGATTAGATAGTAGAGCACCACTCTGGTACTACTTACTTTATACGCTTTATATACGTTCCGTAAAGAGTCTTAAAGATTCTTTATTTAGGTCTTTAAAGGATGTTCTAGGATATGCTAGAGTCATATATGTCACCGATAGTATGCAGTTGATTTGCTAATTAAGTGACATACTTGAGATCAGATTTGCTCCAAGATTCTCTCTCTTTAATTAATACTTGTAGATTGTCGCCTCTCAAACTGTACTCCATTTCCAGTCTTCAGTCTCCTACCCTGATTCATATGACCTTGTTTTTATTAAGAATTAATTAAAATAACCACCCTGTAACCTCTCCAGATTTGCCTGTGTCTCCCATTTGGATTCATCTCATTAGTTTAACATCATCAGCAAATAAAGACACATAGGAATTAATCCCTTAAGAGTTATTTTTCATATATTAATAACAGCTTGGAGAACTTTATCTGTGAAAATGTGGATTAAGGGGGGTTATAACCCCTCCCTCTTTCCATTAGCAGAGAGGAAGAGAGTTCAAATATCGTGTATCAAAGCTCCATTAAGCCATACCAGAACATCCATATATTTTATCGTGTGTTCCTTACAAATTTAGATTGGTAAATTAGACACATGAATGTCTTTATTGCGGAAACTTTTCGCCATGCACTGGCTTCATCAGTTCTAAGCAAAGAAGAATGGTGAGGATCAGAAGGAATTTGAGATAATCAGTCCCTCAGCCTGGAGTCGATGTAATCAGTCCATTAATTATGGAAAGAATACAGCATATGCGCGAAGTGGCTTATATACTGTAGACAGGTAAGATGCAAAAATTGTAGGCGATATCACAGTGGACACATCCACATGTGGAAGTAGGTCATACCTATAGGTTAGGTCAGTGAAGAATTCCCTGTATCAAGACCCCAAGATGTCGCTGTGTCTGACATTCTCGTCAGACAAACGACCTGTTATCAGTGGATTTCTCGAAGTCAAGTAGGATTAGGGTTATGTCGGAAATTTTGGTAATGTTAGTAGAATTTTGAATCTTGTTTGTAATAAATTTATTTCGATTATCAACCTTTAGTCCGATTAATGGTTCACGAAATACAGTCATAGTGAGACTTCAATATTTCATTCATTTTTTTGTTGCGGTCAGTATAAGTTACATCTCCTTTAAGCAACTGTCTGATGCTGGACGGGGTATTTGCCTTGGGTTTTATATATCTACTAATTTCACTCATTATTTCTTGGTCCCGCTGTCTCTCCTGGACTCTGTGTGACTCATTCAATATAGAATTCATTGTTTTCAATTTCTGTTCTCAGTTATTTTTTCCGTTTTTCAGATAGACTAGAACCTTTGATCAATTCTGTAATTCCTCGACTTCGCCTGTAGTGGGAGCGTCTCTCTCTCTCTCTCTCTCTCTGACTTGTTTCTTCTCTTCTTTTTCCTTAATGCTATATTCCTTTAGCATACCTGATGCTTGACTCTATCCTCATTATCCAGCTGAAGTGTCCCGGGTTAGGTTGGCATTATATATGAAATCTATCGTATAGCAGCGTATAACAGAACACAGCAGATGTATCCCATTTTTCTTAAAGAATATCCACCTTCTTCCCTGTTCTTCAACCCTTCCTTTTTCTCATTCCCCCCCCTCCCCCCTCCTCATCTTCATCGCTGGGTCGTGATGAACACAACACTTTAATGAAATGTTTTAGTGTCGACGATTACCGGCTGGTGGTTAGTTAATGGGTACTTGGAGGAATACTGGTGGCTTGGGTAGGCGTGTCCGTGGAGGGCATTGTCGCGCCTCAACCACAGTATTCCCTTCCATGATGTCATGATGAGATTGTGAAAAGTCCTGAGGCTGCCAAGATGTTATCATGGTCTGTGGGCAGTGTCAGAGGTCGCCACTACCATTTGCAGGTCATATATAACCCCTCCTTCCCATACTCCTCCTCCTCCTCTTCCTTCTTTTTCTTTTTCTTCTTTCTCTTACTTTTTCCTATCCTCTAGTTCTCTCTGCTACTTTCTTAAGTATTCATGCTTCTCTTCCCTCTATTGTCTCTCCTCTCTTTCACTCGTGTCGTCTTTCATCTTCCCTCACCTCTTCTATTACACATTTTTCGTTTTATCGTTCCTCCTTCCTCCCTTTTGTCTCACTTTGACTGTTTCCTCTGTCGTTCACATTATCCCTCTCTTTGACTTGTATACGTCCCCCGTTTTTGTTCCCCTCTACTCTGTCCCTATCTTTATTCCCTTAGTCTCCTTCATCTTCCCCTCTCACTTTCTCTACCACCTAAACTCTTTCCATCCCCTCTACTCCCTCCCTTACCCCCTTCTTTATCTTTCTACCCCTACCTCTCCCTTTCCCCTCCCACCTACTCATGCTCTCTATTTTCTTGAAGTCTGACACCCAGACTTAACTAAGTTTGTGTTAAATAAAAGGATCACTTTGTGGTGATGAAGATCTTTATTTGGCTGTGAGAAAGATACAACAACAGATGTCTGCTGCCTGATTCTCATCGCTGCTCTTCTCTCTCCCTGTATTGTCCGTCTGTTTGCTTCCCTTTTCTCTCTGTTTTGTCTGTCTGTTTGCTTCCTTTCTCTCTTCCTCCGTCAGTCTATTTGTTTCCCTTCTCTCTTCCTCCGTTTGTTTGCCTTCCTTCTCTCTATCTCAGATTGTTTGCTTCCCTTTTCTCTATTTCGTCTGTCCGCTTTTCTTGTCTCTCCATTCCTAGTCTGCTTGCTTTCCTTATTTCCTTCTCCCCATCCGTCTCTTTTTTTTTTATTCTTGCTAGTTATCCCCGAAGGGAATATCTAATGTCTTTCGTTCAAAACTCGAAAACGCCTCATTGAATCGGTTTCGAATTCTCACCGCTTGTATACTATAACCAGCTCCGGGTTCATGAAATAACTGGCATGTGCTGGTTCCTTATGACCAAGGTTATTGAAACCATTCCCAGCATCCTGGAATGGTTCCAGTAACTTCCAAAACCTTCAGCGCCACGGCTTCCAGCGTTCATTAAACGTGTCTCCTAATTCATGTGTGTGCGTAGGTTCAACTCTATTTTATTTTCCATAAAACAGCATGAAATTTTTATTCCCGTTAAACTACGTTTACCTCTGGAGTACCTGGAGTTTACCTGGAGAGAGTTCCGGGGGTCAACGCCCCCGCGGCCCGGTCTGTGACCAGGCCTCCTGGTGGATCAGAGCCTGATCAACCAGGCTGTTACTGCTGGCTGCACGCAAACCAACGTACGAGCCACAGCCCGGCTGATCAGGAACCGACTTTAGGTGCTTGTCCAGTGCCAGCTTGAAGACTGCCAGGGGTCTGTTGGTAATCCCCCTTATGTATGCTGGGAGGCAGTTGAACAGTCTCGGGCCCCTGAAACTTATTGTATGGTCTCTTAACGTGCTAGTGACACCCCTGCTTTTCATTGGGGGGATGTTGCATCGTCTGCCAAGTATTTTGCTTTCGTAGTGAGTGATTTTCGTGTGCAAGTTCGGTACTAGTCCCTCTAGGATTTTCCAGGTGTATATAATCATGTATCTCTCCCACCTGCGTTCCAGGGAATACAGGTTTAGGAACCTCAAGCGCTCCCAGTAATTGAGGTGTTTTATCTCCGTTATGCGCGCCGTGAAGGTTCTCTGTACATTTTCTAGGTCAGCAATTTCACCTGCCTTGAAAGGTTTACTTCTGTTTACTTCTGAACAACTTGTGTATTTAAAGGATGATGCATATTAATTTCCACGTGATAACTTGTAAATTCCAACATGACTCACGAAATAGTAATAATACAATTGTAAACAAACCGCGGAACGGGTGGAGTTTGAACCCATGACGAGTGAGTCCTAGAACTCTAGGCCAGTGCTGGCATTTAACTGTATTACAAACTTACCTTTCACGTTGCACTATTCCAGTCGCGCCACTGAGGTACAAGAAACTGGAGCTATGGAATACGGAGATACCCTTGTCGAATCATGGAGCGACAGAAATTCATCTATTGTCGTCTGTATTTATATCTAGTTTGATATACTCACCTCTCTACACCTGCAGTTACACTCACTCTCTCCCTTAGGAAGACAAAACTATTCAAAGATTAAAAATTAGGAAAGGTAATCACAGAACAGGGAATATGGCAAACATAGCTGGATCTGATAACATTCTGCCACGGGTGATGCGAAAAGAAGCGTAGCCATTGTCTGGTAGTCAATAGAAAATTTTACAACGTTGTGCTTGAGATAACTACCAGACCACAGTTCACAATGTATGAGCATCGAGGCAGACAATACGCACTGAATTATAGAGCAATACTGATAAAACAAATGCTAGAAAACGAAGGTTTTGTTAGTGAATAACTAGCAAGGAGTCATATATGAGGAATCTTGTTTTACGAACCTGATGAAGGTCCATTACAGAGTGAGAGGAATACAAAAGGGAAAAGTGAAGAGGGAAGACACCTTAGGTAGACTGCAACTTCCTGGGCTACGAGAAACTTACGGTTTGATACCCATCATGTATTACAGGAATCCATACTCTTGAATATGTGTGGAAATACAAGAGAGAGAGAGAGAGCGAGAGAGAGAGAGAGAGAGGAACAAGTCGTATCTAAAAGATAAAAGAAAGAGACTGATAATATAAGAGAAAGCATCAGTATGGGCGATAATAATTGTTTGTGGGCTTTTTTGGGTGTAGTATAATAATGAAAACAATAATAATAATGCTGAGCTGATTAAGCGGATGTAAGTCATTATTGATAACAAATGTCATGATTATAGAATTTATGTCATACAAGGACGTAATAGCGTCTAATATAATTTGTCAGTGGCAGTTGGTACTTCCGGCTCAGGTCTACGCCAATAGGCTGGACCTTTCAAATCAGCTCCAGGACAAACAGTTGAAATCGTAATCTGGAAATAAAAACGTGTTCGCGCCTCGGCCTCATTTGTGCTTGAAATTAGGTTAACGAGAGATAAATGATACTGTCAACTAGTCACTCGGGCGGTAATAATCTGGAGTGTGTGTGTTTGATTGCCCAGGTCAGCTATCAAAGGGTCTAAACGGCCAGCAAGTGGTCAAGTTCAGTGGGTTTGAGATCCTCGTGTTACCCAGGAGAAGCTAAGAAGATACAAAATGTTATCAGCCGATTAATTGACATGAATACACTGGAATACAGTCATATGCCTCGCTAGTTTAAGAGCTACTAAGTGTGGATTGTAATCAATGAGTCGTGATTAGACGCCAGCCCTGGACGAAGACGCCATCTTGTTCTCAAGATCACACCAATCAGGTAGTCTATTCTCCAGGTCAGGTCAGTCTGTTGTCATCTGTCTTACAAATGTGTTGCAACGTAGTGAAAGAAACTGCAAGAAACCTCTATCACGTGCCTTAGATATTCAATGGAGAAGGAGTCTGGACACAGGAGTCATCCCACAACCATTTAAAAACAGAAGGTATGGTCCAATACCATGAAGGCGGTCCCAAAGCAGTCTCATAAGACTGTAGATTGCCCACATCGATGTTTCACATTATTATAATCTTTGAAAGAGTTTTGTGAAACAAGATAGCAACTCACATAGATTCACAATATTTGCACAACCCAGGGCAGCATAAATTTAGAGAAGATTGTTCCTGCCTCCGGCAACTATTAGACCAATGCCACATGATCTTGGATGCACTGAAAGACAGTCGAAATGCAGAAGTAGTGACCACTGACTTCGCTGAAGTCTTCAACATGTGTGATCATAGTGTAATAACACACATAATAGGTGAAAAATAACTGGAAAAATGGGCAGATGGGTTTTTAACTTTCCAACAAATGGAACACGAAAGAGTAATAGAGAACAAAGTTAAATCAGAGACACAGTTCTCCCCCCCCTTCAATATTTTTACTTAACCTCTTATTCGACATAGACACACACACACACACACACACACACACACACACACACACACACACACACACACACACACACACACACACACACACACACACACACACACACAATATATATATATATATATATATATATATATATATATATATATAATATTTATATATATATATACCTTTTTTTTTTTGCAGAATAATATCATACAATGAGGACACAGCAAATCTCCAGGTTAATATAAACCAAGTCTTCCAGTGTACCACAGAAATCATTATAATATTCAATGAAAACACATTTCAATTACACTAATATAGAAAACATTAGGAAATAAAAACTGGAACAAAGAATAAAACCAACCACCAACGTGATGGTTGTTTGAAGTGACTATGTCACTTTAAACAACCATTATCACAACCACAAGACAGCCAATAGGCTGGATAACTAAAACCTTCAAAACATGAGATTCTAAACCGATAATGATACTCTTTATGCTACTTTTCTCGAGCACCTGAGTTACTGGGTCCACATGAAATTTTCCAAACTGTACTCCTTGGAACATAGGCGAGGAAGATACAGCGAAATTTACACCTGGAAATTCCTAGAGGACTTAGTCCCATATCTACACAGAGACATAGCTGCCTACATAAGCAAGAAGCTCGGCAGATAATGTAAACTCCCGAATGAAAAACATTGATCCAACGAGTACGCTGGAAAAAAACTCAATAAGTGTAAAGGGACCGAGACTCAGCACTCTTCCTGCACACAAAGGAAATGAATGAAGTCTTCATGTTAGTTCCTGATCAACTGGGCAGTGATTTGTACGTTGTATTGTATGTGGCCAATAATAACAGCTTGATTGATCAGGTCAGCTACCAGGAGACTTTTTTTAGTATCAGACTTTGGAGATTTGACTCTCGAATCCGTCTTCAGGTGAACTTCAGGCATCTTAGGATGGGCTGTTCCATACACGGGAGAAATAGAATTTCTACGAAGGGGAGGGAAAGAGAGAAGAAGAGAAGAGAAGAGAAGAGAGAGAAGATAAGAAATGATAGAAAAGAGAAAAGAGGAAAAGAGTTAGGAGATAAAAGTTTATGTTGAATTAGGTAGGTAAGGAGGCGAGGAGAGGGGAAAGAGGGATGAAAGTAAAAAAGGGGAAGCAAAATGGAAGGGAGAGCAGAGGGGAAAGAAGGATGGGAAAGGAGAGGTGGTGTGTTGACAGGGCTCAGCTGTGGTCGTTGATACACGGCTGATGGGACGATACCGTGGCTTCACGAGGGTAGTGGTGGTGGTAGTGGTGGTGGTAGTGGTGGTGGTGATGGTAGTGATAGTGGTAGTGGTGGTGGTGGTAGTGGTGGTGGTAGTGGTGGTAGTAGTGGTGGTGGTGCAGGTGGCAGGGCTAGACATAAGTGTGGTTCACAGTTTAACACAGCCTTCACCAGTGTGGGTGAGGCTCTAAAATGCTAATAGTTGAGAGTGAACAAAGAGGACTGGTGAGGGGGGACTGGTGGAGGGAAGACTTGTGAAGGGGGACTGGTGAGAGGGACTTGTGAGAGGGGGCTGGTAAGGGGGACTGGTGTAGGGAACTGGTGTTGGGGACTGGTGAGGGAATTGGTGATGTGGACTAGTAGTGGCCGGGGATGGAGGGCTAATAGGGAAGGAGGGGTTCACAGGAGATAGAGGACAGTGAAGGCCTTGATAATAGGCAGCGATGGGTACAATGAAGGGCTGGGACAAGGAATGATATAAGTAAGGGATGGGATGGAGAAGGAAGGGGGATGAGGTGAAAGGGGTACCAGGAAGGGAGGGGTAGAAGGAAGAGGATACAGGAACAGAATGGATTCTAGGTAAGGAGGGATACTAAGTGAAGGATAATGGGGAGGGAGAGAAAATAAGGAGTGGTATTCAGAAAGGATACTGATGTAAGGATGTAATGTAAGGGTATACAGACTGCGGATCATATCAGTGTCACCTTGCCAGGAACACGAGCTATTTTCCAGCTGAATGTATTCTCCATAACGCTCCTCTCGGGTCCAACACCATCAGCCAGATTCAAGTTAAAAAGAAATCTCACTAGATGCCTCTCTTCCTCAGAGCTCATCAGCCTTCAGTAGTCCTAAGCTCAAGGATTATGAAGATAGCCAGTGAATGTAAACCTCACTTAAAATCATACTTGTGTACTTGGAGTATGTATAGCTTCTTTAATAGCCCTATCAGCTTTCTTATCCTCCCCATGGTATCGCATGAACTAATAAATCAGATTCTTCCAGACAACGTAACAGGAATGTAAGACCAAGCTGCACTACTATCTGAAGAAGGCTCACTACTCCAGCACCAAAAGTAGCTGGGATGCTGGCCTACAATCATTCTAGCTGGGACAGCCTTTTTTCAGAAGTTGTGTATAAAAACATGTTCATTGCCACAACATCCAGCTAGGAGATGGCTCATCTCAAAAGGTGTGAGCATACATCATTCATGAGATTTCCTCCTAACAGTTTCTATTTCACCAATAGGAACACGTCTTGAATGCCCTATCCTCTGTATTGTTGTACCTGCTCTAATTCGCACTGAATATACTTGTATCTGTGGTAATTGGCAAGGTATCCATTATGGTCTACATGGTCTAAATTGTCCCATCTCCAAGGGCTCGCATGCAAGACAACGAAATCAACGATTTCATTACGAGAAGCCTTGCTTCAGCTGGGCGCCTGGCTGAGAACTTTAATTCCAAGCATCTCAGTAATCATGATTGGGTCACACTCTAACCCTGGAAAAACAACGTCTTAGCAAGAGACTATACCGGTGTGTCCACTTTGGCTGTCACCTATATCTAACATCTTGTTGCGCAACAGGGAGGTGCTACTGATCACAGGGAAGGATGCAAACTCAGCAAATATGGCCATTGGTACCAATTTGTACCAGTAGGGTAAGAAACCCTTGGGCCATGGAGAAAACATGCATCATGAATCACGATAACAAGTACTTTCAAAGCCTTGTAGTACCTGCCCATGCAAATACCAGCTTAAAGTGCAGTTTGTAAAACAATCACAGACTGAGAAGTAAAGTATACACCAGATGACAGTTTTTGGTTTATTATACATTCCTACCATGAGCCAATAAATCATAATGTAAACATAGTTTGAAAAGTGCAAATACGAGAACTCTCACTGCTACAGCTATAAACATTCATACAGAATACTGATTCTAGTATGATATTAACCAGCTCAACGCTCGTGAGGATCTACAAGCCCAGGAGGCTGTTGCCCCTACAAGCGACATAGCTTCACCTGGGGCCAGTTCCCTCATCTTTAACCAGCAGAACCTCCAGCACAACTGACGATCACCTCGTACTCAATGGGTGAACTCATTTGAAGGAAGCAGTGTCCCAAATGAGGATGACATGCAAAAATGTGGTTACATGTGATATACGTCAAATAAAATATTTCCATTTGGTATGTTTCACATCCCCACCCACCCCAGACTGTTGTAATAGCTGGGGTACATCAACAGCCATCAGATAGATAGTGTGCTGTTACAGCACAGATGAATGAAATGAAAGTGTCCAATGGCCCACCTTTCATCTCTATCATCCCACACAGTTGGCAGTGCTTGATAGAAATTGGATTTTTTTTATATGCCAAGCCATGACCACAAGGGAAGACAACAAACAGTAGCACTAGCTTAGGTCCAGCAACACCATCTGCAGACATTCAAAGAAATATTTTACTAAGAATAGAGATTTTTGTGAACTACAACGTTCATCATTAGTACAACCTTACTGAACCTTTCCTTCTCTCTATCATGCTCTTCCTTGGTAAAAGTGTTCTTCCCTAGTCTGTTCTAGAGTAAGCTTTGCTAATTCAGGTGTAAGAGAAGCAAAATCACCATGAGTCAGTTCTGGCCTGCTACCACTTACCTCGTCAACATGTAAGTGATCAGGGATGTGATCACCACCATCACGTACGAGGAAACAGCATCAGTTTCAAGTGCATTAGATATACCAGATAAAGATACAAGAGTTATGATTGATGAATAAAGCATTAATTTGATAAATTAGACATATGTGCAACTCTTGGGTATCTTTATTGTGGAAACGTTTCGCCACACAGTGGCTTCATCAGTCCGTACGTAGGAGAAACTTGAAGAACAGGAGGAGAATGAGGTAATCAGTCCCTCAACCTTGAGTCGATGTGACACGACCTATGACTGCTGCACCTCTCCTGCCATACGGTTTATAAGCTGCTTCTCCGCTGATATGCCGTATTCTGTTCAAGATTGATGGACTGAACACATCGACTCAAGGTTGAGGGACTGATTACCTCATTCTCCTCCTGTTCTTCAAGTTTCTCCTACGTACGGACTGATGAAGCCACTGTGTGGCGAAACGTTTCCACAATAAAGATACCCAAGAGCTGCACATGTGTCTAATTTATCAACATGTCGGTTCTCTGAACCATTCATCTACAAAAAGCATTAATTTGTTGTATATTTCCTCATAAAGCTACTCAGTGGTTAAATGGCAAGCATATTCAGTGTGAAACATGACTCACGAAATCGTAATGACACGATTGCAAACAAACCATATCACGGGCGGGATTTGAACCCGCGGTCAGAGATTCTCAAAACTCCAGACCGTCGCGACCAGTTGCTAGCTGGTCCAGTGGCTAACGCGACGGTCTGGAGTTTTGAGACTCTCTGACCCCGGGTTCAAATCCCGCCCGTGGTATGGTTTTTTTTTCAGTGTGAAAAGATTGAGCACTGTACTATTAATGCTGCAGAAACAAATTAGGGAAAGATCACACGGTCTCCAACGTCACCAAATGCCTTACACTGGTGGCAATACCCAAATGCCAAACAACAATACTGCAACATAACCAGCCATGAATAACTTATCGACAGTCATCCCATATATTGAACACAAGTACTTTCAAGTCCTGTAGTAATTGGTTGTGCAAGGTACCAACTTAAAGTACAGCCAATAAACCAATCATAGACTGAGGAATAAAATACATGCAGAAGATAGTTTTTGGTTTATTTTATATTTCCACAACCAGAACTTATGTACAATCGTTTACACTGTTGTCATGGGGTATGAACCAATAAACTATAATATTAGCCGAGTTTGGAAAAAGAGTGTATGAGAACTCCCGCTGCTACAGCTATAAACACCCAAACCGAAGACAGATTCTAGTGTTGTGTTAATCATCTTGAGGCTCGTGAGAGTCTGGAGGTCCAGGCTGCCTCTACATCCATGGTAGCTTTCCATGTGTCCCCTCCCCACTCCCTCATCAACAACCATAACTGGTAGTCACCCCATTGCATGGGATGACTACCAGTTAGTCGCCCCATTCAATGAGGTGTTCATCCATGCTTTAAAGCTGGATTAAGATGAAATGCAGGAATGTGGTTACGTGTGATGCTTATGAATAAAGTAACTGTAGTCGACACAACAGTCTTCTTCGAAGACCTGAGTTCCAAGCTCATCGACACCCCAGGGGACCCATGGGGTGCTACCTTTCCTGTTTAAGACTCTCAGTGTGGCTGACACCCCTGGCAGACCATCATCATTTCTGGCAAACCATCACCATCCTTGGCCATCACCATCTGACAGATCATTATCACCCCCTGGCAGACCATTACCATCCTTGGCAGACCAGCATCTTTAGCCATCATCATCTGACAGATCATTACCGCCCCCTGGCAGACCATTACTATCCTTAGTAGACCATCACCATCCTTGGCCATCATTATCTGACAGATCATTACCGCCCCCTGGCAGACCATTACCGTCCTTGACAGATTACAACTATCCTTGGCAAACCATCACCACCCTCGGCAGATCATTACCCCCCTGGCAGACCATCACCCCACCTGGCAGACCATCACCACCCCTAGCAGACCATCTTCCTAACAGACCATCACCCTCGTAACAGACCATCACCACCCTTGGCAGACCATCACCACCCCTGGCAGACCATCGCCACCCTTGGCCGACTATTGCGACCCATGACAGACCATCACCCTCCTAACAGACCATCACCACCCTTGGCAGACCATCACCACCCCTGGCAGACCATCACTCCTGGCAGATTCTGTAGCCGTCAGACATATCTGGATAAAGAACATCCCAATTTTACAAAATAACGACACTAAATTCTGAAATTTACGTGTCTCGTAAATTCTCCTTGGTGCTCCTTCACCGCCAGACCAACAGGTCGGACACAGGGTTGAGATGTGTGAACTATGGGGTCGGAGCCTCCACCACGGGCTCACCGCTTCGCGAAATTCAATATAATTCTTCATCTTTTGTTGGAGAGAAGTAGCTCAATACTAAGTGTGAATACACTTAAAAAAAAAACTTAGACATCGTTGTACATACAGTACCTAGAAGAGC
The DNA here is from genome assembly GCF_026875155.1 of Cherax quadricarinatus. NCBI lineage: Eukaryota > Metazoa > Arthropoda > Malacostraca > Decapoda > Parastacidae > Cherax > Cherax quadricarinatus. The sequence continues at coordinate 45,889,911 of NC_069402.1, forward strand.
CCTTAATATGTACATAATACACCAAGCCTTGTAAGAATGTCTAACATAATCTCAGTCTGCATTACTTGTGTGTGTGTATGCTCGCAGGGCTGGTGTTAACTCTCACGGGCTTCGGGCTTTACGACTTTTGTTTAACGCAGACCTGTCATGAAGTTATTGTGTGTTATTGCTTCTGGGTGCTCCCTTGGCGTGCCCTGGGAGATTCTCTTGTGCTCTCGTGTATATAGGTGGTGGCGCTTTTTTTTGTCTGGGAAATATCTCCTTGGCGTTGCTGTTTGTTACACGAAATTGTAATCTTGGTTAAGCAGCTGCTGAGTAACCTCTGCCTTACATCTAGAGTTAAATAATCAACGATGTACCTCTGCAATATACTCGTAGTTAAAGATCCGCTGACACATACGTTTGTTTCAGCATTCTTTGACGTGTCATTCTGCATTCCCATGCTTCAGTACAGTGTCTTAGGATCACTACAGTGTCTTTGGATCACTACACTGTCTTAGGATCGCTACAGTGTCTTAGGATCTCTACAGTGTCTTAGGATCACTACAGTGTCTTAGGGTCACTACAGTGTCTTAGGATCACTACAGTGTCTTAGGATCACTACAGTGTCTTAGGATCACTACAGTGTCTTAGGATCACTACACTGTCTTAGGATCGCTACAGTGTCTTAGGATCTCTACAGTGTCTTAGGATCACTACAGTGTCTTAGGGTCACTACAGTGTCTTAGGATCACTACAGTGTCTTAGGATCACTACAGTGTCTTAGGATCACTACAGTGTCTTAGGATCACTACAGTGTCTTAGGATCACTACAGTGTCTTAGGATCTCTACAGTGTCTTAGGATCACTACAGTGTCTTAGGATCACTACAGTGTCTTAGGATCACTACAGTGTTTTAGGATCACTACAGTGTCTTAGGATCACTACAGTGTCTTAGGATCACTACAGTGTCTTAGGATCACTACAGTGTCTTAGGATCACTACAGTGTCTTATGATCACTACAGTGTCTTAGGATCGCTACAGTGTCTTAGGATCACTACAGTGTCTTAGGATCACTACAGTGTCTTAGGATCACTACAGTGTCTTAGGATCACTACAGTGTCTTAGGATCACTACAGTGTCTTAGGATCACTACAGTGTCTTAGGATCACTACAGTGTCTTAGGATCACTACAGTGTCTTAGGATCACTACAGTGTCTTAGGATCACTACAGTGTCTTAGGATCACTACAGTGCCAAGCTGAGGATGTAAAGAATGCTCAACGAACAGATCCCATGTGGTCTGGTGTGATTCGATTCCTGCTCCAGGAAGATCTTATTCTGACTGTGAAGCCACCAGCACCCATCAGTGACTTTGTCATGAACCAAGAATTACTGTATCGAACAGCCGAGTTGGGTACTCCTAGCAGAAGAGTATACCAGTTAGTAATTCCACAGTCACTAGTGAATGTAGCCTTACAGCTAGTTCACGATGTACCAGGTGTTGCGCACCCTGGTATGGATCGTTCAGTAAAACAAGCCAGATTGAAATACTTTCGGCCTCGTATGGCAACTGATATTTCTGAGTATGTTAAGAAATGTAGTGTCTGCATGCAACATAAAGGTAATGCTAATGGCCCTAATCCAATCCAAGTGTATCCAACCACTAACGAACCTTGGGAAAGAGTTGCGCTAGATTTGTTAACTAATTTCCAATGTTCCCTCCAGGGCAACAAACATCTATGTGTTATGGTAGACCATTTCACCAGATATTGTGAGTTAGTTCTTATTGCAGATAAGACTGCCGAGACAGTAGCTAAAGCGTTTAAAGAACGCATTATCTGCAGGCATACCACCCCTAAGTCCCTAGTAACAGATAATGGAGGTGAATTCTGTAATGAGATTCTTGAAAATTTGTGTACCTTGTATAAGATCTCTAAATCCACCATTGTTCCTCATCATCCTGCCAGCAATGGGTTAGCGGAACGTACCAATAAGAAAGTACTTGATGTCTTGAGAGCCACTATCAATCCCAACAGTGAAACTTGGGATGAAGTTATACCTGATGTGCAGTGTGCTATAAATTCTGCTTACAATGTTTCTATAGGTGACACTCCACATTATGCATTGTACGGTGTAGATAAACGTTTGCCTTATGAGTTGCTATATTCTAATCCGAAACCAAATTACAACCCTGATGATTTCATAGCAACTCGTACCAGTTTAGCTCAAAGTGTCTTTAGAAGAATCCGTGAAACACTTCATAAATCAACAGCAGCAGAATTTACAAGAGTCGCAAACACTCGAGCAAAGCCATCCAAAATCAAAGTAGGTTCGAGAGTTATGCTGACCAACTTTAACAAAACGTCTGCAATGCCTAAGCTTGATCAAAAGTTTATGGGTCCTTATCGAGTAGTTGAACATATCACTGGTAATAAGTATAAGGTTAGAGAAATTAGTACTGGCCAGTATAAAGAATCGAATTTAGATCATATGAAGTTAGTATGTGATGATAATGATGTTCCAACCCAGACTAATGTGACAGACTCTGACAATCCTCCTGATCCTGTACTCTCTACCTCTGATACTCAGTCAGACGATCAACCTGAATGTCGTTATTCCCTAAGTACACGACAGGTATTGAGAAATCCTCAAGTATCATTTGTAACTACCAATTCAGATTTGCCTCAAATACAGCATGACTTAGCCAGTGCAACAGAGTTTGATCCTCCCAGAGATGACACCCATTCTGCATATATCAATCTCACCCTAGCAGAGTTGGGGGTTAAATGTAAATAACCTGTATAGATGAATAATTACAGTATCAACTTATCAGTATTCAAGAATTTTTTTTTTGTGTGTTCACATTCTCTCCGAATTCTGAGAATTAACAGTCTAGATTTGAGTGCACCGAATCTGTCTTTCTGTTAAACACTTCTTTCTTTGTATATATTCCTTCCTCAGAATCCGTAGATCACATGAATACAGATCGATCGATCAATTTTTTTTTTATCACTTCTATTGTGTAATCTCAACGTTGAGTTTCATTCGATGAGTTGTGCTATATTATACCTTGTATTGCATTACAGTTTCAGTTACATAAGCTTCCATTCCAATATTCTACTTATGTATGTTATAATGTTCAATTGTTGTGTACTTTGACATTGTATAGAATCAGCCCAAGCCGTACACCTGCCGTCTCTAGTTTGTATTAGTTGTATGTTGGGACGACATACGTTAGCGTCGCCGAGCTCTCAGTAGTACCAGTTCCTAGTAACCAGTTACCAGTAACCAGTGTACCAGTAGATGACTCACTACCAACCGTCTCTGCGTGAATCACTGACTGTATTCATATTGCTGCTGACCATAGCAGGATTTCAAACACCCCCTCACCCAGGCACTGTGAGTCAGTCAAGATAGGGAGCAGAGAGAGGCAGGTCGGCTGTTGGTGCCTTCCCATACTTCCCGTTATATATTATACGTACTACCAGCCTACGTGAGTATTCTTTACCCATCCACATTTCGAAAACCCACATGACATTAGGATCACTACAGTGTCTTAGGATCACTACAGTGTCTTAGGATCACTACATTGTCTTAGGATCACTACAGTGTCTTAGGATTACCACAGTGTCTTAGGATCACTACAGTGTCTTAGGATCACTACAGTGTCTTAGGATCACTACAGTGTCTTAGGATCACTACAGTGTCTTAGGATTACCACAGTGTCTTAGGATCACTACAGTGTCTTAGGATCACTACAGTGTCTTAGGATCACTACAGTGTCTTAGGATCACTACAGTGTCTTAGGATCACTACAGTGTCTTAGGATCACTACAGTGTCTTAGGATCACTACAGTGTCTTAGGATTACCACAGTGTCTTAGGATCACTACAGTGTCTTAGGATCACTACAGTGTCTTAGGATCACTACAGTGTCTTAGGATCACTACAGTGTCTTAGGATCACTACAGTGTCTTAGGATTACCACAGTGTCTTAGGATCACTACAGTGTCTTAGGATCACTACAGTGTCTTAGGATTACCACAGTGTCTTAGAATCACTACAGTGTCTTAGGATCACTACAGTGTCTTAGGATCACTACAGTGTCTTAGGATCACTACAGTGTCTTAGGATCACTACAGTGTCTTAGGATTACTACAGTGTCTTAGGAATACCACAGTGTCTTAGGATCGCTACAGTGTCTTAGGATTACCACAGTGTCTTAGGATCATTACAGTGTCTTAGGATCACTACAGTGTCTTATGATCACTACAGTGTCTTAGGATTACCACAGTGTCTTAGGATCACTACAGTGTCTTAGGATTACCACAGTGTCTTAGGATCACTACAGTGTCTTAGGATCACTGCAGTGTCTTAGGATCACTACAGTATCTTAGGATCACTACAGTGTCTTAGGATCACTACAGTGTCTTAGGATCTCTACAGTGTCTTAGGATCACTACAGTGTCTTAGGATCACTACAGTGTCTTAGGATCTCTACAGTATCTTAGGATCACTACAGTGTCTTAGGATCTCTACAGTGTCTTAGGATCACTACAGTGTCTTAGGATCACTACAGTGTCTTAGGATCTCTACAGTGTCTTAGGATCACTACAGTGTCTTAGGATCTCTACAGTGTCTTAGGATCACTACAGTGTCTTAGGATCACTACAGTGTCTTAGGATCACTACAGTGTCTTAGGATCACTACAGTGTCTTAGGATCACTACAGTGTCTTAGGATCACTACAGTGTCTTAGGATTACCACAGTGTCTTAGGATCACTACAGTGTCTTAGGATCACTACAGTGTCTTAGGATCACTACAGTGTCTTAGGATCACTACAGTGTCTTAGGGTCACTACAGTGTCTTGGGATTACCACAGTGTCTTAGGATCGCTACAGTGTCTTAGGATTACCACAGTGTCTTAGGATGTCTACAGTGTCTTAGAATCACTACAGTGTCTTAGGGTCACTACAGTGTCTTAGGATCACTACAGTGTCTTAGGGTCACTACAGTGTCTTAGGATCGCTACAGTGTCTTAGGATCACTACAGTGTCTTAGGATCACTGCAGTGTCTTAGGATCGCTACAGTGTCTTAGGATCGCTACAGTGTCTTAGGATCACTACAGTGTCTTAGGATCACCACAGTGTCTTAGGATTACCACAGTGTCTTAGGATGTCTACAGTGTCTTAGAATCACTACAGTGTCTTAGGGTCACTACAGTGTCTTAGGATCGCTACAGTGTCTTAGGATCACTACAGTGTCTTAGGATCACTACAGTGTCTTAGGATCGCTACAGTGTCTTAGGATCGCTACAGTGTCTTAGGATCACTACAGTGTCTTAGGATCACCACAGTGTCTTAGGATTACCACAGTGTCTTAGGATGTCTACAGTGTCTTAGAATCACTACAGTGTCTTAGGATCACTACAGTGTCTTAGGATCACTACAGTGTCTTAGGATTACCTCAGTGTCTTAGGATATCTACAGTGTCTTAGAATCACTACAGTGTCTTAGGGTCACTACAGTGTCTTAGGATCGCTACAGTGTCTTAGGATAACTACAGTGTCTTAGGATCACTACAGTGTCTTAGGATCGCTACAGTGTCTTAGGATCACTACAGTGTCTTAGGATCACTACTGTGTCTTAGGATCACCACAGTGTCTTAGGATCACTACAGTGTCTTAGGATCACTACAGTGTTTTAGGGTCACTACAGTGTCTTAGAATCACTACAGTGTCTTAGGATCGGAAACTGTCTCCGACCGCAGGAATGCAGTCGTAGTTAGTTCAGTGATGTTAAGATGAAATAATCTCGGATCTAAATGAAGCACTAACGACAGTAATGAAGGAACGACCCGTTGCAGAACAACCTCATATTGGAACGACGTTACGCTCTATATAGAGCTTTATGATTTGATGAAGCTCAACATAGTGAAACCCTGTCCCAATAAAAGTTTGGCGTTCAAAGTGTATTTTGTTCGGAAATGACCTTGAAACGTAATATGACGTGAGGCTCATACACGTCACCTGCCGAGGTTGTGTAGCAAGGATGATTTTATTAAAGGTACCTCAGCAAGGCTGAAGCAGGTGAACAGAGGTGAGACGGTGTAGGGGAGACGGGGCACACGCGTACATAGATCAAGACTGTGACTCTGTAGTCATGAGGACTCGTACCTTCGTGAGCGTTGTACAGCTCCTGGGCAATGGAAGGTAATAAGGTTTGATCCGAGGAAGGGGAGGGACAGCTCCTATTCTCATGATCATGGCCCGTTCACCAGCAGGAAAGTACCCCTTCAAAGGGAGGGGAAGAGAGGGAGAGAGAGAGAGAGAGAGAGAGAGAGAGAGAGAGAGAGAGAGAGAGAGAGAGAGAGAGAGAGATTGGGCAACAAACAGCGAGAGTTCGAGAGATGCTGGGAAAGGTGACGTCATGGTTTCAATTCGGAGAAAGTGGTAGAGCAGATACCAGAGGACACATGGCTGGGAGGACACATGGCTGGGAGGACACATGGCTGGGAGGACACATGGCTGGGAGGACACACCATGACGCAGGAGGCTGTGAGTACTCGGAAGAGCAACATCAACACTTAGATATGTAGTAATGAGAGTAATAGAAGAAGGGGAATTAAGGTAGAAGAGGGATGTGGTTTAATAGAGGAGAACTGATAGGAGAGAGTGAGAGAGAGGAGAGAGAGAGAGAGAGAGAGAGAGAGAGAGAGAGAGAGAGAGAGAGAGAGAGAGAGAGAGAGAGAGAGAGAGAGAGAGAGAGAGAGAGAGAAAGAGAGTTCCAACAGGAAAAAGCAACGGTGGAGCGGTGCGTAAGAATGGAAAAGTGGAAGAAAGAGAATAAAGAGAGCGAGGGTGGCCGAGGGGTTCAATACCGACCCAAAAAAGGGTTCAAGAAGGGCAATGTTTTATTTTTTTTATTAAACAAAATTAATTATATATCAACAATGTTCTGCTACCCTGGTCTAAATGATAATTGAAAAGAGAGAATAAGAACTATCTCTCTGTTATATTTCATCCCACATGATGGTGTACAACCAGTGTTGAAATCTGTCAGCCTGAGCTGGGAGACTTCAGTAGTGTCAGCCTGAGCTGGGAGACTTCAGTAGTGTCAGCCTGAGCTGGGAGACTTCAGTAGTGTTAGCCTGAGCTGGGAGACTTCAGTAGTGTCAGCCTGAGCTGGGAGACTTCAGTAGTGTCAGCCTGAGCTGGGAGACTTCAGTAGTGTCAGCCTGAGCTGGGAGACTTCAGTAGTGTCAGCCTGAGCTGGGAGACTTCAGTAGTGTCAGCCTGAGCTGGGAGACTTCAGTAGTGTCAGCCTGAGCTGGGAGACTTCAGTAGTGTCAGCCTGAGCTGGGAGACTTCAGTAGTGTCAGCCTGAGCTGGGAGACTTCAGTAGTGTCAGCCTGAGCTGGGAGACTTCAGTAGTGTCAGCCTGAGCTGGGAGACTTCAGTAGTGTCAGCCTGAGCTGGGAGACTTCAGTAGTGTCAGCCTGAGCTGGGAGACTTCAGTAGTGTCAGCCTGAGCTGGGAGACTTCAGTAGTGTCAGCCTGAGCTGGGAGACTTCAGTAGTGTCAGCCTGAGCTGGGAGACTTCAGTAGTGTCAGCCTGAGCTGGGAGACTTCAGTAGTGTCAGCCTGAGCTGGGAGACTTCAGTAGTGTCAGCCTGAGCTGGGAGACTTCAGTAGTGTCAGCCTGAGCTGGGAGACTTCAGTAGTGTCAGCCTGAGCTGGGAGACTTCAGTAGTGTCAGCCTGAGCTGGGAGACTTCAGTAGTGTCAGCCTGAGCTGGGAGACTTCAGTAGTGCAGCCTGAGCTGGGAGACTTCAGTAGTGTCAGCCTGAGCTGGGAGACTTCAGTAGTGTCAGCCTGAGCTGGGAGACTTCAGTAGTGTCAGCCTGAGCTGGGAGACTTCAGTAGTGTCAGCCTGAGCTGGGAGACTTCAGTAGTGTCAGCCTGAGCTGGGAGACTTCAGTAGTGTCAGCCTGAGCTGGGAGACTTCAGTAGTGTCAGCCTGAGCTGGGAGACTTCAGTAGTGTCAGCCTGAGCTGGGAGACTTCAGTAGTGTCAGCCTGAGCTGGGAGACTTCAGTAGTGTCAGCCTGAGCTGGGAGACTTCAGTAGTGTCAGCCTGAGCTGGGAGACTTCAGTAGTATCAGCCTGAGCTGGGAGACTTCAGTAGTGTCAGCCTGAGCTGGGAGACTTCAGTAGTGTCAGCCTGAGCTGGGAGACTTCGGTAGTATCAGCCTGAGCTGGGAGACTTCAGTAGTGTCAGCCTGAGCTGGGAGACTTCAGTAGTGTCAGCCTGAGCTGGGAGACTTCAGTAGTGTGAGCCTGAGCTGGGAGACTTCGGTAGTATCAGCCTGAGCTGGGAGACTTCAGTAGTGTCAGCCTGAGCTGGGAGACTTCAGTAGTGTCAGCCTGAGCTGGGAGACTCAGTAGTGTCAGCCTGAGCTGGGAGACTTCGGTAGTATCAGCCTGAGCTGGGAGACTTCAGTAGTGTCAGCCTGAGCTGGGAGACTTCAGTAGTGTCAGCCTGAGCTGGGAGACTTCAGTAGTGTGAGCCTGAGCTGGGAGACTTCAGTAGTATCAGCCTGAGCTGGGAGACTTCAGTAGGGCGATGAGGATATCGTCAAGTAGGTTGGGTAAGGTTTGTTAGGAAACAGGACAAGTGTTTCCTGACGCAGGTCTTAGTCACATGATGACCCGCAGCTGGAGATCTTTGGTCATCTGACTGAGGCCTTCCGCTGGCTTCCACCCCTTTAAAAATTACAGTTATAATTATAATCATTAGGAAATAACGTATCTTAAAGTATTTCATTAAAAAATCGCCATCACAGAGCGGGGGAAATAAGAATCATTTATATAAGAGAGAATAAATTATATATGCAATAAAACATTCATACAATTGTGTTGCAAGAATGCATAATCATCTTTGCAATACACTCTAGACATTTTAAAATTACGCAAAATGCTTCAAAAATACGTACTTGCACAAGCCTGGCGACAACGTGTCTCAACGTCATGAAACAAATCCTGTTTTATTTGTATTGAGCAGCACCAGATAAATGTAGACTGACACACTAGTATAAGTTGGGAAGGGCTCAGCTGCATTGCATTTATTTATTAGAGAAAACAGACCGCTAAGCGAGTTTGGGAAAGATAAACTGCACATGACATTAAATTAATTCACACAGTTGTATACAGAGCACAACAGTCGGTATATACACATGTACACTTGTATAATTGAACATAAACATAATTAGATGAGTATAAAAATATAAATAATTATGAACGCACACACACATACACACACACACACACACACACACACAAACACACACACGTAGGAAGGAAACAACGAGGGTTGGTATGTGACGAGGTGTCAGAGTGGGTGCATGTGTCGAGTGGAGCTCCACAGGAGTCAGTCCTAGGTCCGGTGCTGTTTGTAGTACATGCGAATGACATGACAGAAAGGATAGATTCAGAGGTGTCCCTGTCGAAGACGATGTGAAGCTAATGAGGAGAATACAGGTGGACGAGGGTCAGGTAAGTCTACAAGGAAATTTGGACAGGCTACAAGCCTGGTCCGACAAATGGCTCCTGGAGTTTAACCCCGGTAAGTGCAAAGTCACGAAATTTGAGAAAGGACGAAGAAGGCCGGAGACGGAGTACAGCCTAGGAGGTCAAAGGCTGCAAAACTTACTCATGAAAAAGGCTCTTGGGGTGAACATCATACCGAGCACATCTCCTGAGGTGCACGTCAACCAAATAACTGCTGTAACCTGTGGGCGCCTGGCAAACCTAAGAATAACGTTTCGACATCTAAGTAAGGAGTCATTCAAGACACTGTACACTGTGTACGTCAGGCCCATATTGGAGTATGCAGCACCAGTTTGTAACCCACATCTGGTCAAACAAGTCAAGAAATTAGATAAAGTGCAAAAGTTTGCAGCAAGACTAGTCCCGGAGCTAAGGAGGAGAGATAAAGGGAAATCAACCTGACGACACTGGAGGGCAGGAGAGATAGGGAAGACATGATAACAACATATAAAATACTGAGAGGAACTAACAATGTGCATAGGGACAGAATGTTCCAGAGACGGGACACAAACTTGGGCCCACAACTGAAAGTTGAAAACTCAGATGAGTCACAGGAATGTTAGGAAGCATTTCTTCAGTCATAGACTGTCAAGAAGTGGAACAATCTGGAGATTGATGTAGCGGAGGCAGGATCCATACACAGCTTTAAGAAGAGGTTCAATAAAGCTCATGGAGAAGGGAAAGTAGTCCTGCAAAGAGGCGGGGACCAGGAGCTATGACTCGACCCCTTCAACCACAAATAGATGAGTACAAATAGGTGCGTACACACACACACACGCACACACACACACACACACACACACACACACACACACACACACACACACACACACACACACACACACACACACACACAAACACACACACACACACACACGCACACACACACACGCACACACACACACACACACGCACACACACACACACACACACACACACACACACACACACACACACACACACACACACACACACACACACGGACACACACACACGCACACGCAAACACACACACACACACACACACACACACACACACACACACACACACACAC
>NC_069402.1:45905554-45965554 GCF_026875155.1 Cherax quadricarinatus
ACGAGGCAAAGAGAGAGCAATAGACTGCGTACAGAGGGCAGTAGACGGAGCAAAGAAAACAGTAAATGGGGCAGAGAGGATAGTAGACGAGGCCAAGAGGGTAGTAGACGAGCCAGAGAGGGCAGTAGATAGGGCACAGGATAACCATGACGTCACAAGGAGGGTCTTGCATCTCCCAATGCGTTACAGTCAACACAACAGTGGAGACAGCTGCTGTGAGAGCACCTCCCACCCGCTCTCTCTCTCTCTCGCCTCATTAACATAAATACACGTGTGTATACCAGTGTCTCGTGTATTCCATACATGTGTAGAAAAAACTGAAATCTAAGAATCTGGTGTGAGAATATGACAAAAAAGAAATGTAATCTAATTTACTTATAATGAAAAAAGACACTCGAGGAAAATCTTCAAACGTGTGTTTGTTTATCTAGAGATTCGAGCAAGGAAAAAATGTTGTGTAATGTTTGTTTTTTACGTGCGTTTCTTGACGTGTTAAGAACTCGTTTGTTTAGTTGCTGCTAACAATGAGCCTTTATTCGTTCATTTATATGTATATGTTGTTCAAAGGGAACATTTGTTCATTGAAGTGCATTGGTTGCTCACTCTGAACACATGTAACTAGCATGAAAAATATATAGTATGATTTTATCTAGCAAGTGACGGATCATCGTTCTGTTCTGCTCAGCGACTCACATGATAATTGAGTACAAACTGGTGGATTTATTCAGGGAAGTGTTTAGGCGAGCATTAAATTCTTAAATCCGGCTTCCGTAATGTTAATTCTGTCTTCAGGTATATGTTCATTAATACTGTGTAGTTTCTTAAACGTATCAATTATATATATGTATATATATTAAGCAAATATCTCAAACCAAGCAATACCAGATGCAATGTTGTTTTGCATGTATTATATATATATATATATATATATATATATATATATATATATATATATATATATATATATATATATATATTATATATATATATATATATATATATATATATATATATATATATTATATATATATATATATATATATATTATATATATATATATATATATATATATATTATATATATATATATATATATATATATATATATTTCAATCAACAACAACAACAATAATAATAGTAGTAATAAGATTAGTATTAATAATAATATAATAATAAAAATTTATTATTATTATTATTATTATTATTATTATTATTATTATATAACTATTACTACTACTACTAAGCAAAATTCATAAATGACATAAAAATGTCAGGTGTAAAACAAACAGATGATACACAGATCAGGAGATGAAAATAAACTTAAACTTAAGAACACTATAGTTGTCAGGAGACGACGTTTAGTCCTAGAGGAAGGTAGACGACGTTTAGTCCTAGAGGAAGGTAGACGACGTTTAGTCCTAGAGGAAGGTAGACGACGTTTAGTCCTAGAGGAAGGTAGACGACGTTTAGTCCTAGAGGAAGGTAGACGACGTTTAGTCCTAGAGGAAGGTAGACGACGTTTAGTCCTAGAGGAAGGTAGACGACGTTTAGTCCTAGAGGAAGGCAGACGACGTTTAGTCCTAGAAGAAGGTAGACGACGTTTAGTCCTAGAGGAAGGCAGACGACGTTTAGTCCTAGAAGAAGGTAGACGACGTTTAGTCCTAGAGGAAGGTAACTAGCATGCAGTCAAAAATAAAACATTTTAAATAAAAGTAAGTAAAACAAGGAGGGAAATATAAGTGTCTCAGACTTAGCAGGTTAACTACATGTTAAGTGTTATTATAATTCCAGGCTGAAATTACGTGATATGTAATTTGTTATGAGCTGAGATAATATGGCGAAGTTTTAACTTCTTGGAAGCAGTGATGGATTGTTGATGTGTTGTAATGTCCACGAGGCCCCCCTGGTATATACCTGGAGAAGGTTTCAGGGGTCAACGCCCCCGCGGCCAGGTCTGAGACCAGGACTCGTGCTGGATCAGGGTGTGATCAAGCAAGCTGTTGTCGGGAATTCTGTGTAAAAGTTTGCTCAGCAACAGCTGGGGCTCAATATATACCATCCTTTTGTAAGAGCTCTGACAGAGCACGTAGAGCTCTAACCTTGCAAGTGTAAGAACAGAAGTTCGCTTCCCAGTATTCCTTTAACAATTTGCAATTTTCGTGATACGGTGAGACAAATATCCCCTCCTCCCCTTCCCTTTCCTCCCACCCCCCACACTTCCCCTTTCCTCCCACCCCCCACACTTCCCCTTTTCTCCCACCCCGCACCCCTCCCCTCTTCTCCCCCTCTCTTACATATACACATGTAAATCTAATAGCACCCATTAATGGTAAGCATTTTGACGTAGCTTATTTGACATATCCTCTATTCAAATATAATATAGTTACTTTATAATTAAATATTATCTAATTAAAAAAGTATCAAAATCGATTTAGATCCAATATAGTGACAATCTAAATCTACACGGTAAGGAACACTGGTCTGGCTTCGGGGGTCAACGCCTCAGCGGCTCGGTCTGAGACAAGGTCTCGTGGTAGATCAGGGTCTGATCAACCAGGCTGTTACTGCTTGCCGTACGCAAGCTGAAGTACGAAAAACAGCCCAGTTGGTCAGTCACTGACTTTAGGTGCCTGTCCAGTGCCTTTTTGGAGACAGCCAGGGGTCGTTGCATGATATTCGAACTCCCTTCATCTCTGTTAATGGAAAGAGGGAGAGAGCATGACCCCTTTCACCCACAAGAACAACGTAGACAGAGGGGCCTTCGCCCCCTTATCACTCCTTGTTAGAGAAAATTTTTCCTACAAAAATATTCGTGTTATAATTGCTTTTGGTACTAATTATAAACAGCACTTAACTTGCCCAGATATTAACATCAAGGTTTGTTATATGTACATTCTTTACTTGCTTTTATATTACCTTATTCATTTCACTCAGGTTGTTTCTGTTGTTTCCATCCTCCCATTCTTTCTTTTTTATTTGCCTGTCCCAAGAACTAAATTATTGTGGCTTGGTTTAGTGATCTAATGAGAATTTAACTCCTGGATCGGGTGAATTTTACACACACACACACTCATATATATATATATATATATATATATATATATATATATATATATATTATATATATTATATATATATATATATATATATATATATGCAATAAGATCACAGTAAACAGGTGATTTCAAAATATGCAAAACAACCACTCTGAAAGAATAGAGAAATTCCAAGCGCTTTCGTGACTACTCACATTATCAAGTTTCTTGATAATGTGAGTAGTCACGAAAGCGCTTGGAATTTCTCTATTCTTTCAGAGTGGTTGTTTTGCATATATATATATATATATATATATTATATATATATATATATATATATATATATATATATATATATATATATATATATATATATATATATATTTCAACGCACCAGCCGTATCCCACTAAGGCGGGGTGGCCCAAAAGGAAAAACGAAAGTTTTTCCTTACAAATTTAGTAATATATACAGGAGAAGGGGTTACTAGCCCCTTGCTCCCGGCATTTTAGTCGCCTCTTACGACATGCATGGCCTCCGGAGGAAGAATTCTGTTCCACTTCCCCATGGAGATCAGAGGAAAGAAACAAGAACAAGAACTAGAAAGAAAATAGAAGAAAACCCAGAGGGGTATGTATATATATGTTTATACATGTATGTGTAGTGTGACCTAAGTGTAAGTAGAAGTAGCAAGATGTACCTGAAATCTTGCATGTTTATGAAACAGAAAAAGGGACACCATCAATCCTACCATCATGTACAACAATTACAGGCTTTCGTTTTACACTCATTTGGCAGGACGGTAGTACCTCCCTGGGCGGTTGCTGTCTACCAACCTACTACCTTGAATATATATATTTTTATATTATATATATATTATATATATATATATATATATATATATATATATATATTATATATATATATATATATTATATATATTATATATATATTTATATATATATATATATATATATATATATATTATATATATATATATATATATATATATATATATATTTTATATGTCGTGCCGAATATGTAAAAACTGGTCATTTAGCAAGAACTTATTTAAAATTAAGTCCTTTCTAAAAATTTCTCTTATGCATTTAAAGATATATTTTTTCATTAATGTTAATGTAAAAATTTTTAATTTTGCTCCAAAAGAATCTTAGAAAACTTACCTAACCTTATTATAACAAGAGCATATTATTTTAGCCTAACCCAACTAAATATATTTTAGATTTGTTTACAGTAATTTAATACTAAACAAACACAGTGAAATATATTTTTTTCGTTAGGTTCAGAATGATTTTGGCGAAATTATTGCATACACAAATTTTCACTTGTCCTATATGGCAAGATGAGCGTTGCTTTTTAAGCCAAGATCGCAAGTTCTGCCTATTCGGCACGACACACACACACCACACACAACACACACACACACACACACATATATATATATATATATTTATATTTATATATATATATATATATTATATATATTATATATATATTTATATATACATATTATATATATATATTATATATATATATATATATTATATATATATATATATATATATATATATATATATATATATATATATATATATATATCACTGTCTTGCCAGAGGCACGTCGATGGTACAGTTCGGACACCCTTCCAACCAGCAAATATCCCCAACTCCTCCAACCGGCAAATATCCTCCTCCTTTAGAGTGCAGGAATTGTACTTTCCACCTGCAGGACTCAGGTTCAGATAACCGGTTTCCCTGAATCCTTTCATAAATGTTACCTTGCTCACACTCCAACAACACGATATCACATAACCACTTGCCTCCACTCCTTTTTAACCAGCTCACACACGTTTGCTGGATGTCTAAGCCCCTCACATACAAAACCTCCTTTACGCTTCTCCCTCCAACCTTTCCAAAGGCAACCCCTACCCCGCCTTCCCTCCACTATAAATTTATACACCCTTCATGTCATCCTATTTTGCTCCATCTCTCTAAATGTCCGAACCACCTCAACAACTCTTCCTCAGCCCTCTGGGTAATACTTTTAGCAACGCCGCACCTCCTAACCTCCAGACTACGAATTCGCTGCATATTATTTACACAACACGTTGCCAACGGCCACAACATCCAGTGCCTCCAGCGTCCTCTCTCGACGGATGCCTCCGTGCACCACCCATATTTTTCCCTTCATCAATTTTATGGTTCACCTTGCCTTTCATAGACCCATCTGCCAACACGTCCACTCCCACATATCTGAATACATTCACTTCCTCAATACTCCTTCCATCCAATCTGATACCCAATCTTTCATTATCTGAATTTTTTGTTGCCCTCATCACCTTGATTTTTCATATATTAATTTTTAACTTTCTTCTTTTACTCACCCTCCCAAATTCGTCCACTAACCTTCGGAACTTCTCTTCACAATCTCCCAAAAGCACAAAGTCATCGGCAAAAAGCAACTGTGACAACTCCTACTTAATATAACATTCCACATGCGTTTTAGATGTAATACTATTTGTAGAAATGATAGTGATAGCAATGGAAGTAGTAGTAATATTAGCAGCCCTAGCATAGTGTGTTAGTTTACCTGGAGTTTACCTGGAGAGAGTTCCGGGGGTCAACGCCCCCGCGGCCCGGTCTGTGACCAGGCCTCCTTAGTAGTAGAAGTTGTGACATGGAAATAGAAATAGAGGCTGTAGCAGTAGAACTAATACTTGTTGTAGTTGTAGCATCTCTTAGGATAAGATAAGATTTCGTTCGGATTTTTAACCCCGGAGGGTTAGCCACCCAGGATAACCCAAGAAAGTCAGTGCGTCATCGAGGACTGTCTAACTTATTTCCATTGTGGTCCTCAATCTTGTTCCCCAGGATGCCACCCACACCAGTCGACTAACACCCAGTTACCTATTTGCTGCTAGGTGAGCATGACAACAGGTGTAAGGAAATGCGTCGAAATGTTTCCACCCGCCGGGAATCGAACCCGGGCCCTCCGTGTGTGAAGCGAGAGCTTTAGCCACCAGATCACCGGGCCTTTTATCTCTCTCTCTCTCTCTCCTCTCTCTCTCTCTCTCTCTCTCTCTCTCTCTCTCTCTCTTCCTCTCTCTCTCTCCCTCTCTCTCTCTCTCTCTCTCTCTCTCTCTCTCTCTCTCTCTCTCTCTCTCTCTCTCTCTCTCTCTCCGTCATTACAGACACTGGCAGTGTCAACAACCTTCGCACAGGAAGCTGCAGAGTAGAGCGAGGCATCAAGTTGACCCCCGAACGAGGCATTAAGTTGACCCCCACAGTCATTACGGGATTAGTACTCGTTACTTAATAGTCTTGACCTGAAAAGACTCAGATGCCTGGGTCTCACGTGCAGCCAACTCGGGTTCAAATCACTGGCCTCTTTCTTCCGAGATATGTAGGACTCTTAGATAATCTGGAGATGACTTTATTTATTCTACAGAGGAAGGTTACTCCTGTATACCGTATTTCCTGCGTATTGCGCTCTAATATACCAAACAATTTTTCATGTAATTGTTTTGAGGAGTATCACTGATGCTGTTTTGTTTTTAAGTGTTCCATTCTGTATTCGACATTAATTATTTGCATAATTACTTTAGATTGTCTGCTACCTAAGAAAGTTTTGCAGTTGGGTTGTGTACTTCGCTGGATGATGATTTGAGAGTAAATTTCTCGTGTTTGGGGAGTTGCAATTCTTGACACTTTAGCAACAGTTAATAAATATAACTCCACTATATACTACATACATTCCCTGACTCTTTGTAGCCCAGAAATTTTGTTGTGGTATTTAGAGTAAGTAAATGCAAAATATTTTAGCAATCTTTAGAAATAGGGCAAAATTAATAAAAAAAAAGAAAATGTTTTTAGACATCTGCCTTATTTGTCTTCCAAGGAGGTGCTGCCTTGATGCTGGTGAAGAATTCTTCATCCAAGGAATCGGAGCTACCCTTTCTTTCCTTAGATCAATCCTCCTCTCAAGGGAGTGTTGATCCGAGAGCCTCGTAATTTAAGGAATTTGACCAGTTCAACTTTTCCTTGGAGAACTTTGTAATTGCATATGAATATCAAAAAAAATAACTGGCCTTTTCTCGATTAATTTTCGAGTTGACCAAACGTTTTAAAGTAATGTATATATATATATTATATATATATATATATATATTATATATATATATTTATATATATATATATATATATATATTTATATTATATATATATATATAATATATATATATATTATATATATATTATATATATATTTGTTTATTATTAAATTATTGTGAACCTATGTAAAATATATTTATTTGGATTAGGCTAAATTAAATTGCGTTTGTTTTTATAATAAGGTTAGGTAAACTTTCTAAGGCTCCCCTGGTACAAAATCATAAATTTTTATATTAGCATTTAAAATCAAGTCCTTTCTATATATATATATATATAGGGGGTGTGTGGACCAGGTGTTTACAGTGAAACATATAAGTGAACAGTATTTAGATAAGGCTAAAGAGATTCTTTGTGGCATTTATGGATTTGGAAAAGGCGTATGACAGGGTGGATAGGGGGGCAATGTGGCAGATGTTGCAGGTGTATGGTGTAGGAGGTAGGTTACTGAAAGCAGTGAAGAGTTTTTACGAGGATAGTGAGGCTCAAGTTAGAGTGTGTAGGAAAGAGGGAAATTATTTCCCAGTAAAAGTAGGCCTTAGACAAGGATGTGTGATGTCACCGTGGTTGTTTAATATATTTATAGATGGGGTTGTAAGAGAAGTAAATGCGAGGGTCTTGGCAAGAGGCGTGGAGTTAAAAGATAAAGAATCACACATAAAGTGGGAGTTGTCACAGTTGCTCTTTGCTGATGACACTGTGCTCTTGGGAGATTCTGAAGAGAAGTTGCAGAGATTGGTGGATGAATTTGGTAGGGTGTGCAAAAGAAGAAAATTGAAAGGAATACAGGAAAGAGTAAGGTTATGAGGATAACAAAAAGATTAGGAGATGAAAGATTGGATATCAGATTGGAGGGAGAGAGTATGGAGGAGGTGAATGTATTCAGATATTTGGGAGTGGACGTGTCAGCGGATGGGTCTATGAAAGATGAGGTGAATCATAGAATTGATGAGGGGAAAAGGGTGAGTGATGCACTTAGGAGTCTGTGGAGACAAAGAACTTTGTCCTTGGAGGCAAAGAGGGGAATGTATGAGAGTATAGTTTTACCAACGCTCTTATATGGGTGTGAAGCATGGGTGATGAATGTTGCAGCGAGGAGAAGGCTGCAGGCAGTGGAGATGTCATGTCTGAGAGCAATGTGTGGTGTGAATATAATGCAGAGAATTCGTAGTTTGGAAGTTAGGAGGAGGTGCGGGATTACCAAAACTGTTGTCCAGAGGGCTGAGGAAGGGTTGTTGAGGTGGTTCGGACATGTGGAGAGAATGGAGCGAAACAGAATAACTTCAAGAGTGTATCAGTCTGTAGTGGAAGGAAGGCGGGGGTAGGGGTCGGCCTAGGAAAGGTTGGAGGGAGGGGGTTAAAGGAGGTTTTGTGTGCGAGGGGCTTGGACTTCCAGCAGGCATGCGTGAGCGTGTTTGATAGGAGTGAATGGAGACAAATGGTTTTTAATACTTGACGTGCTGTTGGAGTGTGAGCAAAGTAAGATTTATGAAGGGGTTCAGGGAAACCGGCAGGCCGGACTTGAGTCCTGGAGATGGGAAGTACAGTGCCTGCACTCTGAAGGAGGGGTGTTAATGTTGCAGTTTAAAAACTGTAGTGTAAAGCACCCCTCTGGCAAGACAGTGATGGAGTGAATGATGGTGAAAGTTTTTCTTTTTCGGGCCACCCTGCCTTGGTGGGAATCGGCCAGTGTGATTAAAATATATATATATATATATATATTATATATATATATATATATATATATATATATATATATATATATATATATATTATATATATATAGATAGATAGATAGATAGATAGATAGATAGATAGATAGATAGATAGATAGATATACATGTATATATGCGTACGCGCTTGGAAGCACTCATGTTTTCCCGTTTCTGTTTCCAATGTGACGTTTTCTATAGATAGATAGGTAGACATATAGAGATAGATAGATAGTCGGTTTGTTTTGCATTGTTGAAATCTTCAGTACTATTTCATCACTACTCTCACTATTTATATAATTTATATTTTTATCCCACTCTCTCATTTATCCTTCTTGTTTTACAAAGGCATCAAAATGAGGCTAAAGGTGCATGTATGGGCGTGGGTGGTGGTCAGTGTGTCGGGCGTGGGTGTGGGCGTGGAGGCGCGGCACAGGCACGAGCAGAAGATGACAGATGGAGAGGTAAGCTTCCGCGCATCTTGGTATAGGATCACCCCAGTGATCCCATACTTTGAATTTCTCTACTTGACCTATAAAGAAACACACATTTACTCTGACTCATACTGTGTCATGTAATAGATTTTAATTAATTTTGTGTAACATATCTTACATCTAAGTTGTCTGTCAAATACCTGATGTAACAAGTGATGTTATATCATGTGTGTTGGTGTACCTATATTATGTTTGCTCTCCGTGATTAAGGCCCTAACACCAGCGGGTACCAAGATTACAGACACGTAATACACATGATGTGAAGGCCGGGGGGGAACCAGTGATCCCCGAAACAATACATAGGTGTCCAACGTGTATCCATCAGGTATTCCAAAACGACTGACACACCAGATACCGGGATACTTTGTACACAAATTTATTAAATTTATGCGAAATGCTTAACCTGTGTAGGATCATACAGCGTGAGAAAACCGCTGGTCTCCCAGCTAGGCTTTTCCAACCTTTAACCACAAGCCCTCGACATGTGCTTTGTTTCAGGTGTCTGTACGAGACCGACCAGACCTCTGTTGCGGGAGTTTCATGCCTCAAGTTGATAAAACTTCCACCCAAGATTCCTCCAGAGTAGCTGCCGCTTACGAGTCCTCCCTCAACACCTCCCCTTCTAATATCCACGCTTACCCTGGCCCAGTTTTCAACGTTAAAAATGAAGCAAGAACTCTCGAAATACGACAGATCATTGGAGTGAAAAAGAGTAGGGATCAGCATAACTTTAGTGATGTCTCTGACAACTGGAGGAGGAGGTCACAGAACGAGAGGCCAGGATTCACCTCCAGGAAGCACCAGAGTGCGCACACTGCTTATAAGGTACTCGGTACACAGGTGAGTGAAGAAGAGCGTTTAATGATAATTGTTCCATACTATTATTATATATTATATATATATTATATATATTATATATATATATATATATATATATATATATATATATATATATATATATATAATATATTTAATTGCTTTTGGGGGAATTAGATTTACTTTTTTCCTTATATTTGTTCATACATTTATATATCCTAAAAATTAAGGTTATGATAGTACTCATGCAATAAAATTAAGGCATGTGTACTATTATACCATTGAAGTACATATGTTGAATTTAGAAAACATATGTATATGTAAGAAGTTCCACCTCCAAGCTTTAACCAAGAAAAAGATCAGAGTAGAAATATTTGTTTTTGTGTGAAGCATGGAAATATTCTTACTAATAAAAATAAAACAGTCGGTGCACATATTTTCTGATACTTTCTTACTGGACTCGCAGAATAGTGCGTGGATCCCAGTCTCTCGCCAGCGACCACCACTGAAGGCAGCAGATCGTCACGAGGCCAGGCACAGGTTCAGGAGTGACGTGCTTTCTTCAGGACACAACTCCGTAGACACCTACACGTCAGGCGGGCTCAGAGGCACTGTGGCGCACTCGGAGAGAGGAGATGCAGCTCGTACCTACCACAGAGGAAGTCAAGCACATCCCGGGAGACCTCGCACCAACACGTTTGACAACAGTAACAATGGCAAAGAACGATCAGAAGCAACAGGAGGGAGACCGACACATCGTATGAACCACAAGAATTCTGAGACGTCGAAGAAAACCTATCGAGGATCGAGCAGTAGTGTCTTTCAGAACCCTCGGGGAAATCATCAAATTAGGGAGTTATACAGAGGGAATTCCGAAGCCTCGCCTGCGATATCCTCTTTAGCTTACCATAGAAGACTGGGCAGCTACAAGCAGGCAAATATGGCAACGTCCAAGAGCTATCTAGCAGATTCTCCAAATTCTCATTACACAGGAGAGTCCCCAGGAACCTCTGCAAGTAGGGATCATAGCAGCAGTCAAGACTTAGATAGTGAACGTTCAAACAACTTGCTGAGAGCAACAAAACGTACATCCAACGAAGGTTCCGTGAGATCCCATGAAGATTTACGATACATTCCTCGTGATAACAAGACTTCTAACCACGGCATTCACAGAGCAGATGAAAACAGAGCCTCCTCCATCTCCTCATCCTCCTCCATTTCCTCTTTCCCCTCCCCTGTCTCCTCTTCCAGTAACTCAACTTTCAACGTTCAGCCGGAGATGGAAACTCCTGAGAAACATCAGGTCAGCGACTTCAGGGAAACGAATTCAATGGATGCGAACGACCCTCACATGTCCCGAGGCTATGACACTTCAAGACTCGACATCCCTGACGATGACATTGTAAGTGTTGAAATATTCTGTAAATTAAATTATAATAATGACCAGTGATGGTCTTGCTAGACTCTTTTAATTATGTTTTTTTATATGACACCAATAAAATATTCCCTAACTGTGCATGAAACAGTTTTGTATACGATTGTGATCACCAACAGTATGGTACAGTCTGAGTGGTCAGACACTAGACGGTAATTATTGGACGGAGGCTCGAGCATGCACCAATTCTTACTGAAAAGAAAAAGCTTAATGAAATACTGTAAATTATTTTTGCTATTCAAGGCTGCAACGCCGACACTAATATGGAACTTATTTGAAAATAAAACTGTTTAGACGTAAATATGTGTTGATGAAGTGTGTTCCAGGATGTTCCCCGCCCCTCTCTACTTTTTTTTTAATGTTTAAGAGTGAGAGATCCTCTGCTGGCTGGGTTTACTAACATTGCCAGTGAAATATATTTACTTTGCTGACGTCACGTGGTTTCCCGGGATCTTGTTTATATATTATTAACGTCATATTATTACGCGGGAAGTTTGTTTTCTGTGGTGACGTCACAGAAGGAGAGCTTCATGACTGGTGATCTTAAACAAGTAATTATAGACTCGCTTCATCAACAAACAGCATAAAAGTGATGAAATTTTGCCACCATTATATCATGCACCTGCAACAATATTGCTCAAGTGCTCCTAATCTCTGGACAACACGATCTCCTGCTGGGAGACTGAGAGGAAAAAATCTAGCTGACCCCGTTCACAGAAAAATAATAGGGAATGTGACCTCCATGCTTCAAATGTCAGCAGATTAAATGTCTACAGCCAAACAAAGTTGCATTGAACGATATCTCGAGAATTTGCTATTGGATATCTTGTCAAGAGAGTGTTGAATACCGTTAGTCATGTCACTGACAGCCGGGAAAGAGTTCACTGAGAGGCGAGAAGTTTACTGACATAGGTGTGTTGGGCTTGTTGGCATCCTCGATTACAAGTAGGACAAAATAGGATATATTGATACTGTGAAGGAGGTGGATCCCAAACGCCAGTACGTAAGGTGTGGATCCCCTAACACCGGAACGTGAGGTGGATCCCTTACGATAGTAAGCCAGGGATTACTTCCCACTGAACAAATTATCCTTATACTGTATGACCACGTTCATTAACCTAACGCAATTCTCATTGTTAATTTCTGAACTATCCTTGAAAACTTACACATACATTTTTTTTATTTAACGTAAGTTTTTTATTTATGCACTAAAACAAATAAAATAAATCGTTTGTGATTCTTCTGGCAACTCGGTGGCTGAGCAGGGCTTCTGAACATTCAAATATGAACGCGTGTCGTGGTGGCGAGAATAGTTTACACTGGGTGGGTCTTTTAACTAAAATGCTCGTCTAGAGACACATTTTTTTTCTGTCTGACGAACAGCACCGTCATCACCAAGTCTGATTTGCAGCTGATGATTGTTCCACTTACAGGAGACTCGCATGGATATTCCTGACCGGTGTTGTGGCAGTAAAATACCACTTGACCTGGATAATGCCATCGCCATAGGTGGTCTCAGTAGGGTGTCCTCTGCTGGCTCCTTTAAGGTAAGACCTCCAGGGAAGCAGAGGCCTTTTGACGTAAGCTGTAGTAGCCCTTAAAAAAAAATGTGTGGATTTTACGGGAAATTGTCTAGTGATGAGATGTTTCAAGGAGGAGAGTCAATGAAAGTGTGAGTACCTGGAATTTAATATTCTGCCAGGAACTTATTAGAGACAGTACAAAGGATTTGTGAGAGTTGTTGTCAAAGGTTTAAGACAGAGACTGACAAGAGTTTCTAAGGTTTACGAGTGGTAGTGCCATGGGTTTATTAAAGACAATGCCAAGAATTTTATATAGGGACAATGTAAAAAGTTTATAAGAGAGTGTGAAGAGTTTATGGGAAATAATGCCAAGAGTTTATAAAACAGTTTATAAGGTTAGATAAGGTTCGTCAGGCAACAGGACAAGTGTTTCCTGACAATGGTTTTAATCATATGATGACTCGCGGTTGGAGCTCTGACCGAGGCCTTCCGCTGGCTTACCGGTCCACCCCTTTAAAAACTGTGGTCATAGATATAACCATTTAGTTTATAAGGGAGTACAAAGTGTTAATGATAGTGACACGAGTGTGAAGCAGTGCCAAAGAGTTCATGAGAGACAATGCCAAGGAATTATGAGACTGTGAGTGTATGAAGGGCTTGTGGAAGTGTCAATACTTGTTTTGGAGTTTAGCATTTTACTTTACACTTCATATATCATTACTATTATACATTATCATTATAAATCATTACTATTATACATCATTACTATTATACATCATTACAATTATACATCCAAAGCACAGATGGTAAACGTGACAACAGGATGGGAAATAAATTAAGATTAGAGTGAAGAAAGTTGATTTCCATGATAACAGCTTGTGATGATAACTGACCTTAAACAATACAAAATAAGCAGGTGGGGGATTCTGATACTGGGTCAGTTGTGTAGGGTTGCTAGTGTGGCGTGTTAGGGTTACACAACCGACCCTGTATCTGCACTTCCTCCACCCTGAACTTGTCTATACTTAGCATTGATAGCGCCGATCGGGATTACACCCCAAAACATCTATTTACCGTAGAGATATATTCGCATGCACGTATTTACAGCTGGAAATAGGATACACTCAACCCTCTAGGGGTGACTTGGACCTGCCTCACATGGGCCAGTAGGCCTGCTGCAGTGTTCCTTTTTTCTTATGTTCTCTAATGAACTGGTGAACTGTGTTAGTATTACAAAGGGTGCTCACTGAACAATATTATAAAATCACGCCACTGCACATAACACCTGCATTTAAATTTCCCCATACATATTAACTGTATTCAAAAGAATTCGCGTATACTGCTGGTACTGGTTATTACAACACTGAGTAGGGCAGAATATGTGTCCTGTGGCGTAATATGGTGACATATATTTCTATCAGCGTTATTTAGGACCCACCATTACTGTGAAAACATTCCACACCTTGTATTCATGCTTGCTACCGTTATTTTAATGCAGTATACATAATAACATTGAAGTGTAAAACGTAAATGCAAAACATTCTCTCCAAAACGACAGTAATTATGATATTTAAGTACTTCCATTACAAGGGTGAGCAACAAGGGCGTGCAACAAGGGTGTGCAACAAGGGTCGTCACTGGAAATGCCAAGACATTGAGACGAGTGTGTAGAAGATCTTAAAAGTCTTCAGTGGAGTTACTCTCCCTCTTTCTCTGATCAAAATTAATTGCCTCCCATTTTCAAGGCCCTGTGTAACCCTCCTGGATTAGTGCTTCCCTTGTGTGTGTGTGTGTGTGTGTGTGTGTGTGTGTGTACTCACCTATTTGTGGTTGCAGGGGTCGAGTCCTAGATCCTGGCCCCTGTAAGTGTGTGTGTGTGTGTATGTGTGTGTGTGTGTGTGTGTGATGTGTGTGTGTGTGTGTGTGTGTGTGTGTGTATGTGTGTGTGTGTGTGTGTGTGTGTGTGTGTGTGTGTGTGTGTGTGTGTGTGTGTGTGTGTGTGTGTGTGTGTGTGTGTGTGTGTGTACTCACCTATTTGTGGTTGCAGGGGTCGAGTCTTAGCTCCTGGCCCCGCCTCTTCACCGGTTGCTACTGGGCCCTCTCTCTCCCCGCTCCATGAGCTTTATCAAACCTCGTCTTAAAACTGTGTATGGTTCCAGCCTCCACTACGTCATTTTCTAGGCTATTCCACTGCCTTACAACTCTATGACTGAAGAAATATTTCCCTACTATCTCTGACTCATTTGTGTCTTCAACTTCCAATTGTGGCCTCTTGTTTCTGTGTCCCCTCCCTGGAACATCCTGTCTTTGTCAACCTTGTCTATTCCACGCAGTATTTTATATGTCGTTATCATGTCTCCCCTGACCCTCCTGTCCTCCAGTGTCGTCAGGCCGATTTCCCTTAATCTTTCTTCATAGGACATTCCCCTTAGCTCTGGAACTAAACCTTGTCGCAAACCTTTGTACTTTCTCTAGTTTCTTGACGTGCTTTATCAAGTGCGGGTTCCAAACAGGTGCTGCATACTCCAGTATGGGCCTGACATACACGGTGTACAGTGTCTTGAATGATTCCTTACTAAGGTATCGGAATGCTGTTCTCAGGTTTGCCAGGCGCCCATATGCTGCAGCAGTTATCTGATTGATGTGTGCTTCCGGAGACATGCTCGGTGTTATACTCACCCCAAGATCTTTCTCCTTGAGTGAGGTTTGCAGTCTTTGGCCACCTAGCCTATACTCTGTCTGTGGTCTTCTGTGCCCTTCCCCTATCTTCATGACTTTGCATTTGGCAGGATTAAATTCGAGAAGCCATTTGCTGGACCAGGTGTCCAGTCTGTCCAGGTCTCTTTGAAGTCCTGCCTGGTCCTCATCAGATTTAATTCTCCTCATTAACTTCACATCATCCTGCAAACAGGGACACTTCTGAGTCTAACCCTTCCATCATGTCGTTCACATATACCAAAAATAGCACTGGTCCTAGGACCGACCCCTGTGGGACCCCGCTCGTCACAGGTGCCCACTGTGATACATCATTACGTACCATGACTCGTTGTTGCCTCACTGTCAGGTATTCTCTGATCCATTGCAGTGCCCTTCCTGTTATATGCGCCTCATGCTCTAGCTTCTGCACTAATCTCTTGTGAGGAACTGTGTCAAAGGCCTTCTTGCAGTCCAAGAAGATGCAATCAACCCACCCCTCTCTCTCGTGTCTTACTTCTGTTTTTTTATCATAAAACTCCAGAAGGTTTGTGACACAAGATTTGCCTTCCGTGAATCCGTGCTGGTTGGCATTTATACTCTTGTTCCGTTCCAGGTGCTCCACCACTCTCCTCCTGATAATCTTCTCCATAATTTTGCATACTATACACGTCAATGACACAGGTCTATATTTTTAGTGCCTCTTTTCTGTCTCCTTTTTTAAAAATGGGAACTACATTTGCCGTCTTCCATACCTCAGGTAGTTGCCAGTTTCCAGGGACGTGTTGAAGATTGTGGTAAGTGGCACGCACAACATATCTGCTCCCTCTCTAAGGACCCACGGGGAGATGTTGTCCAGTCCCCTTGCCTTTTAGGTATCGATGTCCCTTAGCAGTTTCTTCCCTCCTCCTCATCTGTAATGATGTCGTCCAACACTTGTTGGTGATTCCTTGCTGGTGTCCCCATCTGGTCTGTCCCCCCAGAGTCCTTCCTGTCTCTACTGTAAATACTTCCTTAAATCTTCTGTTGAGCTCCTCACATACCTCTTGATCGTTTCTTGTGAGTTCTCCACCTTCTTTCCTCAGCCTTATTCACCTGGTCCTTGACTGTTTTCTTCCTCCTAATGTGGCTATACAGCAGTTTCGGGTTTACATTTGACTTTCGATGCTATGTCGTTTTCATACTGTCGCTGGGCCTCCCTCCTTATCTGTGCATACTCGTTTCTGGCTCTTCTACTAATCTCCTTGTTTTCCTGGTCCTATGCCTCCTGTACCTTTTCCATTCTCTGTTGCACTTAGTTTTTGCCTCCCTACACCTTCGGGTAAACCCAAGGACTCGTTTTGGTCTTCCTATTATTTCTGTTTCCCTTGGGAAAAAAAACTTTCCTCTGCCTCCTTGCACTTTGTTGCCACATATTCCATCATCTCGTTTACTGATTTTCCTACCATTTCTCTGTCCCACTGAACCTACTGCAGGAAGTTTCTCATACCTGTGTAGTCCCCCCCTTATATAGTTTGGCCTGTCCCCTTCAGTTCCTGTTACCTTCTCCACTTGTAACTCTACTATATAGTCAAAACTCAGAACCACGTGATCGCTGTGTGTGTGTGTGTGTGTTGTGTGGTGTGTGTGTGTGTGTGTATGTGTGTGTGTGTGTGTGTGTGTATGTGTGTGTGTGTGTTGTGTGTGTTAGTTAGTTAGTTAGTTAGTTAGTTACCATTTTGTCCTAGGCACATGTCGGTTAGACACTAGGCCTGTTGTATTTGATGTGGAGAGTGTGTGTGTGTGTGTGTGTGAGTGTGTGTGTGAGTGTGTGTGTGTGAGTGTGAGTGTGTGAGTGTGAGTGTGTGTGTGAGTGTGTGTGTGAGTGTGTGTGTGTGTGTGTGTGTGTGTGTGGTGTGTGTGTGTGTGTGTGTGTGTGTGTGTGTGTGTGTGTGTGTGTGTGTGTGTGTGTGTGTGTGTGTGTGTGTGTGAGTGTGTGTGTGTGAGTGTGAGTGTGTGTGTGAGTGTGTGTGAGTGTGTGTGTGTGTGAGTGTGTTTGAGTGTGTGTGTGAGTGTGTGTGAGTGTGTGTGAGTGTGTGTGAGTGTGTGTGAGTGTGTGTGTGTGTGTGTGTGTGTGTGTGTGTGTGTGTGTGTGTGTGTGTGTGTGTGTGTGTGTGTGTGTGTGTGGTGAGTGAGTGTGTGTGTGTGAGTGGTGTGTGTGTGAGTGAGTGTGTGAGAGTGTGTGTGTGTGAGAGTGTGTGTGTGTGTGTGTGTGAGTGTGAGTGTGTGTGTGTGTGTGTGTGTGTGTGTGTGTGTGTGTGTGTGTGTGTGTGTGTGTGTACAATGAAAACTAGTGCCCAACTGAATTAAAATAACATATTAATACTTATACTTAAAGTTAAGTTTGAGAAGATACTTAGCATTAATTTGAGCAACATCATAAACAATGTATTCATTGTATAACAATGATGAATTTTTAACATTTGATGGAACACCTTTACCCAGAGGCACTTCTACACCATCCTCAAGTACGAGAGCCTGGCTAGGGTCTGGGCAATTGCGACCCATACCCTTTGTACTGTGCTTACCCTTAGGAAGCTTTTCAACATACTCGGCTTGAGTTCTTTCATACATTTCACCCACTGCAACTTCACATAGTAATATAAGGCCAGTAGGATTACTCTGTGATGTAGAACAGTAGTTTGCTGACTTGGACACCATGTCAGCAAAATATACACCTTTGCCAAACATATAACCAGTAACAGGAGCCTCAGGAGGAGCAATACGAAGACCCTGAGAAAGAATTCCAGCAAAGTTTGTAAGCCTGGAGCCATGCCACAGGAGTTTTCGGTTGTGGAGCTGTTTAAATGGTTTATAGCGTTTCTTCTCACCTTCCCTCTCAATTTTGAATACCTCCTCAACAATCAGTTTGTAATGTGTGTTTTTTTCCCCCCCAAAAAATTTTAAAAAAAAGGGGGAAAAAAAAAAAACCCCCCCCAAAAAAAAAAATTTTTTCCCCCCCTTTTTTTTTTTTTTTCCCCCCCCTTTTTTTTTTTTAAAAAAGGGGGGCCGGAAAGGGGGGAAAAAGGGGGTTTTTAAAAATTTTTGGAAAAAAAAAACCCCTTTTAAAATTTCCCCCTTTTTAAAAATTTTTAAAATTTAAAATTTTTTAAAAATTAAAAAAAAAAAGGGGGTTTTTAAAAATTTTTTTTTTTTTGGGGGGAAAAAAAAAAAATATTTTGGGGGGGTTTTTGGAAAAAAAAACAAAAAAAAAAAACCCCCGGGGTTTTTTTTTTTAAAAAAAAAACCCCCCAAAAAAATTTTAAAAAAACCCCTTTTTTTTTTTTTTTTGGGTTGGGGGGTTTTTTGGGGGTTTTTTTAAAAAAGGGGGGGAAAATTTTTTTGGGTTGTTGGGGGGGGGTTTTTTTTTTTTTTTTTTGTTTTGGGGGGAAATTTTGGGGGTTTTTTTTTGGGGGGGGGGGGTTTTTTTTTGGGGTTTTTTTTTGGGGGTTTTTTTTTTTTGGGTTTTTTAGGGGGTTTTTTTCCGGGGGGTTTTCCGGGGGGTTTTTGGGGGGGGGTTTTTTTTTTTGGGGTTTTTTTCCCCCCCAAAAAAATTTTTTTTCCCCTTTTTAAAAAAAAAATTTTTTTTTTTTTTCCCCCCCTTTCCCCAAAAAAAAAAAAAATTTTAAAACCCCCCCAAAAAAATTTTTAAACCCCGGGGCCTTTTTTTTGGTTTTTTAAAAAATTTTTCAAAGTTTTAAAATTTATTTTTTTTTAAAAGGTTTTCCCTTTTCCCCCCGGGGGGGTTTTTCCCAAAAAATTTTTAGGGACATTTTTGGGGGGGTTTTTTTTTTTTTTTTAAGGGGGAAAGGGGGCCCCCCCCCAACCCCCCCCCAAAAAAGGGGGGTTAACCCCAAAAAAAACCGGGAATTTTAAAAAATTTTAAAATTTTAGGAAGGGTTTTTTAAAAAAATTTTTTTTTTTTAAATTTGCCCCCTTTTTTTTTAAAATTTTTTTTTTGGGTTTAAAAAAAAAAAAAATTTTTCTTTTCGGGGTTTCGGGGGTTTCCCCTTTTTTTTAAAGGGGGGTTTTTTGGGGGTTTTTTGGGTTTTCCATTTAAAGGGTTTTTTTGGGGGGTTTTTTTTTTCCCCCAAAAAACCCCCCTTTCCCAAAAAAGGGGTTTTTTTTCCCCCCCAAAAAATTTTTAAAATTTTGGGGGGCCCCCCCCCTTTGGGCCCCCCTTTTTAAACCCCCCTTTTTTAAAAAGGGGGGGTTTTTCCCCCCCCGGGGAAAAGGGAAATTTCTTTTTTTTAAAGGAAAAAAAATTTTTCCCAAAAAATTTTTTTCCCCAAAATTTTTTTCCCTTTTTTTTTTTTTTTTTAAAAAATTTCCTAATTTTGGGTTGGTTTTTTCCCTTTTTTTTCCCAGGGCCAAAACCCCCCCGGGAAATTTTTTTTTTTTTTAAAAAAATTTAAAAAAAATTTGGGGTTTTTTTTTTTTTTTAAAAAAAAAAACCCTTTTTTGGGGGGTTTTAAAAATTTGGGGGTTTTTTGGGGGGCCCGCCCCCCCCCCTTTAAAAAAAAAAAAAAAGGGGGGTTTAAATTTTCAAAAAACCCCCCAAATTTTTTAAAACCCCCCTTTTTTTTTTTTTGGGGGGGAAACCTTTTTCCCCCTTTTTTTTTCCTTTTTTTCCTTTAAATTTTTTTTTTTAAAAATTTTTTTTTTTGGGTTTTTCTTTTTTTAAAAAACCCCCCCCTTTCCCCCCCGGGAAAACCCAAAGGGGGAAAAAAAATTTTTTTTTTAAAAAAAAAAAATTTTTTTTTTTCCTTCCCCCCTTTTTTTCCAACCCCCCAAAAAAAACCCTTTTTTTTTTTGGGGGGTTCGTTTTTAATTTTTTTGGGGGGTTTTTTTTCCCCCCCCCGGGAAAAATTTTTTTTGGGGTTTTTTTTTTTTTGGGGGGGAAAAAAATTTCCCCCCCCCTTTTTGAAAAAAAACCCCCTTTTTTTTTTTTTTTTCCCCCCCCCCCAGGGTTTTTGGGGGGGTTTTTTTTCCCCCCTTTTTTTTTTTTTTTTTTCCCCCCTTTAATTTTTAATTTTAAAAAAAAAAAAAAAATTTTTAAAAAGGGTTTGTTTTTTGTTTTTTTTTTTTAAAAAATTTTTTGGGGTTTGGTGTTTTGGGTTTTTTTTTTAAAAATTTTTGGGGGAAAATTTTTTTTTTAAAAATTTTTTTTTGGGGTTTTTTTTTTTTTTTTTTGTTTTGGGGGAAGGTTTTTTTGGGTTTTTAAAATTTGGGGGGTTTTTTGGGGGGGTTTTTTTTTTTTTGGGGGGGTTTTGGTTTTTTTTTGGGGGGGTGGGGGGGGGCCCGGGGGGGGGGGGGGGAAAAAAAAAATTTTGGGGGGGGGGTTTTTTTTTTTGGGGGGGAGTTTTTTTTTTGGGGGGGAAAAGGGGGGGGGAAAAGGGGGTTTTTTTTGGGGGGGAATTTTTTTTTAATTTTGGGGTTTGGGGGTTTTTCCCTTGGGGGGTTTTTTTTTGGGGGGTTTTTTTTTTTTTTTTTTAAAAAAAGGGGGGTTTTTTTTCCCCTTTTTGGGGTTTTTTGGGGGGGGGGGTTTTTTTTTTTTTAACCCCAAAATTTTTTAAAAAAAAATTTTTTTTTTTTTGGGGAAAATTTAATTTTTCCCCCCCCTTTTTTTTTTTTTTTTTTTTTTTCCCCCCCCCCCCAAAATTTTTTTAACCCCCAAACCCCGGGGGGGGCCCCCTTTAAAAAAATTTTTTTTTTTCCCCCCCCTTTTTAAAGGTTTTTTTTTTTCCCTTTTTTTTTAAGGGGGGGGTTTGGAAAATTTTTTGGAAAAAAACCCCCCTTTTAAAAAATTTAAATTTTTTGGGGGGCCCGGGGGGGCCTTTTAAAGGCCAAAAGGGCCCCCCAAAAAATTTTTTTTTCCCCCCAAATTTCTTTTTGGGGTTTTTTTTTTTAAAAATTTTTTTTTTTTTTTAAAAAAAAAAAAAATTTTTAAAATTTTTTTTTTTGGGGGTTTTCCCCATTTTTTTTTTTTCCTTCCCTTTTTTTTTAAAAAATTTTTTTTTTTTTTTTTTTTTTTTAAAAAAAAAAAAAAACCCCCAAAAACCCCTTTCCCCCCCCAAAGGGGGGCCCTTTTCCCTTTTGCCCCCCCCCCGGGGTTTTTCCCCCTTTAAAAATTTTTTTTGGGGTTTTTTTAAAAACCCCGGGGGTTTTTTGGGTTTGGGTTTTTCCCCCCTTTTCCCCCCCTTTTTTTTAATTTTTTTTTGGGAAAAAAAATTTTTTGTTTTTTTTTTTTGGGGGGTTTTTTTTTTTTTTTTTTTTTTTTTTTGGGGGGGGGGGTTTTTTTTTTTTTGGGGGTTTTGGGGGTTTTTTTTTTTTGGGGGTTTTTTTTTTTTTTTTTTCCCCCTTTTTTTTTTTTTGGGGGGGTTTTTTTTCCCGGGGGGGTTTTTGGGGTTTTTTTTTTTTTTTTTTTTTTTTTTGGGGGGGGGGTGGGGGGGGTTTGTTGTACTCCCCTTTTTTCCCCTTTTTGGGGTTTCCGGGGGGGGGGGCCCCCGGCCCCCCCCCCCCGGCCCCCCCAAAACCCCCCCCCCCCTTTTTTTAAAAGGTTTTTTTTTAAAGGGCCCCCCAACCCCCCCAAAAAACCCCCCTTCTGAAAAAATTTCCCAAAAATTTTTAAAAACCCTTTTTCACTTTTTTCCCCCCCTTTTTTCCCCCTTTTTTTTTAAAACCGGGTTTTTTTTTTTTTTTAAATTTTTGTTTTTTGTTTTTTTCCCCCCCCCCTTTTTTCCCCCCCCCCCGGGGGGTTTTTTTTCCCCCCCCCCCCCTTTTTTTTCCAAAAATTTTTTTTTTGGGAAATTTGGAAAATTTTTTTTTTTTTTTTTTGGGGGGGTTTTGGGGGTTTCCCTTTTTTCCCCAAATTCCCAAAAAAAATTTTTTTAAAGGCCCAATTTTTGGGTTTTTTGGGGGGGGGCCCCCTTTTGGGGTTTTTTTTTGGGGGGGGTTTTTTTCCCCCCAAAATTTTTTTTTTTTTTTTTTCCCCCCCCCTTTTTCCCCCCCCTTTTTTTTCCCCCCCTTTTTTTTTTTGGGGGGGGGGGCCCCGGGGGGCCCTTTTTCCCCGGGGTTTTGCAGCCGTCCAAAACCCTTTGTTTTTTTCTTCTTAATTTTTTTTCCACCCCCCCCCAAAAAACCCGGGCCCCGGGTTTTTTTTTTTTCCCCCAAAAAAAAAAAAAAATTGGCCCTGGGGGCCCCCCGGGGGGGGGGGGGCCCCCCCCACCCCCCCGGGTTTCCGGCCTTTTTTTAAAATTTTTTTTGGGGTTTTTTTTCCCCCCCCTTTTTCCCCTTTTTAAATTTTTTTTGGGGGGGGGAAAAACCCCTTCTTGCAGCCCAAAAAAAAAAAACCCCCCCCCCCTCTTTTTTTTTTGGGACCATGAAAAAACCCGGGTTTGTGACACAGGATTTCCCCCCTTAAACCTGTTTGGGTG
Source organism: Cherax quadricarinatus (assembly GCF_026875155.1). NCBI lineage: Eukaryota > Metazoa > Arthropoda > Malacostraca > Decapoda > Parastacidae > Cherax > Cherax quadricarinatus. The sequence continues at coordinate 45,928,923 of NC_069402.1, forward strand.
GGTTTTTATGAGATCTTTTTCCCCTTTTTTTTTTTCCCTTTTTTCCCCCTTAAAAATTTTTTTATTTTTTTAAAAATTTTTTCCTTTTTTGGGGGGGTTTTGTTTTTTCCCTTTTTTTTTTTTTCTTTTTTTTCCCCCCCCCCCGGGTTTTTTTTTTTTTTGGGGTTTTTTTTTTCCCCCCTTTCCCCCCCAAAAAGGGGAAAAATTTTTTTTAATTAAAAACCCCCCCCTTTTTTTTTTTTGGTTTGGGCCGGGGGGGCCCCCTTTTTCCCCCCCCCCCCTTTTTGGGCCCCCCAAAAACCTTTTTTTTCCCTTTTTTTCAATTTTTTTGGGCCCCCCCCCCTTTTTTTTTTTCCCCTTTTTTTTTTTTTTTGGTTTTCCCCAAATTTTTAAAAATTTTTTTTGGGGGGTTTTTTTTTTTGGGTTTTTAAATTTTTTTTTTTCCCCTTTTTCTTTTTTTTTTGGGGGTTTTTTTTTTTCCCCCTTTTAAATTTTTTTTTCCCCCCTTTTTTAAAATTTTTCCCCCTGGTTTTTTAAAAAAATTTTTTTTTTTTGGGTTTTTTTTTTTTTTTTTTTTGGGGGGGGGGTTTTTTGGGGGGGGGGGGTTTTTTTTTTTTTTTTTTTGGGGGTTTTTTGTGGGGGGTTTTTTGGGTTTTTTTTTTTGTTGGGTTTTTTTTGGGGGGGGGGGGGTTTTTTTTTTTTTCTTTCCCTTTTTTTTTTCCCTTTTTTTCGGGGGAACCAACCCCCCGGGTTTTTCCCCCTTTTTTTTTCCCCTTTTTTCCCCTTTTTCCCCAAACCCCCCCCCCTTTTTGGGCCCCCCCCCCCCCTTTTGGGGAAACCCCCCTTTCCTTTGGGTTTAAAAAACCCCCCTTTTTTTTTTTTTTCCCCCCCGGCCCTTTTTTAAATTTCCCCTTTTTTTTCTTGCCCCTTTTTTTTTGGGGTTTTTTTTTTTCCCCCCCCCCCGGGGCCCCCCCCTTTTTTTAAGGGCCCCCCCCCTTTTTTTCCCCCCCCCCCGGGGGGTTTTCAAACCCCCCCCCTAACCCCCGGGGGGTTTTTCCAAAAGGGCCCAAAAGGGGGGGGTTTTTTTTTTTTTGGGAATTTTTTTTTGGGGGGTTTTTTTTGGGGCCCCCCCCCCCAAAATTTTTTTTTGGGGGGGAAAACCCCCGGTTTTTTCCAAAACCCCTTTTTTTCCTTTGGGGGGGGGCCCCTTTTGGGAAAAAAATTTTTTTTTGGGGGGTTTTTTGGGGGTTTTTAAAATTTTTTTTTTGGGGGGGAAAAAATTTTTTGGGGTTTTTTGTTCTTCCCCTTTTTTTCCCTTTCCCTTCCCCTTTTTTTTTTTTTTTTTTCCCCCTTTTTTTTTTGGGGGGCCTTTTTTTTGTTTTTTTTGGGCCCCCCCCCAAAAAAATTTTCCAGGATTTCCCCGGGCCCCGGGGAAAGGCCCCCCCCCCCCCCTTTTTTTTTTTCCCCCCTTTCCCCCCTTTCCCTTTTTTTTTCCCCCCCTTTTTCCCCATTTTTTTGAAATTTTTTTTTTTTCCGGGTTTTTTTTTTTTTCCTTTTCCCCCCCCTTTTTTTTTTCCCCTTTTTTTTTGGTTTTTTTTTTTCCCCCCCCCCGGGTTTTTTTCCCTTTTTTTTTGTTTCTTTAAACCCCCCCCCCCTTTTTTCCCCCCCCTTTAAAATTTAATTTTTTCCTTTTTGGGGTTTTTTTTTTCCCCCTTTTAAAAAATTTTTTTTCCCCTTTTTTTCCCCCCCTTTTCCCCTTTCCCCTTTTTTCCCCCTTTTTTCCCCCCCAAAAAAAAATTTTTTTTCCCCCCCCCCCCAAAAAGGGGCCCCCCCCCTTTTTTTTTTCCCCCCCCTTTTCAAACCCCTTTTTAAATTTTTTAAAATTTTTAATTTTTTCCCCCCTTTTTTTTTTTTGGGCCCCCTTTTCCCCCCCCCCCCCCCTTTTTTTTAAACTTTTTTGGGCCCAAACCCCCCTTTTTTTTTTTTTTTTTTTTTTTTTTTAAATTTAAAATTTTTTTTTTTTTGGGGGGGGGGGAAAAAAAAGGGGGGGGGGGGAAAAAAAAAAAAGGGGGGGGGGGAAAAGGGGGCCCGGGGGGGAAACCCGGGGGGGGGGAAAAAAACCCAAAAAAATTTTTTTCCCCAAAAAAAGGGGGGGGGGGGGGGGGGGGGGGGAAAAAAAAAAAAGGGGGGGGAAAAAAAAGGGGGGCCCCCCCCCAAAAAAAATTTAAAAAGGGAAAAAGAGAGGCAAAAAGGGGGGGCCCCCCCGGGGGAAAAAAGGGGGGGGCCAAAAAGGGGGAAAAAAAAAAAAGGGAAAAGGGGGGGAAAAAAAAAGGGGGGGGGGAAAAAAAAAAAAAAAAGGGGGGGGGCCCCCCGGGGGGCCCCCCCAAAAAAAGGGGGAAAGGGGCCCGGGAAAAAACAAAGGGGGAAAAAGGGGAAAAAAAACCCAGGGGCCCCAAAAAAGGGGGGGAAAACCCAAAAAAAAGGGGGGGGGAAAAAAAAAAAAAAAAAAGGGGGGGAAAAAAAATTTTAAAAAAAGGGGGGGGCCCAAAAAAAAAGGGTTTTAAGGGGGAAAAAAAAAGGGAAAAAAAACCCCCAAAAAAAAAAGGGAAAAAGGGGCGGGAAAAAAAGGGAAAAGGGGGAAAAAAAAAAAGGGGGGGGGGAAAAAAAAGGGGTGGGGCCCCCCCGGGGAAAAAAGGGGGGGGAAAAAAAAAAAAAAGGGGGGGAAAAAAAAAAGGGGGGGGAAAAAAAAAAAACCCCCCCCCGGGGGGGGGTTTGGGGGGGTTTTGGGGGGGGAAAAAAAGGGGGGCCAAAAGGGGGGGGGGGAAAAAAGGGGGGGGTTTTTTAAAAAAAAGGGGGGGGGAAAAAAAAAAAGGGGGGAAAAAAAAAACCCAAAAAAAAAATTTGGGGGGGGGTTTTTTTTTTTTTTTGTTTTTGGGGGGTTTTTTTTTTTGGTTTTTTTGGGGGGTTTTTTTTTGGGGGGTTTTTTTTGGGGTTTTTTTGGGGCCCCCTTTGGGGGTTTTGGGGGGGGTTTTTGGGGGGGAATTTTTTAAAAAATTTTTTTTCCCCCTTTTTTTTGGTGGTTTTTTGGGGGGGGGGGGGTTTTTTTTTTTTTTTGGGGGGGGGGGAAAGGGGGGGGGTTTTTTGGGGGGGGGTGGGGGGTTTTTTTTTGGGGGGGGTTTTTTTTTGGGGGGGGGGGTTTTTGGGGGGGGGGTTTTTTGGGGGGGTTTTTTTTTTTTTTTTTTTTTTTGGGGTTTTTTAAAGGGTTTTTGGGGGGTTTTTTTTGGGGGGGGGTTTTTTTTTGGGGGGTTTTTTGGGGGGGTTTTTTAGTTTTTGGGGGTTTTGGGGGGTTTTTGGGGTTTTTTTTTTTTTTTTGGGGGGGGTTTTTTTTTGGGGGTTTTTGGGGGTTTTTTTTTAATTTTTTAAAAAAGGGGGTTTTTAAGGGGGGGGGGGGTTTTTTTTGGGGGGGGGGGGGGTTTTTTTTGGGTTTTTTTTGGGGGGTTTGTTTTTTTGGGGGGGGGTTTTTTTGGGGGGGGAAAAAAGGGGGGGGTTTTTTGGGGGGGGGGTTTTTTGGGGTTGGGGGTTTTTTAATTTTTTTGGGGGGGGGTTTTTGGGGGGGGGGTTTTGGGGGGGTTTTTGGGGGTTTTTTTTTTTTTTGTTTGGGTTTTGGGTTTTTGTGTTGGGGGTTTGGGGAAAAAAAATTTTTTTTTTTTTTTTTTTTGGGGTTTTTTTTTTTTGGGTTTTTTTGGGGGGGGGGGGGTTTTTTTTAAATGGGGGGTTTTGGGGGGGGGGGGGGCCCCCCCCCCCTTTTTGGGGGTTTTTGGGGCCCCCTTTTTTTTTTTTTTTTTTTAAGGGGTTTTCTTTTTTTTGGTTTTTTTTTTGGGGTTTTGGGGTTTTTTTTTTTTTGGTTTTTTTTTTTTGGGGGGGGGGGTTTTGGGGGTTTGGGGGGTTTTTTTTTTTTTTTTTTTTTTTTTAAAAGGGGGGGGTTTTTTTTTTTTTTTTTGGGGGGGAAAAGGGTTTTTTTTTTTGTTTTTTTTTTCCCCCAATTTTTTAAAACCCTTTTAAAACCCCCCTTTTTTGGGTTTTCCCCCCCCCCCTTTTTTTTTTTAAAAAAAGTTAAAAAACCCCCCAAAAAACCCCCCTTTTTCCCCCCCGATGCCAATTTTGGGGAAAAAAAAATTTTCTGGGCCCCCCCTTTTTTGGGGCCAAATTTAATTTGGGGCCCCCCCTTTCAAACCCCCCTTTTTTTTTCCCCCCGGGGGGGGTTTTCCCCCCCCCTTTTTTTCCCCAACCCCGGCCCCTTCCCCCCAAAAAAAACCCCGGGGGGTTTTTTTTTTTTTCCCCCCTTTTCCGGTTTTTGGGGGGGGGCAACCTTTTAAATTTTCCCCTTTTCCCCCGGGTTTTTTTTCCCCCAACCAATTCCCCCCAAACCCCCTTTTTTTTTAATTTAACCCCTTCCCCCCTTTTCCCCTTGGGGGCCCCCCTTAAATTTTTCCCGGTGGGAAAAGGGGGGGTTTTTTCCCGGGGTGGTTTTTTTGGGGTTTTTTCTTTTCCCCCCCCAAATTTTAAAACCCCCAAAAAACCCCCCCCAAATTTTTTCAAACCCGGGGGGGGAAAAAAATTGGGGCCCGGGGGTTAAGGGGGGGTTTTTGGGGGGGGGAAAAAAGGGGGGGGGGGTTTTTGGGGGGGGGGGGGGCCCCGGGGGAAAATTTTTTTAAAAGGGGGGGGTTTTTTTCCCCCCGGGGTTTTTCCCCTTTTTCAACCCCCCTTTCCCCTTTTTTGGGGCCTTTTCCCCCCCTTTTTTCCCCTTTTTTTTTTTCCCGGGGCCCCCCAAAATTTTTAAATTTTTTTTTAAAGGCCAAATTTTTTTTGGGAAAAAAGGGCCTTTTTTTTTTTAAAACCCCCCTTTCCCCAAAAAAGGGGGGAAAACCCCCCCCCTTTTTTCTTTTAATTTCTTTTTTTCCCCTTTTTTTGTTATTTTTCCCTTGGGCCCCCGGGGAAAAAGGGGGAAAAACCCCCCCCTTTTTTCCCCCCCCCCAATTTTTTTTAAAAAAACCCCCCCCTTTAATCATTTTTTTTTAAATTCCCGGGCCCCTTTTTTTTGGGGGCCCCCCTTTTTTTTTTCCCCGGGGGGGTTAAAACCCCCTTTTTTTTTCCCCCAAAATTTCCCCTTTTTTTTTCCCCCGGCCCCCTTTTGGGGGGGGTTTTTTTTTCCCCCAAAAATTTTTTTTTTTTTTTTTTTTTGGGGGGTTTTTTTTTCCCCCCCCCCCCCCTTTTTCCTTTTCCCCCCCTTTTTTTTTTTTTTTTGGGGGTTTTTTTTTTCAGAAATTTTTTTTTTGGGGGTTTTCCCCTTTTTTGGTTTTGGGCCCCTTTTGGGGGGGTTTTTCCCCCCAAAATTTTGTTTTTTTGGGGAAATGGGAAACCCCAAATTTTTTTTTTTGGGGTTTTCGGTGGGGGGGAAAGGGGGAATTTTAAAAAAGGGGGGGGGGGGAAAAGGGGGGGGAGGGGGTAAGGGGGGGTGGGGGGGAAAATTGGGGTTTGGGGGGGGGGGGGGGTTTTTTGGGGGGGGGGGGTTTTTTTTTGGGGGGGGTTTTGGGGGGGGGGGTTTTTTTTTGAGGAATTTTTTTAATTTTGGGGGAAATTTTGGGGGGTTTTTTTTTAAAGGGGTTTTTTTTAAGGTAAAAACCCCCCCCCCTTTTTTGGCCCAAAAAAATTTTTCCCCACCCAATTTTTTTTTTTTGGGGGTTTTTTTTTTTTGGGGTGGGTTGGGGGGTTTTTGGGTTTTTTTGGGGGGGTTTTTTTTTTGGGGGGGTGGGGGGTTTTTTTGGGGGGGGGGGGTTTTTGTGGTTTTTGGTTTAATTTTTTTTTTTGGGGGGGGTTTTTTGGGGGGGGGGGGGGGGAAACCCAAAAAGTTTGGGGGGGAAGGAAAAAAGGGGGGTTTCCCAAAAATTTTTTTGTTTGGGTTTCCAAAAAAATTAAAAAAAACCCTTAAAAACCCCCTAAACCCTTTTTGGGGGGGGTTTTTTTGGGGGGTTTTTCCTTCCCCGGGGGGAAATTTTAAAAACCACCCCTTTTCCCCCCCAAAAAAAAGGGGGGGGGGTTTTCCCAAATTTTTAAAAAAAGGCCCCGGGGAAAGGGTTTGGTTTTTAAACCCCCTTTTTCCCCCTTTTTTCCCTTTTTTTTCCGGCCCCCCTTTTTTTTTTTTTGGGGGGGGGCCCCCCCAAAAAACCGGCCAAAAAGGTTTAATTTTTAAATTTTAAAATTTTCGGTCCCCCCCTTTGGGGGGGCAAAAAAAAAATTTTTTCCCCCCCCAAATTTCCCCCAAAACCCCCCCCCAAAAATTAACCCCCCCGGGGGGGGGGGCCCCCCCGGTTAACCCCCCCTTTTTTTGGGGGTGGTGGGGTTTTTTGGGGGGGGTGGGGGGGGTGGGGGTTTTTTTTTTTTGGGGGGGGGGTTTTTTTTTTTTTTTGGGGGTGGGAAAAGGGGGGGGGGGTTTTTTGGGGGTGGGTCCCCTTTTTCCCCCTTTTTCCCCGGGGGCCCCCGGCCCCCTTTTTCCCCCACTAAAACCCCCCTTCCCCCCCCAAATTTTAAACCCAAAAAGGGGGGGCCCGCCCCCCAACCCTTTTTTTTTTCCCCCCCCCCGAAAAAATTTTTCCCCCCCAAAAATTTTTTTTTTCCCAAATTTTTGGGGGGGTTTTTTTTTCCCCCGGCCCCCCTTTTTTTTTGGCTTTCCCCAATTTTTTTCCCTTTTTTCCCCCCTTTTTTTCCCCCCCAAAAAAGGGGGCCCCCTTTTTTGGGCCCCTTTAAAAAACTAATTTTCCCCAAATTTTTTTTCCCCTTTTTAAATTTTTTGGGTTTTTTGGGGGCCCCCAAAAAAAAATTTTAAGGGTTAAAGGGGCCCGGGAAACCCCAAAGGGCGGGCCCCCGGTTTTTCCCCCCCCCCCAAAAAAAAAATTTTTTTTTTTTCCCCCGGGGAAACCCGGTTTTCCCCTTTTTAAAAAAAACCCCCCCCCCGGGGTGGGTTTTTTTTCCCCCCCCCCTTTTAAGGGTTTTTTTTAAAAAAAAAAAAAACCCCCTTTTCCGGCCCCCCTTTTTTTGGGCCCCCCCCCTTTTTAAAAATTTCCCCCTTTCCCCTTTTTTTGGGGGGTGGTGGGGGGGTTTTTTTTGGGGGGGTTTTTTTGGTGGGAAATTTTGGGGTTTTTGGGGGTTTTTTTTTGGGGGGTGGGGGGGGTTTTTTTTGGGGGTTAAAAAAAGGGGGGAAAAAAAAAAAAAGGGGGCCAAAAATGCCCGGGGAAAAAAAAAGGGGGGGGGTAAACCCCCCCCCCCGGCCCCGGTTCCGGGGAATGGCCAATTTGGGGTTTTTCCCCCCCCCCCCAAAAAACCCCCCCCAAAACCCGGGCCCAATACCCGGGGGGCCCCCAAAAAATTTTTTCCCCGGGGGCCCCCCGGGGGCCGGGGAAAAAAACTTTCCCCCCCCCGGGGGGGGGGGGGGGCCACCTTAAAGGCCCAAGGGGGGGCCCCCCCCCCCCCTTTTTTTTTTCCCCTTGGGGCCCCCGGCCCCAAAAGGGGGTTTCCCCCCCTAAATTTTGGGGGAAAAGGGGGGGGCCCCCCCCAAATTTGGGCCCCCCTTAAATTTTTTTCCCCCCCGGGCGGGGGGAAAATTTTTTGGGCCTTTTGGGGGGGGAAAACCCCCCCCAAAAAAAGGGGGGGGGCCCCCGAAAGGGGGTCCCCTTTTCCCCCCGGGGGGCCCGGGGCCCCCCCCTTTCCCAAGGGGGGCCCCCCCCCAACCTTTTTTGGGGGGGGAAAAAGGGGGGGGCCCCCCCAAAAGGGGGGGGGGGGGAACCCAACCCCCGGGGGGAAAAAACCGGGGGGAAAAATTTTGGCCCCAAAAAAGGGGGCCCCCCGGGCCCCCGGGGGGGGCCCTTTTGGCCCCCAAAAAAACCCGGCCCCCCCCCGGGGGGGGGGGCCCTTTTTCCCCCCCCAAAAAATGCCCGGGGCCCCCATTTTCCCCCCCCGGGGGGGGGGTTTTTCCCGGGGGAAAAAAAACCCCCCTTAAGGGTTTGGGGGAAAAAACGGGAAACCCCTTTAAAAAAATTCCCCCAAGGGAAAAGGGGGGGGGGGTTTTGGGGGTTGGGGGCCAACCCCTTTTCCCCAAAAAGGTTCCCCTTTGGGGGGGGTTTTTTTTTTTTCCCCCCCTTTTGGGGGAATGGTTTAAAATTTTTTCCCCCTGGTTCAAAAAAGGGGGGATTTTTGGGGGGGGGGGGCCCCCGGGGGGGTTGAAAAATTTAAACCCCCCCCGGGGGCCCCCCCCCAAAAGGGGGGGGGGGGCCCCCCCCCCCAAGGGGGGCCCCCCCCCAAATTTTGGGCCCAAGGGGGGCCCCCCCAAAAGGTTGGGCCCTTTTTGGGGGGGGCCCCCGGAAAATTTCCTTTTCCCCCCCCCGGGGAAAAACCCCCCCCCCCCCCAACCCCTTTGGGGAAAAGACCAAAGGGGGGGCCCCCCCCTTTTTTGGGGGTTAAAGGGGGGGGTTTTTTTTGGTGGAAAATTAAAATGGCCGGGCCCCCGGGGGGGGGGGACCCCCGGGGGGGGGAAAGGGCCCCCCCCCGGGGGGTTTTTGGGTTTTTGGCCCCGGCCAACCCGGTTGGGGGGGTTGGGGGCCCCCCGAATTTTCCAAAAGGGGGGGCCAACCCGGTTTGGGGAAAATTTATCCCCCGGGCCCCCGGGGGGGCCCCCTTTTTTAAAATTAGGCGGGGCCAAACCCAAAAATTTTTGGGGCCCCCCGGGGGTTTTTCCCCGGGGGGAAATGGGGGTTTTCCAAGGGGGGCCCCCCCCCCGGGGGGGGGTAAAAGGGGCCCGGGGGGGGCCCCTGATCAAGGGGGGCCCCCCTTTTTGGGGGGTTTTTCCCGGCGGGGCCCTTTCCCCCCGGGCCCCCCCAAAACCCTTTTAAAATTTCCCCCCCCAAAAAACCCCCCCAAAACCCCGGTTTTTCCCCGGGGGGAAAAAAATTTTTTTTTTTAAAATTTAAAGGGGTTTTTTTTTTGGGGTTTTTTTTCCTTTTGGTTTTGGGGGGGGCCCCGGGGGGGGGGTTTGGGGAAAAAAGGGGGCCCCCTTTTTTTCCAATTTCCCCCGGGAAAACCCCGGGGGGGGTAAAGGGGGGGGCCCCCTTAAATTTTTTGCCAAAAATTTTTAAAAAGGGGGGGGGAAAAAAAGGTTTTTTGGGGGGGAAAAGGTTTCCCCTTTTTTTTTAAAAAATAAAAATTTTTAAAAGGGGGGGCCCTTTAATTTTTTCCCCCAAAAAAAAAGGGGCCTTTTTTCCTTTAAAAAAGGGGGAAAATTTTTTCAAAAAAGGGAAAAAGGGGGGGCCCCGGGGGGGTTTTTTCCCGGGTTTGGGAAATTTTTTTTTTAAAAAAAAAATTTTTTTTTTTTTAAAAAAAACCAATTTTTTTTCCCCCCCTTTCCCCGGGGGGGAAATTTTGGGGGGGGGCTGGGTTTTTTAAAAGGGGGCCCCCGGTTTTTTAAAAAAAACTTTTTAAACCCCAAAAAAAAATTTTACCGGGAAAAAGGGGTTTAAAAAAAAAATTTTTGGGGGGAAAAAAAAGGGGGAAAAATTTCCCGGGAAAAATTTTTTAAAAAAAACTTATTAAACCGGGAAAAAAAAAAAATTTTCCCCCGGGGGGGGGGGGGGGGGGGGGGGGGGGCGGAAAAAATTTTTTTTTCCCCAAAAAAAAAAAAAACCCCCCTTTTTTTGGGAAAAAAAATTTAAAAATTTAAAAAAAAAAAAACCCCCCAAAAAAAAAATTTTTTAAAAAAAAGGGGGGGGGGGAAGGGAAAAAAAAGGGGGGGTTTTTTTTTGGGCCCTTTTCCCTTTTGTGGGTTTTTTCCCCTTTTTTTTTTGGGGGGGGGGTTTTTTTGGGTTTGGGGGGCCAATTTTTTGGGGCCCCCGGGGTGGAAAAATTTTTTTTTTTGGGGGGGGGGGGGGTTTTTTTTTGGGGGGGGGGGGGGGTTTTTTTTTTTAAAAAGGGGGGGGGTGGGGGCCCCTTTCCCCCCTGCCAAAAAAACAAATTGGGGCCCCCCCTTTAATTCCCCCCCGGGGGGGGCCCGACTCCCCGGGGGCCCCCCAAAATTTTTTTTAAAAAATTTTTTTTTGGGTTTCAATTTGGGGAAAAAAAAACCCCCCGGGGGCCCTTTTTTCCCCCCCCTTTTTTTTTTACCTTTTGGGGCCCAAAAAACCCGGGGTTTTTTGGGTTAATTTTTTTTTTTCCCCCCCTTTGGAAAACCCCCCCTTTTTCCCCCCCCCCCTTTTAAAAGGGTTTTTTTTTTTTAACCTTTTTTAAAAAATTTTTTGCCAAAAAAAGGGGGGAAAAAATTTTTTTGGGTTTTTTTTTTTTAAAATTTTTTTTTGGGGGTTTTTTTGGGGGATTTGGGGTGAAAAAATTTTTTAGTTTAAACCCTTTAAAAACCCCTTTTTTTTTTGAAAAAAAAACCCCCTTTTTAAGGGGGGGGGAAAGGGGGGGGAAAAAAGGGGTTTTTTTTTTTCCGGGGGCCCCAAAAAAACCCCAAAAAAATTTTTTGGGGGAACAAAATTCTCTGTGAGAGAACCTTAATCCTTGTATTTTTTCTTTTGAGAGAGAAGATGGTTTGGTAAAATATTTTATTTTCGATTTCTTGGTAATCTGATCTATTTTTTTTCTGGTGCGCGTGCGTTTGTCTGTGTACGTTTGTATGTGTGTGTGTGTGTGTGTGTGTGTGTGTGTGTGTGTGTGTGTGTGTGTGTGTGTGTGTGTGTGTGTGTGTGTGTATGATGCAGGTGGTGGAGATACCAGCTGTGGACACTGACCACTACCCACCAGTGCACGTAAGGGATCTACGAGTCGAGCCTCTCAACCCCTTCACCATCTCTCTCACCTGGACCACCCCAGGGGACGACCTTGACTACGGCACAGGTGAGAAAATCCCCACTAACATATACATTAATCGAGTTTAATAACTTTTTCCCTGTGGTGATGCATTAAATGCTACTTTAATGAATCTATTTTCGACCATTTACTGTGGATGACTGTTGTTACCATCAAGACGTTCATTCATCAAATTCAACACTTTTTCTTTCACTCTGTTGATGCACCCCTCAAGGGAGGTTCCTTGATGCTGGTGAGGGGCTCTTGATCTAGGGAATTGGATCTGTGCTCCACTTCCCTGAATTCAGCCTGAATGCCTCCCCCCCCCACATGAGCTGTATAATCCTAAGGGTTTAGCTCTCCCCAATAATTATAATAGCAATCTGTTGTTGCATCAAGAGACGTTACGATAAATCCAAGAGTCAAATTGACTGATCTCTGATATTTTCTTACTTTACTGTATCGTTCCATGATGTGGCTCAGCTTCTGACTATGTCATCCGCCTGAGTGACGACAGGAATGATCTTCAAGAGTCACAGTTTGACCAAGCGCCTGAGAGGACGCTGTTGAGTACGTCAGAGTACTTGAGAGCGGCAGACGTGTACCAGGTTGCAGGGACGGAGGTGAGGGTGGGTATCCCACTGCAAGTGGAGCTGCAGAAGGGCAACGTCTACTACGTGGCTCTCAGAGCCGTAGATGACCATGGAAACACAAGGTGAATTGCCTTATCCATTCTGAGTTGCAATACATTCTTCTGTAACTGTAGCTCTCTCAATAGAATTTTCATTAAGTAATGAAATTTACACAAATAACCCGCACATAAAAGAGAGAAGCTTACGACGACGTTTCAGTCCGACTTGGACCATGGACAAAGTCACACCGAAGTCGGACCGAAACGTCGTCGTAAGCTTCTCTCTTTTATGTGCGGGTTATTTGTGTATCGTTCCAGTCACGGTATTGTGCCTTTTTTGTTATTTAATGAAATTTCTTCCCCTTTTCTTTTATTATCTAGTTCATGCAAACATTCCTAGAAAATAGGTTTGATTTCTATCTTCAAGGGTAAGGGCGACCTAAATTAATCTTTTCAAGGGATTTAATTTGGGATTTTTTCTACACACCCCTTTTTTGCTTAAAAAAAAACTGATTAATTTCCATTTCCCAGAAGCTGTATAGCCCCTTGGAGGCTATACAGCTTCTGGGAAATAGCTACACAGACTGATGGGCTGAAATTTAAAGTCACTCCATAGACATTTTGTTTCAATGGAATATTTCATATATGTTAGGAATAATAGTTTGGGAAATACTGATGCAAGTGACCACATTAGCTTCTCTGTCTCCCGACAGCCCTGTGTCCAACCTGGCAAGATTCTCTATACCTCTTCCCTCACTAGAGTGGTTGATGCCCTCTGAAAGGCAAGTGACTATGGTGGAGGGCTCTGACGGAGACTCAGAAGCCGCAGCAGGTCATCGAATTCTTGGAGGTAGCGCAGGAGAGGGTCCCACAACGATGCACACGGCTCATGACGCCAGCTTGACGAGGTCTCCAGAGGATCACAGTCGCTCTTCGCCAGAGTTCACCGAACCTAACGTGAATGTGGCGGAACCAACTGAACCTAGCTCAGGTTTGCCAGAACCTACTGAACCTGTATTTATTGTTACGGAGCCTACTGAGCCCGGCCTCCGTGTGAGGGAACCTACTGAGCCTGGACTTCGCATGACGGAACCTACCGAGCCTGGTCTACGTGTGAGGGAACCTACCGAGCCTGGTCTTCGTGTGAGGGAACCTACCGAGCCTGGTCTTCGTGTGAGGGAACCTACCGAGCCTGGTCTTCGCGTGAGAGAACCTACTGAGCCTGGTCTTCGTGTGAGGGAACCTACCGAGCCTGGTCTTCGCTTGAGGGAACCTACTGAGCCTGGTCTTCGCGTAAGGGAACCTACCGAACCTGGTCTTCGTGTGAGGGAATCTACCGAGCCTGGTCTTCGTGTGAGGGAACCTACTGAGCCTGGTCTGCATGTAAGGGAACCTACCGAGCCAGGTCTCCGAGTAGGTAGCAGAAGACATTACTTGACTACAGATGCTAGAAATGCTCATAGTCTTCCAGTGATTACCGAGGATTCCCAGAATCGTGTGAGAGAGTCGGAGGAACGACAAACACAACAAGGAGGACGAGGCAAGAAGGAACGCAGGGACAAGAGCAAAAAGACGAAGAAAACCAAGAGGAAAGATGGGAAGAAGCAAAAGAGGCAAAGAGGAAGCAGAAACCAAGAGGACTCGTCAGCCATCTCTCATGCCAGCAACACGTCAGTGCTAGAAACTATTTTACAAGAACTGCTTGCTGAAAATGACAGATGGCGGAGACATAAAATTAGAAGTATGCAGCTGGTTTAAAAAAAATCCCTTGACGGAATACAAGCAGCTGGAATATTTCATTATCTCGGTATAAATAGCCTGAGAGTCACTTAGTGATCCTGGTCGTCCTTAGAGCCTCTTAAACATTTGTTCGCTTGCTACTTTCTTGCATCTGTGTCTTTCCTTGTTTTAAAGCTGAACAAGATGAACCAGTCGCACTAGTTCTGATGTGTGTGTCAGCGGGTGTGACCGTCAGTCCACACACACGTGACCACCTCTCTCCTTAAAGTAATCTCCGCATGTACTCTAATATATTACTAATATTTACCCTGAAGTTCCTTACATTTAAATCAATATTCTGTCTCAACACCAGTGCGTAAAGTTTATTGGGTGTATGTTGTTATATATATATATTATATATATATATATATATATATATATATATATGTCGTGCCGAATATGTAAAACTGGTCAATTAGCAAGAACTCATTTAAAATTAAGTCCTTTCGAAAATTTTCTCTTATACGTTTAAAGATATATTTTTTCATTAATGTTAATGTAAAAATTTTTCATTTTGCACCAAAAGAATCTTAGAAAACTTACCTAACCTTATTATAACAAGAACAATTTATTTTAGCTTAACCCAGCTATATATATTTTAGATTTGTTTACAATAATTTAATACTAAACAAACACAGTGAAATATATTTTTTTCGTTAGGTTCAGAATGATTTTGGCGAAATTATTACATACACAATTTTCGTTTGTCCTATATGGCAAGTTCAACGTTCGTTTTTAAGCCAAGATGGCAAGTTCTGCCTATTCGCACGACATATATATATATTATATATATATATATATATATATATTATTAATATATATATATATATATAAATATACAATATATATATAATATTTTATTACATATATGGTACAGAGATTAAGAGATACATTTATTTTTTGGGGTTGATATAAAGGTGGCATATAAGGTACATGTTGTTACGTGGTGGTAATCATATATACTATAATAAATATATTTATATATATAATATATATAAATATAATATATATATATAAGGGAGGTTACACGACCTCTGAAACTGTCCTAGGGACCCTCGTGATGCGCTCACGAGAAAAATAAACTTGCTTCAGGAAAAACTCAAAGTCTCCCTGAAGCTGTTTTGAGAATTTTCTCCTACCATCCCCCCCTACTATTTAATATATATTTGTTTAAAGACAAAATATATTTGCCAAAACATTCACAAAGATACAATAGAAAGTAAACACATAAGGTAACTCAGAGCAACATCTCGAATACTTCCGGTCCATCTCCCCCGGCGGTGCTGCGTGCCCCAAATGCCTCAGGCATTTCCTCTCTGGATCGCAACACTGGTCTCTGAAGAGGAAGCTAGTCGCCCGTGTGCCCTGTGGGTCCTTGGTTTTCATGATGATCTTTGTCACCCAGCTCTTTGAGGAACTTCATAGCACACTTGCCCCCATGCCTCCAAGGTCTCCGACCTTATTGGGTAATGAAGTTATAGCAAGGGGGAAGGTCTACCCATAATTTGCGGATCTTCTGGGTCTCCCTGTGGCTGGCAGCTCCACACCCTTCCACTACGAGTCACTTCCATGACTAGGTGCAGGTGTCTGCCAATGTGTGGCACAGTGTAGTCCCCAGGCAATCTGCTTTCCATCCTTCCAAGGTAGCATAGTGCTCCATCAGGACGCTTTGACTTCCGTCAGACTTCTGCACTTGGGGTTCCCGTTGAGCTGTGCAACGGGCTTGGGCGATGCTTCTCTTTTGGAAATTGACCTCTCATGTCTGGCATACTTCCCTTCTGCCTGTGTGACACACGATACCATGAAGTCCGAATTGATCAGCTGTCGCCCGCCTCAAATACACTTATGTCCGTGAAGATGGGGACGGCTAGGCGAAGAGCAACAGCCAATCCCGAATGTGTAGTGAATATATATATATATATATATATACATATATTATATATGTTGAGTGTGTGTGTTTTGTGTGTGTGTGTGTGTGAGTGTGTGTGTGTGTGTGTGTGTTGTGTGTGTGTGTGTCTGTGTCGTGCCGATAGGCAGACATTTGCGATCTTGGCTTAAATAGCATCGCTCATCTTGCCATATAGACAAGTGAAATTTGTGTATGCAATAATTTCAACCAAAATCCATTCTGAACCTAACGAAAAAAATATATTTCACTGTGTTTGTTTAGGTGTAAATATTGTAAACGAAACTAAAATATATTAAGTTGGGTTTTGCTAAAAATAAATTGTTTTCTTGTTATAATAAGGTTAGTGTAATTTTCTAAGATCTTTGGTGCAAAATTATAATTTTTTACATTAACATTAATGAAAAAAATATATCTTTAAACTTATAAGAGAAAAATTTTAGAAAGGACTTAATTTAAATGAGTTTTCTTGCTAATATGACCAGTTTTACATATCTCAACGACATATATATATATATAAATAATATATAATATATATATATATATATATATATATATAATATATATAAATATTATATATATATATATATATATGCAAGGAAATCGCCGAGAGCATCGAAATATACACAAACACTGATCTCTGCTGAAGGAGACCACGAACCTACGAACGCTTAGGACAAGGTACGCAGTGCTTACCAATTCTACCCCACACTGGACCAATACCTTGGCGTGTAGCAATGACCTACACGTTTGATCCAAGGCAGGGTTCGCAGCTTTCAAGGGAGAAGGCTTTACAGCTTTTCATCTCTCCCCTGCACATGCCATCAGCCTTACTAAGAATTGAACAATGCCAGAAATTCGGTAGCTCATGCTACACGCCAAGGATTGTGTCCGGTGTGGGTAGATTGGTAAAGCACTGCGTACCTTTTGTCCTAAGGTTCTGCGTAGGTTCGAGTCTCCTTCGCCAGGTGATCAGTGTTTATATATATTAATATATTATATAAATATATATATAAATATATATATATATATATATATATATATATAAATATATATTTTATTTTAATATTTTTTTTTTTTTATTATCAAACCGGCCCGATTCCCACCAGGCAGGGTGGCCCGGAAAAAGAAAAACTTTTCACCATCATTCCTCCATCACTGTCTTGCCATAAGGGGTGCTTTACACTACAGTTTTCAAAACTGCAACATTAACACCCCTCCTTCAAGTGCAGGCACTGAACTTCCCATTCTCCCAGAACATCAAGTCCGGGCCTGCCGGTTTTCCCTGAAATCCCTTCATAAATTTACTTTGCTCACACTCCAACAGCACGTCAAGTATTAAAAACCATTTGTCTCCATATATATATATATATTATATATATATATATATATATATTATTTATATATATATAATAAAGCAAATATCGCAAACCAAGCGATACAAGATGCTAAACAACCACGGGGAGAGTAGAATGATAGCTCTAGGCCTTTCGTGTTGCAATCAACACATCAGGAGCTTGCAAAATTGCAGAAAAGAGCCAGACGCATGAATATCATAGCATTAGCAAAATCCCACAAACATTCATATTGTAACCTAAACGAAATTAACGTGGCAATAATAATAAATTCAGTCATATTCAGCTATGACAACAATAACTTTAAATACGTATATAAATATTGTAAAGTTATTGTTGTCATAAGGGAATATGACTGAATTTATTATTATTGCTAAGTTAATTTCAATACAGCTCTGCTTTTTACCTGTTATTTTTTGGGCTATCCTACGTAGTTTACACTATGTGTGATAATTGTACTTATGTGCACCTGGAGTTTACCTGGACCTGTGCCTAAATCTTACTTAATTACTTACACAGTATATACTAAAACATTCTTAACAATTCGCAAAATTATTTACAAACATTATCTCTCAGTCCACAGCAGGATTCGAACCTGGACACTCGGCATCAAAGTGCACAGTACTTTAGCCAGACTGGGTACTTTGATGCAGATTGCACAGATTCGAATCCTAGTTTGAACTGGTGTGGCCTGGTGGCTAAAGCTCTGACTTCACACGGCGAAGTCTGGGTTCGATTTCCAGCGAGGGTAGAAACACTGGACCTGTTTCTTTACACCTGTTGTCTATGAGACCCATCAGTAAAATGGGAACCTGGAGTTAGTCGACTGGTTTGGGTCGCATCCCGGGACAAAACTGATCTAATTTGCCCGAAATGCTCAGCATAACAAGTGGCTTTCTGCGTAGTAGCATGTCATTGATGCCAGCTAGGCCTGTGTACCTTGTTTATGTACTTGTAGAAATAGATATTATTATTATTATTATTATTATTATTATTATTATTATTATTATTATTATTATTATTATTATTATTATTATTATTATTATTATTATTATTATTATATTAGTGCTTGAAGATTAAAAAAACGAGTTATCCCCTGAAAATTACTTTCTTCGTAGAAAACTAAGTCAACTATTTTATGTAGAAAATTGTAAATATTTTTTATGGTAAACTTAAATATAATAGTTTAATTTCTGATAATTTCTTATAAGAGTTAGTAAGTACTTCATCTCAGTTCTTAATTTACATAGTTCCTATATTATACAACGGTAATTACAGTGCATATAAGAAAGTCGGATTACACCCTGAATAATTATAAACTGTGTGGTCCTTATACAAAAGGGGCATTGTGTGGTAACGTAGTTTACAGACATCGGGCTTCATCGCTTCAGTCCCCTCTTTTTAAAATTTTTTTTTCACTAAAACTCTAACTAGCAAGGCTCTGAGAAAAATAGAGTGTATTAAAGAGACTTAAAGTACATTATATTTGTGTGCGTTTTGCAGGCTTCCGCATGTACAGTGTGCAGTGTACTCACTGATTTGTCTATGGGAATGGAGGAGAGGGTCGAGATTAGGGTCCTTCAAAATAGTCAAGTCTCTCTACCCCAGCTGTCTCTGTTCTTCCAGCCTTAGGCACACAGGCGTTAGTCGGCTGTTCAGAGATGCATCCTGTAGTAAAGAACTTGTGGAAAATTGCATTTACTTGGATGTATCATTATATACATAACAGTAAATGATAACAAAGATAATTATTATTTATCAGAGTTACATCGACAAGTAGGAATTTGAGACACCTAGGTCACAAAAAATGTCCCCCTTCGATACCTACCACTGTCATATCCACAAGTTGCTCTGGACCTATTATTAAATGAAATATACATACACCAGGAATGTTGGTAAATATATAAATTTGTGGACTGTGTATTAAAAATAATAAATGGTTATATACATATACACAATTACATAACAGAAGGAAAATATATCTTAATATCACTCACCAATTTGACTGGAGATTAATGTGTATCATACTCAGAAAACCTCACTCTAACTGAATCTATGAAAATAATGCTGGCCAGAATTACACACAAATCTAGAGAGTTTATCTGAGGTTCCTGGAGCTGTCTTGTCCAGTCGTCTGATATCTCAAGTTATGCAGGAATGCACATCCACCAATTTCGCCTCCTATTTGAGAGGTGTCAACACAATTTTAACCTCTAGAGCACGAAATATTCTTCCCATTATACCAACGTTTGTACAAAATTCAAAACCAAGATGGCGAGTGTCCTTCTGCGCAGGCGCAGATTCCCGTTTTCGATTACGTAAATTTTAAATACAGTATGGCCATCTATTTACATTTAATAACTACTGTATTTCTGGAAAATATATACAGTATTTTCCACAGAACTTAAAAGACTCAGTGGCAATGTGTCACACTGAGTCAAGTGTGTGTTCAACTTACACTGGGAAGCCTGACAACAAGAGTAGCGCGTCTATGGCAGGATTAGAAATGGAGGATCTAACCTCTACCATTCCTTCTTCACATATGTGCTCCCTCGGTCTGGTCCCTTCCAAGTCAGTCTGTCCATTGTCCTTTTTATACCCCTAAATAGATATCTCCCTCTCTGTTTACATCCCCAATGCCAACAGCCTCAAATTAACGAACGGAGGATCAAGCCTCCACCACTCTTGCTTTAAATCACCCACTCGAGTTGAATGCTTCACATCAAAAATATATACTTTAGAATAATTATGTACCTTGTTTATGTCCTTGCCTTTACAAAATCAACTTTACATCAATTCAAGATGACCTACAGAGAAACTTAGGCCCTTCACCCATTTCTTCCGTCGGCATTACAGGAACCCATACGAGGGCAACGAGTGCTTCCTGGAGGAGGTAGAGGACCCCGGCCCTGTGAGTCTGTGTGACGCACGCTACTCCCTCACCATCGTCATCTCCTACTTCGAGCAGAACGCCGATTACCAGCACTTAGACTACCTGTCAGCCGCCATGCACTCCCTGGAGCAGAAGACTCGCCCGCTGTGGCAGAAGGAGCGACGAAACCGAAGGAGACGTAGGAGGGGCTGGAAGAGCAGCCCACCTGTCAACCTTCCCAAAAGCTAGGCGCTAAAATAATTATTAAAGTCGCTGGCGTTGTTATGACATGTTATTCCCGTGCTGAGTGTTAAGGTTGGGATTACCGTAAGTTATATTAGTGTTTTTTTTTTCTCTCTTCTAGCCTAGTTAAGGATTCTTCCGAACATTCAGACTCTAAGTTATTATTTAATATCTAAACAGTCTTATCACTGCAAAATAAAACTTCCAGTATATGTGGCAGTTATACTCTGAGGTTCGTCCATCAAATTAACTGTTCCTCTTACAAATTAATATTCTCAGAGAAATCCGATAATTCCTTTTCTTATTGTTTTCGTTTTATAATACAATACAATTACAGGAACGTTGTCATATTTACCTTGATTAATGTGATTTATAATAAATTTTAGGAAAGATCACCGCATTTCTGTAACCTGTTTAAACCTAATGTATAGCGTATATAACGACATTTTCTTAAATCTATAAATGACGTGGAAACAACTGTTTACCCCCTCCCCCTCCCCAATTATAAGCCACGCTTTATGGAGTGGGTTTACGTGTTTACAAACACTCATTTTTTACATTACAAATATGTTTATTTACCGTGACTAAAATTAAGACTGTTAAGGTTAATCCAATTTTCATTAAATTTTCTTATCTGGATGGGAAAAATGTGAACAGTGAGAAACAGTGAAAAACAATGCACAGCAGAAATAGTTATCCCAATACAAAAGAAAATCGCTCACATATTGGCAAGAAATTTGGTAAAATGTTTACTAAGAACATAACAAGTGGTTGAACAAAAAGGAGAGACAAAAAGGTATTATATACAATTCTTGTACTACTACTACTACTACTACTACTACCACCTCTTCCTGCCTATATATAACCGTCCTGCTCCACCTCTGTTAGTGTGACTTTGTCAATGGTCGAAGTCGGATCGAAACGTCGTCGTAAGCTTCTCTCTTTTATGTGCGGGTTATTTGTGTATAGGCGTAAGCTTCATCTATATCTTTGATAGCAATAGCCGGAACGCGGGAAATTAAATGAACGAACGAATTTTAATAAATACATGTTCAAAACAGGAGAGCGAGGGTAGAGATGAGGACGGACCGGCGAGTTCGACAATATTTCTCTAATTAATAGTAGCCGATAGAAATATTATAGACGAATTCTGTACTACAAGGTAAGTGATAAGGAAATACATCTAGAAAGGTCCAGATAGCTAGAGAAATCGAAAAATTCGAATGGAATGGAAGAAAATCGTGACGGGAACAAAAATGGATACCATGTGCACTTCAATAATTAATGTTAGCTTCCCAGTGTGCATTAACCCCCACACAACAGATAAGACTGAAAGAATTTTCTATGCATTCTGTTTGCGTGAGGTATTGGGACATATCACCAGTATAATAGATTGGTAAGTGTAATAATATATGTTCCTAATATGAAATAATATGATTCACAATTGTAACCTAGTAGACAAAACAAAATACTGCAATAATTCTTCATAAATATGCAGTCCACTAAATAGTCAGTTTTTTTAGTGGCGTAAATTTTCATAATAAATGTACAGGAGCCATATGTTCGTAATCCAGGGTCCCGGAGCTAGTCTGGGAGCTTCAGACGGTGGGCAGTGAAGGAGGGAAATTATGTGCGACACCAGTGTTCCTCAAGTCACATGAGCTTCCAAAATACATTAACTTCAGTAAGTTACAACTTGTGTTCGATGTATTCTGTATTCCCCCAGAGTGTAGGTGGAAGGTTAATTCCAGATTGTGTTCTCGTGAAAATCCCCCATATATTAATAATAATAATAATAAAATTTATTTACTACAAGTACATGTACATGGTATACAGTCCTAGCTGACAACAATGACATACTACTACATAGAAAGCCACTTGTTATGCTGAACATCTCGGGCAAATTAGGTCAGTGTCCCAGGATGCGACCCACACCAGTCGACTAACACCCAGGTACCCATTTTACTGATGGGGAACATAGACAACAGGTGGAAAGAAACACGTCCAATGTTTCTACTCTGGCTGGGAATCGAACCCAGGCCCTCGCCGTGTGAAGTGAGAGCGTTAACCATTTATTTCTTGACATTTATTTCTTGACATTTAGAAAAATTTGGTATGCCAATGATTCGTTTATTTCAAGAGAGTGTTAGGTTCACTTCACCTCGTATGAAGAATCTTGATAGTTTCCGGACAAAATTAATTATGTGAGTTTCAATTTGCATTAGCTGTAAGAGCCCATTCATTCCAAGAATGGGACTTGAGCTCCCCTTTCTTGGATGGAAACTGAATGCCTCCCATTCCAAGGCTCAATATGATCCCTACAGGTTTAGTGCTTTCCCACGAATAAAAATTAAATAATGTATTCCAGAGCTCAAAACATTTTAAGTTTAGCTAATATATATATATATATATATATATATATATATATATATATATATATATATATATATATATATATATATATATATATATATATATATATATATTAAATATATATATATATATATTATTATATATATATTATATATTAATATATTTATTATATCACACTGGCCGATTCCCACCAAGGCAGGGTGGCCCGAAAAAAGAAAAACTTTCACCATCATTCACTCCATCACTGTCTTGCCAGAAGGGTGCTTTACACTACAGTTTTTAAACTGCAACATTAACACCCCTCCTTCAGAGTGCAGGCACTGTATTTCCCATCTCCAGGACTCAAGTCCGGCCTGCCGGTTTCCCTGAACCCCTTCATAAATGTTACTTTGCTCACACTCCAACAGCACGTCAAGTATTAAAAACCATTTGTCTCCATTCACTCCTATCAAACACGCTCATGCATGCCTGCTGGAAGCCAAGCCCCTAGCACACAAAACCTCCCTCTACCCTCCCTCCACCTTTCCTAGCCGACCCTACCGCCTTCTTCCACTACAGACTGATACACTCTTGAAGTCCATTCTGTTTCGCTCCATTCTCTCTACAGTCCGAACCACCTCAACAATCCTATATATAATTATATATATATATATATATATATATATATATATATATATATATATATATATAATATATATATATATATATATATATATATATATATATATATATATAATATATATTAAAGTATATATATATGGCATATATAGATATTATATTATATATATAATATATATTTTAGTACTATATTATATATAAACACTGCACTTAGTATAATCTGGGTCTGATCTGATTTATATATTAAAAGTTTATGTGGTGTTTAGGTCAATTACGAACGTATGATAAATTTGAAGGGTTTATTATCGGCTCTAAAAAGACTAGAAATTATGTTGAGTCAATTGCAATTTATAATTTATTTTTATTTTCTTTAGATTATTTGCTAATATTTAGGTACAGTACTAGTCTTTCCAAGCCTACCGTTTTGTAAAAATAAATGACATCTTTTTTTTATTTTTTTTAATGCCTTTCATTCTTCTAATTTGCCCCGGTAGTGTAATTCTTTCTTTTTTAAAACAAAGACAAATACAGAAATGCTTTAAGTAGGTCCCCTTTGCTCTCTGGGCCGTCGTACCACACCCAACCATTCCCAGACGAGCGTCATGCCTGGGTTGACACTCCCACCTTTTTTTATTTTTATCCTCAAATTCGTGTTTTTCCAACAGTTGTGTGTGGAAACCCTTTTGAAAGGGTCTCAGGATATTACTTTCTCGTATTTTTCGAAGTTTTTAAAATGGTTTTCGCATGCTTTTAAGTGCTGCCAAATAACTGGTAGTTTTAAATGCTGCCAGCAGACTGGTAGTGTTAATTTCTGCCAGCAGATCTGGTGTTTTAAGTGCTCCAGCAGATCGGTAGTTTTAAGTGCTGCCAGCAGATCTGGTATGGTTTAAGTGCTGCCACAATCGGGTATTTAAGTGCGCCAGCAGATCGGGTAGGTTTTAGGGGAAAAATTGCATTAACGAATGTATCATTATTACATAAAAGTAAATGAACAAAGATAATTTTTATTTATTAGTTAACAATAGGAATTTGGACACCTGGTCGAAAAAAAATTCCCCCCTTCGATCCCTACCATGTCATATCCAAAAGTTGTTGGGACCTATTAATTAAACGAAATATACATACACCAGGAATACGGGTAAATATAAAATTTGGGGATGTATATTAAAAAAAATAAATGGAATATTACACATTACAAAACAAAGGAAAATATACTTAATATCACTCACCAATTTGACTGGAGATTAATGTGTATCATACTCAAAAAACCTCACTCTAACAAAATCTATAAAATAATACTGGCCAAATTACACACAAATCTAGAGAGCTTATCTAGGTTCCGGGAGAGGTTAGTCCAGTCGCCTAAATATCTCAAGTTATGCGGGAACATATCCCCAATTTCCCCTCCTATTAGGGGTGTCAGCACAATTTTAACCTCTAAGCACGAAAAATTCTTCCCCATTCACCAACGTTTCTAATACAAATTTCAAAACCAAGATGGCGAGTCCCCTCCTAGACGCAGGTTTTCCGTTTTCTATGACAAATATTTTTTAAATACAGTATGGGCCATCTATTTACCTAAAAATTACCGTATTTTCCGGGAAAATATATACATTTTTTCCCACTGCCGGCCCGGGCCGAGTTTTTTCAAAAAACGACTCAATTGCTCATTTGAAAAGGGTGGAGGACGGGTACTAAGGATCTGGCATCCACAGGCGACATATTACACAAGATTTAATCCCCCTTTTTACATTTTGCCGCCTGGGGGAATCCAGAAATTTTCCCCTAATAAAATTTTAAAGGTATCTTGTCCCCCAAAAAAACCAAATTACATTTTTATGGGCATTTAGCAAAATTTAAAATTTGTTAGATGACGAGTTTTTGGCAGAAAGATAGGGTGTTTGCATAATCACCAAATTCACATTTTTAACCTACTCTGCACCTAATTACAATTTTTCTCTAAATACAGCCCCAATTTTCTCTTTATGGAACCTTTCACAATTTTTTTTTCCAACATCAATTCAATTTCACTTCCATAAATTTCCTCCTGTACCCTCTTACCCATATTCAAGAGGATTGAAAAATTAAATAAAAATTTTCATCTTTTTTAGAAATTTAAACCCCAAACTTAGTTACATTGATTATTTTGGGGTAAAGAAGATACCTATTTATACAATGGCAAAGGAAGGACAAACTATTGGGGCGGTGGGGACAGAATTTCAACAGAGCAATATACGCCCTTTGTACAGGGCCAATTTCTTCATTTACCAAACCCAAATCGGTCCTTAAACCATGATACAGCATTTTTAAATTAGCATAAGGGAAACCCCGAAACAAAAATCACTGGATCCCTCACCAGGTATAAAAATTTAAAAGTTAAAATACCCGACCCAAACTTTTTACTTCTCTTTCTCTGATTTTAAATTTTGCGACTCTGTTTTGTACTACACAATTTTTCTGTTTCCTTACGAACCATTTTAAGGATACCTCATTTTTCAGACCAAATTACAGTGTTGTAATATTTATCCATAACTTATTTCTTATATAATTAGCTAATTTGACACCTACATAAATGGCTGTTTAAATTCCAACTGAGGTAAGGTACGTGATTTAACGGAACACTTTAGCCTTAGACATAACAAGAAAATAACACTATTACTTAAGGTAAGCAACTGCTCCCTTGCCAATTTTTAAGCACACAAAAAAAGTGGAGTACATTTTTTTTCATTTGGATTGCCACCTGGGGTGGGGAAACCCCAAAATTGGAATTTTTTCAAATCACCAAATTAAATTTATCCCCCTGTTAATGAATTCCTCAGGGAGAATTTTCACCCAACACATTTAAGTTTCCATGCTTCCTGAATTAATAAATTTTCCCCCTTAAGTAAGGGTACCAAACCTAGTGGATCAAACATTTGAAACTTCAGCAAGCAAAAACCCCTTAGTTAATTTTTTTGGGCATACTGTAATTAATTTGTTTTAACATTAAAAAATCTCTCTCAGTTCCCAATTTAAAAAAAATACATTTCTACATTTTGGTACTTCATCTCCAGGGGAATTTTTATTTTGGGCCTTTAATTTTGGGCAAATTACTATTCCATTCCTCAAGGATATTTGCACTTTGCGTTATTTTATTTGCCTCTCCATAAATCATTAACAGTTCCTCTTCAGTTGACGTCCCACCCCCCCAGGAAAATTGTCCACATAAAATTTTTTGCTCATTTCTTTTCTCAATGGACTTTCCATCGTTTAAGGTGTCATTTATCGTACTTTAAGTGGAACGACTGGATGTACACCAAAAAATACGCCCCTAAAGCAAAAATTTTCAAGAGCTAAGGGGTCACTAGGATTTTCAGGGCCCTAAGAAGCGGGGACAACCCAGCACCTCTTGTAAACCCGTCTTAGGAAAGCTTTATTATGTCAAACGTAAAGGCAAGGCTTCCTCTAAAATTTTAAAAATAACTGATAATTTTTCCCCTCAAAGACGGACCCGTCATCAACTCATTTAAACTATACATTTTTGTTACTCCTGGGACACAATTAAACACAACCCTTAAAGGAGTGGTCTTAGAATCCTTCTTCCTCCCTGATGGGGGCAAATATGACCATAAATTTGGGTTGCTCAGGAGGTACCTCTTCTATAAATTTATTTAAATTTAAAGTTCACAATTATATCATTTCAGTTTAACAATTCTGGTGTCTTACTCAGTTCGCGGAGCTGAGCCTTTAACTGTCCATATGCCATTCTGTAATTAGTGGGCAATTCTGGATGGTTCAGTCTCCACGGAAGTCGCACCCACTATTGTCCAGATTCAAATTTTACATCTCTCAGGTATTGCTCCTGAGTAAAAGAATCGTTTGGACTTTCTTCATTTACATTTATTCCAATGCTGTCTAATTCCCACAATTTATGCACTGGCTCAACACCATCCTCTATGGAAGAATATACTGGGGTACGATTTCATGAGTAAGACACACAGTTATGGTATTTGTAGTTTCCTCTAGTCATGAATTATTATTACGAGGAATCCTACCATACATTACATGGCCTCCTGCAGTCTTCAAAAGGGTAACACCACATTTCTTTATCATACCCTTTACAAAGGAGGCATAATAGTCACTACCTATCAAAATATTTATTGGGCCTACAGAATCATCACTTACCCCAGAAGGTGCTAAATTTACATTATGTGAAAGTCTTTCTGTAGCTTTACTAAGCCCTACTGTAGATATTTTCTCTGAAAGTCTATCTACAATTACTGCATTAACACGTTTTTTTCTCATTGCCCAACCTGACAGTTACATAAACAGTGTCATACAATTGAGCCCTTTTATCCGAGAGAAAACCAGACAATTTTAAAGTTGTGGGATCTCCCATCTGTACTTTCATACCATCAAGACATTTATGTTTTATGAAATTACGCTGGGATCCCTGGTCCAATAATGCAGTTACATTTTTTTTATTTATGCCTTTTATCATCAATTTTTACCTGTAACACAGGTAAGGCTACTTCAGTAAAACCATCATTATTAACATTAGCAGCAATTTTTACATTAGCTACTGTTGTGTCAGGATTGTCAACATTATCATTATTATCAACATTATCATATAGACCCTTACACATGACTATATGGTGTCTTCCTTTGTGACATTGATAACAGAAGTTTAATTTGGCATAACAATCCTTTACATTGTGATTACCTAAACATCTGATACATCTGTGAAGTTCCTCAAATCTTTCAACTTTATCATTCCATGAATTGTATGCATTGCAATTCTTAGAAGAATGAGTACCCTTGCAAAAAATACAATCTCTCTTTTCTTTGACTGGTTTCTTATTAACTGGGCTACTCTTAGGAGGGTACTTATTCTTCTTACCTTGTGGACAATCATTATTTCTGATTCTTGCTACTTGATATGCATCTATGCAACTATTTTTAGGAAATGAATTTTGATTATTACCACTGGGATAATTTTTCCCTTTGTGAAACTTGACAGAGTTATCATGTGTTGCATCTTTAAAATGAGTTAGTTGGCTGGTCTGCAACTGAACAATTAATCTTGTAGAACCCTAGTCTTAATTCCTTCCTCCAGACAAAAGTACACCCTTGTGATATTGTATGAGATCCATCCAAGTGTTTACAACTTATTTTATCTCTACCATGGTACTCAATAACCAGTGCGGGGATGGCCGGTCTGGTGTATATTTATTACCTAAAGTTTTGAGAGTGCTCTCACAGTTTAACTCTAAACTGCTGAAACCTTTGTAAGTGTGATCTGGAGATTTTACAATTAACAATGATATCACAGATCCAACCAACTTTGTTCTATATTACCATAAGTACCTTCAACAGTCACTGCTTCCCTTGTAAAGAGTCATCTACATTGGGAAGCTTGGTATGAGTATGTGAGCATCTCTTACCTGTCCTTTGAGTAAAATAATTTAGTTACACCGGCTAGGTCACTCCTGTCAGCACCAGCATGCTTTAAAAATTGACCAAAAATCCTCCCAGTTTTCTCCAGGATTAAACACAGTCAAACAAAATTCCTGGGAGTTGTGCAAAGACATATTATTTGTTGAGCAGACAGATTAACTGCCGGTTTATTAGCACATTTTAATTATTCAAATCCTGACATTTACAAGAAAGATATCGTTTCCTCAAATTCTTAATACTGATTAAAATCCTAAGACTACTTCAGTCTTTCTACACAGTTTTAATAATAATCTCCTTCATATTTGTTGTTAATAATAATTGGTAAATGAATCATATCTATTACCTAAAGCATCTAAATACAATTTTTAAATCTATCAGTATTCACATTTCTTGATTCATTAATTCCAAACATTTATTGTATGCTTTTGTTGGCAAGACCCTTTCTAGCTTGCAGTGATGCTTTTTTTGCTCTATATTCCATATGTTTGTCTTCTACATTAATTTCCTCATTTTCAGCAATGATGCAATGTATTAAATTCAACCCAATTAATAACACTGATTACAACTCACAACACTGACACAACTTACCTTTGAATAAATCCCAGCTACTTGAGCTCAGCAATTACATGTAAAAAATTATAATATAAATTTTAAATGTACATTAATACATACCTTTAGCCAGCCTTGACTTATCAAAATTAATATTATACAAATTAATAAATCCTTGCCAGAATTTGGCATAGCAAAATTAATATTATACACATTAATATTAGTTACACTTGGCTTATCAATTACACATACACTGATATAATCTTGGCCGGAATTATCTTATCAAATTAATATTATACAAATACATTAATATAAATCCTAGCCACTTTGCCTTTGCAAAATTAATATACACATTAATATAATTAGCTACACTTGGCTTATCAAATTAATATTGTAATAATTATAATCCACTACACATTAAGTAAATTTGTGAACTTAATATCCACTTCCTGTCATTTCACATACAATTATTAAGTAATTAACTAATTAATGACTTCACTAATTGCTTCAGGTTCAAGAAGGACCAACGGGCAAATTAAATGTGGAAAATTGCATTTAGCTGAATGTATCATTATTTATCAGTTAGACAAGTAGGAATTTGGGACACCTAGGTCGAAATAATGTCCCCCTTCGATACCTACCACTGTCATATTCACAAGTTTGCTCTTGACCTCTTAATTAAATGAAATATACATACACCAGGCAACTGGTAAATATATAAATTTGTGGACTGTATATTAAAAATAATAAATGGTTATATATATATACACAATTACATAACAGAAGGAAAATATTCTTAATATCACTCAACCAATTTGAACTTGGAGATAATGTGTATCATACTCCAGAAAACCTCACTCCCTAAATCTATGAAATAATGCTGGCCAGAATACACACAAATCTTGAGAGCTTACCTGAGGGTCTGGTAGAGGTCTTGTCCAGTCGCCAGATATCTCAAGTTTATTGCAAGGAATGCATATCCACCAAATTTTTCGTTCGCCTCCTATTTGAGCGGTGTCAGCACAATTTAACCTCTAGAGCACGAAAAATTCTTCCCCATTCACCAACGTTTCTAATACAAATTTCAAAACCAAGATGGCGAGTCCCCTGCCCAGACGCAGGCTTTCCGTTTTCTATGACAAATATTATTAAATACAGTATAGCCATCTATTTACCTATAAATTACCGTATTTCCGGAAAATATATACAGTATTTTCCACATGTTAAGTGCTGCCAGCAGATCTGGTAGTGTTAAGTGCTGCCAGCAGATATGGTAGTGTTAAGTGCTGCCAGCAGATCTGGTAGTGTTAAGTGCTGCCAGTAGATCTGGTAGTGTTAACTGCTGCCAGCAGATCTTGTAGTGTTAAGTGCTGCCAGCAGATCTGGTAGTGTTAAGTGCTGCCAGCAGATCTGTTAGTGTTAAGTGCTACTAGCAGATCTGGTAGTGTTAAGTGCTGCCCGAGCAG
This sequence comes from Cherax quadricarinatus, assembly GCF_026875155.1. Taxonomy (NCBI): domain Eukaryota; kingdom Metazoa; phylum Arthropoda; class Malacostraca; order Decapoda; family Parastacidae; genus Cherax; species Cherax quadricarinatus. Next base: position 45,959,041 of record NC_069402.1, read on the forward strand.
ATCTCTGGTAGTGTTAAGTGCCTGCAGCAGATCTGTAGTGTCAGTGCTGCCAGCCGATCTGGTATGTTAAGTGCTGCCAGCAGATCTTGTAGTGTTAAGTGCTGCCAGCAGATGTGGTAGTGTTAATCTCAGTAGTAGTACCAGTTCCTAGTAACCAGTTAGCCAGTGCAACAGAGTTTGATCCTCCCAGAGACGACACCCATTCTGCATATATCAATCTCACCCTAGCAGAGTTGGGGTTAAGATGTAAATAACCTGTAATTGTAAATTAGACAAAACAATTTACTCAGAGTAAAGAAAACACTTTACGTTAAAAAAGGAATTGAAATTACACTAAGAGTGAATTTGTTCAGAGAAATATGAAAAATATGAATAAACATAAAACAAGAAACAAAACTGGGAAGTGGGTAACACATACAAGTGGCTGGTCACAACACTTACAATTGGCGGGGCACACAACACTATACAAGTGGCGGGGGGGCAACACAACACTTACAAGTGGCGAGGGCACACAACATATTCACTTATTCATTTTTTTAGTATATACCTTACAACAAAATCTTGCTGTGACAGAATACGACAAAATGCTGGCAAAAATAATAGTACACAAGTCTGCGAAAAGATCAGGGAATGAACACTGCTTGTATAGAAAAAAAAACACATAGAAGATAAATGGATAAATTTAGTATACTGGGGTGAATATCACTGGCATGAACTACAATGACAAATACGGAGAATACAATCTGAATAGAATACAAAAAAAATGAATGAATAACTTCACAGCAAGTGACTGACTGGTACACTACACAATAATGGCTTACTACAGACAGATTAGCCATAAAAAAAAAATACACCATAAAAAAAAAAAATATGAGATGAAGATAACACAGAAAACCAATATTGCAAAAATAAGTGAGTCAAAGACACACTGAGTCTACAACTGAAAACACAAGGCTTAGAGTAACACAAGAAATTCACTGTAACTTTTCACACACGCAAATGTCTTAAATGCAGAAAATGTCTCCAGAAAATGACACTGGGGGGGGGGGAAGTCTGGAGTAGAAGACGGGATGAGTGATGAGGAGAAGACGTCCTGTGCGGAGGAAATGCGCTTTCTAGGTGAACTCACATAACTGGCTTTATCGTTGGCGCCAGCTACAATCTCTTGACCAATTATGTGAGCCAAAGCAGTACTAGGATCCGGTACAAGGGTGAAAAAAGAAAAACCCCACAGGTAGATGAGGTGGGTGGCGGGTGGTGGTGGTGATTGGGTGGTGGTTGTGGTGGTGGGGGCAGCGGAACAAGCTGGCCCTGTGCGCTCTCACTGCCACGCACTTCTCACCACGCACAAGGTGGCTTAACTAAATCACAATGCCACACGGATGATGAAGACCACTCTTACCAGCATCCAAGCACAAGCGATATATGAGACAATACTTCAGAGGAACTTGCGTGGCTTACCTCTCTCTCTCAGCTGGGTTAGGAAGCTGGGCTGGCTGACTGGCTTAACCCACGAGAATGGCTGACTGGAAGACGTGTAACGATGCACACAGCAATGAAGGAGCAGCTGGATGACAGGAGACAGGCTGGATGGTAGGCTGAGACAGGCTGACTAGCGTTCACTTCCACAGTCTGGCTTATTGACTGGCTTAATTGCAAAATCCGGGTCAACCCCTCGGAGATTGAAGCAATTAGCACACGAACTAAGCCAGGAAGCTTGAAAAACGGCTGCAACAGGCTTGCAGGCTGGAGTACACAGGGTGGTGTGGTGAGGGTAAGCTGCTAGCTGGAGGTGGCTGAGACGGTTCATCTCTGACCTGCCGGGACCCCACAAACAGTCTTCTAACGTCTGAAATACCCTTAAATCCACGCCCACACCGGTGCCACCATTTGTCAAGTGGCTTTTCGATAACGTGAATGGGGTAAGAATACTCACGTAGGCTGGTAGTACGTATATTATAACAGAAAGTATGGGAAAGCACCAAGAGCCGACCTGCCTCTCTCTGCTACCTATCTTCGACTAACCCACAAGTGCCTACGGGTGAGGGTGTTTGAAATCCTGCTATGGTCAGCAGAAATATGAATAACAGTGATTCACACAGACAGTTGGTAGTGAGTCATCTACTGGCACACTGGTTACTGGTAACTGGTTACTAGGAACTGGTACTACTACTGAGATTAAGTGCTGCAAGTAGATCTGGTAGTGTTAAGTGCTGCCAGCAGATCTAGTAGTGTTAAGTGCTGCCAGCAGAACTGGTAGTGTTAAGTGCTACCAGCAGATGTGGTAGTGTTAAGTGCTGCCAGCAGATCTGGTAGTGTTAAGTGCTGCCAGCAGATCTGGTAGTGTTAAGTGCTGCCAGCACATCTGGTAGTATTAAGTGCTGCCAGCAGATCTGGCAGTGTTAAGTGCTGCAAGCAGATCTGGTAGTGTCAAGTGCTGCCACAGATCTGGTATGTTAAGTGCTGCCAGCAGTTTGGGTATGTTAAGTGCTGCCAGCAGATCTGGTAGTGTCAAGTGCTGCCAGCAGATCTGGTAGTGTTAAGTGCTCCCCAGCAGATTGGTGTATTAAGTGCTGCCGAGATCTGGTAGTTTTAAAGTGCTGCCAGCAGATCGGGTATGTTAAGTGCTGCAGCAGATCTGGTAGTGTAAAGTGCTGGCCAGCAGATCTGGTAGTGTTAAGTGCTGCCAGCAGATCGGGTTTCGTATTAAGTGTTTCCAGCAGATGTTTTAGTGTTAAGTGCTGCCAGCAGATCTGGTAGTGTTAAGTGCTGCCAGCAGATCTGGTAGTGTCAAGTGCTGCCAGCAGATCTGGTAGTGTTAAGTGCTGCCAGCAGATCTGGTCGTATTAAGTGCTTCCAGCAGATGTGTTAGTTTTAAAGGGTGCTGCCAGCAGATCTGGTAGTGTTAAGTGCTGCCAGCAGATGTGTTAGTGTTAAGTGCTGCCAGCAGATCTGGTAGTGTCAAGTGCTGCCAGCAGATCTGGTAGTGTTAAGTGCTGCCAGCAGATCTGGTCGTATTAAGTGCTTCCAGCAGATGTGTTAGTGTTAAGTGCTGCCAGCAGATCTGGTAGTGTTAAGTGCTGCCAGCAGATGTGTTAGTGTTAAGTGCTGCCAGCAGATCTGGTAGTGTCAAGTGCTGCCAGCAGATCTGGTAGTGTTAAGTGCTGCCAGCAGATCTGGTCGTATTAAGTGCTTCCAGCAGATGTGTTAGTGTTAAGTGCTGCCAGCAGATCTGGTCGTATTAAGTGCTTCCAGCAGATGTGTTAGTGTTAAGTGCTGCCAGCAGATCTGGTCGTATTAAGTGCTTCCAGCAGATGTGTTAGTGTTAAGTGCTGCCAGCAGATCTGGTAGTGTCAAGTGCTGCCAGCAGATCTGGTAGTGTCAAGTGCTGCCAGCAGATCTGGTAGTGTTAAGTGCTGCCAGCAGATCTGGTGTGTCAAGTGCTGCCAGCAAAATCTGGTAGTGTTAAGTGCTGCCAGCAGATTGGTCTTTATTAAGTGTTTTCCAGCAGATGTGTTAGTTTTAAAGTGCTGCCAGCAGATCTGGTAGTGTCAAGTGCTGCCAGCAGATCTGGTAGTGTCAAGTGCTGCCAGCAGATCTGGTAGTGTTAAGTGCTGCCAGCAGATCTGGTAGTGTCAAGTGCTGCCAGCAGATCTGGTAGTGTTAAGTGCTGCCAGCAGATCTGGTAGTGTTAAGTGCTGCCAGCAGATCTGGTAGTGGTTATAAGTGCTTCCCAGCAGATCTGGTAGTGTTAAGTGCTGCCACCCAGATCTGGTATGTTAAGTGCTACCAGCAATCTGGTAGTGTTAAGTGCTGCCAGCAGATCTGGTAGTGTTAAGCGCTGCCAGCAGATCTGGTAGTGTCAAGTGCTGCCAGCAGATCTGGTAGTTTTTAAGTGCTGCAGCAGATCTGGTAGTGTTAAGTGCTGCCAGCAGATCTGGTAGTGTTAATTTGCTGCCAGCAGATCTGGTATGTTAAGCGCTGCCAGCAGATCTGGTAGTGTCAAGTGTCCCAGCAGATCTGGTAGTGTTAAGTGCGCCAGCAGATCTGGTAGTGTTAAGTGCTGCCAGCAGATCTGGTAGTGTTAAGTGCTGCCAGCAGATCTGGTAGTGTTAAGTGCTGCCAGCAGATCTGGTAGTGTTAAGTGCTGCCAGCAGATCTGGTAGTGTTAAGTGCTGCCAGCAGATCTGGTAGTGTTAAGTGCTGCCAGCAGATCTGGTAGTGTTAAGTGCTACCAGCAGATCTGGTAGTGTTAAGTGCTGCCAGCAGATCTGGTAGTGTTAAGCGCTGCCAGCAGATCTGGTAGTGTCAAGTGCTGCCAGCAGATCTGGTAGTGTTAAGTGCTGCCAGCAGATCTGGTAGTGTTAAGTGCTGCCAGCAGATCTGGTAGTGTTAAGTGCTGCCAGCAGATCTGGTAGTGTTAAGTGCTACCAGCAGATTTGGTAGAGATTTAAAAAAGTACTTTAGAAAAAATTATGTGAATGTCAGGTGTGGATATTATCTGATCTTTTTTCGATGCTGTTAACTCTTTTTTTGTTGAGCATCATCAAACAACAAAATAAATTTAATACAATAATAATAATAAATAATAATATAATTAATAATAATAATAATAATAATAATGAATAATAATAATAATAATAATAATAATAAAAAATTTAAATAATAATAATAAAAATAATAATATAATAATTCAAAAGGATTGATTACATTTCGAGCCGACACAACCCAGACGGGACAAAGTGGACAGCAGAGAAAAGACAAAAAAAAAAGAATTTAAGTGATATAATTCAGCAGACAACGAGGGGGGGGGGTATGAGGGGGAAGTATGGGAGTAAGGTAATAAAATTTTCACAATAAAAGTGAAAGTAGCTAAAATAAAGAAAGCAATGAGGAGGATTCTTAGTAATTTAGAGGAAGTGACTGAAAGACTGGATACACTTGATGTTTGCGAGGTAAACTTACCGTCAACGAAGAATCTGGAAATGTTCACTGCAGGGTGGGTTGTTCTGATGTCCATGAAGGTCTCTAGATCCAAGGAATTGCATCTGCCTTCCCCCCTTCCTCAGCACAAACTTGATTGCTTCCCAGAGTCAGGCATTGTATAACCCTTGCGAGTCAAGCGCTTCCCCGTGAAAATAATGATATTAAGAACTGCCTGGAAAGGTACTAAGTTATTGAGGAATTCAGGAAGAAAGTCCCGTGTTATCCACCCCTCGTAAGTGTTACTAATTTCTCGTCATGTAGTGCCCACTTTTCATGTAGTACTCACGTTTTCCCTCATGCAGTACCTACTTCTCAAGTAATTTCTCTACCTGCAGCTGACTAACAACTCACTTCACGCCACCTGTCTTCATTTGCTATACGTACCTTCTCCCTCTTTATTCTCTGTGTTCGCACTGATGAAGCCAATTATCGTCGCAACACATTTCCCTTAGTAAATTATTAAGTGATGGCAGCACTTAACACTGCTAGATCCATTGGCAGCACTCATCACTACTTTACTTGATCTGCTGGCAGCACTTTACACTACAAGGCTCGTTGGCAGCACTTTAACTACCAGGGATGTTGGCTGCACTTACCACTACTTAACATATCCTGTGGAAGGTAAAACACCTTCCAAAGGACACCTCTTTATTCAGTAGGACTAAAGATCTCTCTTTCTGAGTCTTTCTGTCAAGTATGTTATCGCAAGATAGTCAGAACATTACTTCACATAAGATCCATTGTAAGCAGCATAATAAGCTTGCCTCATAGCTGTTTTAAACGCTTACTGTGGAGATTGCTGTGTTATTCACTCACACCCTTACTGTGACGATAGCTGTTTTATACTCTTATACCCTTGTTGTGAAGATTTATTATACATCCAAACCTTGCTATGAAGATGACGATAGCAGTATTATACTACATCCATACCTTTCTATGAAAACAGCTGTATTATACGCTAATACGCATGATTTGAAGATAGCTGTATTATGCATTCACACCCAAGTTGAGTAGATGGTTGTATTATAAGCTCATTCCCATATTGTCAAGATATATTTTACTTTGCAGACTAAAAACTTCTCTGGAAACACGTTTCGAGCTTAACAGACCGAGACGTTGTGCCAGTTAAAGGGTGTATGCACTGCTCATAACATTGTACTAAGGGCAACTCAACCATTCACTCTCATCCCGGTAGTGGAAGTTCCAAGGTCACTTTTATAGGCATGAAAAATCGCTTAATCTTTTGAGCTCCTGTTACTGTACTCTTCCGTGTGTGTGAGTGTGTGTACTCGCCTAATTGTGGTGGCAGGGGTCGATTCATAGCTCCTGGCTCAGCTTCTACACTGGTCCCTACTGGTGTGTGTGTGTGTTGACAGTAGCCCAGCTTCTAAAGGTTAACTGCGGAATTAATTTTAGTGCATTATGGAGCTGTGAAGTTGTCAGCACCAAAGGTGTATATAATTTACTATTAACTATCGTTTTTAATCGCACGTAAGACTATAGCAAAATATTAGGCGTAGAGGAATAA
>NC_069402.1:45970554-45985554 GCF_026875155.1 Cherax quadricarinatus
TGGCTGCCTTGGATCAAACGTGTAGCGCAAGCTACACGCTAAGGTATTGTCCAGTGTGGGTAGATTGGAAAAGCACTGCATACCTTGTCCTAAGGTTCGTAGGTTCGAGTCTCCTTCAGCCAGAGATCAGTGTTTATATATACATATATGTATATATATAATATATATATATATATATATATATATATATATATATATATATTATATAAATATAACATACACAACACTTATACTTCCCTGACTAGCTATTATCTGCAGCACTAACGTGCCAGCAGGAGCCAGGGGTTCTGAACCGCACAATATATCATCATAACTCAGTGTTCACGGCTGCTCAAAAGCCCTAACAAAAGCTAACTACAGGCTGGGAGTTCTATAAGGAGCAAGAGACAGGTAACCTCTACACGAGGTACAGTTTGTACACTAAATCTTGTACCCGCTTAAATCAACTCATTTTGGGCTGAACGGGTGTGTTTTTGGGGTGTGAGTTTGACCTGCCTAGCATGAGCCAGCAGGCCCACGGCAGTGGTCTATTTTTCCTATGTTCCTGTGGGTTTAGCACTTCCCCTTAAAACACTTATCCTGCTTTGGGATAACACATCAGTCACATATGTGATAATTTATGTGACACCGTCGCTCTGTCAACGATCTTGAATTAACGTGAGAAACCAACGTTCCGGGCGGCAGGTTAGTGAGATAATCTGCGCAGCTGTGTGGATGTTAGCTCACCACGGTTGTTGGTGGCAATTCATGATAAGGTAGTGAATTCCTGTAAGCATACAAGAGAATTAATTACCAGGTAAACAACGGGAGTTTGTAGGCGCCCACCACCTCTCCATGCTATTATTATTATTATTATTATTATTATTATTATTATTATTATTATTATTATTATTATTATTATTATTATTATTGCTATTATTATTATTGTTACTGTATTATATTATTATTATTATTATTATTATTATTATTATTATTATTTTATTTATTATTATTATTATTATTATTATTATTATTATTGCTGTTGTTATTATTATTATTAATTATTATTATTATTATTATTATTATTATTATTATTATTATTTAAAACCTATCCAGTGTTTGTTAACTAGTAGCATAACGTAACTGTTACTTATTGAAGACGGTGAGATGAGAGTATCACAGCCACAGTGCTGCTGACAGCACAAAACATGGGCAGCCACAGTGCTGCTGACAGCACAGAACATGGGCAGCCACAGTGCTGCTGACAGCACAGAACATGGGCAGCCACAGTGCTGCTGACAGCACAGAACATGGGCAGCCACAGTCCTGCTGACAGCGCAGAACATGGGCAGCCACAGTGCTGCTGACAGCACAGAACATGGGTAGCCACAGTGCTGCTGACAGCGCAGAACATGGGTAGCCACTGCGTAAGAGAGAGTCACTGACAGACACCATTACACGAAGGGTATGAATACCTACAAGTCAATAAATCAGAAACATGGGCCACACCTGGGTATCCTGGCTGCCTCAAGTTACTCAGGTGTTCTTCATCCATCGCATTCCTCAGAGCGACAGACACTTCTTACACGCTCTCTGCTCAAGAAAAGACACACCTTGTACTAGAAGTTTTTATTGGGACAACGTTTCGCTCTGCTAGATATTTACTACCGGAGCGATATATTATTGCAGGACAAGCTTCCTCTGTAACCTATCATCAATACTGTCAGTAGCGTTCGAACCAGCTTAAATTTTTGGTTACAAATCTCTCAGACGCCAGACAAGGGAAGATACTTTTTTAATTTATTTGACTTCGTTGACTTCTCTCCTTCCTCTAACATGATCACGCAGCTGCTTTTAATTATGTGAAATGGGAAGTTGGTATTGAGAATGAGATTTTGAAGAACTTTCTGTACATTGCTGTATGGTGAAGGGCTCTTGATCCGGGAGGTTGTTATTGCTCTCTTCCTGTGTTCTAGCACTTCGACATCTAAGCAAGGAGTCATTCATGACACTGTACACCGTGTACGTCAGGCCCATATTGGAGTATGCAGCACCGGGATGGAACCCACACCTGGTCAAACACATCACGGAATTAGAAAAGTGCTAAAGTTTGCAACAAGACTCGTCCCGGAGCTATGTCCTACAAGGAGACGTTAAGGGAAATCGACCTGACGGCAGTGAAGGATAGAAGAAATAAAGAGGACATGATAATGACATACAAAATACTGAGAGGAATTGACAAGGTGGATAGGGACGAAATGTTCCAGAGATGGGACACAGCAACAAGGGGTCACAACTGGAAGCTGAAGACTCAGATGAATCACAGGGACGTTAGGAAGTTTTTCTTCATCCATAGAGTTATCAGGGAGTTGAATAATCTGGAATCAAGGAGAGAGTTAACCTAGTGGACCAGTGAAGAAGCGGGGCCATGAGCTATGGCTCGACCCCTGCAACCACAAGCAGGTAAGAACTCACACACACACACACACACACACACACACACACGCACAAACCAGAGTCAAAGAGGGAGAGGCAATGGGAGGAGGAAAGGGCAAAATCAGTGTTTATCCATGGGCTTCGGGAGAGAGAGGAAAAGACACACATTGAAAGACGGCAGGAAGAAAGAAAGGAGATTGGGAAAATCATCACGGAAATAGGGGGAGAAGACATGGACGAGATTGTAAATTTTAAGAGAATAGGGGGGTACGTGAAGGGGAGAAACCGACCGATCAAGATGATTCTCAGGACAGAAACAGTGAGGAACAGGATCCTCCAAGAGAAACCAAGGTTGAAAAAACTCGGAAAAAGTACAAGAAGGTGTTCCTAGACAGAGACCCGAACACAAACAGAGAGACAGCAGCTGAGGGAGAGGACAAAAAAGCGAAAGGAGATAGGAAAGGGAAACAAGGATGGAACCAGCAGAGGTCAGTCAGAGCAGAACAGAGAGAAGCAAGGGCAAGCACATACACAACTATCCTCAGAACCCCACAAAACCCATCACACCATCCCAACACACTACAATCCATACCCACAGCTTCCACCCAACCCCCAATCATAGAATCCCACAGTATGCTACCAGGTCTCCCACCCCCACAGGCCCCCCAAACCACAGTACTGGAAAGGAAACTGAAGGTATGGTACACAAACGCTGATGGAATAACAAACAAGTGGGAGGAGTGGCACGAAAGAGTCAAAGAGACATTACCGGACATCATAGCACTCACAGAAACCAAGCTTACAGGTATGATAACAGCTGCCATCTTTCCAACGGGATACCAGATCCTGAGGAAAGACAGAAGGAGCAGGCAGGGTGGAGGAGTGGCAGTGCTGATCAAACACCAATGGAATTTTGATGAGCTGGAGAGAGGAGACAGCGGAGAAGAAAGTGATTACATAGCGGGAACGCTTCACTCTGGAGGTCCCAAGGTGGTAGTAGCAGTGATGTATAACCCACCACAGAACAGCAGGAGACCAGGGCAGGAGTATGACGAGAGCAATAGAGCGATGGTTGACACACTGGCTGCAGTGGCCAGAACAGCTCATGCATGCAGGGCAAAGCTCCTGATCATGGGCGACTTTAACCACAAGGAGATCGACTGGGAGAACTTGGAGCCACATGGGGGCCAAGATACATGGAGGGCTAGGATGATGGAGGTGGTACTGGAAAACTTCATGTACCAACACGTAAGGGACACTACAAGAGAGAGAGGAGAGGATGAGCCAGCAAGACTGGACTTAGTATTCACCTTGAGCAGTGCAGATATTGAGGACATCACATATGAAAGACCCCTTGGGGCCAGCGATCATGTGCTTTTGAGCTTCGAATACACAGTAGAGCTACAAGTGGAGAGGAAAGCAGGAAGGCCAGGACAAATGAAACCAAACTACAGGAAAGGGGACTACACGGGAATGAGGAACTTCCTGAACGAGGTTCAGTGGGACAGAGAACTGGCAGGGAAGCCAGTTAATGAGATGATGGAATATGTAGCAACAATGTGCAAGGAGACTGAAGAGAGGTTTGTACCCAAGGGAAACAGGAATAATGAAAAAGTCAGGATGAGCCCATGGTTCACCCAAAGGTGCAAGAGGCAAAAACCAAGTGTGCTAGGGAATGGAAGAAATATAGAAGGCAAAGGACCCAGGATAATAAGGAGAGCAGTCGTAGAGCCAGAAACGAATATGCACAGATAAGAAGGGAGGCCCAACGACAATATGAAAACGACATAGCAGCGAAAGCCAAATCTGACCCGAAGCTGTTATACAGCCACATCAGGAAGAAAACAACAGTCAAAGACCAGGTAATCAGGCTAAGGAAGGAAGGAGGAGAGACAACAAGAAATGACCGTGAAGTATGTGAGGAACTCAACAAGAGATTCAAAGAAGTGTTCACAGAGGAGACAGAAGGGGCTCCAGAGGGACAGAGAGGTGTGGCACATCACCAGGTGCTGGACACGGTACACACAACCGAGGAAGAAGTGAAGAGGCTTCTGAGTGAGCTAGATACCTCAAAGGCAATGGGGCCAGATAACATCTCTCCATGGGTCCTGAGAGAGGGAGCAGAGGCGCTATGTGTACCCTTAACAACAATATTCAATACATCTATCGAAACAGGGAGATTGCCTGAGGCATGGAAGACAGCAAATGTAGTCCCAATCTTTAAAAAAGGAGACAGACATGAAGCACTAAACAACAGACCAGTGTCACTGACATGTATAGTATGCAAAGTCATGGAGAAGATTGTCAGGAGAAGAGTAGTGGAACACCTAGAAAGGAATGATCTCATCAACAGCACCCAACATGGTTTCAGGGACGGGAAATCCTGTGTCACAAACCTACTGGAGTTCTATGACAAGGTAACAGCAATAAGACAAGAGAGAGAGGGGTGGGTGGATTGCATTTTCTTGGACTGCAAGAAGGCGTTTGACACAGTACCACACAAGAGATTAGTGCAAAAACTGGAGGACCAAGCAGGGATAACAGGGAAGGCACTACTATGGATCAGGGAATATTTGTCAGGAAGACAGAAGCGAGTAATGGTACGTGGCGAAGTGTCAGAGTGGGCACCTGTGACCAGCGGGGTCCCACAGGGGTCAGTCCTAGGACCAGTGCTGTTTCTGGTATTTGTGAACGACATGACAGAAGGAATAAACTCTGAGGTGTCACTGTTTGCAGATGACGTGAAGTTGATGAGAAGAATTCATTCGATCGAAGACCAGGCAGAACTACAAAGGGATCTGGACAGGCTGCAGACCTGGTCCAGCAATTGGCTCCTGGAGTTCAATCCCACCAAGTGCAAAGTCATGAAGATTGGGGAAGGGCAAAGAAGACCGCAGACGGAGTGCAGTCTAGGGGGCCAGAGACTACAAACCTCACTCAAGGAAAAAGATCTTGGGGTGAGTATAACACCAGGCACATCTCCTGAAGCGCACATCAACCAAATAACTGCTGCAGCATATGGGCGCCTTGAAAACCTCAGAACAGCATTCCGACATCTTAGTAAGGAGTCGTACACCGTGTACGTTAAGCCCATATTGGAGTATGCGGCACCAGTTTGGAACCCACACCTAGCCAAGCATGTAAAGAAACTAGAGAAAGTGCAAAGGTTTGCAACAAGACTAGTCCCAGAGTTAAGAGGTATGGCCTACGAGGAGAGGTTAAGGAAAATCAACCTGACGACACTGGAGGACAGGAGAGATAGGGGGGACATGATAACGACTTACAAAATACTGAGAGGAATTGACAAGGTGGACAAAGACAGGATGTTCCAGAGACTGGACACAGCAACAAGGGGACACATTTGGAAGCTGAAGGCACAGATGAATCACAGGGATGTTAGGAAGTATTTCTTCAGCCACAGAGTAGTCAGGAAGTGGAATAGTTTGGGAGGAGATGTAGTGGAGGCAGGATCCATACATAGCTTTAAGCAAAGGTACGATAAAGCTCATGGTTCAGGGAGAGTGACCTAATGGCGACCAGTGAAGAGGCGGGGCCAGGAGCTTGGACTCGACCCCTGCAACCTCAACTAGGTGAGTACAACTAGGTGAGTACACACACACACACACACACACACACACACACACACACACACACACACACACACACACACACACACACAAGAAAATACAATTACACAAATCCTCTAAACGCTCATTGGTAAAAATAAAAAGTGTCCGTCTCTGTTTCTTCACACCCCAACCCTTCAGGGCAAATATTGACACCCGAAATCAAAATGATCAAAGCATATTCGCCACCCCTTCCGCCCTATACATGCCCTTCTCCCCTCCCTCACTAGCTCTATATATATAAATACGTACACACACACACGCATGACGTCAAAGGCTTGACGTCACAGAGGGTCAACGATAAGGTAAACAAACTTTGGAGAGGTTTGCATTTGCCTCCAGAAGGATAAACTCTCACGCACCACACGGTGATTGTAAGTCAATTTAGGTTAATCTGGGTTAACTTTAGTTAGCTGGGTTAACTTAAGTTAGTTTGGGTTAACTTAAGTTAGTCTAAGTTTGCACGAAGAATGATTATAATAATGGAGTATAATATCGGCAAGTTGATGAATGAGGTACCAGGAGCTGTGAACCCGGGCCAGGAGCTGTGAATCGTCCCCCTGCAACCAAAAATAGGTAAGTAAATATGTCCAGTATGACCTGGGTTAGGAAGGTTAAGGAGGTGAAGGAGGACGAGGAAGAGGAAGAACCAGCAGCAGGAGGAGAGCATACGTTAGGGATAGAGAGATCAGGAGGAAGATGAGAAAGAAGAGAATGAGGAAAGTATGAAAGAAGAGAAAGAAGAGGGCTGGTGTAGGTGGAACAGTAGTGGAATCAACAGCAGGAAGCAGAAGCAGCCGCCCAATGCAGCATCAGCAAAAAAAAAGCATCGGATCCAGTAACAGCAGCAACTACAGCAACATAAGTAGCAGCAATAGCATGAGCAACAATAAAGTACAAGTAGCATCAAACAGTAATAGCAGAAATATTAGAAGGAACATTAACAGCTGCAGTAGCAACAAGAGGAGACGCACAAAGGAGTAGTAGCAACGTTAATACCAACAGTACCAGCAGAACCAGGAGCAACAGTGGCAGGAAGAACAGGAAGGGAACGGGAAGAAAAATGAAAAGGAGGGGAACGAGAAGATGAAGGGGGAGGAGGAAGAGGACAGGGAGGAGGGGTAAGAAAGGGATGAGGCGTGGCGATGATGGAGGAGGAAGAGGAGGAGGAGAAGGAGTGCAGCTGCTTCAGTTCTAACCATTATCATCACTGCAATAACTATGAGTGTGTGTGAGGTCATCGTGGCCGCACTGAGGCTCAGCCGCGGCCGCGCAGTTAAAATTTTTATACCACATCTAACTTCCCTAACAGATGCATGGACGCCAGATGCAACTGTCTGCCACACTGGACGAGAGATATAGCCGTCTGCCACACTGGACGCCGGATGTAACTGTCTGCCACACTGGACGAGAGATATAGCCGTCTGCCACACTGGACGCCGGATGTAACTGTCTGCCACACTGGACGCCGGATGTAACTGTCTGCCACACTGGACGCCGGATGTAACTGTCTGCCACACTGGACGAGAGATGCAGCTGTCTGCCACACTTACTTCTGACACAGTTGTATTGGTTTTCAGAACTGAAGATTATCATCTACTGTACGTGGTTCATAAAGGCTGTATTGTACGTGAGTTATAAAAGCTTACTGTACGTAGGTTATTAAGACTGTACTGTACCTGGGATGTACGTATTGTACGTGTGTTTAAGGCTGTGTTTCTCCTGTGCATTTAATTCAAGCATTTCTGAATACTTAAAATTAGGGTTTAAGTAGATTCAGTGTGTATACTCTGAGTGCTGTATGCTGAGTGTTGTATGCTGAGTGTTGTATGCTGAGTGTTGTATGCTGAGTGTTGTATGCTGAGTGCTGTATGCTGAGTGTTGTATGCTGAGTGCCGTATGCTGAGTGTTGTATGCTGAGTGCCGTATGCTGAGTGTTGTATGCTGAGTGTTGTATGCTAAGTGCTGCATGCTGAGGCATATACTTCTCTTGGTTTATATGTTCTTAGAAATATTTCTCAATGTATATGCACCGAGATATACCCATCCAAGTTATATACAGCAAGGGATATCTCTTGGTGTATACCCTGCGAAGAATACATCTCACAGTGTATGTGCTCCAGATATATACCTCTCGGTGCATGTACACAGACATATAGACTTCGTGTTTCAAATACACTGAAAGATATTCACTTCTCGATGTATTCTTATCCCGGTGTCTTCCCTTCGAGGAGTTTCCTCGATACCAGTGACGATTCTTGGTCCAAGGAAATGGAGCTAACCTTTCCTCCTTGTATATAGCATGATTACTTCATCCATGCCCCAGGCGCTGCATGATTCATAAGGTTTTAGCGCTCCCATAGGAATTTTAAAAAATTATAATATTACAAGTTCAGCAGCGTTGGACAAGCAATTTATTTTAATACGTCGCAGCGGCCAACTTTTGCATAATAAAGCCGAATGCTCATTAGTGAGAACAATAAAGAGCGTGATTGCAAATATATAAAAATACCACAGTGAAAATATGAAAAAAAAAACTGAATGCTTTCATGTGTTTACACACATCTTCAGAGGAACTGGAAGAAGAGGCAAGAGAAGTACACTTTATATATTTAAACACTGTAGGTGATACCTCAGAGCAGGTGGCAACTTACCCAGTGAAGTGTTACCTAACTCAGTGAGGCAACACTTTACAAAGTGAGGTGATATCTCAAAATAAACTGTAGAAGGCCTACTGGTCCACAATTTTAATAATAAATAAAAAAGATTTTCCAAATAAAACGGTAAATTGCAATTAAGTCAAACCTTTAAATATATTAAAAATATATCCGACCAATAAGAAGGAAAACGAAGTACAGGTGATTCATATTTAAATATTTCATATCGTAAAATAAAAAAAAAGGAGCATTGTAGTAGGTTCACCGGTCTACTCCATAATTGTGACTCCAAAATCTACCTCCCAGACACATACATTTGTCCAATATATGTATAAAATTCAAGACAAATTGTTTGTTTGACAAATAATTTACTCTGCATTTATGTGGAAAATATTTTTACCTTTGAGATTGTGAACAATATTCTGGACTACAAAACTGTCAAGTTTGTACATACCAGAACTCAAATTTTAAATCTGTGGTGCACCATGCTTAATAAAAGGTGATTAAACAAAATTTCGTTGAACTGTTGAATTACAGGGAAGTAATTCTTTGACATTAGTCCAACCTACACAATGGTCTGTATCCCTTACATGAATAAACAAAGCACTGGAGTCTTGTCCAGTAGTTACTGCATATTTATGTTGCTAAGTCTGGTCTCAAGAGACTTACCAGTTTGTCCTAAATAAAAGCTATCACAACTTTTACAAGGGATGCACTATACACAAACCAAAAATTCCTTGGAAGAATTTTTAATCAATTTTTGGTTTACGGTTCTGCCATATTTAAGACAATTTTAACATTAAAGTATTCAAGAGCCTGTGGGAGATGAGAGAGATTTTCATTATATGGTAAAAACCAACAAAATCTCAAGCTTATACTCGGTATTAGGTTCTGTCTTACAGAGTTTTCTTTTTTTTTAGCTTTGTGAAAAACTTTATCAATAAACATTCATGGATATTATAAGACAGAAGCAAATTCATAGATTTTTGCTGTATAGCCCTCGTGGCTTAGCGCTTCTTTTTGATTATAATAATAATCATAGATTTTTCTAACTTTCTCATCATAGAATTCAGGGCTACAGATCCTAAGGACTCTCAGTAGGACTCCCACAGTGTAAAGTTTTGCTATTTTTTATTGAAGTTGAGGACCAGTAAGCCTCCTACAAGTGTTTAGAGATATCACCTCACTTTGTGAAGTGTTGTCTCACTAAATTTCCTTACTAACTGTTTAACATATAAAGTGTGCTTCTCTTGCCTCTCCTTCCAGTTCCTCTGAAATGTGTGTAAGCACATGAAGCGCTCAGGTTTTTTCCTGTTTTCACGCTTGGGGCTGTAACATCAGACAGGGAGACTGCCTGTCTCCTACCTCTGAGTGCACATCACTCTGGGGACTTCCTCCAAGCAGTTCCCATTTCGGCAATGGGAACACGCCTCAACCCTAAAACCCTCTGTATTGCAGTGGCTTTGCACCTTGCTGCCCCAATTCACACGGAATATATGTGTATTTGCGGCGATGAGCAAGCCGACGAATATGTTATACATGGTCTTAACTGTTCCAAAACCAAGAGTTGGCATGCAAGACACAATGAATTCAACGACATCATAAAGAGAACCCTTGCTACAGCTGGATGCCTAACCGAGAGAGAGCCCTGATCACTAGTAGCCAACAATAACCACAACCCAGCAAACCGCCCTGACGGGAACACCATCTATCCTTGGAAGAATGGCAAAAATCTTAGCATGGAACTATACCTGTGTGTCGACGCTGGCTGACACCTACATCCATCAGTGTCGGGCTACAGGGAGGAGCTGCTGATCACAGGGAGGAATACAAGATCGGCAAGTTCAGAAACATAAGCCAACAGTATCAGTTTATCTCAGTGCGATCAGAGACCTTGGGATCATGGGGGAAAAAAATACCACACGTTTCCTTAAAGAACTTGGTTCCAGACTCATCGACACCACCAGGGACCAAAGGGCTGCTATATATATATATATATATATATATATATATATATATATATATATATATATATATATATATATATATATATATATATATATATATATATATATATATGTATATATATATATATATATATATATATATATATATATATATATATATATATATATATACGTAATATATATATATATATATATATATATATAATATATATATATATATTATATATATATATATATATATATATATATATATATGCAAAACAACCACTCTGAAAGAATAGAGAAATTCCAAGCGCTTTCGTGACTACTCACATTATCAAGGAACTATGAAAGTAAAGCATCCAAGGAAGCTATATAAGGGGTCTGGCCAGCACCTCACTATCAGATCCCACAACGGTTAAACACCTGACGCGCGCCGACCCAACTGGAAAGGTCCTTTGCACAACTCACCCCACAACCTATTCTACCCAAGAAAATTTAAAAATTATTTGTCCAGTGTATTATTAAATTCTTCCCAAATTCTATTAATTATAAATGGATCTAATTTATATAAACCAAAGGAAATATTCATATTATTGTCAAAACTGCTTTTTATGAAACAAGATTCAATTATATTCCTGTCGACCATGGACTTGCTTGATACTACTTTCTCAACTTTTTGAAAATCAATTGGATGGTTAAAATCTCTTACATGAATAAATAGAGCATTGGAATCTTGTCCAGTTCTAATGCTATATTTATGTTGTTTTAATCTTAGTTCGAGATTTTTACCAGTTTGACCGTAATAAATTTTATCGCAAATTTTACAAGGAATCTTATAGACACATCCATCAGCATTTTGGGGGGAATTCTTTATCAAAAGTTTTTTTACTGTATCAAGATTTTTGAATACAACTTTATTATTAAAAGTCTTAAGAAGAGAAGGCATATCAACCAAGTTTTCATGGTAAGGGAGAACCAACATATTTTTAGTTGAATAAGGCTGGTTGTCCCTTTTTGGATTGTAAAAAGTATTTCTAGCAACTTTAAAAGATTTATCAATTACATTTCTTGGGTATTTTAAATCATTACCTATTTCATAAATTTTGGATATTTCCTCATCTATGAACTCAGGACTACAAATTCGTAAAGCTCTCAAAAACATTGATGAGAAAACAGACAGTTTGACTTTTGATGCGAGGAATGTGAACATTAAAATGGTATAAAATACCGACAGGTTGTTAGGTAAGACACATATGCAACAGTTAGGTATCTTTATTTCGAAACGTTTCGCCTACACAGTAGGCTTCTTCAGTCGAGTACAGAAAAGTTGATAGAAGCAGAAGATACTTGAAGACGATGTAATCAGTCCATCACCCTTAAAGTTTTGAGGTGGTCAGTCCCTCAGTCTGGAGAAGAGCTTTGTTCCGTAGTCTGAAACAATATTGTTTCATACTATGGAACAAAGCTCTTCTCCAGACTGAGGAATGTGTGTGTGTATATATATATAAATGTGTGTGTGTGTATGTGTGTGTTTGTGTGTAAATTATGAGAATTGGTAGTATACATTTAGTCTACTTCTGTAAATAGATAAGATGAACATAAACATTTTGTTAACAGAAATCATGCATCAATTCAGGAGATATACACCGAGAAATGTATTTCCTTCAGCGTATATATGCGGCCTCAGTAACCCTAATGTAGTCGATAGCCTCTAAATCCCTTTAACGAACCACCCATGATTCTAGAATATATAAACTAAGAGGTGTATGACTCTCATTATATATACAGTGAGACGTTACTTTAAATCTTTTTTAAGGAATTTAAGTGATCTTGACTGGTAGTGAACAGGTTAAATGCAGCCTTAATGATTCTCGTGTAATAGGCTTTAAACCCGATAAGCCAACCAAGCCATCTTCTAATTATTTCCACTAATCTAAGACGTTAAAAGTGGGTGTTAGTCTTCTTTAGCTGGAGTTTGCTTAAAAAATTATATAAATAAGCTAAAACCGTTATTCAATGTTCATTTGGATTTAGAAATCCTGATTGTGAAAAGCGAAGTGTTTACATACCTGTTTGTGGGCGGAAACAAATGTGCGTTGAAACAATAACCTTATGGGCCAGTTTAACAGATTGCTAATTACTGCGTATTTAACCATCTGTTCAACGATCCTTACTGAGGCTCGCGCGCGAGCTCGCGTGTGTATGTGTGTGTATATGTATGTGATCGCGCACGCGCACGACACAATAATCTTGCTAGCTTCGAGATAATACGAGTGTGCTCCAAGCAGGAGACAATTGCCTCTAAGGGTCACACTACCGCTGCTGATGTTCACTCAGTGTCACCCACACCACCAGAACATTGCCACACGACCCTTGACCCTGGACGCTGGAGAAAAACAGAGGAATCGTGGCTCTCGGCTCCTAGGGAAGATGAAGCTGGATCTCAACCGCTCTTGAGAGAGATAAGGCAGGATTCAAGCCGATAAAGGTGGATCAGAGGAAGGTCCAAAGAGGAAAGGAAGCTCACAGGAGTCTATTACCAGGCAGCCTCCCGCTAAGAGGTCTAGACTCGTGTGCAGGACAAGCGTATCCTGGTTGAGATTTTGCAGTGTAGACTGCTGTATACAAATATTAAAAGGAAGAATGTAAGAATGTTTTTGTAATGTCATGGCTTTGTTTTAACGTGGTTGATTTATTCTGACGTAGCTCGAATTTATACACTTGGTGTTAATGAGTCATATTGCTTGGTTTGGTTAGCATATCCTGGGTTATATCTGCATAATTTACCACCAATGAACGATTTTAACAATTGCTTGTTTTTTGCTACTTTTGCATAAATTTATAATTTTGTCAAAAAAATGTAATTTATTAGGTTAAAGGACGCATCTCATATAACATTTTATTATGGCAACGTTTCGCAACACAGACTGGGCTGCCTCTAATGGCTATCGGTTTTTCTGCGCTGAAGACGGATTCGACATATGCTACCCTCATTGTGTGGTCCTTTCCTTTAAGCGGAAGGTGATATTTCTGGGTATCATTGATCGTCGCGCATTGTGGCTCTCTCGTATTATAAAGCTCGGTGAATGTACTGTGGAAGCTAGACATTTAGCTCTCCCACCGTACTTTGGGGAAAGGTAGATCAGCGGACAATTCTCTTCCTGTTTCCACTCTAGGGTGGAAACAGGAATGGAAACAGGCTAGGGTATGGCTGCCAGATCTACTTCTCGGTCAACCGTCCTTTGCTGCACTTGCTGGACTCTGTTCATTACATGGGATCCTGTTTTGCATGGGTACATACCGTACTTTGCTAGGTGAGAGCCTCTGCGTCAAGTATGGTGAGATTTTCTTGGATCTCCGTCGTGAGGGACTCTGCCTGCATTAACTGTTTCAATTTCTGTGTACTTCTGTTATCTCATCTTGTGGGCGTTTTGCTGGTTGTAGAAGAGGGAACCCTTGGCAATTTGGTGCTCGGATGCAGGCACATTTCTTGTGTTTTTAGAGTAATGTAGTCTCTCTCTGCCCTGCTCGGACCAAGCCTAAAGTTAGTCTTATATGCAGTGAACGGGGATACGTAAGTGTCTATGGCTAATGATGACCTTAACTAAGTTCTTGAAGCATGATTTGGCTTATGGTTCAAGGGGTAAAGGTCTTTACTAATAGGTCAAAGAGCGAGGGTGTTAGTGACTTTGGTTTGATTGCAAGTGAGAACTTTTATTGCACAGATACCAGAAGTGTCTTTTGCAATTCTTGCTGCTTTTATCATGAAAGCTGGCTTAATTGATTCTCGGTTCACTGTACGCTCGGGTTGCCAACATCTTCCGTCTGCCATGGCCCGGTATACTTCTGTTACTCATGAGAGCCGAAAGAACCTGGAGTGGTTAGCCTCTCTTCTTTAGCGGCACAAGGATGTGGCTTTCTGTTGGTGCTCAAGCCATATTGGTGTCCACGATAGGAACAGGCGGATACCTATCTAAAGGTTGCTGTAGGGAGCCCACTCTAATTTACCTCAGTTTCTTCATGGGCCACATTCATAGGTATGTTCTCGGAAAGTGACTGGTCCTATGGGCCTTAGACTAGTAACAAATTATACAGAATGTGTCAGACATGGGTGTTGGTCCCTACTCAGGCAGGAAAAACAGGAATAATCACTTTGAAACAAATGAATCGACTGAGGATCGGACGCACACATCTTGCCCATACCTACTGCTTGGCGGGGCTTTGGGCCCCTTTCCTCCCTGTGGAGCTTGCGGCGCGCCGTTGACTGTCCAACACATTTTAAACAGTTTGTACACAGCTTAGGTCTCTTCGCCTTCGTCATAGTTTTTATAATTACTGAGGTGACTCTAGGGA
>NC_069402.1:45993054-45995554 GCF_026875155.1 Cherax quadricarinatus
GCGGGGGTCGAGTCCGAGCTCCTGGCCCCTATGTATGTGTGTGTGTGTGTGGGTGTGTGAGTGTGTGTGTGTGTTTGTGTGTGTGTGTTGTGTGTGTGTGTGTGTTGTGTGTGTGTGTGTGTGTGTGTGTGTGTGTGTGTGTGTGTGAGTGTGTGTATGTGTGTGTATGTGTGTGTATGTGTTGTGTATGTGTGTGTGTGTGTGTGTGTGTGTGTGTGTGTGTGTGTGTGTGTGTATGTGTGTGTATGTGTGTGTATGTGTGTGTATGTGTGTGTATGTGTGTGTGTGTGTGTGTGTGTGTGTGTGTGTGTGTGTGTGTGTGTGTGTGTACTCACCTAATTGTACTCACCTAATTGTGGTTGCAGGGGTCGAGACTCAGCTCCTGGCCCCGCTCTTCACTGATCGCTACTGGATCCTTTCTCTCTCTGCTTCCTGAGCTTTGTCATACCTCTTCTTAAAACTATGTATGGTTCCTGCTCCACTACTTCACTTGCTAGGCTATTCCACTTGCTGACAACTCTATGACTGAAGAAATACTTCCTAACGTCCCTGTGACTCGTCTGAGTCTTCAGCTTCCAGTTGTGACCCTTGTCCCTGTGTCCCCTCTCTGGAACATCCTATCTCTGTCCACCTTGTCTATTCCCCGCAGTATCTTGTATGTCGTTATCATGTCTCCCCTGACCCTTCTGTCTTCCAGTGTCGTCAGTCCGATTTCCCTTAACCTTCCCTCGTACGACATTCCCTTAAGCTCTGGGACTAGCCTTGTTGCAAACCTTTGTACTTTCTCTAACTTCTTGACGTGCTTGACCAGGTGTGGGTTCCAGACTGGTGCTGCATACTCCAGTATAGGCCTAACATACACAGTGTACAGTGTCTTGAACGATTCCTTATTAAGGTATCGGAACGCTATTCTCAGGTTTGCCAGGCGCCCGTATGCTGCAGCGGTTATTTGGTTGATGTGTGCCTCCGGTGATGTGCTCGGTGTTATGGTCACCCCAAGGTCTTTCTCCCTGAGTGAGGTATGTAGTCTTTGTCCACCTCCCTATCTCTGTCGCGGTTTCTTTCCCCCTCCCCAATCTTCATGACTTTGCATTTGGTGGATTGAATTCGAGAACCCAGTTCTGGCACAGTCAGCTTCCCCAGGTCTTTTGCAGTCCCCCCTTCCTCGTCCGTTTTAATTTTTTCTCATCAATTCAGTCATCTGCAAAAACAGGGACATTCAGGTCTATTCCTTCCATCATGTCGTTCACATATATCAAAAATAGCATGGTCCTAAAAAATGCCCCTTGTGGGACCCCGCTCGAACGGCGCCCACTGTGATCCTTTTCACGTACCTGACTCGTTGCTGCCTCCTGTCAGGTTTTCCCCTTACCATTGCAGTGCCCTTCCTTTTCGTGTGCCTGTCCCCCAGCTTCTGCACTAATCTCTTGTGGGGAACTGTGTCAAAGGCCTTCCCGCGTCTAGGAAAACGCAAAACTACCCCAAACCCCCTCTTCTCGTGTCTTACTTTTTATTTCCTTTTTATAAAACTCCCGGAGGGGTTTTTGATACAAAATTTGCCTTCCTGAACCCATGCTGGTTTTTCATTTTAAACTTTTCCTTTCCAGGTGTTCGACCACTCTCCTCCTGATAATTTCTCCATGACTTTGCACCCCGTACATGTCAGAGACAAGGTCTGTAGTTTAGTGTGTTTCTTTTCCTTTCTTAAATATGGGGACTACATTGCTGTCTTCCATTTTCAGGTAGTTGCCCGTTTCAAAGGGGTGTGTTGGATTGTGGTTAGAGGACACCCGCACTTGCTCCTTTTTAAGGGGCCCCTGGGGAGTGTTGTCCGGGCCCCTCGCCTTTTAGGTGTAAGGTCATAAAGAGCTTCTTCACCCTCCTCAGTTGTTCGTATGTCATCAACATTGGGTATATTTTCCCCCTTGATGTTCCCTTTTGTTCTGTCTTCCACAGCCTTCTGTCTCTACTGTAAAAACTTCCCTTAAAAATTTTGTTCGTCCCCAATACCTCCCGATCATTTCTTGTGAGTTCTCTATTTGTCCTTAAAATTGGGTCACCCGGTCTTTGACTGTTGTTTCCCCCTGATGGGCTAAAACAGTTTGGGTCAGTCTTATTCCGTGCATGTCATTTTCATACTGTCGCTGGGCCTCCCTCCCTTCCCGTGCGTACTCATTCCCGGCCTGCGACTGATCTCCCCATTTTGTGTGTTCTGCCCCTTTTTACTTTTTCCTTTTTCTATTGCACTTTTTTTTTGCCTCCTTTAAACCCCGGGGGAACCCGGGGGGTTTTTTGGTCTTCCGTTGTTTTGTTGCCCTTGGGAATGAACCTTTCCACTGCCTCCTTGCATTTTGTTGCTACATATTCCATCATTTCATTTACTGGCTTTCCTGCCAGTTCTCTGTCCCACTGGACCTCCCGCAGGAAGTTCTTCAACCCTATGTAGTCCCCTCTTTTATAGTCAGGTTTTTCCCATTCTACTCCTGTTATTCTCTCCACT
>NC_069402.1:45998054-46105913 GCF_026875155.1 Cherax quadricarinatus
TTAAATGCTCTGCTGCAGGCATTTACAAGTTTATATATATATATATATATATATATATATATATATATATATATATTATATATATATATATATATATATATATATATATATATATATATATATATATATATATATATATATATATATATATATATATATATATATATATATATATATATATATATATATATATATATATATTATATATATATATTATATATATATATATATATATGTATTCTCCATACGTGTCGTAGGAGGCTACTAAAAATCTGGGAGCAAGGGGCTAGTAACCTCTTCTCCTGTATAAATTACTAAATTTAAGAAGATTTCTTTCGTTTTTCTTTTTGGGTCACCCTGCCTCGGTGGGATACGGCCGGTTTGTCTTTAATTAATATACAAGTATGTACAATGAATATTCAGAAGCACTCATGTAGGGCACAGGATTACAATTTTTTATATAACTATTGTTAAGCATTTCATTATTATATAGCTCTGCTTCGTTGTCTTTAGTTTTAAAGTGATGAAATTATCGGCTATTGTGTTTCAAACACATTACATTAATGTTGTTATGAGAAAGAGAAGCAAAGATAACTGAAATGTGAGTTGCATTCTCCGTAGAATTTATACGTGGAGCCGCATCCCTATTGTACATTAAAGTATATTAAGGTTCCTTGATGCTGAAGGGCTCTTTATCCCGGGAATTGAAGCTACTCCTATTTTCCTTGGATTAAATCTCATTACCTCTCATTCTCAATGCGCTGTGTGAACCCAGTGGCTTTAGTGCAATTGCCTGATTACGTATTTCGTATTACATTAGCAAAGTTTCGCTTCGTAGTTTCCGTTGTCAGTATACAATTATTTTCACCATGTAGGTTTATCTGTGAAAGACCCAACCTGTTCATGGATTCTTTTGCAATTATCATCTACTCATGGGGAAATATTTTATACTGTTGCGCCTTTTTTACTTGTTGATATTGTGGAGGAGGATATTTGGGGGAACTTCCCATTTTCTCAAGTGGTTAATAATTGCTTGAATTTTTGTTTTCCGAAAGTCGATTTTCGTTTTGGTTTGGTATGGTATGTCGCTTTTATTTTCCCAATGTGCGTCAAGAAGTTATCTTCACAAATATTGATTATCAAGACAATTACTGACATTTGAGAACAGACGCATCGTAAAAATTGTACTAGAGTTAATTTTCAGTTTTAGTGTTGTAGAAGTTAACAGTACAAGTATAAATCAAGTTCATAGACTTGTAGTGCTTGGACACAAGTACTTCCCTTAAAAGAACGATTTAATAAGATAAAAAGTAGAAACCTTGTTATTGAAAAGCAAAAATAGATACAAAAAAGTTGATCAAGATTCCGAGAGCAATTTATGGGTGAGAAATTTCCAGCTGTTCTCAGAAGCAATCAACTTTTTAGTTCACCAAGATTAATGTATGTGAATCAAGTATCATGTACCATATTAAACTTAATGTATCATTCTGTAGCCAAGATAATTTCAAGTTGTATACCCATCAATAATATGAAAATGATGTTGATGGTGTAGCATCCCAATGTCTATCCATTATTCAATAATGAACTGGAAATCGTGAAAATATTTAACTGTTCCCGTACATGAAATGATTTATGATGCTGACATATCCGGTTAAAAAAATAAAAGGGTAATATCTCACTTTAGTTCTCCCGAAAATACTGGTATATTATTCGTGATATGTTAGCTTTAATATACAGCATAACAACAGACTAAATAAATGACGAAATAAGGTATTTAAAAGGTATCTCTAATAAGGTATCTCTAATCAGAAATTAAGTTTCATCAGTCGCGTACAGAGGTGGAAAATGTAATAACAGCAGCGGTTGAGAAATGAAGAGGATGTCGATCCGTCAGCCTTGAAGTAGAAGTCTGAGGTGGTAGTCCCTCAGCCTGGAGATGTTCAGCTTCATGGTCTGGAACGTTATAGTGCCAGAGGTGAGGCACGGAAAATGGAGATAACGTCACAGGAAGCGGGACTCACTAGTAGAAGTGAAGTAATTCATCTCCAGGCTGAGGGACTGACCACCTCAGTCTACTACGACAAGGTTGATGGACTGACGACATCATTTTTAATTCTGCGCTGCTTCTGCTGTTTCCACATTTGCCATTTCTGTACTCGATTCATTAAGCCTGCTGTGTAGGCGAAACGTTTCGGAATTAAGATGCCTAATTGTTCCACATGTGCTTTATGTACTTATCGGTATTCAATACTATTATCATACCGACACAGGTACTCAAGCGTAACTATATCAGAATGCAAAACCTGGAAATTTCGGCTCATAGATGTCAGAAAATCTTTATCTACATTGATTAGAAAAAGTTCTAAGTGGTTTCATTATCCTCACTGTTCGTTGACTAACAGCACCATAGAACTGTATTATGAGGAAGATACCATGCTATTAAATTAATGGGAATAGGGTGATCGTTGGTCACAACATTAATAAGTAGACATGGTTGTGATGTAGGGATGTTGTTATATACAGTGATACGCAGGTGACACCTGTCTTAGATGAGATGTATAGCATTAATAAAGCATTTAATTTTCTTAGTTTCAAGTTATTATTAGCTTGAAGATGTTTATTTGAAGCGCTAGACCCAAGTGGGCAATTCACTAAGGTGATCGCTTGTGTTTTAAACTGTGTGAAACCATTGTACCGGTAAGCCAGTAAATGAGGATTGGCTTAAAAGACTCACCTGACAAAGACCCACGTCAGGAGGCACCCGTCCTGAGTCTTGACGGACAGAACACCACCGATACTCACAAGACATAAATTCTATTCTTACAGGTAAGCTTTTCCCTGGTTCATAGTTGTCTCTAGAGAAGGTATACTTAATGATCTCATACCAATTTAGGATTAAAAAATTTTTTCAGGCATTTAATTATAGTTTTTAAGCACTTTGCTTAAGTTTGTTTTTGTGACATGGTTCTCCCGTTAAAGATCATTTTCTTGTATATAATTTATAGGCCTCTCGTGTGCGTTAAGGTGTAGGCCATTGAAAGACTGAAGAAAATCGTGAGTTATTCTCCAGTTATCGCAAGGGAACCTTAAATTTTCATTTGTATATGATAAAAACAATGGTAAAGATGTGCTTACACGGACTAAGACTGGGTAGAACTTTGGCTTCCTGTATGGGTGTTATGAAGTTTGAACTCGTTCGGAAGAGACACTCTAGGATCTTGAATTAATATACTGAATTCTTGGAAGAAAAAGAGATGACTACTACTACTATAGGCGTCCCACCTCCTAGAAGACTTAATAAGAAACTGATCATTGAATACATAAGAATGTTAATGAAATTATCACGTGGCTACATCTGCCGAAATTCTGCCACTGAGGAGAACAGTTTTGCCTTTGAAGCTGGTGGTTGTAGAGTGTGGTGTGGGGGTGTGTGGGTAAGCTGGGGTGTCGGGTGTTGATGGTACAGGGGAGCAACCTCAGGGGAGCAACCTCGGAATTCCAGAGTAGTTGAGGCGGCTTTGGTTCCTGTGGACCAGTAACCATTGATTTTGTGAAAGTTATAGCACTGGCTACTGAGCGTGTAATTCGGAACGTTAGATCCGGGATTTCCTTTTTATATTTTGTATATTTATTACTGTGTGATAATATAATAAATATTACGTCCAACGTGAGTGAGAAGCGAAATATTTTGGCAAGGAATCCAAATTAAACACCAGAAACAGTAGGAAAGACGCAGCCATCTTTAAGTTGTACTCTCCGTCATCGATTACGTAACTCCCTGAAAGCTAGTTTTCCTTGTTTAAATTCAGTTGACGTAGTTGCAGTGACGTGCGATTAATATTTTTATGTTTTTTCAATACTATATTTGAAATCCTAGTAATTGTTTTGACATGTACTCGAACAACCAATGCATTTTTTATTCGTCTGGCAGCGCGGCACCAAAAGCATATATTGGTGGCCACGCGGCCAAACGTCAGTACGACGCTGTTCGTTGACAGGTAAGGGTTGGGTGTATGCACTCAGCCTTCCTCATTGCATCACTTACCTGCACTTTAAAGAATCAGTGCAG
Organism: Cherax quadricarinatus; assembly: GCF_026875155.1. NCBI lineage: Eukaryota > Metazoa > Arthropoda > Malacostraca > Decapoda > Parastacidae > Cherax > Cherax quadricarinatus. Next base: position 46,002,124 of record NC_069402.1, read on the forward strand.
CACTTTGCCATAACTTAAGACGCTTCATTCGCATCACTGCCCCTTGAAGCAAATCATCTCCATAGTTGTTGGCTAGTAGGACTTATAGACAACTACTACAGTACACTATCCTCTAAACAAGGGATCTGATGTACTGTTTTCCTCGGTCATAACACTTTCCTGGAGCGGTTGAGAACTTTACTAGACGTCAAGGGATGCAACAGGATGACCTTAGTTTCGTGGCTGTGTGGTGGTGAGGAGAGTGACCCCCTTCCTGCAGCCAATAAGATGGGTCAGTGTCAGTACTGCAGGAGACCTTCCGACATGTCCACGGACTCAGCCATGGTGGGAAAGAATCCAAGCTACGCGATGAACGGTGACCATCACTCACAGGAGCCAAACTCTGGTTCTGACTCAGCCATGGATTCTGCTCACAGCTACTTCGAGGAGGCAAGCTGTGGCGAGCAGGCCAGGAACAGCCACAGCAGTGAGTCTTCGGGGAAGTACAGTTTACGTGAGTCCACGGGCAGCCTCGGAGACTGTGAACGCTCAAACTTCAGTTCGGGACCCACTGGCGTCTCTCCTATAGGTCTACGGGTGTTCCAGGCTGCTGATGACGCCGTGGCGGAGGCGAGGAAAGGCGAAGTACCTGACGAAGACGCACTGAGGCCTCTGCAGGAGCTCAACCTACCCAGGAAGGTGTCTCGGGGCTCCAGCTGCAGTGAACGGGGATCCATCACTTCTGTGTCTTCCGTCGCGGCCGTCTTGAAGGCACATCTGGGGAGGTCAATATCTTTGAAGGTGCGACGTCAAAGGAGGGCGTCAGAGACGCTGGATCACGACTCTCCCTCCATGACTGCAGCCAAACAACGCCGGCGAGCTGTATCTCTGCGTCTTCCCCGCAGTCACCGCCGGTCGCACGACGCAGACACCAACCTTCCGACAATCTATGTCGAAGACTCTCCACGATCCAAGAGCAGGGAGTTTCCCCGAAAGTCCTCCCTGAGGCGTGCTCTGTCACTCCTGAGCATGAACTCCTTACGGCAGGAGGTTCTAGGGAACCCCAAGCCACAGAAACCAGTGCAGAAAATCCTACGTCAGCCTCGATGTCGCCACACCACTGTGAGAGGCCTCAGTGGTATGGCCATCAATGCGGCTAACACACCTGGCTTGCTCCGTTCTAACACACGTTACTATCCGACAGCTACAAGCCTGCGACACGAATATGCTACCCGACGAGCACTCAGTGATCACCAGTCCTAGCTGACGATTTCTCCGACCTTCTACAGGAACCCAAAGGAGGCCTGTAGTCCCTCCCATACCCTCCAGGTTCCCCTGCAAAGACTACACTTCTCAGCCAAATAAGTGAAAGTGACACAGGTGCCCTGGGTTGCGGCCATGTTTGTAGTGATGGAATAAAAAGTGGATTTGACGGTTTCCGCGAACTTTGTTTCGTGAGTATTCAGGTAGAAATGGCGCAAAAGTAGCCGAAAAGAAACAATGAATAAAGCCTTTTCGAGAACGTTGTGAATAATAAACACTTCAGCAGCTATACAATTTACATTATGGTGCTTATGCAATATAAATACGGACCAGAGAGACATTCATTCTGGCATTTGAGACAGCAACTGGTGTAGAGAGACCTGGAGTGAGGAGAGCAGCTATGACAACGATTATGTTACCTGTTCAAGATAACACTTCTATATAACATATTTTATATCTTTTTAGCCAATGAAAGTTGACATTTAATAAAAAAAATATTCCATGATTCCTCTATATTCAAATTATTATAATCGACAACAACGTCAAACCCGTATAGGTCGTAAAGCATCCCGAGTCGAGCTACAATAACATCAAAGTAGGGAAAATATATTTTTTATCAGTATTCAAAAAAAAAAAAATACGAGAAAACACAAAACAGTACAATCACTTAGATTACCAAAAGTTAGAAAATTATACTCTCCTAACTCAGAGCTCTAATTTGTATATGTACATAACATATTAGGCTGTATTTTTGCATCTGTGATACTGCATTTAATATATTAAATTTGTAAAAGTAATCTTATGATGTCTTTAAAAACGTTTTCAACTCTTCTCTAAATATCATTAACAGTAAGTTTCAACAGAGAGAGAAAGAGAGCATTGTCCAAATGTAATATTTTTACACACGTGAGAATTATATATACATCAATATATTATCAGTTGTTTCCTTACCCCTATATAAGCTGTATAGCCCTTGTGGCTTAGCGCTTCTTTTTGATTATAATAATAATAATAATCCTTACCCCTATGTCAAGGACCCCAATGGAAATAAGTCACTTTGACTTTTTTGGGTTATCTTAGGTGATCTACACATATGGTGCTATGTATGATTATCTATGCAGCTGTATTTATGTGTACCTGTCCATAAACAAACTTACAATGTGACTCGGCCAGTTGTGCCCTCCATGTTGTCGGTCTCGCGCGTTTTCTTTCAATGTTTGTTGATTTCACAATGAGGGCTCAAGCTTTAGAAAATGGGAAGCAGAGTTGATTCAAGGAGAGAGCAATTCAAATTCCTTGGATCTGGAGCACTCACCGGCGTCAAGGCAAACCCTTATCCTTCACTAGTCATCGGGTGTGATGAGGCTATAAAGAACTTATAAAAATATTAACTAGTACGGATGTCATCAATAAAAACGTAATTTATTATGTACTCCACCTGTGCCTAACACATGTTGCTGGTGAGGGGCTCTTGATCCAAGGAATTATACCTATCCTCCCTTTCCTCGAATCAAACCTGATTTCCTCCCATTCTCCCCAGGCGCTTTATGACCTCCATGGGTTTAACGCGTCACGATAAATATAATTCCAGCACTTCAGTATATACGGGGAACGTAAGTCACGCGAAATGTTGTGTGGCCAGACACTAAACATTGTTGTTGTGTCCAAACATACAAACATTCATACGAACGTCCAAACATTCAATACAGTAAGTTACTTTATTATTATTAATAATGTAATTGAAATCTTCAGATGGTACCCATAATGGCTAGATGAATTTAATTTATAATTCTTATTAATGTTTATATTGGAAATAACATATTTATAAATTTTATTTTTATATATTGCAGTAATATATAGGTATACCTTTGATATACCTTACCTTTGAAGAATTTCGAGAGTATATCTACTCTCTGAGCCCGGCTATGGGCCAGGCTCGTCTGGTGCTTGCCTGGTCAACCAGGCTGTTGCTTCTGGAGGCCCGCTGCCCAACATATCCATCACAGCCTGGTTGATTTGGCACCTGGTGAAGATACTTGTCTAGTTTCCTCTTGAAGGCTTCTACACTTGTTCAGAAGTGTTTCTGTTATCTTCTGGTAAGATATTGAAAAGTCTGGGACCCCGGATGTTGATACAGTGTTCCCTTATTGTCCCCACCGCACCCCTGCTCATCAATGGGTTTATTTTACACTTCCTCCCATATCTCTCACTCCAGTATGTTGTTATGGCAGTGTGCAGACATGGGGCCAAGCCCTCGAGTGCCTTTCAGGTATATATTATCATGTACCTCTCTCCTCCGCTTCAGTGAGTACATGTTCAAGACTTGCAGGCGTTCCCTAATTTAGGAGCTTTACTGCCTCAATGTGAGCCGTAAACGATCTCTGTATTTGTTCCAGCTCCGATATTTCTCCTGCCCTGAACGGGGCCGTCAGCACTGAGCAATATTCTAAGTGAGGGAGCACTAACGATTTGAAGAGTGTCACCATCGGCATTATCTCCCTTGTTTTGAAAGTTCTCAATACCCACCCTGTCATCTTTCTGGCTGTTGTGATCTTTGTCCTGTTATGGTCTTTAAAAGAAAGGTCCGCTGACATAATTATTCCTAAGTCTTTAACATGTTCCTTACGTTCTATTTGGTGACCCTCTTGAGTTTTGTATATAGTGCTCCTTTTGTGTTATTCATTCTTTCCATGCCTACGCAGCTGGAACTTATCACCATTGAACGTCATGTTATTCTCCACTGCCCACTGAAAAACCCTGTTTATATGTTATAAGTATATATGTGTATGTATGAATACCTAAAAATACGAGAGACAACCCATTCACATATTTATAAAAGTTATTCAATGCATTTTCCTCTCAACCTATATTATTATTAAAGCATATTTACTGGGACTGACACCAGCAGTAACACGAGTGACCGGCAACATGTCGGACATTCACCCCGTGACGTCATATGAAATCACTCTCAAATTTTGTTCAACAGGTTCAACGTAGCTCAACGGTAGACTTTTCATCTCACAACGACGAGGAGACCCAGGGTCTATTCCAGGGAAGGGTATCAGGAAGTCCCTTCACATCTTTTGTCTCGTTTCACCTAGGAGTAATTAGGTACCAGGGTGTAAATTGAATGTTGTGTCGTAGCCGGTAAAACTGCCGACCTCTAGGCTACGACTCCGTTGTCTGTGTGAAGGGAAGGAATCCTTCCCTTCACACACCCAGCAGGATCCTTCCCTTAACGCCCACCAGAGTCCTACCCTTCACACCCACCAGAGTCCTTCCCGTCACACGCCCACGAGTCCTACCCTTCACACCCACCACATAACAACAGCACCTCATGCTAAGCTTAAAAGTGTAAGAATGTTGCTACTTATATGAGCATTAAAGGGATGACAGCCTCTGTGGAACGGTAGGTAACTATGTTTGATCCGAGGAGTATAGTTAAAATTCGTTGCACTAAAACCCCTTCACCGGCATAAAGACCTCCCCTCCCCCTCCCTCTGAGAAAGATTAAATGGATTAAGTCTGGATAAATAGATTTGAAAGTTCTCCGAATTATCTGTGACGTGAGGACAAGCGTTGAATATACAAAGAGAGAGAGAGAGAGAGAGAGAGAGAGAAGAGAGAGAGAGAAAGAGAGAGAGAGAGAGAGAGAGAGAGAGAGAGAGAGAGAGAGAGAGAGAGAGAGAGAGAGAGAGAGAGAGAGAGAGAGAGAGAGAGAGAGAGAGAGAGAGAGAGAAGAGAGAGAGAGAGAGAGAGAGAGAGAGAGAGAGAGAGAGAGAGAGAGAGAGAGAGAGAGAGAGAGAGAGAGAGAGAGAGAGAGAGTAAGAGAGAGAGAGACAGAGAGAGAGAGAGAGGGAGGGTGGGATGGAGAGAGAGAGAGAGAGAGAGGGGGGAAGGAGAACCATTACTTAGTCAGAAACAAAGTCAGAGCTTGTAGGTAGGTTGAGCATCCAGACTCTGCAAGAATTGAGAGAAATGAAAAAGGCGGAAACATTACAGCTACATTTCCTGTCTCTACACATAGCTAAGAACATGCAGGAGATAGGATCACGACGTACTGAATACTCTGTGATATACGATTAATAATGATAGACTTTTTGCCAAAGAATTATAACAAGAATAAGTCCAAGGGGGATATACGAAAATACTGTCAACACTACGACCCTTCAGAAGAGCGCCTTGATGCCGGTGAAGAGTTCTTGATCCATGCCACTGGAGTTACCCTCCCCGTCCTCGGATCAAACGTGATTACTTTCCATTCCCTAAGCACTGTATGTCCACTTAGAATTTAGCGCTTCCCCGTGAAATAAAAGCCGATAAATAAAAGAGGTGAAAGCGAAATATAAATGTGACAAAGGGCCATTGAAATGACATCTCTCACACTGACAAATGGCAGACATTAAAACCTCATATCTGATTAAAGCAAAAAATCTGGCGAACAGCAAAATGCCTTTATATATATAAAAATATATATACACAATATATATATATATATATATATATATATATATATATATATATATATATATATATATATATATATATATATATATATATATATATATATATATATATAATGTACATTATTAATGTGCATCTTATATTTTATGAAGACGGTCACTAATTAAACCGAAAATAGTAAATTTTTTTTATAACTATTCAATATGAGTTATTTCATAGTATTACGGTCAGCGTCTCTTTTTTTTTCTTTTTTTTTTTTTTTACACAGGGTTTGACAAGGTTAAGGATCCCTAGCTTTATTGACAAGCTATTTACAGGTTAAGGATTCCTAACTTTATTGGCAAGCCAAGAGCTGTTACCTAATCAGCTCATTTCCCGGGGTTTTTCCCCCCAAACCCCTTTTTTTTAAAAAAAAAAAATTTTTTCCCCCCCCCCCCCCCCCGGGGGGGGGGAAAAAAAATTTTTAAACCCCCCTTTCCCAAAAAAAAAAGGGGGGGGAAAAAAAACCCCCCAAATTTGGAATTCCCCCCCGGGGGGGGCCCCCCCCCCCCCAAAAAAAAAAGGGGGTTGTGCCCCCTTTTCCCCCCCCGGGGGAAAAACCCCATTAAAAAAACCCCCCCCGGGGGGGAAAAAACCCCCCAATCCCCCCAAAAAAAGGGGGCCTTTTCCCCCCCCCAAGGGGGCCCCCAAAAACCCCCCTTTAAAATTTTTAAAAAAACCCCCCCAAAAAAGGGAAAAAAAAGGGGGGGGTTAAAAAAACCCCCCCCCCCAAAGGGGGAAAAAAAACCCCAAAAAAAAAAAAAAACCCCCCCCCCCCCCCCCAAAAAAGGGGGGGCCCCCCCAAGGGGGCCCCCAAAAATTTCCCAATTGGGGGAAAAAACCCCCCCCCCCAAAATTTCAAAAACCCCCCCGGGGGTTTTCCCCCCCAAAACCCCCCGGGAAAATTTTTTTCCCAAAAACCCCCCGGGAAAATTTTTTTCCCCCCCCCAAAAAAAAAAAAAACCCCCCCCCCCCCCCTTTACCCCCCCCCAAAAAGGGGGCCCCCCCGGCCCCCGGGGGTTGCCCCCATTTTTAAACCCGGGGGGGGCCCCCCCAAAAACCCCAAACCCCCTTTTCCCCCAAATTTTAAAAAAAAAATTTTTTTCCCCCCCCAAAAAAAAACCCCAAAATTTTAAAAAATTCCCCCCCAAAAGGGGGGGGAAAAAAAAAACCCCCCCCGGGGCCCCCCAAAAACCCCAAAACCCCCAAAATTTCCCCCCCGGGAAAAACCCCTTTTCCCCCCCCCTTTTTCCCCCCGGGGCCCTTTTAAAATTACCCCCCCAAAAGGGGGGGGCCCCGGGGGTTTCCCCCCCGGGGGGCCCCAAATTTCCCCAAAATTAAAAGGAAAATTTTAAAACCCCCCCCCCGGGCCCCGGGCCCCCAAATTTCCCAACCCCCGGGGGGAAAAAATTCCCCAAACCCCCGGGGGGGCCCCAAATTAAAAAAACCCCCGGGGGGGGCCCCCCCCTAAACCTCGGGGGGTTTTGATCCCCCCCAAAAACCCCCCCCCCGGGGGGGCCCCCCAAAACCCCCCCCCGGGGGTTTCCCCAAAACCCCAGCCCCCGGGGGGGGTTTTTAAAAAAACCCCCCCCGGGGGGAAAATTTTTCCCCCCCCGGGGGGGGTTTTACCCCCCCCCCCCAAAAAGGGGAAAAAACCCCCAAAAAAAGGGGAAAAAAAACCCCCCCCGGGGGGGCCCCCCTTAAAAAAAGGGGGGGTTTTCCCAAAACCCCCCCCCGGGGGGGCCCCCAAATATAAAAACCCGGGGGGTTTTTCCCCCCCCCCCCCCGGGGGGGGAAAAAACCCCCCCCCCAAAAAGGGCCCCCCCCCCGGGGGGAAAAACCCAAAACCCCCCCCCAAAAAAAAAACCCCCCCCCGGGGGGGGGGAAAAATTCCCCCCCAAAAAACCCCGGGGGTTTTAAAAAAAACCCAAAGAACCCCGGGGGGTTTTTTTCCCCAAAACCCCCCCTTTTCCCCCCCCCCCAAACCCCCCCTTTTAAAATTTTAAAAAAAAAAGGGGTTTTTCCCCCCTTTTTGCCCCCCAGAACCCCCCTTTTTTTTTCCCCAGAACCCCGGGAATTGGGGAACCCCCCGGGGGGGGGGGGGCCCCCCCCCAAGCCCCCCGGGGCCCCCCGGGTTTCCCCCCCCCGGGGGCCCCCAAAAAAACCCCGGAAAACCCCCAAAAGGGGGAAACCTCCAAAAAAACCCCCCCTTTTTTCCCCCCCGGGGGGAAAACCCCCCCCCCCCGGGGGGGGGGAAAAAAACCCAAGGGAAAAAACCCCCCCCCAAAACCCCCGGGGAAAAAAAATTTTTTCCCCCCCTTAGGGGGGGCCCCCCCCCCCCCCTTCCAAAAGGGAAAAACCCCTTTTAAAAATTTTCCCCAAATTCCCCCGGGGTTTAAAAAACCCTTTCCCCGGGGGGTTTTGGGGGCCCCCGACCCCGGGGGGTTTTTAAAAAATTAACCCCCGGGGCCCCCGGGGGGCCCCCCCCCCCCCCCCTTTTTTGCCCCAAAAGGGGTTTCCCCCCCCCCCGGGTTTTTTAAAAACCCCAAACCCCAAAAATTTCCCCCCCCCCCCAAAAAAAACCCCCCCCCAAATTTTTCCCCCCCCCCCCCCAAAAAAAACCCCCCCCCCCAAAACCCCCCCCCAAATTTATAACCCCAAAAAACCCCCCGGGGGCCCCCCCTTTTTCCCCGGGAACCCCCGGGGGTTTTTTCCCCCCAAACCCCCCGGGGGTTTTTTCCCCCCCCCAAAAAAATTTTTTCCCCCAAATTTCCCCCCCCGGGTTTCCCCCGCCCCGGGGGAAAAATTCCCCCCTAAAAGGGGAAACCCCAAAAAACCCCCAAAAAAAGGGGGCCCCCCCACCCCCCCCAAAAAATTTTTTTCCCCCCCCAAAAACCCCCGGGTTTCCCCCCCAAAATTTGCCCAATTTTCCCCAAAAAAAATTTTCCCCCCCCCAAAAAAAAGGGGGGGGGGGCCCCCCCCCCCCAAAACACCCCCCCCCCAAAAAGGGGTTTCCCCAAAAAATTTTTCCCCCCCCAAAAACCCCCCCCCTTTTCCTTTTCCCACCCCCCCCCCCCCCCCAAAAAATTTTTTTAAACCCCGGGGGGTTTTCCCCGAACCCCCCCCCGGGGGGATTTTTTTTCCCCCCCCGGGGGGGGCCCCCCCCCAAAACCCCCCGGGGGGGTTTTCCCCCCCCCCAAATTTTTTCCCCCCAACCCCGGGGGGGCCCCAAAAAAAAACCCCCCCCTTTTTTCCCCATTATACCCCGGGGCCCCCGGGGGGGGGGCCCCAAAACCCCCCCGGGGGGGCCCCTTCCCCCCAAACCCCCAATTTTTTTTAAAAAACCCCCCTAAACCCCCCAAATTTTTTCCCCCCCCCCCTTTAAATTTTTCCCCCCCCGGGATTTTGGGGCCCCCCAAACCCCAAAAAGGGGGGTTTTTTTTCCCCCCCCCAGGGGGGTTTTTTTAAAAAAAGCCCCCGGGGGGCCCCCCCCCCCCCCCGGGGGGGGCCCAACCCCCAGCCCCCAAGGGGTTTTCCCCTTTCCCAAAAAGGGGGGGTTTTTTTTTCCCCCCCTTTTTTTTTCCCCCCCCCCTTTTTGGTTTAAAAAAAAAAAAATTTTTTTTTTAAAAAAAAAAAATTTTTTAAAAAATTTTTCCCCCGGGGGGGAACCCCCCCCCCCAAAAAAAAAAATTTTTGGGGGGGGGGGGGGGTTTTTTTTTTTTTTTGGGGGGTTTTTTTAAAAGGGGGAAAAAAAATTTTTTTTTTTGGGGGGGGGGGGAAAAAAAATTTTTCCCCAAGGGGAAAAAAAAAAAAAAAAAGGGGGAAAAGGGGGGGAAAGGAAAATTTTTTTTTTAAAAAAGGGGGGGGCGGGGGTTTTTTAAAACCCGGGTTTGGGGTTGGGGGGGGGGGGAAAAAAAAAAAAAACTTTTTTTTTAAAAAAAAATTTTTTTTTTTTTTTTCCTAAAAAAGGGAAAAAAAATTTTTTTAAAAAAAAAAAAGGGGGCCCCCCAAAATTTTTTTTTTTTAAAGGGGAAAAAAAACCCCCCAAAAAAAAAATTTTAATTTTTAAAAAAATTTTTTTTAAAAATTTTTTTTTTTTAAAAAAAAACCCGTTTAAAAACGGGGGGGGTTTTTTTTGGGGAAATTGGGGGTTTTTTTGGGGGGGAAAAAAAAGGGGGGTTTTTTAAAAAAGGGGGGGGGGAAAAAAAAAAAAAAGGGGGAAAAAGGGGGGAAAAAGGGTTTTGGGGGAAAAGGGGGAATTAAAAGGGGGGAAAAAGGGAAAAATTTTTTTTTTAAAAAAAAAAAAAAAAAAAAAGGGGTTTTTAAAAAAAAAAAAGGGAAAAAAAAAATTTGGGAAAAAAAATTAATTTTTCCCCCAAAAAAAAAAAACCCCCCCGGGGGGAAACCCCCCCCCCCCCCCCCCTTTTCCCCCAGTATCCCCCACAACCCCATGGGGTTAAGGATAAACCTCGTATACCCCGCAACCTCCAGGGGTGTGATCACCTAGTAAACCCCGCAACCTCCGGGGAGTGTGATCACCTAGTATCCCCAGCAACCCCCAGGGATTTGTGATACCTACTATCCCCCAAACCCCCCCTACGGGAGTGTGGATAAATTTAGTATCCCCCCAGAACCCCCGGGAGTGTGATCCCTGGGTATAAACGCAACTTCCAGGGAGTGGATACCTAGAATACCCCAGAAACCCTCCGGGAGTGTTTTCCCCTTTGTAAAACCCAGCAACCTCCAGGGTGTGTGAACCTGTATATCCCGAACCCCCGGGAGTTGGATCACATAGTATACCCCAGAAAACCCCCAGGGAGTGTTTTTCACCTAGTATATCCCAGCAACCCCCGGGGAGTGGATCACCTAGTATCCCCCAGCAACCTCCGGGGAGTGGGATCCCCCTAGTTGCCCCAGAAACCTCCGGGAGTGTGATCCCCTAGTATACCCCAGAAACCCTCCAGTGGGTGTGTTCCCCTAGTATGCCCAGCAACCTCCAGGGAGTTTGATCACCTGCATTTCCCAACCCCTTTCCAGGGATTGGATCCCCCAGATCCCCCCAGCAACCCCCAAGGGAATTTATGTCAGGTAGTATACCCCAGCAATCTCCGGGGAGTTGTCCCCTAGTAAAAAACCCGGGCAACCCCAGGGAGTTTGATCACCATAAAAACCCAGAACTCCAGGGAGGGGTGGATCACCTAGTATACCCAGCAAACCCCAAAGGGGAGTGGATCCCCTAGTATTCCCAGCAACCCCCAGGGAGTTTAAATCACCTATACAACCCAGCAACCCCGGGGAGTGTATCCCTAAAAACCCCCGAAACCTCCGGGGAATGTTTTTACCTAGTAATTCCCCGAAACCTCCATGAGTGTGAAAACCCTTTTGAAACCCCTCAGAAACCCTCCGGGGAGTTTTGTCCCCCCGTATACCCCAGAAAACCTTTCCAAAGGGAGGGGGTGTTCCCCCATAAAACCCCCAGCACCCCTCCAGGGAGTTTTGATCCCCCAGTAACCTCAAAAAAACCCCCGGGAGGGGTGATCACCCAGTTATACCCCACAGCCTCCGGGGAGTGTAAATCACCTAGTAACCCCAAAACCCTCCAGGGATGTGACACCAAGTATATCCCAGAAACCCCAGGGGGTGACCAACCCTATTTTTTCCCCAACAACCTCCGGGGGAGTGTGTTTCCCCTTGTATGCCCCGCAACCCCCCCGGGGAGTGTGTTTCACGTATATGCCCCGAAACCCTCCGGGGGAGTGTGATCCCCTTGTAGGGGCCAGAAAACCTCCAGGGAGTGTGATCCCTTATACCCCTTTAGCCCCCAGGGAGTGTGATCACCCATTATCCCCCAAAGCAACCTCCGGGAGTGTAAATTCACCTAGTATACCCCAAAAACCCTCCGGGGTGGGGATCACCCGGGTTAACCCCAGCAGTCCTGGGAGTTTAAAAAAACCCCAGTATACCCAGCACCCTCCAGGGGTGTGATCCCCCAGTATCCCCCCAGCAGCCTCCGGGAGTGTGATCCCCAGTTTTCCTCAGCACCCTAAGGATTGTGATAAACCCAGTAAAACCCCAGCGGGCCCCCCAGGGAGTTTGATCCCCCCTTTATACCCCACACCTCCGGGGATGTGATCACCCATTTTTACCTCGCACCCTCCAGGAGTGTAAACCACCCAGTATCCCCCAGAAAGCCTCCGGGGAAATTTTTGATCCCCCCATTATCCCCCGGGCAGCCTCCGGGAGTGTATCCCCCAGTATCCCTCGGGAGCCTCCGGGGAGTTTTGATCCCCCCAGTTACCCCAGCCCCCTCCAGGGAGTGGGAAATTCACCCATATACCCCAGCAGCCTCCAGGGGTGTGTTCACCCGTTACCCCACAGCCCCCGGGGGAGTGTGTAACCCCCTAAAACCACGGGAAACCTCCAGGGAGTGTGACCCACCCATTAAAAACCCCAAGAAACCCTCCAGGGAGTGTGACCCACCCATAAAACCCCAGCAGCCCCCGGGAAAAGTGTGATAAACCCAGTTTTACCTCAGCACCCTTTCCAGGGGGTGATCCCCCTTTAACCCCCGAACCTTTCCAAGGAGTGTGACACCCAGTAAAACGCCACACCTTCCGGGGATTTGTGACACCCAGATACCCCAGAAACCTCCCGGGGAGTGGATCACCCAGAAATACCCAGAAAACCTCCAGGGAGTGTGTTCACCCGGTTCCCCCAGCAACCCCCGGGGGAGTGGGGACCACCCAGTATTCCCTGAAAACCCCCCAGGGGGGTGGGATCCCCCAGTATATCCCAGAAAACCTCCAGGGAGTGTGATTTTCCAGAACACCCAAGCAACCCCCAGGGGTTTTGTTCCCCCCATTTTTTCTAAAACAGCCTCCAGGGGGGTTGTTTCATCCAGTATATCCCAGCAGCCTCCGGGGGGAATTTGTGATCACGCAGTATATCCCAGCCCCCCGGGGGAGTGTGATAACCCGAAATCCCCCGCAGCCCCGGGGAAAGTGTGTTAACCCAGTATCCCCCCAGCAGCCCCCCCGGGGAAGTGTGATCACCCATTACATAACAGCACCCCCGGGGGAGTGTGTTTCACCCAGAAAAACCCCAGCAAACCTCCGGGGAGTGTGATCATTTTGTTCCCCCCAGAAATCCGGGAGTTCTTTACCCAGTAAAACCTCGCAGCCTCCAGGAAATTTGATCCCCCCAGTTTACCTGAGCACCCCAGGGAGTGTGTCACCCATTTAAACCCCAGCACCCTTTCCGGGGAGTGTGTTTCTCCATTTATGTTTTCAGCCCCCGGGGAGTGGGATAAACCCAGTATTTTCCCCGGGCTGCCTCCAGGGGTGTGATCCCCCGTATATCCCAGCAGCCTCCGGGGAATTATCACCCAAAAACCCCCGAGCTTCCGGGTTTTTGTGATCCCCCAGTGTACCCCAGCCCCCCCGGGGGGAAAGGTGGGGATCACCCAGAAAAACCCCGTACCTCCATGTATTGTGATCCCCCAGTATACCCCAGAAAGCCTCCGGGGAGTGTGATCACCCAGATACCTCAGGAACCCCCGGGGAGGTCATCCCCCAAATTATACCCCAGCCCCCTTAGGGATGTGATAAACCCAGAAAAATCCCAGCAACCTCCAAGAAGTGTGATCACCCATAAAACCCCAAAACCCAGCCTCCAGGGGTGTGTTTCCCCCCCGTATACACCAGCACCCCCCTTTTTGGGTGTGATCACCCATATACCCCCAAACCCCGGGGAAAGTGTGTTCATCCATAAAAACCCCAGAACCTCCAGGGGTGTGATCACCCAGTTTTCCCTCGCAGCCTCGGGGAGTGTGTCACCAGTATACCTTAGCGCCTCCGGGGAGTGTATCCCCCAGTATACCCCAGCGCCTCCAGGGGTGTAAATAAACCATTTTTACACCGCCCCCCCGGGGAGTGTGATCCCCCAGCTTACCCCAGAAAACCTCCAGGGAGTGTGATCACCCAGTTACCCAGAAACCCTCCGGGGAATTTTGTTCATCCAATATACCCCTGAAACCTCCGGGAAGTGTGATCACCCATATCCCTCGGGCAGCCTCCAGGGAGTGTAAATCACCCATTAAAAACTGAGCAGCCTCCAGGGAGTGTGATCAAAAGTACCCCCCCCACACCCTTTCCAGGGAGTGTGATCCTTTAGTATGCTTCAATACCCCTCCGGGAGTGTGATCAAATATACCCCCAGCAGCCTCCGGGAGTGTAAACACCCAGTTTTACCTCACACCCCCGGGGTGTGGGGATCCCCCAGTATATCCCAGCAGCCCTCCGGGGAGTGTGTTCACCACTTTTATACCCCAAGCCCTCCGGGGGAGTGTGATCCCCAGTAAAAACCCCGACCTCCGGGAAAGTGTGATCACCCGTATCCCCCTGCCCCCATGGAGTGTGATCACCCAGTATCCCCCAGCCCCCCTCCAAGAGTTGATCCCCCAGTTCCCTCGGGAACCTCCAGGGAGGTCATCCCCCAAATAAATCCCACCCCAAACCTTTCCGGGGGAGTGTGTTCACCCAAATACCCAGCAACCCCCAGGAAGTGTGATAAACCCGTATACCCCACCCCCCAGGGAGTGTGAATCACCCATTTAATACCCCAGCACCTGGGGGAGTTTTTGGTTCCCCCAAGTATCCCAAGCACCCCCAAAGGGAGTGTGATCACCCAGTATACCCCAGTTACCCCTCCAGAAAGAGGGGATCACCCAGTATCCCCCAGCAGCCGCCAGGGAGTGTGTTTCACCCAGTATACCTCAGAAAACCTCCGGGGAGTGTGATCACGCAGTATATCCCAGAAAAACCTGCAGGGAGTGTGACCCACCCATATACCCAGAAACCCCCCCAGGAAATGTGATCCCCGGGTTTCCCCCCAGCAACCTCCAGGGAGTGTGTTCCCCCCGTTTTCCTTAGCACCCTCCAGGGAGTGGGGACCACCCATTTACCCCAGCAACCTCCAGGAAATGTTTTCACCCAGAAAACCCCCACCCAACCCCAGGGGTTTTGATAAACAAGTATATCCCGGCACCCGGGGGGGTTGTTTAAACCCCCCAATATACCCCAGCACCCTTTCCAGGAGTGTGATCCCCCCAGAAACCCTTTACCCACCCCGGGAAATTGTGATAAACCGGGTAAAACCCCGCGCCTCCAGGGATTTGTGATCCCCCGGGATCCCCCAGAAACCTCCGGGGAGTGTGATCCCCCGGGATACCCCAGCCCCTTTCCGGGGAAGTGTGATCACCCAGTATCCCCAGCAACCTCCAGGGAGTGGGGAACACCCATTTATATCGGTGAAACCTCCAGGGAGTGGATCACCCAGATATCCCAGAAACCTCCGGGGGATGTGATATCCATACACCCAAGCAACCTCCAGGAGTGTGATCCACCAAGTAAAATTTTAACAGCCTCCGGGGAGGTAAATCACCAGTATATCCCGCCCTCCGGAGATTGTGATAACGCATTTATTTTCCCAGCACCTCCGGGGAAGTGTTTCACCCAGTTTTTAAAACCCCGGGCACCTCCAGGGAGTGTGAAAACCCCCGTATTTCCCACAGCCCCCCGGAAAGTGTGATCACCCATTACATCACGCAGCCTCCGGGGAGTGTGACACCCAGTATACCCCAAAAAACCCCCAAGGGATTTTGTGATCATCTAGTATCCCCCAGCAACCTCCGGGGAGTGTAAAATCACCCAGTAACCTCACCCTCCAGGGGTGTGATCCCCAGTAAAAACCTGAGCAGCCTCCAGGGAGGGGAAATCACCCGTAACCCCAGCAGCCCCCCAGGGAGTGTGATCACTAGTATGTTTTCAGAAAGCCTCCCAGGGAGTGGGGATCCCCCCAGTTTATCCCAGTTTCCCTCCGGGAGTGTGATCACCAGTAATACCCCACAGCCCCCGGGGAAATGGGGATCCCCCCCAGAATAACCCAGTAGCTTCCAGGGGTGTGATAAACCCATGTCCCCAAATAGCCTCCAGGAGTGTGATCCCCCAGTATCCCCCCAAGTAGCCTCCATTTTGTGTGATCCCCGGGGGTTAAAAACCCCAGCAGCCCCCAGGAGTGTGATCCCCCCATTTTCTTGGGAAAACCTCCAGGGAGTGCCCCCTTCCCCCCAGTAAAATTCCCAAAACCCTTTTGGGGAGGGGTGATCCCCCAAAATTTCCCCCAGAAACCCCAAGAAGTGTGATCCCCCAATTACCCCCCCAGCAGCCTCCGGGGTGGATCCCCCAAAATTTTACCCCGGGAAACCCTCCGGGGAGTGGTTCCCCAGTATACCCAGCAGCCTCCAGGGGGTGTGATAAACCCAGTATACACCGGCACCCCCGGGGAGTGTGATCACCGTATACCCCAGCAACCCCCCCCGGGGAAGTGTAAATCACCCATATCCCCCAGAAAACCTCCGGGGAAAAGGTGATTATCCAGTATCCCCCTGAAAAACCCTCCGGGGAAGTTTTGATCACCCAGTAAAATCGGGCAGCCCCCAAGGGATTTGTGATCCCCCAGTATAACTGAGCAGCCTCCGGGAGTGTGATCCCCCAGTTCCCCCACCCACCCTCCAGGGAGTGTGATAAATCAGTATGTTTTCAGCAGCCCCGGGGAAGTGTGATCACCCAGTATATCCCAGCCCCCTCCAGGGAGTGTAAATAAACCCAGTATTTCCCAGCACCTCCAGGGAGTGTAAATCACCCATTTTTACCCCAGTACCTCCAGGGGGGTGATCACCCAGTTTTCCCCAGTAGCCTCCGGGAAGTGTGATCACCCAGTATCCCCCCAGTGCCTCCATGGAGTGTAAATCACCCGTTTAACCCCGCAGCCCTCCAAGAGTGTGATCACCCATTTAACCTCAGGAACCTCCAGGGAGGGGTCATCACCCAGTTACCCAAAAGAAACCCTTTCCAGGGAGTGTGATCACCCAAATATCCCAGCAACCCCCCGGAAGTGTGATCACCCAGTATCCCCCAGCAGCCTCCAGGGAGTTGATCACCCAGTAATCCCGCACCCTACCGGGAGTGTGTTCACCCGTATACCCAAGCACCCCCTGGGGGTGTAAAATCCCCCGTATACCCATTTCCCTCCGGGAAAAGTGTATCCCCCAGTATACCCCAGCAGCCGCCGGGGAGTGTGATCCCCAGTATACCTCAAAAAACCTCCGGGGAGGTGATACGAGTAAACCCCACAACCTGCGGGAGTGTGAACCCCAGTATTACCCCACCCAACCTCCGGGAAATTTTGATCACCCAGTAAAACCCCACAACCTCCAGGGAGTGTGGTCACCCCGTATCCCTTAGCAGCCTCCAGGGAGTGGGGACCCCCGGGTATACCCCAGAAAACCCCCCAAATGTGTCCCCCCATTATCCCCCAGCAACCCCCCGGGATTTGGGTTTCATCAAGAAATATCCCGGCAGCCCCCGGGGGGAGTGTGACCCACCCACTAAAACCCCACAGCCCCCCACAATTTAAATCACCCATTATACCTTTAGTTGCCCCCGGGAATGTATCACCCAGTAAAACCCCGCAGCCCCCAGGGAGTTTTGATCACCCAGTATACCTCAGCAGCCTCCGGGAATGTAATAAACCCATTTAAAACCCCAGCACCCTCCGGGGAGTGAGTTTACCCAGTAAACCCCAAAACCTCCGGGAGTGTGATCGAAAAGTAAAACCCCAGCAACCCCCGGGGAGGGGACATCCATTTTCCCCCAGCAACCTCCAGGTGTGTGATCACCCAGTTTTACCAGCAGCCTCCGGGGGTTTTTGATAAACCAGTATCCCCCAGCAGCCTCCGGGGAAGGTATCATCAGTTTTACCTCAGCACCCCCAGGGAGTGTAAACACCCATTTTTCCCCCAGCAGCCTCCGGGGAGGGGTGCCCCCCCAGTATACTCAGCAGCCTCAGGGGTTTTATCCCCAGATACCCCAGCACCCTCCGGGGGAGTGTGATCACCCATTTTAAAACACAATAGCCCCCAAAACCGATGTATCACCCAGTATCCCTTCCCCCACCCCTTCCAGGGAGTGTGATCCCCCCCCCCAGTAAAACCTCACAGCCCCCGGGGGAGTGTGATCCCCAGTATCCCCCAGCAACCCCCGGGGGATGTGATAAACCCCAGTATCCCTCACAGCCTCCGGGATGTCATCCCCCAGTAAAATTCCCAGCAACCCCCAAAGGGAGTGTAAATCCCCCCGTATTTCCAACAGGCCTGAAAGGGAAGGGGTGACACCCACTATCCCCCAGAAACCCTCCAGGGGTGTCTTTCCCCCATTATATCCAGCAACCTCCAGGGGCGTTTGATCACCCAGTATCCCTTTCAGCGCCTCCGGGGTTTGTGTCATAAACCCCCAGTATTTTCCCAGCCCCTCCGGGGAGGGGTTGATCCCCAGTATACCCCAGCACCTCCAGGGAAAATGTGATCACTCATTAACCTCGCACCCTCCAGGGATGTGATCCCCCCAGTAATCCCGCAGTCCGGGGAAGTGTGATCACCCAGTATCCCTCAGCAGCCTCCAGGGAGTGGGGGATCACCCTTTATACCCAGAAACCCCCGGGGAGTTTTAAATCACCCATTATAACAAAACACCCCAACGAGTGTGATCCCCATGAAACCCTTTAAAGCAGCCCCGGGGAGGTGATCCCCCGGGTATACCTCAGAAACCCTTTCCGGGGAGTGGGGATCCCCCGTTTACCCCGGGAAAACCCCCGGGGAAAGTGTGTTCACCCAGTATACCTCAGCACCCTCCAGGGAGTGTCATCACCCAGTATACCCCGCAACCTCCAGGGAGGTGATCACCCTTAAAATTTTCCCAACACCCCGGGGAGGGGGTGATCACCCACAATACCCCGGCCAACCCCCGGGGAGTGTAAATTCCCCCCAGGGTTTACTCCCGCAACCTCCTGGCGGGGTGATCCCCCAGTATCCCCTCAGCAGCCCCCAGGGTGTGTAAATCCCCGAGTATATCCCGGGCAACCTCCGGGGGAGTGTGATCACCCAGAAAACCCCGGGAAACCTCCAGGGATTTGGGACCCCCAGTAAAACCCCGAAACCCTCCAGGGAGTGGATCCCCCAGTTTACCTCAGCAGCGTCCGGGGTTTTTCCCATCCCCGGTTTATCCCAGCAACCTTCCCGGGAGTGTAAATCACCCAGTATCCCCCAGCAGCCTCCAGGGAGTGTGATCACCCAGAATCCCCCAGCAACCTCCGGGGAGTGTGATCCCCCAATTTATACCCCAAACAGCCCCAGGGAGTGTGATCCCCCCAGTATCCCCCAAACAACCTCCGGGGAGTTAAAACCCCCAAGTATATCCCAGCAACCCCCAAAGGGAGGGGAAAATCCCCCCAGTATACCCCAACAGCCCCCGGGGATTGTGACCCACCCATAAAACCTAAACAGCCTCCGGGGGAGTGTGTTTTCACCCAGTATATCCCACGCCCCCAGGGAGGTGTTCACCCAGTATAACACAACGCCCCCACGAGTGTGATCACCCAGTATACCTTGCAGCCCCCGGGAGGGGTGATCACCCAGTTCCCCCGCAACCTCCAGGGGGGTTTCATCCCCCCGTATTTCCCCAGAACCCCCAAGGGAGTGAGTTTAAACCCAGTATTTTTCCCCAAACCCCAGGGAGTGTGATCACCCATATACCCCGCAATCTCCGGGAAGTGGGACCCACCCATATATCCCAGCAACCCCCAGGGGGGGTGTGATCCCCCAGAAATACCCCGGGAAAACCCCCGAGGGATTTGTGATCACCCAGTATTTTTCCCAGCAGCCTCCGGGAGTTTGATCATCCAGTTACCCCAGCAACCCCCTTTGGAGTGTGTTAACCAAGTTAAAACCCAAGCAGCCCCCGGGGGAGTGGGGATCACCCAGTAAACCCAGCAACCCTCCAGGAAATGGTTCAAAAGGAGTATCCCCCAGAAAACCTCCAGGGGGTTTTGCCCCCCCAGAAATTTTCCCCCAGCCTCCAAGAAGGGTGTTTCACCAGTAAATCCCAGCAACCTCCGGGAGTGTTTTTCACCCAGTATATCCCCAGCGCCCCCAGGGGGTGGATCACCAGTATCCCCCAGCAATTTCCCAAAGGGATTTATCACCAAGTATACCTCAGCACCTCCAGGGAGTGTGTTTCACCCGTAAAACCCCAGAAACCCTCCAGGGGAGTGTGATCACCCAGTATATCAGAGCACCTCCAGAGAGTGTGTCACCCATTATCCCCGAAACCCTCCAGGGAGTGTGATCACCCTGTTTTACCCCACAACCCCCGGGGAAAGGGGATCACCCAGTATATCCCAGAAACCTCCGGGGAGTGTGATCATCCGTACACCCCGCAACCTCCGGGAGTTTTATCACCCGTAAAACCCCAGCAGCCTCCGGAGTGGGTTTCCCCAGTATTTTTTCCCCCCGGGCCCTGGGGGGATTGATCCCCCCGTATTTCCCAGCGCCTCCGGGGAGTGTGTCATCCAGTAAAACCCCAGCAACCTCCAGGGTGTGATCACCAAGTATACCTCGGGCAGCCCCCAGGGTGTGTGATCACCCGTTTTACCCCACAACCTCCGGGGAAGTGTAAATTCACCCAGTATTCGGGCCCGCCCCCGAGAGTTGATCCCCCAGTAAACCCAGCAACCCCCGGGAGTGTGATCCCCCAGTAAATCCCTGCAACCTCCGGGGATTTGTGCCCCCCCAGAAAATCCAGAAAACCCCCAAGGGGGGTTGTAAATCATCCAGTACACCCAAGAAACCTCCAGGGAGTGGGATCACCCGTTATTCAACAGCCCCAAAGGGGTTTGATACCAGTATTTCCCAGAAAGCCTCCGGAGGAGGTTGATCAGTATTATATCCCCAGCAGCCTCCGGGGATTGTGATCACCCCGGGTATCCCCAGCAGCCTCCAGGGGGTTTTGATCACCCAGTATATCCCACCCACCCTCCGGGAAAAGTGTGATCCCCCAATTACATCACAGCAGCCTCCAGGGGTGTGATCACGCGTATACCCCAGAAACCCCCAGGGTGGTGATCATTTACAAACCCCCGGGCAACCTCCAGGGAGTGTGTTTAAACCCAGTATACCTCAGCACCCCCGGGGGAGGGGTGTTCACCCTAAAAACCTTAGAAGCCTCCCGGGGGAGTGTGATCACCAGTTTACCCCAGCCTCCAGGGATTTGTGACCCCCCAGTAAACCCCAAACCTCCAGGGAGTGTAAATCACCCAGAAAACCCCCAAAGCAAAATCCGGGGGAATGTGACCCACCAGTATACCCCTGCAACCCCCGGGGGAGTGTATCCCCATTATACCTCAGCGCCCCCCAGGGATGGGATCACCCCAGTATCCCTAAAGCACCCCCAGGGAGTGGGATAAAACCCGGGATACCCCAGCAGCCTCCAGGGGTTTTATCACCCAGTTTGCTTCAGAAGCCTCCAGGGAGTGGGGAACACCCAAAATATCCAACGTCCAGGGAGTTGATCCCCCAGTATACCTCAGCAGCCTCCGGGAGTTGATCACCCAGTATACCCCAAAGCAGCCCCCCAGGAGTGTAAATCCCCCCGTATCCCCCCATTACCTAAGGGAGTGTGATCACCCAGTACCCCAGTAGCCCCCGGAATGTGATCACCCAGTACCCCCCAGTACCCTCCATGGATTTGTGATCACCCCGTATCCCCCGAAAAACCCCCAGAGAGTTTTAAATCCCCCGGGTTTTCCCTCAGGAACCTCCAGGGGGTCATCCCCCAGTAAAACCCCAGAAAACCTCCAGGGAGTGTGTTTCACCCGTTTTTCCCAGAAACCCTCCGGGAAAAGTTTTGATCCCCAGTATACCCCACACCCTCCAGGGGGATCCCCCGTTTACCCGAAAGCGCCCCGGGGGGGTGTGATCCCCAGTATACCCAAGCAGCCCCTAGGGAAGTGTATCCCCCATTTTTACCCCAGTAGCCCCCAGAGAGTTTTGATCACCCAGTATCCCCCACAGCCGCCGGGGAAATGTGTTCACCCATTTAAAACCTCAGCAACCCCCAGGGAGGGGTTATCACGCAGTTTTTCCCCAAAAAAACCTGCGGGGAAAGTGTGATCACCCAGTATATCCCGCAACCTCCAGGAAATGTGATCCCCCCAGTAAAAACCCCGGGAACCTCCGGGGAGTTGATCACCCCCTATCCCTTTTAGAAAGCCTCCGGGGAGTGGACCCCCCAAAATATCCCCCAAACCCCCAACCGGGAAATGTGATAAACCCAGAAATACCCCAGCAACCTCCATTGAATGTGATCACCAAGTATACCCCGGGAGCCTGCGGGGATTTTTGATCCCCCCACTATACCCCGGGGGCACCCTCCACGGAGTGTGATACCCAGAAATTCCTTAGCAGCCCCCGGGGAATTTTACACCCAGAAAACCCCCAGCACCCTCCGGGGAGTGTGACCCCACCCAGTAAAAACCTCAGCAGCCTCCGGGAAGGGTAATCCCCCATATCCCCAGCAGCCTCCAGGGAGTGGGGTTTCCCCATATCCCCCCACCCAACCTCCGGGGAGTGTGATCGTAAGAAAACCCCAAAGCAACCTCCAGGGAGTGGGATCATCCAGTTTTCCCCCGCAACCTCCAGGGTAGGTGATCACCCAATACCCCAGCACCCCCGGGGGTTGTGATCCCCTTATCCCCCAGCACCCCGGGGAGTGTACACTCAAAAAAACCTCGGGCAGCCCCCCGGGAGTGTGATCCCCATTATACCCAGCAGCCTCAGGGGAGGTGATCACCCAGTTTACCTCGCCCCCCACCCCCCCGGGGGAGTGTGACCCCCCAGTTTACCCCAAGCGGGCCTCCAGGGATGTGATCCCCCAGTAAAACCCCAACCCACCCCCAAAACGAGTGTGATAAACCCAAAGTATCCCCTTTGCGGGCCCCTCCGGGAGTGTGTTACCCATTTAAACCTCAGCAGCCCCCGGGGGGAGTGTGATAACCCAGTATACCCCGCAGCCTCCGGGGATTGTGAACACCCAATATCCCTCAGAACCCCCGGGGAGTGGGGATCCCCATATACCCCCACCCCTCCAGGGTTTGTGGACCACCCAATATACCTCGGGCAACCTCCGGGGAGGGGTGATCAATTTTATCCCCCAGAAACCCCCCGGGAAAGGGGTGATCCCCCTAGTATCCCTCAGCAACCTCCAGGAGTGTGATACCCAGTATCCCCCGAAACCCTAAAGGGAGTGTGATCACCCAGTAAAACCCCCAGAACCTCCAGGGAGTGGGATAAACCCAGTATACCTCAAGCAGCCCCAGGGAGGTGATCCCCAGTTCCCCCAGAAACCCTCCGGGGAGTTTTTGAAACCCAGTTACCCCAGCAGCCTTCCAGGGGGTGTGACCTCCCAGTTTACCTCAGCACCCTCCATGGAGGGGTGATAACCCAGTATACCCCCCACTACCTCCGGGGGGGGGTGTTCACCCTTTTAACCCCAGCACCTCAGGGGAGTGGGATCCCCCAAAGTTTACCTCAGCAGCCCCAGGGAGTGTGACACCCGTTTTTCCCAGCAGCTCCGGGAGTGTGATCACCCTTAAAACCCCAGTACCCCCAAAGGGAGTGCAATAAACCCCGTTTTAACCCCCAGTAGCCTCCCAGGGAGTGTGATCACCCAGAAATACCCCAGAAAGGCCTCCAGGGAGTGGGATACCCAGTTTTCCCAAAGCCCCCAAGGGAGTGTGATCACCCAATAACCCCAGCACCTCCAGGGAGTGTGCTCACCCTATACCCCGGGTAGAATCCAGAGAGGTGATCACCCAGTATACCCCAGCATCCCCCAGGGATGCGTTCACCCAGTGTACCTCAGCCAACCCTCTAGGGGGGGAAATCACCCAGTTTTATCCCAGAAACCCCTTCAGGGGTTGATCACCCGTAAACCCAGAAACCCCTCCAGGAAATGGATCCCCCTTTTATACCCCGCAACCCCCGGGGGGTTTTGATCCCAAGTATTATCCCGGAAAGGCCTTCGGGGAGTGTGATAAACCAGTTTCCCCCCAGCACCCCCACGGGGGTGGGGATACCCGTATCCTTACACCCCCAGGGAGGTATAAACCCAGTATACCTCAGCACCCCCCGGGGGTGTGATCACCCGGGAAACCCCTTTTTCGCCCCGGGTAGTGTATCACCCAGTATCCCCTCAGCGCCTCTGGGGGTGTGATCACCCAGTAACCCCAGAAAGCCCCGGGGAGTGTGATCCCCCAATTTTTCCCCTCAGCAACCTCCAGGGAGTTTGACCCCGTATCCCTCGGGCACCCTCCGGGGGAGGGGTGAACCCCCCAGTAAACCTCAGAAAACCTCCAGGGAGTTGAAAAACCCAGTTTACCCCAGCAGCCTCCGGGGAGTATAAACCCCCCAAAATCCCTCAAAAACCCTCCAGGGAGTGTGTTTACCCTTTTTTCCGCAGCAGCCTCCGGGGAGTGTGATACCCAGTAAACCTCACAGCCTCCAGGGGTGTGTTCCCCCATTATACCCCAGCAGCCTCCGGGGAGTCTGTTTCACCCAGTAAAACCCCCACCCCCCAGGGAGTGTGATCACCCATTTATACCCCAGCAGCCTCCAGGGATTTGTGATCACCCAGTATCCCCCGCACCCTCCAAGGAGTGGACCCACCCAGTAAAACCCCAGCACCCTCCAGGGAGTGTGATCACCCAGAACCCCCAGAAAGCCTCCAGGGGTGTGTTTCCCCATTAAAACCCCACAGCCTCCAGGAGTGTGATCACCCAGTAAACCCAGCACCCTCCAGGGAGTTTGATTACCCTTTATCCCCCGGGCCCCAGCCCTCCAGGGGTGTGATCACCCAGTTTTCCTCAGCAGCCTCCAGGGGTGGGGATCACCCAGTAAAACCCGCACCCTCCGGGGAGTGTGATCACCCGTTTCCCCCAAAGCCCCTCCGGGGAGTTTTGATTCCCCAAAGTATACCCCAGCAGCCTCCAGGGAGGGGTGATCACCCAGTATACCTCAGCACCCCCGGGGGAAAGTTTGATCCCCATTATCCCCGGGCAGCCTCCAGGAGTGTGATCACCCGTTTTCCCACAGCCTCCGGGGAGTGTGTTCACCCAGTAAAACCCCAGCAGCCCCAGGGAGTGTGATTCCCCAGTTTTTAACCCCTGAAGCCTCCAGGGAGTGGGGTCCCCAGTAAAAACCCGCAGCTCCAGGGGTGTGATACCCAGTATACCCCAGAACCTCCAGGGAATGGGGGGCCCAAACCCATATCCCTAAAGCAACTTCCAGGATTGTAAATACCTATATCCCCCCAGCAGCCTCCAGGGAGGGGTTGACCCCCAAAACCCCCCAAAAAGTCTCCGGAGGGGAAACCCCCAGTAACCCCAGCAGCCCCGGGGGAGTGTGATTACCCGTATCCCCCAGCAGCCTCCAGGGGTTATCCCCCATTTTCCCTCAGCACCCCCCGGGGGGAGTTTGATCACCCATTAAAACTCCGCACCCCCAGGGAGTGTGTTCCCCCAGTTTACCCCCGAACCTCCGGGGGGTGTGATCACCCATTTTATCCCCCAAAGCAGCCTCCGGGGAAAGTGTGATTACCCAGTTTTCTCAGCAGCCCCCGGGGAAAGTGTGTTTTCCCAAAGTTTTCCCCCAAACACCCTTCCGGGAGTGTGATCCCCCAGTATCCTCAGCAGTCTCCGGGAGTGTGATCACCCAGTAACCCCAAATTTGGGGAAAGACTAAGCTGTATTTTTTATTAAAATAAATTTTATCAAGCCCTATCGTTACCCCTTTTTTGGGTTTAACGAAAACAAAAAAACATATTTTTTCAAAAGTTCTTGCAAATCAAGTTACTAGGCAAACAGGGCCAACTTTAAAAATAAACTTTCTACAAAAACTCCTGTAGGAACATTTAAAATTATGGTCCCTCTTTCTTTTGGGAAAGAAAAATGGGATGGGGGCGATGGGGATTTTTGGGAGGGGGATTTTTTGGGGGTGGAGATTGTAGTAAAGGGGAAGCGGGGAAGGGAAAGGGGGCTGGAGGTTGGGGTTTTTGGGCCCCAGATTTGGCGGGGGAAAGGGATAGAGTTGCTGGTTGCTAGGGGGGAAGAAAAAAATTTTTGGAAAAAAATAGCAAAAAGTGCAAGAAAGATTTAAAAGGAAATTGAATTTTTCGTTTTAGTTAGAAGGACAAAGGGGATCAAAAATACAAGTGGGGGGCCCGGGGGTTGTATGGGGAGCATTTTTTATAATAACATTTTTTAGGTGCAGAATTTTTTAACTCATAACCTGTTTACTTACCAGGAACGAATTCAGGAATGGATTTTCCCAAAAGGGGAATACAAAAGTTGGGGCCTACTAGGAAAGAAATTTTTTTTTTAAATACACGGGTTTTTTTCCCAGATGCGCCCCCAAAACCCTTTGGTTTTAAATATCGGGATATTTTTTTTTTTACTGCATTTGGGCAGTTTCAGCAGCGTTGGGAACAGAAACTTGCGGGGAATGGGGTCTTTTTGTGCCGGGAAATTAAAACCGGGGAACTTTACGATTGGGGGGGATTTTCTCCCCATGAGCTCGGGGTCACCCTAAAAATTCACATATAAAAAGCTGGGGGGAAGAAATATAAGCTAAATGTGAATGGAAGAAATGGATGAAAAATTGGGCTTTGTTTGGGGGGGATAGGTAAAAGTAAACCCAAAAGGTAGTGAGAAGGGAATAAAAAGGGGTTTGAGCCTAATTTTGGGGGACGTAAAGGAGAACTAACCCGGGGGATAAGGGGGAAAAATTGAAGGGGCTGTTAATCTGAAGTCATGTGGAATGGAAAGAAAAAGGAATGAAAGGAGGTTCACCAGAGGTTTGTGAAAGAGAAGAAAGGGAAGTGAACCCCTCACCAATATTATTACGGATAATGAAGGACCGAAGCCCAATTGTGACGCAAGACAGACGTCACAACGAAATATAGATCCCCCTCCCTCCGTCCCTCCCTCCCTCCCTTGGAAATCTTCAACCTTTCTCCTTCAAGGACTCTCGATCAAAGGGAATAGAGCTATCCTTTATGGAATCATACCTGTGTGGCCGTTAATACTTCCGTCCTTCCCCACGAAAACATCATTAATAGTAATAATATTTAACATTTCATGGATAAGAGTCAAAGGAAATAGTACAAGTTTGCAAAAAATTCCTTCACCAGGACGAAGTTCGGCCACCAGCCAGACGCGAGTGGTAACGACCAGACACCAGGACGGGCCTCAGTCACCAGCCAGACGCGAGTGGTAACGACCAGACACCAGGACGGGCCTCAGTCACAGCCAGACGCGAGTGGTAACGACCAGACACCAGGACGGGCCTCAGTCACCAGCCAGACGCGAGTGGTAACGACCAGACACCAGGACGGGCCTCAGTCAGCAGCCAGACGCGAGTGGTAACGACCAGACACCAGGACGGGCCTCAGTCACCAGCCAGACGCGAGTGGTAACGACCAGACATCAGGACGGGCCTCAGTCACCAGGGAGACGCGAGTGGTAACGAGCCAGACACTAGGACGGGCCTCAGTCACCAGCCAGACGCGAGTGGTAACGACCAGACACCAGGACGGGCCTCAGTCACCAGCCAGACGCGAGTGGTCACGACAAGACACCAGGACGGGCCTCAGTCACCAGCCAGACGCGAGTGGTAACGACCAGACACCAGGACGGGCCTTAGTCAGCAGCCAGAAGCGAGTGGTAACGACCAGACACCAGGACGGGCCTCAGTCACCTGCCAGACGCGAGTGGTAACGACCAGACACCAGGACGGGCCTCAGTCACCAGCCAGACGCGAGTGGTAACGACCAGACACCAGGACGGGCCTCAGTCACCAGCCAGACGCGAGTGGTAACGACCAGACACCAGAACGGGCCTCAGTCAGCAGCCAGAAGCGAGTGGTAACGACCAGACACCAGGACGGGCCTCAGTCACCAGCCAGACGCGAGTGGTAACGACCAGACACCAGGACGGGCCTCAGTCACCAGCCAGACGCGAGTGGTAACGACCAGACACCAGGACGGGCCTCAGTCACCAGCCAGACGCGAGTGGTAACGACCAGACCCAGACGGGCCTCAGTCAGCAGCCAGAAGCGAGTGGTAACGACAAGACACCAGGACGGGCCTCAGTCACCAGCCAGACGCGAGTGGTAACGACCAGACGCCAGGACGGGCCTAGTCACAGCCAGAACGCGAGTGGTAACGACAGACACCAGACGGGCCTCAGTCACCTGCCAGACGCGAGTGGTAACGACCAGACACCAGGACGGGCCTTAGTCACGCAGCCAGAAGCGAGTGGTAACGACCAGACACCAGGACGGGCCTCAGTCACCTGCCAGACGCGAGTGGTAACGACCAGACACCAGGACGGGCCTCAGTCACCAGCCAGACGCGAGTGGTAACGACCAGACACCAGGACGGGCCTCAGTCACCAGCCAGACGCGAGTGGTAACGACCAGACACCAGAACGGGCCTCAGTCAGCAGCCAGAAGCGAGTGGTAACGACCAGACACCAGGACGGGCCTCAGTCACCAGCCAGACGCGAGTGGTAACGACCAGACACCAGGACGGGCCTCAGTCACCAGCCAGACGCGAGTGGTAACGACCAGACACTAGGACGGGCCTCAGTCACCAGCAGACGCAGAGGGTAACGACCAGACACCAGGACGGGCCTCAGTCACCAGCCAGGCGCGAGTGGTAACGACCAGACACCAGGACGGGCCTCAGTCACCAGCTAGACGAGAGGGGTAACGACCACACACCAGGACGGGCCTCAGTCACCAGCCAGGCGCGAGTGGTAACGAACAGACACCAGGACAGGCCTCAGTCACCAGCCAGACGCGTAGTGGTAACGACCAGACACCAGGACGGGCCTCAGTCACCAGCCAGGACGCGAGTGGTAGCGACCAGACACCAGGACGGTCCTCAGTCACCAGCCAGACGCGAGTGGTAACGACCAGACACCAGGACGGGCCTCAGTCACCAGCCAGACGCGATGGTAACGACAGACCAGACTGGCCAGTCCCAGCCAACGCGAGTGTAAGAACAGACACCAGGACGGGCCTCAGTCACCAGCCAGACGCTAGTGGTAACGATCAGACACCAGGACTGGCCTCAGTCACCAGCCAGACGCGAGTGGTAACGACCAGACACCAGGACGGGCCTCAGTCACCAGCCAGACGCGAGTGGTAACGATCAAACACCAGGACGGGCCTCAGTCACCAGCCAGACGCGAGTGGTAACGACCAGACACCAGGAGGGGCCTCAGTCACCAGCCAGACGCGAGTGGTAACGACCAGACACCAGGACGGGCCTCAGTCACCAGCCAGGCGCGAGTGGTAACTACCAGACTAAAGGAGGGGCCTCAGTCACCAGTCAGACGCGAGTGGTAACGACCAGACACAAGGAGGGGCCTTAGTCACCAGCCAGACGCGAGTGGTAACGACCAGACACCAGGAGGGGCCTCAGTCACCAGCCAGACGCGAGTGGTAACGACCAGACACCAGGACGGGCCTCAGTCACCAGCCAGGCGCGAGTGGTAACGACCAGACACCAGGACGGGCCTCAGTCACCAGCCAGACGCGAGTGGTAGCGACCAGACACCAGGACGGTCCTCAGTCACCAGCCAGACGCGAGTGGTAACGACCAGACACCAGGACGGGCCTCAGTCACCAGCCAGACACGAGTGGTAACGACCAGACACCAGGACGGGCTCAGTCACCAGCCAGAGCGTCGAGTGGTAATGAACAGACACCAGGACGGCCTCAGTCACCAGCCAGACGCGAGTGGTAACGATCAGACACCAGGACTGGCCTCAGTCACCAGCCAGACGCGAGTGGTAACGACCAGACACCAGGACGGGCCTCAGTCACCAGCGAGACGCGAGTGGTAACGAGCCAGACACTAGGACGGGCCTCAGTCACCAGCCAGACGCGAGTGGTAACGACCAGACACCAGGACGGGCATCAGTCACCAGCCAGACGCGAGTGGTAACGACCAGACACCAGGACGGGTCTCATTCACCAGCCAGACGCGAGTGATAACGACCAGACACCAGGACGGGCCTCAGTCACCAGCCAGACGTGAGTGGTAACGACCAGACACCAGGACTGGCCTCAGTCACCAGCCAGACGCGAGTGGTAACGACCAGACACCAGGACGGGCCTCAGTCACCAGCCAGACGCGAGTGGTAACGACCAGACACCAGGACGGGCCTCAGTCACCAGCCAGACGCGAGTGGTAACGACCAGACACCAGGACGGGCCTCAATCACCAGCCAGACGCGAGTGGTAACGACCAGACACCAGGACGGGCCTCAGTCACCAGCCAGGCGCGAGTGGTAACGAACAGACACTATCACGGGCCTCAGTCACCAGCCACACGCTAGTGGTAACGATCAGACACCAGGACTGGCCTCAGTCAGCAGCCAGACGCGAGTGGTAACGACCAGACACCAGGACGGGCCTCAGTCACCAGCCACACGCTAGTGGTAACGATCCAGACACTAGGACGGGCCTCAGTCACCAGCCAGACTCGAGTGGTAACGACCAGACACCAGGACGGGCCTCAGTCACCAGCCAGACGCGAGTGGTAACGACCAGACACCAGGACGGGCCTCAGTCACCAGCCAGACGCTAGTGGTAACGACCAGACACCAGGACGGGCCTCAGTCATCAGCCAGACGCGAGTGGTAATGACCAGACACCAGGACGGGCCTCAGTCACCAGCCAGACGCGAGTGGTAACGACCAGACACCAGGACGGGCCTCAGTCACCAGCCAGACGCGAGTGGTAACGACCAGACACCAGGACGGGCCTCAGTCACAGCCAGACGCGAGTGGTAACGACCAGACACCAGGACGGGCCTCAGTCACCAGCCAGATGCGAGTGGTAACGACCAGACACCAGGACGGGCCTCAGTCACCAGCCAGACGCGAGTGGTAACGACCAGACACCAGGGCGGGCCTCAGTCACCAGCCAGACGCGAGTGGTAACGATCAAACACCAGGACGGGCCTCAGTCACCAGCCAGACGCGAGTGGTAACGACCAGACACCAGGACGGGCCTCAGTCACCAGCCAGACGCGAGTGGTAACGACCAGACACCAGGACGGGCCTCAGTCACCAGCCAGACGCGAGTGGTAACGACCAGACACCAGGACTGGCCTCAGTCACCAGCCAGACGCGAAGTGGTGGAAGAAAGGGGGCGTAGGGGGGGCAGACACCAATCGCTGCTGTAGAATTCGTTCTGCAAGAAATTTCAGTTGACAGTATCGTGCTCGCAGCGCATTTGAGTTTCATTTCCACTTTCGCAGACCTCAAGGATAAACAGAATAACTTAATGATGAAGGAACAGAGCATATTTGAGTGGATTCCCATTATGCCTTACTCCTCACTCGGTGCCTAACTTTATCCCAACTAACCCTCGTTTCCTAAATAGTACCATTGTTTTATGAAACTAAGCGAATAAGACTTTCCCCTGAAGTTGTTATTCATAAAAGTGCTCCATCTTTCCCTAGATGAGGGAAAGTTAGGGCAAGCTACGCTGCCAATTAAACTTGACCAAGAAAAGTGTCTGCGAGGAAACAGTGAAAGGCAGTATCATGCTCATCCTGGTGTGCTGAGGAAAGTGAGTTAATTGGTGAGCTTCTTTCAGAGTACTTGATCATGATATGCTGTGCTTGATTACATGTTTAATATTTCATACTCTGGGATATTCTATCTCATCAGCCAGACCAATTATCCCTTCAAGATGGCAAGCAATACTGCCAGCATAGTCACATAGGATTTCCTGTCAGTTGTCTCTACTTGTATTGCGAAGTCATTAACTTTGCTATCTCTCAAACCTCACTGAACACAAGTATGTCATCCGCACACTCCATGGAAAGCACCTTAGTTCTAGTGAAGGGCTCTTGATCTAAAGCATTGCTGTTACCCTCTTCTTAGTCCTCCCCGTCCCTGAGTCACCGTAACGGTTTGGGCCAAGGGGAATGGGAGCTCGCTTTCCTCTGTAAAGGGTGCCACTCTTTCCACAGGTTGCTTGCCTAAGAACCCAGCATCTCTGTTCAGCATAAATGGTGGGGATATTTTCCCTTTCGTCTAAATTTGCTGACACTGCTAATAACACGGAACGAATTATGGATATAGATCGCTGAATGTGAAAAATACTTTGAACAGTTTTTTGCTTGGTGATTATCATTAATGTAGTACGATGGTGAGCTGATCACAACATTACTAAGTTGACAATGTTAGTGTAAATGTGATAGTGAAGACAGGTCTGGCATCGACGTGGCTATAAAGAGAGAATGAGAGAAAATATCTGCTCCCTAGACTGTTGCCTAAGAATTTTCATTGGTTTTATGTCCTGATGCACCATCTTAAAACAGTTTGTTGCAGGCTTTACATCTCTGTGCCGGAGATCATTGCAGAGACATGACTGCAGCATATCACATAACGGGTTTCGAGTACGTCCTTATGAAGCAACCTGCAGCAATAACATAACCCCCAGAGTGACTGACTTTCTCAGGGTGCGACCTTCCTGCAGGTCTGAGATATTCCCCTGCCAGGAATCTACGGTTATGTTTAGTGATACTGTTAGTCAAAAAAATCATAATGGGCATCCGTTATTAGTCGATGCTCGAAGTCATAACAAGACAAACTTTACATGGAGTTCGACAATTTAACAAGTGTCGGAACGTAATATACCGTCATATCTTTAAAGCAACACCTGCAACAGGGAAACTTTTCAAATGTGTAGCTGTTTAAAAGGAATATACAGTAAAAACAAGACAGTGTGTGTCCTCGGGTCTGCATGTATATATGTCTTGTCAGTTTGCCTGTCTGCACCCGTCTGTGTCTGACTGTTTGTGTTTACCTCAGTCTGCATGTGTCTGCGTGTTAGTCTCGGTGGCGTTGTATGTGCAACCATTTCGCATCTTCAGTCCACAATAAAAAACTTATTTAAAGAACTAAATTCTATTTGCCTTTTTTTTTTTTTTTTGTCAGTTGCAAAGGCTGTAAAAGTTATAAAATGGTTGCCACTCGTCTGTGAAACAGGAAATAATTCTTTCCTTTTGATGTCACCCCCCTCCTCCTGCCCCTCCCCCTGCCCCTCCCCCTGCCCCTCCTCCTTCCCCTCCCCTGCTCCTCCCCGGCCCCTCCCCGGCACCTCCCTCTGCCCCTCCCCTGCCCCTCCTCCTGCCCCTTCTCCTGCCCCCATGTCCCTGCTCCTGCCCCTCCCCTCTCCATCTGATCCCCTTCTCCTCTCCATCCTACCCCCCTTCTCAACCCGACCCCCCTTCCCCATATACTTCAGAATCCAACAGTCCCTGCACCTTCCCTTGCACCTGCCCCTGTACCTGCCCCTGCACCTCCTCCTGCTTCCTCTCACTCTTTCCCAATAACTCCTGTCTCTTGTCATCCTTCCCTCAGCATCCTCAATCCTCCTCACACTGTTACCCCTTCCTCAGTCCTCCAATACTCTCCTCATCCTCAGTTTTGCTCTATCATTCTCCCTCACCCTCACTTTCCTCCTCCCTCACCCTCCCTGAGAGAGTGGGTGCCTCGATGTTAGTGAGCGCTCTTGATCCAAGGAATTGAAGGTACCTTTCCCTTGGAAGGTAGCTTCTATTCCTCAGGCAGAGTTTGAGCCCTACAAGTTTAGCTCCTACCCTTGAATATAACCATTATCCCTTGTCAATATACTTCCCTTCACGCTCTCCGGAGCAGATATGTCCTTGGGAATTGACTGGCCCAGTGGGCTCGACAGACGAGCAACAAGTTACGTTAGGTATACAGTGTTCGGCAGGACGTGGGTGTTTCCACGTGACCTGTTTCACTATTTCTTGGCATAAGGCGAATATATTAGTCTCAACAGTTCGTTTGTGCGAGACTACATCCGAACAGCCTGCTGGGATTTTGTATCAAAAAATACAATAACTAATTTTGATTTTCTATTTTTACTGTCAAATCTTCCATTACATTATTTATGTTGACTGGAAACTCTGTGCAAATGAGCGATTCTTTAAGGAAGCATTTTCTGACATACTTCAGG
Organism: Cherax quadricarinatus; assembly: GCF_026875155.1. NCBI lineage: Eukaryota > Metazoa > Arthropoda > Malacostraca > Decapoda > Parastacidae > Cherax > Cherax quadricarinatus. The sequence goes on from NC_069402.1 coordinate 46,035,887, forward strand.
TTTTAGTTGAAATACGTAAATTATCACACTTTTAGTCGAAACTGCTGCTACAGCTGCATTTTGTGGAAAAAAATTAAACCAAATCATATTTTATTTCCAGTAGTAAATCCTAAATGTCTTTACAATAATTTAGATGGAAATTTTGGCTCAAAATTGACCGACCCTCCTCGCCACCCCCCTATTTGCGAGCTGTTCTTTCAGTTGTGTCTGGACTTTACCCGGGTATTCATATTTCGTTGTCAAAGAAGTCTTTCATGCGGGTATGTGAGAGCTGGAAACACTGCAGTTGACTCTGTGTAGAGTCCACTGATACCTGGTATCTTGTTGTTGCTTTGTTTAGAAACTTTGTGAAGCTTCAAAAATGTTACGTTTGTTTACTGAAAGTTTTATTCCTTGTTGACGCTGATGTCTGTGGCTTTGTTGAGGCAGCCACTGGCTTTGTTGAGGCAGCCACTGGCTTTGTTGAGGCAGCCACTGGCTTTGTTGAGGCAGCCACTGGCTTTGTTGAGGCAGCCACTGGCTTTGTTGAGGCAGCCACTGGCTTTGTTGAGGCAGCCACTGGCTTTGTTGAGGCAGCCACTGGCTTTGTTGAGGCAGCCACTGGCTTTGATGAGGTAGCCACTGGCTTTGTTGAGGCAGCCACTGGCTTTGTTGAGGCAGCCACTGGCTTTGTTGAGGCAGCCACTGGCTTTGTTGAGGCAGCCACTGGCTTTGTTGAGGCAGCCACTGGCTTTGTTGAGGCAGCCACTGGCTTTGTTGAGGCAGCCACTGGCTTTGTTGAGGCAACCACTGGCTTTGATGAGGTAGCCACTGGCTTTGTTGAGGCAGCCACTGGCTTTGTTGAGGCAGCCACTGGCTTTGTTGAGGCAGCCACTGGCTTTGATGAGTAGCCACTGGCTTTGTTGAGGCAGCCACTGGCTTTGTTGAGGTAGCCACTGGCTTTGTTGAGGCAGCCACTGGCTTTGTTGAGGCAGCCACTGGCTTTGATGAGGTAGCCACTGGCTTTGATGAGGTAGCCACTGGCTTTGTTGAGGCAGCCACTGGCTTTGATAAGGCAGTCACTGGATTTGTTGAGGCAGCTACTGGCTTTGATGAAGCAGCCACTGGATTTGTTGAGGCAGCTACTGGCTTTGTTGAGGCAGCCCCATTCTTTATTGAGGCAGCCACTTGCTTTGTTGAGGCAGCCCCATTCTTTATTGAGGCAGCCACTGGCTTTGTTAAGGCAGCCCCATTCTTTACTGAGGCAACCGCTGGCTTTGACGAGGCAGCCACTGGTTTTGGCGAGGCAGCCATTGGCTTTGACGAGGCTCCCACTGACTTTGATGAGGCAGCCACTGGCTTTGTCTTCAGTTCAAATTAGCTGCAGACTATCCAGGCCCAGGGCCGAGCCACGAGGTTAAGAAAACTCCCGCATGCCAGCAAGGGTATAATACAAGACTGAAGCGCTGGAATATTCTTGTCATTTCCTCCTGCTCTACTGTTTATTGACCCCTGTCACTACAAATTCTCTGGGGGTGTGAATATTCTGGTTAGCATTCTCACGTGCCTTATACTCGTGAATCCTGTCAAGTGGTATGAGGGGCAGTTTGTTATAGCAGTGTTTATTTTTCAGCGACTAACACATTTCAGGGTGAAAATGCTTACTGGAGGTAGAAGACAAATCCTTCAGTTAAGAGATCCCGGCACTGGTGTGGGTAGTCAAATCTGGCACTCTCTCTCGCGTTAATTTTCCCAGACATTCCATTTTTGCAAACCCTCCAAGCATAGAATTAGCACTTTTCGAGTTTGGGTTGGCTGTGATTTATAGGGTTTGATTGCAGAACTGTCATTTCAGAGGTAGAATTCAGAGGACATGATGCTGAAGAGATCTCCGTCAGAGACTCTTCGTCCTTGGAATTTTCAGGAGCTTCCTTCAGAAACCCTCACAAGAATTCCTCCCTCAGTAGCGTTCATTTCTTCGAGAACTCTTCCTCCTTCAGGAACTCCAACTTCAGAAGACCAGCTTCGGAACTCCTCCTGAACCCTTCCAGTTCGGAACTCCACTTCAGGAGCCTCCTCCTTCAGGAACCTCCTCTTCGGAATCTCCACCTCGGAACCTCCACTTCAGGAACTTCCCCTTCAGGAACTCTCCACCTTCAGGAGCCTCCTCCTTCGGGAACTTCCACCTTCGGGAACTTCCACCTTCGGGAACTTCCACCTTCGGGAACTTCCACCTTCGGGAACTTCCACCTTCGGGAACTTCCACCTTCAGGAACCTCCACCTTCAGGAACCTCCAGCTTCAGGAACCTCCACCTTCAGGAACCTCCACCTTCAGGAACCTCCACTTCAGGAACCTCCCCCTCCTCCCTCAGGAACCTCCACTTCAGAACCTCCACCTTCAGAACCTCCACCTTCAGGAACCTCCTAACCTCCAGGAACCTCCAGCTTCAGGAACCTCCAGCTTCAGGAACCTCCACCTTCAGGAACCTCCACCTTCAGGAACCTCCACCTTCAGGAACCTCCACCTTCAGGAACCTCCACCTTCAGGAACCTCCACCTCCAGGAACCTCCACCTCCAGGAACCTCCACCTTCAGGAACCTCCACCTTCAGGAACCTCACCTTCAGGAACCTCCACCTTCAGGAACTCCACTTCAGGAACCTCCACCTCCAGGAACCTCCACCTCCAGGAACCTCCACCTTCAGGAACCTCCACCTTCAGGAACCTCCACCTTCAGGAACCTCCACCTTCAGGAACCTCCACCTCCAGGAACCTCCACCTTCAGGAACCTCCCCCTTTCCAGGAACCTCCACCTTCAGGAACCTCCACCTCCAGGAACCTCCACCTCCAGGAACCTCCACCTCCAGGAACCTCCACCTCCAGGAACCTCCACCTCCAGGAACCTCCACCTCCAGAACCTCCACCTCCAGGACCTCCTCCTAGAACCTTCAGGAACCTACCTCCAGAACCTCCACCTTCAGGAACCTCCATCCTCCAGGAACCTCCAGCCTTCAGGAACCTCCACCTCCAGGAACCTCCTCCTGAACCTCCTTCAGGAACTCCTCAGAGCGTTCCTTTCAGGAACCTCCTCCTTCGGGAACTCCACTTCGGAGAATTCCACTTCGGGAACTTCCCCTTCGGAACTTCCACCTTCAGGGAACTCTCCACCTTCGGAACTTCCACCTTCAGGAACTTCCACCTTCGGGGAACTCTCCACCTTCAGGAACTTCCACCTTCAGGAACTCTCCACCTTCAGGAACTTCCACTTCAGGAACCTCCACCTTCAGGAACCTCCAGCTTCAGGAACCTCCAGCTTCAGGAACCTCCACCTTCAGGAACCTCCACCTTCAGGAACCTCCACCTTCAGGAACCTCCAGCTTCAGGAACCTCCAGCTTCAGGAACCTCCAGCTTCAGGAACCTCCAGCTTCAGGAACCTCCAGCTTCAGGAACCTCCAGCTTCAGGAACCTCCAGCTTCAGGAACCTCCACCTTCAGGAACCTCCACCTTCAGGAACCTCCACCTCCAGGAACCTCCACCTCCAGGAACCTCCACCTTCAGGAACCTCCACCTTCAGGAACCTCCACCTTCAGGAACCTCCACCTCCAGGAACCTCCACCTTCAGGAACCTCCACCTTCAGGAACCTCCACCTTCAGGAACCTCCACCTTCAGGAACCTCCACCTTCCAGGAACCTCCACCTTCAGGAACCTCCACCTCCAGGAACCTCCACCTCCAGGAACCTCCACCTCCAGGAACCTCCACCTCCAGGAACCTCCACCTCCAGGAACTCCCCTCCAGGAACCTCCACCTCAGGAACCTCCACCTCCAGGAACCTCCACCTTCAGGAACCTCCACCTCCAGGAACCTCCACCTCCAGGAACCTCCACCTCCAGGAACCTCCACCTCCAGGAACCTCCACCTCCAGGAACCTCCACCTCCAGGAACCTCCACCTCCAGGAACCTCCACCTCCAGGAACCTCCACCTCCAGGAACCTCCACCTCCAGATAGGTCATCTTGAAGAAATATGAATTATTCATGACTCTGTTTATGAAAAATTAATCTTATACAGAAAAGTTGAGCGGCTAAAGAGCCAGAAATTAAATCTTTCAAAGATTTTTCTCCCCTCAGTTGAGATGCCTTGCTTCCGGGGAAGATCTCTTGATCCAAGGAACTCCACCTATCATTTCCCTACTGTAGGTCGAACCTGGTTGCTTCCCAATTCCCCAGGGGCTGTATGGCCCTCATGGGTTTAGCGCTTCCCCCAGTGTTTGCAGATCAAAGATTTACTTTTAAGAGGGAAGAAGAGCAGTATAAATAGCCACGGAATGAAGGATAGTGATAGTCTGTTGCTGGGAGTAGTAACTAGTGTCACCTCTTATGATACTATTCTCCTTCCACCTCCTCCTCCACCGTCTCCTCCTCCATCTCCTCCTCCTCCTCCTCCTCCTCCTCCTCCTCCTCCTCCTCCTCCTCCTCCTCCTCCTCCTTCTCCTCCTAGTCCTTCTCCTCCTCCTCCTCCTCCTCCTTCTCCTCCTCTTCCTCCCCCTCCTCCTCCTCCTGCTCCATCATCATTTCCTCCACCGTCTCCTCCTCCATCTCCTCCTCCTCCTCCTCCTCCTCATTGTCCTTCTCCTCCTCCTCCTCCTCCTCCTTTTTCCTCCTCCTCCTCCTCTCCTCCTCTCCTCCTCCTCCACCTTCTCCTCCTCTTCCTCCTCCTCCTCCTCTTCCTCCTCCCCCTCCTCCTCCTCCACCTTCTCCTCCTCTTCCTCCTCCTCCTCCTCCTCCTCCTCCTCCTCCTCCTGCTCCATCATCATTTCCTCCACCGTCTCCTCCTTCTCCGTCTCTCCATCCTCCTCTTCTTCCTTCATCTCCTGCTTCACCTCCCACAGTCGATGGTTCCAATAATTTATATGCTATGTGTGGGGTCCCGACCCACGCGTCAAGTAAGAAGATTTGCAACTTCTGAAAGACGAGACGAAAGCAATGAATTATGGAAATGAGTTTTATACCGGCAAGGAATAAAATTGTGCCAAGCAAATTTTGGAAGCAATAATGTTAAGACTGGATCAGGATATCGTAGAGAAAATGACTAATTTGCTTCGGAATAAATTATCGTAGTTTGTAAACCCGATTACCTTCATTCCGTGAACGACTTCTCCGGGTTTATTGCTCTCCTGAAGAATGTAGTAGCAAAACAGCATCCATCATAACAGTGACATTCAAATGTAATAAAGGTTACCAACACGTTATAGTTCATAACTGTCAAAAAACAAATCTGTGACAGCTTTTTTCATTGATGGAGTGTTGGTGTCTACTTGTGGAGTTTTGGTGTCATTGCTGGTGTGTTGGTGTCATTGCTGGAGTGGTTGATGTCAATTGCTGGAGTCTTGGAGTCATTGCTGGAGTGTTGGTGTCATTGCTGGGGAGTGTTGGTGTCATTGCTGGAGAGTTGTGTTCATTGCTGGAGTGTTAGTGCCATGCTGAGTGTTGGTGTTATTAGCTGAATGTGTTGTCTTCATTGCTGGAGTTTAGTCGTCTTTGCGGAGTGTTGCTGTCATGACTGGTGTGGTGGGTCAAATGCATGGAGATTGCTATCATTGCTGGATTGTTGGTGTATTGCGGGAGTGTTGAGTGCAATGCTGCTTGTTGTTGTCATTGTGGTGTGTTGGTGTAATGCTTAAGTATTGGTGTCATTGATGGCAGTGTTTTTGTCAATGGTGGAGATGTTTTTGTCATTGCTGGTTTTGTAGGTGTCATTGCTGGTGCAGTTGGTGTCAAGGCTGGAGTATTGGTGTAATTCTGGAGTGATGGTCTAATGCTCGAGTTTTGGTGTCATTGCTGGAATGTTGGTGTCATTGCTGGAGAGTTGGTGTCACTGCTGGAGTGCTGGTCTCATTTGCTGGAGTGTTGGCTCTATGGCGGATTGTTGGTGTCAAACGCTGGAGTATTGGTGTCATTTTGCTGGAGTGTTGGTGTCATTGCTGGAGTGTTGGTGTCATTGCTGGAGTATTGGTGTCATTGCGGGAGTGTTGGTGTCATTGCTGGAGTGTTGGTGTCATTGCTGGAGTGTTGGTGTCATTGCTGGAGTGTTGGTGTCATTGCTGGAGTGTTGGTGTCATTCCTGGAGTGTTGGAGTCATTGTTGAAGTGTTGGTGTCTTTGCTGGATGTGTTTGTGTATTGCTGGTGTGGTGGTCTCATTGCAGGAGTGTTCGGGTCGTTGCTGGAGTATTGGTATCATTGTTGGAGTGTTGGTGTCATTGAGTGTGCGTTGGTGTCTTGTTGGAGTGTTGGTGTCATTAGCTGGGTGGTTGGTGTCATCGGACTGGAGTGTTGGTGTCAATGATGGAGTTTGGTGTCATTGCTGGAGGTTTGTGTCATTGCTGGAGTGTAGGAGATTTCATTTGTTGCAGTATTGGTGTCATTGCTGAAAGTGTTAGGTGTCATTGCGGGAAGTTTGGTGTCTTTCGCTGGAGTCGTTTGTTGCATTGTTGGAGTTTTGGTTGTCTTGCTGGAGTGGTTGGTGCCTTTGCGTTTGGTGGTTGGTGTCAATGCTGGATTAGTGTTGGAGTCATTGCTGGAGTGTTCTGTACATGTGCGATGGTGTTGGTGTCATTGCTGGAGTGTTGGTCTCATTGCTGAAGTGTTGGTGTCATTGCAGGAGTGTTGGTGTCATAAGCTGGAGTGGTTGGAGTCATTGCTGGAGGGTTGGTGTCATTGGTAGAGAGTTTGTGTCATGGCTGGAGTGTTGGTGTTATTGCTGGTGTGTTGGTCTCATTGCTGCGGTGTTGGTTTTATGGCTGGAGTCCTCGGTATCATTGCTGATGTGTTGGTGTCACATTGCTGGAGTGTTGGTGTCATTGCTCGGAGCGTTGGTGTCATTGCTGGAGGTGGGTGTCATGCTGGTGTGTTGGTGTTAATTGCTCTTAAGTATTGGTGTCATTGTGGAGTGTTTGTGTCATTGCAAAAATAAGTGTTGGTTTCATTGTTGGGAGTATTGGAGTCATTGCTGGGAGTGTTTGGTGTCATTGCAGGAGTGTTGGTGACATTGCTGGAGTGTTGGTGTCATTGCTGAGAGTCTTGGTGTCAATGCTGAGAGAATTGGTGTAATTTGCTGGAGTGTTGGTATTATGGATTAAGTTTGTGTCATTGCGGGGACTGTTGGAGTCATTGTGGAGTGTTGGAGTCATTGCTGGAGTGTTGGCGTCATTGCTGGAGTATTGGTGTCATTGCCGGAGTGTTGGCCTCATTCCTGGAGTGTTGGAGTCATTGCTGGAGTGTTGGTGTCATTGCTGGAGTGTTGGTGTCATTTCTGGAGTGTTTTTATACATTGCTGGGTGTGGTGTTATTGCTGGTGTGTTCGGTTCAATTGCTGGAGTGTTGGTGTCATTGCTGGAGTGTGGTGTCAATTGCTGGAGTGTTGGTGTCATTGTGGAGTGTTGGATAGTCATTGTGGAGAGTTGGTGTCTTTGCTGTAGTGTTTGTGTCATTGTTGAGCGTTAGTGTCTTTTCCTGGAGGTGTTTGGTGTCATTCTTGAGTGTGTGTCATGATGGAGTGTTGGTGACATTGTTTGAAGTGTGGGTGTCATTGCTTGAGTGTTGGTGTTTTGTAGTAGTATTGGGTGTCATTGATGAGATGGTGTCATTATGGTGAATGTTGGTGTCATTGCTGGTGTGATGGTGTCAATGTGGTGTTGTTGTGTCATTGATGGAGTGTTGGGTTGGTTCATTGGCTGGAGTAGATTGGTGACATTTCCTGGGTGTGTAGAGTGTCAGTGCTGAGTGTTTGTGGCAATGCTGGAGTATTGGTGTCATTGCTGGAGTGTTGGTGTCATTGCTGGAGTGTGGGTGAAATTGCCGGCGTGTTTGTGTCATTGCTGGAGTGTTAGTGTCATTGCTGGAGTGTTGGTATTATTGCTGGAGTGTTGGTCTGATTGCTGGAGTGTTGGTGTTATTACTGGAGTGTTGGTCTCATTGCTGGAGTGTTGGTGTCATTCCTGGAGTTTTGGGGTCATTGCTGGAGTGTTGGTCTCATTGCTGGAGACTTGGTGTCATTGCTGGAGTGTTACTCTCATTGCTGGAGTGTTGTGTCATTGTTGGAGTTTGGAATCATGCTCGGAGTTTTGGTGTAATTGCGGGGAGTGTTTGTGTCATTGATGTGTGTTGGTGTCATTGCTGGAATTTTGGTCGTCATTGCAGGAGTGTTGGTGTTATTGTGGAGTGTGGTACCATTGTGGGAGTGCTGATGTCTTTGCTGGAGTGTTGGTGTCATTTGATAGAGTGATGGTGTCATTGCTGGAGTGTTGGTGTTAATGCTAAGTATTGGTGTCCCATTGCTGGGAGTGTTGGTGTATTGTGGTGTGTTGGTTTTATTGCTTGGAGTATTGGTGTCATTGCTGGAGTGTTTGTGGTCATTGCGGGGTGTGTATGATGTCATTGCTGGTTTGTTGGCTATATTGTGAAGTGTTAGAGTCAATGCTGGAGTATTGGTGTAATTGCTGGAGTGTTGTGTCAATGCTGGAGTGTTTGGTGTTGTAAATTGCTGGTGTGTTGTGTGTAATTGCTGGCAGTCGTTGCGTGTCATTGAATGGAGTCGGTTGTGTAATTTCTAGAGTGTTGGAGTCAATTGCGGAATGTTGGTGTCCCCCCCCCCAACCCCCTTTTTGCGCCCCCCCCCCCCCCCCCACGCCTCCGTAGGTTTACCATTTTACACCCGAAACCACTTGGCTGTCCCCCCCCTTGCCCCCCCCCCACCCCCGGGTGTTCGTGTCATTGCTGGAGTGTTGTGTCATTGCTGGAGTGTTGGTGTTAATTGTGGAGTGTTGGTGTCATTGCTGGAGTGTTTGTGTCATTGCTAGAGTGTTGGAGTCATTGCTGGAATGTTGGTGTCATTGCTGGAGTGTTGGTGTTAATGCTTAAGTATTGGTGTCATTGCAGGAGTGTTCGTGTCATTGCTGGAGTGTTCGTGTCATTGCTGGAGTGTTGGTGTAATTGCTGGAGTGTTGGTGTCATTGCTGGAGTGTTTGTGTCATTGCTAGAGTGTTGGAGTCATTGCTGGAATGTTGGTGTCATTGCTGGAGTGTTGGTGTCATTGCTGGAGTGTTGGTGTCATTGCTGGAGTGTTGGTGTCAATTCTGGAGTATTCGTGTCATTACTGGAGTGTTGGTGTCATTGCTGGAGTGTTGGTGCCGTTGCTGGAGTGTTTGTGTCATTGCTGGCGTGTTAGAGCACTGTTGGAGTGTTGATGTAAGCTGTTATTCCTGGTAAGGTTGGTCTACATTGTGAGTGTTGGTGTTCATTGATAGAGTGTGGGTGTCATTGTGGAGGTGTTGGTGATCAATGCTAGAGTATTGGTGTCATTGTGCGAGTGTGGTGTCATTGCTGGTGTGTTGGTGTTCTTGCTGGAGTGTTGGTGTTAATGCTTAAGTAATTGGTGTCATTGGCTGGAGTGTTGGTGGTCATTGCTGGAGTGTTGGTTTCATTGGTGGAGTATGGGTGTCAATTGGCTGGGAGGTGTTTGTTGTCTTGCTGGAGTGCTGGTGTCTTTGCTGGAGTGTTGGTGTCATTGCTAGAGTGATGGTGTCATGCTGGAGCGTTGGTGTATTGTGAGTGTTGGTGGACACATGGCTCGGAGTATTCGTGTCATTGCTGGAGTGTGGTGTTAATGCTTACAGTATTGGTGTCAATCCTGGAGGTGGATGTCATCTGCTGGAGTGTTGGTTTCATTGTTGGAGTATTGGTTGTCATTGCTGGAGTGTGGTGTCATTGCGGGAGTGTTGATGTCATTGCTGGATTGTTGGCTATATTGCTGAAGTGTTAGTGTCAATGCTGGAGTATTGGTGTAATTGCTGGAGTGTTCGTGTCATTGCTGGAGTGTTGGTGTAATTGCTGGAGTGTTGGTGTAATTGCTGGAGTGTTGGTGTCATTGCTGGAGTGTTTGTGTCATTTCTAGAGTGTTGGAGTCATTGCTGGAATGTTGGTGTCATTGCTGGAGTGTTGGTGTTAATGCTTAAGTATTGGTGTCATTGCAGGAGTGTTCGTGTCATTGCTGGAGTGTTCGTGTCATTGCTGGAGTGTTGGTGTAATTGCTGGAGTGTTGGTGTCATTGCGGGAGTGTTGGTGTCATTGCTGGAGTGTTGTTGTCATTGTTGTAGTTTTGGTATCATTGCTGGAGTGTTGGTGTCATTGCTGGAGTGTTGGTCTCATTGCTGGAGTGTTGGTGTCATTACTGGAGCGTTGGTATCATTGCTGGAGTGTTGGTGTCATTGCTGGAGTGTTGGTGTCATTGCTGGAGTGTTGGTGTCAATGCAGGAGTGTTGGTGTCATTGCGCGAGTGTTTGTGTCATTGCTGGAGTGTTGTTGTCATTCTTGGAGTTTTGGTGTCATTGCTGGAGTGTTGGTGTCATTCCTGGAGTGTTGGTGTCATTGCTGGAGTGTTGGAGCCATTGCTGGAGTGTTCGTCGTTATTGCTGATGTGTTGGTGTCATTGCGGGGAGTGTTGTGTCATTGCTGGAGGTTCTTGTCTTTCTTGGAGTTTTGGATGTCAAGTGCTGGAGTGTTGGTGTAGTCCTGGGTGTTGGTGTCATTGCTGAGTGTTGGAGCCATGCTGGAGGTGTTCGTGTTATTGCAGATAAAGTGTTGGTGTCATTGCGGAGTGTTGTGTCATTGGCTGGAGTGTTGTTGTCATCTTGGAAGTTTTGGTTTCATTGCTGGAGTGTTGTGACATTGTGGTGTTGGTGTCATTGCTGGAGTGTTGGAGCCATTGCTGGAGTGTTCGTGTTATTGTAGGAGTGTTTGGTGTTCATTGCTGGAGTGTTGGTCCATTGCCGGAGTGTTTGGTGACATTGCTGGAGTGTTGGTGTCATAACTGGAGAGTTGGTGTCATTGCCTGAGTGTTCGTGTCATTGCTAGAGAGTTAGTGTCATTGCTGGAGTGTTGGTGTTATTGCTGGAGTGTTTTGTATCATAGCTGGAGTGTTGGTGTTCATTGATGGGAGTGTTCGCGTTCATTGCTGGAAGTGTTGGTGTCATTGTGGAGTGTTGGTGTCTTGCTGGAGTGTTGTGTCATTCGCTGGAGTGTTGGGGGTCATTGCTGGATGTTGTTGGTGTTCATTGCTAGAGTGTTGGTGTCATTTGGAGTGTCTGGAGTCATTTGCTCGGAGTGTTGGTGTCATTGCGAGTGTTGGTGTCAGTGTGAGTGTTGGTGTCATTGCGGAGGGTGTTGGTGTCATTGCTGGAGTGTTGGTGTCAATGATGGAGTATTAGGTGTCATGCGGGAGATGTTGGTGTCAGTTGCAGTGTTGGGTCATTGCTGAGTGTTGGTGTCATTGCTGGAGTGTTGGAGTCATGCTGGAGTGTTGATGTCATTGCTGGAGTGTTGGAGTCATTGCTGGAGTGGTTAGTTGCATTGCTGGAGTGTTGGTGTCAGTGCTGAGTGTTTGTGTCATTGCTGAGAGTGTGGTGTCAATGCTGGAGAGTTGGTGTCATTGCTGGAGTGTTGGTGTCAACGCTGGGGTATTCGTGTCATTGCTGTAGTGTTGGTGTAATTGCTGGAGTGTTGGTGTCATTGCTGGAGTGTTTGTGTCATTGCTGGAGTGTTAGTGTCATTCCTGGAGTGTTGGTGTTATTGCTGGAGTGTTGGTCTCATTGCTGGAGTGTTGGTGTCACTGCTGGAGTGTTGGTGTCATTGCTGGAGTGTTGGTGTCAATACTGGAGTATTGGTGTCATTGCTGGAGTGTTGGTGTCATTGCTGGTGTGTTGGTGTCATTGATGGAGTGTTGGTGTCATTGCTGGAGTGTTGGCGTTAATGCTTGGGTATTGATGTCATTGCTGGAGTGTTGGTTTCATTGTTGGAGTATTGGTGTCATTGCTGGAGTGTTGGTGTCATTGCGGAAGTGTTGGTGTCATTGCTGGAGTGTTGGTTTCATTGTTGGGGTATTGGTGTCATTGCTGGAGTGTTGGTGTCATTGCGGAAGTGTTGGTGTCATTGCTGAGTGTTGGTTCATTGTGGAGTATTGGTGTCATGCTGGAGTGTTGGTGTCATTGTGGATGCTGGTTTATTTTGATGGAGGTTGGTGTCATTCCTGGAGTGTTGGTGTCAATGCCGGAGTATTGGTGTCGTTGCTGAGTGTTGGTGTTAATGCTTAAAGTATTGGTGTCATTGCTGAGTGTTGGTGTCATTGTTGGAGTTTGATGTCATTTGCTGGTTTGTTGTTGTCATTGTGTGGAGTGTTGGTGTCATTGCTGGAGTGTTGGTGTCATTGATGGAGAGTCGTGCTCATTGCTGTAATGGATGGGTGTCATTGCTAGAGTACTTGGTCTCATTGATGGAGTGTTAGGTGTCATACTGGAGTGTTGTGGTCATGCTGGAGTGGCGGTGTCTTGCTGTGAGTGTTGGTGTCATTGCTGGTGTGATGGTTGTACCATTGCTGGAGTGTTGGTCTCATTGCTGGAGACTTGGTGTCATTGCTGGAGTGCTGGTCTCATTGCTGGAGTGTTGGTGTCATTGTTGGAGTTTTGGTATCATTGCTCGAGTGTTGGTGTCATTGCTGGAGTGCTGGTGTCATTGCTGGAGTGTTGGTGTCTCATTGCTGGAGTGGTTTGCCATTGCGGGAATATTGGTGTCAATTGTGGAGTGTTGGTTTGTCAATGCTGGAGCTGTTGGTGTCATTGCGGGAGTGTTGGTGTTATTGCTGGAGTGTTGGTGTCATTGCTTGAGTGTTGATGTCATTGCTGGAGTGTTATTGTCATTGCTGGAGTGTTGGTCTCATTGCTGGAGTGTTGGTGTAATGCTGAGTAATTCGTGTCGTTCCTGGGAGTGTGGTGTTCATTGCTGGTGTTTTGGTGTCATTGACTGGAGTGTTTGTGTCATTGCTGGAGAGTTAGTGTCATTGCTGGAGTGTTGGTGTTATTGCTGGAGTGTTGGTCTCATTGCTGGAGTGTTGGTGTCATTGCTAGAGTGTTGGTGTCATTGCTGGAGTGATGGTGTCAATCCTGGAGTATTGGTGTAATTGCTGGAGTGTTGGTGTCATTGCTGGAGTGATGGTGTCATTGCTGGATGTGATGTCATTGTGGAGTACTGGTATCATTGCGGGGAGTTGGTGGTGTCATTGTGAAGTGTTGATGTCATTGCTGAGTTGGGTGTCATTATGGAGTCTTGGTGTCATTGCCTGGAGTGTTAGTGTCAATGCTGGAGTGTTGGTATCATTGCTGGAGTGTTGGTGTCATTGCTGGAGTGTTGGTGTCATTGCTGGAGTGTTGGTGTCATTGCTGGAGTGTTGGTGTCATGGCTGGTGTTGGATTTCATTGTTGAAGTTATGGTTTCATTGGTGGAGGTTGGTGTCATTGCTGGAGTGTTGGTGTCATTGCTGGAGTGTTGGTGTCATTGCTGGAGTGTTGGTGTCATTGCTGGAGTGTTGGTGTCAATGCTGGAGTATTCGTGTCATTGCTGGAGTGTTGGTGTTAATGCTTAAGTATTGGTGTCATTGCTGGAGTGTTGGTGTCATTGCTGGAGTGTTGGTTTCATTGTTGAAGTATTGGTGTCATTGGTGGAGTGTTGGTGTCATTGCTGGAGTGTTGGTGTTATTGATTGAGTGTTGGAGTCATTGCTGGAGTGTTGGGGTCATTTTGCTGGAGTGTTGTGTCATTGCTGGGAGTGATGGTCTATTGCTGGAGTGATGGTGTTTGGCGCTCATTGCTGGAGTGTTGGTGTCATTCCTGGGAGTGTTGGTGTCAATGCTGAAAGTATTCGTGTCATTGCTGGAGCTGTTGGTGTTCATTGATGGAGTGTTGGTGTCATTGCTGGAGTGTTTGTGTCATTGCTGGAGTGTTATTGTCATTGCTGGAGTTTTGCTGTTATTCCTGGAGTGTTGGTCTCATTGCTGGAGTGTTGGTGTCATTGCTGGAGTGTTGGTGTCATTGCTGGAGTGTTGGTGTCATTGCTGGAGTGTTGTGTCATTGCGTAGTGTTGGGTCAATTGCTGGAGCGGTTGGTTAATTCCGGAGAGTTGGTGTCATTCCTTGAGTGTTGGTGTCATTGATGGAGTGTTGGTGACATTGTTGGAGTGTTGGTGTCATTGCATGAGTGTTGGTGTTATTGTTGGAGTATTGGTGTCATTGCTTGAGTGGTGTCATTACTGAGTGTTGGTGGTCATGCTGGAGTGTGGTGTCATCTGCTGGAGTGTTGGTGTCAATTGTGAGTGTTGGTGTTTATTGCTGGAGTGTTGGTGTCATTGCTGGAGTGTAGGTGTCATTGCTGGAGTGTTTGTGTCAATGCTGGAGTATTGGTGTCATTGCTGGAGTGTTGGTGTCCTTGCTGGGAGTGTGGGTGAAATTGCCGGAGTGTTTGTGTCATTGTGCGAGTGTTAGTGTCACTTGCTGCGAGTGTTATGGTATTATTGTGGGAGTGTTGGTCTGATTGCTGGAGTGTTGTGTTTATTACTGGAGTGTGGTCTCAGTGTGTTGTGTCTGGTGTCATTCCTGGAGTTTTGGGGGTCATTGCTGGAGTGTTGGTCTCATTGCTGGAGTGTTGGTGTCATTGCTGGAGTGTTCGTCTCATTGCTGGAGTGTTTGTGTCATTGCTGGAGTGTTGGTGTCATTGCTGGAGACTTGGTGTCATTGCTGGAGTGTTACTCTCATTGCTGGAGTGTTGTGTCATTGTTGGAGTTTTGGTGTCATTGCTCGAGTGTTGGTGTCATTGCTGGAGTGTTTGTGTCATTGCTGGTGTGTTGGTGTCATTGCTGGAACGTTGGTGTCATTGCTGGAGTGTTGGTGTTATTGCTGGAGTGTTGGTCTCATTGCTGAAGTGTTGGTGTCATTGCTGGAGTGTTGGTGTCATTGCTGGAGTGTTGGTGTCATTGCTGGAGGTTGTTTTAATGCTTAAGTATTGGTGTCATTGCGGGGTGTTGGTGTCATTGTTTTTTACTGGTGTGTTGGTTTTATTGTTGGAGTATTGGTGTCATTGCTGGAGTGTTGGTGTCATTGCGGGAGTGTTGATGTCATTGCTGGATTGTTGGTGATATTGCTGGAGTGTTGGTGTCATTGCTGAAGTGTTAGTTTCAATGCTGGAGTATTGTTGTAATTTCTGGAGTGTTGGTGTCAATGCTTAAGTATTGGTGTCATTGCAGGAGTGATAGTGTCATTGCTGGAGTGTTGGTGTCATTGCTGGAGTGTTGGTGTAATTGCTGGAGTGTTGGTGTCATTGCTTGGAAGAGTTGTTGTCATTGCTGGAGTGTTGGTGTCATTGTGGAGTGTTGGTGTCATTGCTGGAGTGTGTTGTCAGTGCTGGAGTGTTGGTGTTCATTTTCTGGAGTGTTGGTGTCATTGCTGGCATGTTTGTTATCATTGCTGGAGTGTTGGTGTCATTACTGGAGCGTTGGTATCATTGCTGGAGTGTTGGTGTCATTGCGCGAGTGTTTGTGTCATTGCTGGAGTGTTGTTGTCATTCTTGGAGTTTTCGGTTGTCATTGCTGGAGTGTTGTTGTCATTCTTTGGTGTTTTGGCGGGCCCCCCCCCAGCTGTCAATGCTGGGAGTGTTGGTGTCATTCCGGTGTGTTGGTGTCATTGCTGGAGTGTTGTGAGCCATTGCTGGGTGTTCGTGTTATTGCAGATGTGTTGGTTTCTCATGCGGGAGTGTTGGTGTCATTGCTGGAGTGTTGTTGTCATTCTTGGAGTTTTGGTGTCATTGCTGGAGTGTTGGTGTCATTCCTGGAGTGTTGGTGTCATTGCTGGAGTGTTGGAGCCATTGCTGGAGTGTTCGTGTTATTGCAGATGTGTTGGTGTCATTGCGGGAGTGTTGGTGTCATTGCTGGAGTGTTGTTGTCATTCTTGGAGTTTTGGTGTCATTGCTGGAGTGTTGGTGTCATTGCTGGAGTGTTGGTGTCATTGCTGGAGTGTTGGAGCCATTGCTGGAGTGTTCGTGTTATTGTAGGAGTGTTGGTGTCATTGCTGGAGTGTTGGTGTCATTGCTGGAGTGTGGTTGTCACATTGCTGGAGTGTTGTGTCAATTGCTGGAGTGTGTTGTCATTGTGGTGTGTTGGTGTCATTGCTGGAGTGTTGGTGTTCATTGTGGAGTGTTGGTCTCATTGCTGGAAGTGTTGGTGTCATAATGGAGCGTGGTATCTTGCTGGAGTGTTGGTGTCATTGCGCGTGTGTTTGTGTCAGTGCTGGAGTGTTGTGTCTTTCTTGGAGTTTGTGTCATTGCTCGGAGTGTTGTTGTCATTCTTGGAGTTTTGGTGTCATTGCTGGAGTGTTGGTTTATTCCTGGAGTGTTGGAGTCATTGCTGGAGTTTGGAGCCATTGCTGGGAGTGTTCGTGGTTATTGCAGATGTGTTGGTGTCATTGCGGGAGTGTTGACGTGACATTGTGGAGTGTTCTTATCATTCTTGGAGTTTTGTGTCATTGCAGGGAGTGTTGGTGTCTATTCCTGGAGTGTTGGTGTCATTGCTGGAGTGTTGGAGCCATTGCTGGAGTGTTCGTGTTATTGCAGAAGTGTTGGTGTCATTGCGGGAGTGTTGGGGTCATTGCGGAGTGTTGTGTCATTCTTGGAGTTTGGTGTCATTGCTGGAGTGTGGTGTCCTTGCTGGAGTGTGTGTCTTTGCTGAGTGTTGGAAGCCATGGCTGGAGTGTTCCGTGTTATTGTAGGGAGTGTTGGTGTCTTTGCTGGGGTGTTGGTGTCATTGCCCTGAGTGTTCGTGTCATTGCTAGAGAGTTAGTGTCATTGCTGGAGTGGTAGGTGTTTATTTGCTGGAGTGTTAGTCTCATTGCTGGTGTGTTGGTGTTATTGCTGGAGTTGTTGGTCTCATTGTGAAGTGTTTGTGTCATTGCTGGAGTGCTGGTGTCATTGCTGGTGTGTGGTCCACGTCATGCTGGAGTGTTGGTGTCTTTGCTGGATGTGTTGGTGTCATTGCTAGAGTGTTTTGCGTGTTTGGCGTGTCATTTCTGTGAGTGTTGGAGTCATTGCTGGAGTGTTGGTGTCATTGCTGGAGTGTTGGTGTCAGTGCTGGAGTGTTGGTGTCATTGCGGAGGTGTTGGTGTCATTGCTGGAGTGTTGGTGTCAATGATGGAGTATTAGTGTCATTGCGGGAGTGTTGGTGTCATTGCTGGAGTGTTGGTGTCATTGCTGGAGTGTTGGTGTCATTGCTGGAGTGTTGGTGTCATTGCTGGAGTGTTGATGTCATTGCTGGAGTGTTTAGTCATTGCTGGAGAGTTAGTTTCATTGCTGGAGTGTTGGTGTCAGTGCTGGAGTGTTTGTGTCATTGCTGGGGTGTTTGGTGTCAAATGCTGGAGAGTTGGTGTCATTGCGGAGTGTGGTGTCAACGTGGGGTATTCGTGTCATTGCTGTTGTGTTGGTGTAATTGCTGAGGTTGGTGTCATTGATGGAGTGTTTTGTTGTATTGCTGAGTGTTAGTGTCATTCCCTGGAGTGTTGGTGTTATTGATGGTGTGTTGTTCTTTGCTGGAGTGTTGGTGTCACTGCTGGAGTGTTGGTGTCATTGCTGGAGTGTTGGTGTCATTGCTGGAGTATTGGTGTCATTGCTGGAGTGTTGTGTCATTGCCTGCGGTGTTCGTTGGGATGTCATTGATGGAGTGTTGGTGTAATTGCTGGAGTGTTGGCGTTAATGCTTAGGTTTGATGCATTGTCTGGAGTGTGTTTCATTGTTGAGTATTGGTGTCATTGTGGAGTGTTGGTGTCATTGCGGAATAGTGTTGGTGTCATTGCTGGAGTGTTGGTTTCATTGTTGGGGTATTGGTGTCATTGCTGGAGTGTTGGTGTCATTGCGGAAGTGTTGGTGTCATTGCTGGAGTGTTGGTTTCATTGTTGGAGTATTGGTGTCATTGCTGGAGTGTTGGTGTCATTGCTGGAGTGCTGGTGTCATTGCTGGAGCGTTGGTGTCATTCCTGGAGTGTTGGTGTCAATGCCGGAGTATTGGTGTCGTTGCTGGAGTGTTGGTGTTAATGCTTAAGTATTGGTGTCATTGCTGGAGTGTTGGTGTCATTGTTGGAGTTTTGGTGTCATTGCTGGATTGTTGTTGTCATTGTTGGAGTGTTGGTGTCATTGCTGGAGTGTTGGTGTCATTGCTGGAGAGTCGTTGTCATTGCTGTACTGATGGTGTCATTGCTAGAGTCTTGGTCTCATTGCTGGAGTGTTGGTGTCATTACTGGAGTGTTGGTGTCAATGCTGGAGTGTCGGTGTCATTGCTGGAGTGTTGGTGTCATTGCTGGAGTGATGGTGTCATTGCTGGAGTGTTGGTCTCATTGCTGGAGACTTGGTGTCATTGCTGGAGTGCTGGTCTCATTGCTGGAGTGTTGGTGTCATTGTTGGAGTTTTGGTATCATTGCTCGAGTGTTGGTGTCATTGCTGGAGTGCTGGTGTCATTGCTGGAGTGTTGGTGTCATTGCTGGAGTGTTGGTGCCAATGCTGGAATATTGGTGTCATTGCTGGAGTGTTGGTGTCAATGCTGGAGTGTTGGTGTCATTGCGGGAGTGTTGGTGTTATTGCTGGAGTGTTGGTGTCATTGCTTGAGTGTTGATGTCATTGCTGGAGTGTTATTGTCATTGCTGGAGTGTTGGTCTCATTGCTGGAGTGTTGGTGTCAATGCTGGAGTATTCGTGTCGTTGCTGGAGTGTTGGTGTCATTGCTGGAGTTTTGGTGTCATTGCTGGAGTGTTTGTGTCATTGCTGGAGGAGTTTGTGTCTCATTGCTGGAGTGTGGGTTATTGTGGAATGTTGTTCAGTGCTGGAGTGTTGGTGTATTGCTTAGGTGTGTTGGTGTCATTGCTGGAGTGATGGTGTCAATCCTGGAGTATTGGTGTAATTGCTGGAGAACATGTTGGGTTGGCATTGATGGAGTGATGGTGTCATTGCTGGAGTGTTGGTGTCATTGCTTGGAGATTACTGGTATCATTGCGGGAGTGTTGGTGTCATTGCTGAAGTGTTGATGTCATTGCTGGAGTCTTGGTAGTCATTGTGGAGTCTTGGTTTCATTGCTGGAGTGTGGTGTCATTGCTGGTGTGTTGGTGTCATGCTGGAGTTTTTGGTGTCATTGATGAGTGTTGGTGTCATTGCTGGAGTGTTGGTTTTCATTGTTTGAAAGAATTGGTGTCATTGGTGAGTGTTGGTGTCATTGCTGGAGTGTTGGTTTTCATTTGCTGGAGTGTTGGTGTCATTGCTGGAGTGTTGGTGTCTAATGGTGGAGTGTTGGTGTCAATGCTGGAGGATCGTGTCTTGCTGGTGGTTGGTGTTAATGCTTAAGTATGGTGTCATTGCTGGAGTGTTGGTGTCATTGCTGGAGTGTTGGTTTCATTGTTGAAGTATTGGTGTCATTGGTGGAGTGTTGGTGTCATTGCTGGAGTGTTGGTGTCATTGATTGAGTGTTGGAGTCATTGCTGGAGTGTTGGTGTCATTGCTGGAGTGTTGGTGTCATTGCTGGAGTGTTGGTCTCATTGCTGGAGTGTTGGTGTCATTGCTGGAGTGTTGGTGTCATTGCTGGAGTGTTGGTGTCAATGCTGAAGTATTCTGTCATGATGTGAGTGTTGGTGTCATGCTGGGTGTGTTGGTGTCATTGCTGGAGTGTTTGTGTCATGCTGGTGTGTTATCGTCCTTATGCTGGAGTTTTGCTGTTATTCCTGGAGGTGTTGGTCTCATTGCTGGAGTGTTGGTGTCATGGAGGAGTGTTGGGTGTCCATTGCTGTAGTGTTCTGGTGTCATTGCTGGAGCGTTGGTATAATTCCTGGAGTGTTGGTGTCATTCCTTGAGTGTTGGTGTCATTGATGGAGTGTTGGTGACATTGTTGGAGTGTTGGTGTCATTGCTTGAGTGTTGGTGTTATTGTTGGAGTATTGGTGTCATTGCTTGAGTGGTGTCATTACTGGAGTGTTGGTGTCATTGCTGGAGTGACGGTGTCATTGCTGGAGTGTTGGTGTCATTGATGGAGTGTTGGTGTTATTGCTGGAGTGTTGGTGTCATTGCTGGAGTGTAGGTGTCATTGCTGGAGTGTTTGTGTCAATGCTGGAGTATTGGTGTCATTGCTGGAGTGTTGGTGTCCTTGCTGGAGTGTGGGTGAAATTGACGGAGTGTTTGTGTCATTGCTGGAGTGTTAGTGTCATTGCTGGAGTGTGGTATTATTGCTGGGTGTTGGTATGATTGATGGAGTGTTGGTGTATTACTGGAGTGTTAGGACTCATTGCAGGGAGTGTTGGTGGCATTCCTGAGTTTTGGGGTCTTTGCTGGTGCTGTTGTCTATTGCTAGAGTCGTTGGTGTCATTGCTTGGAGTGTTCGTCTCTCATTGCTGGTGGTTTGTGTCATTGCTGGGTGTTGGTTCATTGATGGTGACTTGGTGTCATTGGCTGGAGTGTTGATCTCTCATTGCTGGAGTGTTTGCGTCATTGTTGGAGTTTTGGTGTCATTTCGATCGAGTGTTGGTGTCTATTGACTGTTTGTTGTGTCATTGAATGGTGTGTTGGTGTATTGCTGGAATGTTGGTGTCATTGCTGGAGTGTTGGTGTTATTGCTGGAGTGTTGGTCTCATTGCTGAAGTGTTGGTGTCATTGCTGGAGTGTTGGTGTCATTGCTGGAGTGTTGGTGTCATTGCTGGAGTGTTGGTGTTAATGCTTAAGTATTGGTGTCATTGCTGGAGTGTTGGTGTCATTGCAGGTGTGTTGGTTTTATTGTTGGAGTATTGGTGTCATTGCTGGAGTGTTGGTGTCATTGCGGGAGTGTTGATGTCATTGCTGGATTGTTGGTGATATTGCTGGAGTGTTGGTGTCATTGCTGAAGTGTTAGTTTCAATGCTGGAGTATTGTTGTAATTTCTGGAGTGTTGGTGTCAATGCTTAAGTATTGGTGTCATTGCAGGAGTGTTAGTGTCATTGCTGGAATGTTGGTGTCATTGCTGGAGTGTTGGTGTAATTGCTGGAGTGTTGGTGTCATTGCTGGAGTGTTTGTGTCATTGCTAGAGTGTTGGCGTCATTGCTGGAGTGTTGGTGTCATTGCTGGAGTGTTGTTGTCATTGCTGGAGTGTTGGTGTCATTGCTGGAGTGTTGGTGTCAATGCTGGAGTATTCGTGTCATTGCTGGAGTGTTGGTGTCATTGCTGGAGTGTTGGTGTCATTGCTGGAGTGTCTGTGTCATTGCTGGAGTGTTGGTGTCATTGCTGGAGTATTGCTGTTATTCCTGGAATCAGCTGTTGGTCTCATTGCTGGAGTGTTGGTGTCATTGCTAGACGTGTTGGGTCATGGCTGTGTGGTTTGTGGTCAATGCTAGAGTATTGGTGTCATTGCTGGAGTGTTGGTGTCATTGCTGGTGTGTTGGTGTAATTGGTGGAGTGTTGGTGTCATTGCTGGAGTGTTGGTGTTAATGCTTAAGTATTGGTGTCATTGCTGGAGTGTGTGGTGTACTTTGCTGGAGTGTTGGTTCATTGTTGGAGTATTGGTGTCATTGCTGGAGTGTTGTTGTCATTGCTGGAGTGCTGGTGTCTTTGCTGGAGTGTTGGTGTCATTGCTACAGGGCTGGTGTCATTGCTGGAGCGTTGGTGTCATTGCTGGAGTGTTGGAGTCAATGCTGGAGTATTCGTGTCATTGCTGGAGTGTTGGTGTTAATGCTTAAGTATTGGTGTCATTCCTGGAGTGTTGGTGTCATTGCTGGAGTGTTGGTGTCATTGATGGAGTGTTGGTGTCATTGTTGGAGTTTTGGTGTCATTGCTGGAGTGTTGGTGTCATTGCTGGAGTGTTGATGTCATTGCTGGAGTCTTGGAGTCATTGCTGGAGTGTTGGTGTCATTGCTGGAGTGTTGGTGTCATTGCTGGAGAGTTGTGTTCATTGCTGGAGTGTTAGTGCCATGCTGAGTGTTGGTGTTATTAGCTGAATGTGTTGTCTTCATTGCTGGAGTTTAGTCGTCTTTGCGGAGTGTTGCTGTCATGACTGGTGTGGTGGGTCAAATGCATGGAGATTGCTATCATTGCTGGATTGTTGGTGTATTGCGGGAGTGTTGAGTGCAATGCTGCTTGTTGTTGTCATTGTGGTGTGTTGGTGTAATGCTTAAGTATTGGTGTCATTGATGGCAGTGTTTTTGTCAATGGTGGAGATGTTTTTGTCATTGCTGGTTTTGTAGGTGTCATTGCTGGTGCAGTTGGTGTCAAGGCTGGAGTATTGGTGTAATTCTGGAGTGATGGTCTAATGCTCGAGTTTTGGTGTTCATTGCTGGAATGTTGGTGTCATTGCTGGAGAGTTGGTGTCACTGCGGGAGTGCTGGTCTCATTTGCTGGAGTGTTGGCTCTATGGCGGATTGTTGGTGTCAAACGCTGGAGTATTGGTGTCATTGCTGGAGTGTTGGTGTCATTGCTGGAGTGTTGGTGTCATTGCTGGAGTATTGGTGTCATTGCGGGAGTGTTGGTGTCATTGCTGGAGTGTTGGTTGTCATTTGATGGAGTGTTGGTGTCATTGCTGGAGTGTTGGTGTCATTGCTGGAGTGTTGGTGTCATTCCTGGAGTGTTGGAGTCATTGTTGAAGTGTTGGTGTCTTTGCTGGATGTGTTTGTGTATTGCTGGTGTGGTGGTCTCATTGCAGGAGTGTTCGGGTCGTTGCTGGAGTATTGGTATCATTGTTGGAGTGTTGGTGTCATTGAGTGTGCGTTGGTGTCTTGTTGGAGTGTTGGTGTCATTAGCTGGGTGGTTGGTGTCATCGGACTGGAGTGTTGGTGTCAATGATGGAGTTTGGTGTCATTGCTGGAGGTTTGTGTCATTGCTGGAGTGTAGGAGATTTCATTTGTTGCAGTATTGGTGTCATTGCTGAAAGTGTTAGGTGTCATTGCGGGAAGTTTGGTGTCTTTCGCTGGAGTCGTTTGTTGCATTGTTGGAGTTTTGGTTGTCTTGCTGGAGTGGTTGGTGCCTTTGCGTTTGGTGGTTGGTGTCAATGCTGGATTAGTGTTGGAGTCATTGCTGGAGTGTTCTGTACATGTGCGATGGTGTTGGTGTCATTGCTGGAGTGTTGGTCTCATTGCTGAAGTGTTGGTGTCATTGCAGGAGTGTTGGTGTCATAAGCTGGAGTGGTTGGAGTCATTGCTGGAGGGTTGGTGTCATTGGTAGAGAGTTTGTGTCATGGCTGGAGTGTTGGTGTTATTGCTGGTGTGTTGGTCTCATTGCTGCGGTGTTGGTTTTATGGCTGGAGTCCTCGGTATCATTGCTGATGTGTTGGTGTCACATTGCTGGAGTGTTGGTGTCATTGCTCGGAGCGTTGGTGTCATTGCTGGAGGTGGGTGTCATGCTGGTGTGTTGGTGTTAATTGCTCTTAAGTATTGGTGTCATTGTGGAGTGTTTGTGTCATTGCAAAAATAAGTGTTGGTTTCATTGTTGGGAGTATTGGAGTCATTGCTGGGAGTGTTTGGTGTCATTGCAGGAGTGTTGGTGACATTGCTGGAGTGTTGGTGTCATTGCTGAGAGTCTTGGTGTCAATGCTGAGAGAATTGGTGTAATTTGCTGGAGTGTTGGTATTATGGATTAAGTTTGTGTCATTGCGGGGACTGTTGGAGTCATTGTGGAGTGTTGGAGTCATTGCTGGAGTGTTGGGCGTCATTTGCTGGAGTATTGGTGTCATTGCCGGAGGTGTTGGCACTACATTCATGGAGTGTTGGAGTCATTGCTGGAGTGTTGGTGTCATGCTGGAGTGTTGGTGTCATTTCTGGAGTGTTTTTATACATTGCTGGGTGTGGTGTTATTGCTGGTGTGTTCGGTTCAATTGCTGGAGTGTTGGTGTCATTGCTGGAGTGTGGTGTCAATTGCTGGAGTGTTGGTGTCATTGTGGAGTGTTGGATAGTCATTGTGGAGAGTTGGTGTCTTTGCTGTAGTGTTTGTGTCATTGTTGAGCGTTAGTGTCTTTTCCTGGAGGTGTTTGGTGTCATTCTTGAGTGTGTGTCATGATGGAGTGTTGGTGACATTGTTTGAAGTGTGGGTGTCATTGCTTGAGTGTTGGTGTTTTGTAGTAGTATTGGGTGTCATTGATGAGATGGTGTCATTATGGTGAATGTTGGTGTCATTGCTGGTGTGATGGTGTCAATGTGGTGTTGTTGTGTCATTGATGGAGTGTTGGGTTGGTTCATTGGCTGGAGTAGATTGGTGACATTTCCTGGGTGTGTAGAGTGTCAGTGCTGAGTGTTTGTGGCAATGCTGGAGTATTGGTGTCATTGCTGGAGTTTGGTGTCATTGCTGGAGTGTGGGTGAAATTGACGGCGTGTTTGTGTCTTTGTGGAAGTGTTAGTGTCATTGACTGGAGTGTTGTTATCTATTGCTGGAGTGTTGGTCTGATTGCTGGAGTGTTGGTGTCATTACTGGAGTGTTGGTCTCATTGCTGGAGTGTTGGTGTCATTCCTGGAGTTTTGGGGTCATTGCTGGAGTGTTGGTTCTCATTGTGGAGACTTGGTGGGTCATTGCTGGTGTGTTACTCTCATTGCTGGAGTGTGTGTCATTGTTGGAGTTTGGAATCATGCTCGGAGTTTTGGTGTAATTGCGGGGAGTGTTTGTGTCATTGATGTGTGTTGGTGTCATTGCTGGAATTTTGGTCGTCATTGCAGGAGTGTTGGTGTTATTGTGGAGTGTGGTACCATTGTGGGAGTGCTGATGTCTTTGCTGGAGTGTTGGTGTCATTTGATAGAGTGATGGTGTCATTGCTGGAGTGTTGGTGTTAATGCTAAGTATTGGTGTCCCATTGCTGGGAGTGTTGGTGTATTGTGGTGTGTTGGTTTTATTGCTTGGAGTATTGGTGTCATTGCTGGAGTGTTTGTGGTCATTGCGGGGTGTGTATGATGTCATTGCTGGTTTGTTGGCTATATTGTGAAGTGTTAGAGTCAATGCTGGAGTATTGGTGTAATTGCTGGAGTGTTGTGTCAATGCTGGAGTGTTTGGTGTTGTAAATTGCTGGTGTGTTGTGTGTAATTGCTGGCAGTCGTTGCGTGTCATTGAATGGAGTCGGTTGTGTAATTTCTAGAGTGTTGGAGTCAATTGCGGAATGTTGGTGTCCCCCCCCCCAACCCCCTTTTTGCGCCCCCCCCCCCCCCCCCACGCCTCCGTAGGTTTACCATTTTACACCCGAAACCACTTGGCTGTCCCCCCCCTTGCCCCCCCCCCACCCCCGGGTGTTCGTGTCATTGCTGGAGTGTTGTGTCATTGCTGGAGTGTTGGTGTTAATTGTGGAGTGTTGGTGTCATTGCTGGAGTGTTTGTGTCATTGCTAGAGTGTTGGAGTCATTGCTGGAATGTTGGTGTCATTGCTGGAGTGTTGGTGTTAATGCTTAAGTATTGGTGTCATTGCAGGAGTGTTCGTGTCATTGCTGGAGTGTTCGTGTCATTGCTGGAGTGTTGGTGTAATTGCTGGAGTGTTGGTGTCATTGCTGGAGTGTTTGTGTCATTGCTAGAGTGTTGGAGTCATTGCTGGAATGTTGGTGTCATTGCTGGAGTGTCTGGTGTCATTGACTGGGGAGTGTTGGTGTCATTGCTGGAGTGTTGGTGTCAATTCTGGAGTATTCGTGTCATTACTGGAGTGTTGGTGTCATTGCTGGAGTGTTGGTGCCGTTGCTGGAGTGTTTGTGTCATTGCTGGCGTGTTAGAGCACTGTTGGAGTGTTGATGTAAGCTGTTATTCCTGGTAAGGTTGGTCTACATTGTGAGTGTTGGTGTTCATTGATAGAGTGTGGGTGTCATTGTGGAGGTGTTGGTGATCAATGCTAGAGTATTGGTGTCATTGTGCGAGTGTGGTGTCATTGCTGGTGTGTTGGTGTTCTTGCTGGAGTGTTGGTGTTAATGCTTAAGTAATTGGTGTCATTGGCTGGAGTGTTGGTGGTCATTGCTGGAGTTTTGGTTTCATTGTTGGATTTTTGGTGTCATTGTGGAGGTTTTGTCATTGTGGATTGGTTCTTTGCGGGTGTTGGTGCTTTGCTAGAGTGCTGGTTCTTGTGGGCGTTGGTGTCTTGCTGGAGTTTTGGTGACAATGCTGGAGTATTCGTGTCATTGGGAGTTTTGGGTGTTAAGTTAAAGTATTGGTGTCAATCCGGGTGTTGGTGTCATTGTGGAGTTTTGGTTTCATTGTTAAAGTATTGGTGTCATTTGCTGGGTGTTGGTGTCTTTGCTGGGTGTTGGTGTCTTGATGGTGTGTTGGTGTCATTGTTGGGTTTTGGTGTCTTGCTGGAGTGTTGGTGTCATTGTGGAGTGTTGATGTCATTGCTGGAGTCTTGGAGTCATTGCTGGATTGTTGGTGTCATTGCTGGAGTGTTGGTGTCATTGCTGGAGAGTTTTTGTCATTGTTGGAGTGTTAGTGCCATTGCTGGAGTGTTGGTGTTATTGCTGAAGTGTTGGTCTCATTGCTGGATTGTTAGTGTCATTGCTGGAGTGTTGCTGTCATTACTGGAGTAATGGTGTCAAAGCTGGAGTATTGGTATCATTGCTGGAATGTTGGTGCCATTGCTGTAGTTTTTGGGTTTTAATGTTAAAAGTATGGTGTCATTGGGGGAGTGTTGGTGTCATTGTGGTGTTTTGGGTTTTATTTTTGGGTATTGGTGTCATTCGGGAGTGTTGGTGTCTTTGGGGAGTGTTGATGTCATTGCTGGATTGTTGGTATATTGCTGAAGTGTTAGGTCAAGCTGGGTATTGGTGTAATTGCTGGAGTGTTGGTCTTTGCTGGAGTTTTTGGTGTAATTGCTGGGTGTTGGTGAATGCGGGAGTGTTGGTGTCATTGCGGAGTGTTTGTGTCTTTCTAGAGTTTTGGAGTCTTTGCGGAATTTTTGGTGTCTTGGGGAAAGGTTGGTGTTAATGTTTAAGTTTTGGTGTCTTGCAGGAGTGTCGTGTCATTGCTGGGGGTGTTGTGTCATTGTGGGTGTTGGTGTATTGTGGGTTTTGGGTGTCATTGCGGGAGTGTTTGTGTCTTGCTGAGTGTTGGAGTCATTGCGGGAATGTTGGTGCATTGCTGGGTGTTGGTTTTAATGCTTAAGTATTGGTGTTTTTTGAGGAGTGTTCGTTTTCATTGTGGGTTTTTCGTTCTTTGCTGGAGTGTTGGTGTAATTGCTGGAGTGTTGGTGTCATTGTGGGGTGTTTGTGTCTTTGCGGTGTTGGAGCTTTGCGGGAATGTTGGTGTCATTGTGGAGTTTTTGGTGTCTTTGTGGGTTTTGGGTTTGTCATTGCTGGGGTTTTGGGTGTCAATTCGGGTATTGTGTCTTACTGGAGTGTTGGTGTTTTTGCTGGAGTTTTGGTCCCGTTGCTGGAGTGTTTGTGTCATTGCTGGATTGTTATTTCATTGCTGGAGTGTTGCTGTTTTTCCTGGAGGTTGGTCTCATTGCTGGGTTTTGGTGTCATTGTGAGTTTTGGGTTGTCTTGCTGGAGGTTGGTGTAAATGCTAGAGTATTGGGTATTGTTCGAGTGTTGGTGTCATTGGGGTGTGTTGGTGTTTGGTGGAGGTTGGTGTCTTTTGCGGGAGTGTTGGTGTTAATGCTTAAGTTTGGTGTCATTGCTGGAGTTTTGGGGTTGTAAATGCTGGAGTGTTGGTTTCATTGTTGGAGTATTGGTGTCTTGCTGGAGTGTTTTGTCATTGTGGAGGCGGGTGTTTTTGCGGGTTTTGGGTGTCATTGCTGAGTGTGGTGTCATTGCTGGGCGTTGGTGTCATTGCTGGGTGTTGGGGACAATGCGGAGTATTCGTGCTTGCTGGAGTTTTGGTTTTTAATGCTTAAAGTATTGGTGTCAACCCGGGAGTGTTGGTGTCTTGCTGGGTGTTGGTTTCATTGTTGAAGTTTTGGTGTCATTGTGGAGTGTTGGGTCATGCTGGAGTTTTGGTTCATTGATGGTGTGTTGGTGTCATTTTTGGCTTTTTGGTTCTTTGCTGGAGTGTTGGTGTCTTTGTGGGTGTTGTGTCATTGTGGGTTTGGGTTTGCTGGATTGTTGGGTCATTGTGGAGGTTGGTGTCATTGTGGAGAGTTTTTGCATTGTTGGGTTTTAGTGCCTTTGCGGGAGGGTTGGTGTTATTCTGAAGTGTTGGTCTCTTTGCTGGATGTTAGTGTCATTGCTGGAGTGTTGTTTGTCATTATGGAGTAATGGTGTAAAAGGGAGTATTGGTTCTTTGCTGGAATGTTGGTGCCTTTGCTGTAGTGTTTTGTTAATGCTTAATATTGGTGTCATGCTGGAGTGTTTTTGTCATTGCGGGATTGTAGGTGTCATTGCGGTGATTGGTGTCAATGCTGGTGTTTTAAATGAATTGTGGAGTTTTGGGTTTAATGCTGGGTGTTGGAGCTTTGCTGGAGTGTTGGTGCTTGCGGGTGTTCGGTCTTTGCTGGAGTGTTGGTGTCTTTGCTGGAGTATTGGTATCATTGCGGGGTGTTGGTGTCATTGGGGTGTTGGTGTCATTGCTGGAGTTTTGGTGTCATTGCTGGAGTTTTGGTGTCAACGCTGGAGTTGGTGTATTGCTGGGTTTTGGGTTCATTGCTGGAGTTTTTGTGTATTGCTGGAGTTTTGGGTGTCATTGGGGGAGTGTGGGGTCTTGCGGAGGTTTTGGTGTCTTTCCCGGGGAGTGTTGGTGTCTTTGCGGGAGTTTTGGTGTCATTGGGGAGTGTTGGTGTCATTCCGGGAGTGTTGGACATTGTAAAGTTTTGGTGTCATTGCTGGAGGTTGGTGTCATTGCTGGAGTTTTGGGTTCATGCTGGATGTTGGTGTCATTGGGGAGTTTTTGGTCTCTTTGCTGGAGTTTTGGGTGTCATTGCTGGAGCGTTGGTGTCATTGTTGGAAGTATGGTGTCTTGTGGAGTGTTGGGGGAAAATTGCTGGAGTGTTGGTTTCATTGTTGGGTATTTTGTCATTGCTGGAGTTTTGTTGTATTGGGGAGTGCGGTGCTTTGGGAGTTTTGGGTGTCATTGCTAGAGTGTGTGTCATTGCTGGAGCGTTGGTGTCATTGTGGAGTTTTGGTTCAATGGGGAGTTTCGTTTTTGTGGAGTGTTGGTTTTAAATGCTTAAGTATGGTGTCAATCCTGGAGTTTTGGTTCATTGGGGAGTTTTGGTTTCATTGTTGAAGTTTGGTGTCATTGCTGGGTGTTGGTGTCATTCTGGGTTTTGGTGTATTGATGGAGTGTTGGTGTCATTTTGGATTTTTGGGTGTATTGCTGGAGTTTTGGGGTTTCATTCTGGAGTGTTGTGTCATTGCGGGAGTCTTGGGTCATTGTGGATTGTTGGTGTAAATTGGGAGTGTTGGTGTCATTGCTGGAGATTTTGTGTCTTTGCTTTTGGGAGGGGGGTTTTGTGATTGCTGAAGTTTTGGGTTTTTGGTTTTGTGGGTTTGTGGTTTTTCAAATTTTTGTTTTTTTTTTGGGGTTGGATTTGGTTTTAGTTTTTTCATTGCGGGGGGAATTTGTTTTGGGTCATTCTGGGTATTGGTGTCGGGGGGTTTGGGAGGGAATTGGTGTCATTGTGGATGTTGGTGCATTGCTGGGTGTTGGGTCAAGCTGGAGTTTGGTGTCATTGTTTGGTGTTGGTGTTGCTATTTGGTGTCTTGCGGAGTATTGGTGTCATTGCGGGTGTTGGTGTCATTGAGGAGTGTTGTGTCTTGGGGGAGTGTTGGTGTCATTCTGGAGTGTTGGTGTCATTGGGGATTTTGGGTGTCTTCCCTGGAGTGTTGGAGTCATTGCAAAGGTTTTGGGTGTATTGCTGGAGTGTTGGTGTATTACGGGAGTGTTGGTCTCATTGTGGGTGTTGGTGTCTTTTGTGGAGTGTTGGTCTATTGCTGGGTGTTGGTGTCTTTGTGGAGCTTTGGTGTTTTGTTGGGTGTGGTGTCTTTGTGGGGGTTTTGGTTCATCGCTGGAGTGTTGGTGTCAATGTGGAGTGTTGTGTCATTCTGGAGTTTTTGTGTCATTGCTGGAGTGTTGTTGTCATTGTTGGAGTTTTGGTGTCTTGTGGGTTTTGGGCCCAGGGGGGGGTATTGTGGATTTTTGGAGTCATTGCTGGAGTTTTCGTGTCATTGCTGGAGTGTTGGTGTCTTTTGCTTGGTGTTGGTCTCATTGTGAAGTTTTGGTGTCATTGCTGGGTGTTGGTGTCATAGCTGGAGTTTTGTTGTCATTGCGGGGGTTTTGGGTGTCATTGGTAGGATTTAGTGTCATTGCTGGAGTGTTTTTTTTTGCTGGGGTTGTCTCATTGGGAGTGTTGGTGCATTCTGGAGGTTGGCCATTGCTGAAGTGTTTTTTGTCTTTTCTGGGTTTGGTGCTTGGGGAGTTTTGGTTTTAATGCTTAAGTTTTGGTTTCATTGTGGGTTTTGGGTGTCATTGCAGGAGTTTTGGGTTTTCTTGTTGGGTTGGTGTCATTGCGGAGTGTTGGTGTCATTGCGGGAGTGTTGGTTTTTGTGGAGTGTTTGTGTCATTGTGGAGTTTGGTGCCAATGTGGAGTTGGTGAATTGCTGGAGTGTTGGTTTTAAATGTTAAGTATTGGTGTCTTTGCGGGGTTTTGGGTCATTGGTGAGTGTTGGATCATTGCGGAGTGTTGGCGTAAATGCTGGGTATGGTGTCATTGCGGAGTGTTGGTTCATACCTGGAGTGTTGGAGTCATTGCTGGGTTTTGGGTCATTGCTGGAGTGTTGGTGTCATTGCTGGAGTGTTGGTTCATTATGGAGTTTTGGTGTTATTGCTGGAGTGTTGGTCTCTTTGTGGAGTTTTGGGTGTCATTGCGGGAGTGTTGGTGTCATTGCTGGGTTTTGGTCATTGCTATAGTGTTGGTCTCATTGTGGAGTGTTGGTCTCATTGTGGAGTTTTGGTTCTTGGGGGTGTTGGTGTCATTGTGGAGCGTTGGTGTCTTTTGGGGAGTGTTGGTGTCATTGTGGAGTGTTGGGGCATTGCTAGGGGTTTTGGTGTCAGTGCTGGAGTTTTGGGTGTCATTGCTGAGTTTTTGTGTCATTGCTGGAGTGTGTTGTCATTTTTGGATTTTTGGGTGTCATGCTGGGTTTTGGTGTCATTGCTGGAGTGTTGGGTATTGTGAAGTGTTCGTGTCATTGGGAGTTTTGGTGTCATTGCTGGGGTGTTGGTTCTTTTGTGGAGTTTTTGTGTCTTTGCTGGAGTGTAGGTGTCATAGCTGGAGTGTTGGTGTCATTGCTGGATTTTGGGTGTCATTGTAGAGATTTAGTGTTTTGCTGGAGTGTTGGTGTTATTGCTGGAGTGTTGTTTATTTGCTGGGGGTTTGGTGTTATTGCTGGAGTGTTGGTCTCATTGCTGAAGTGTTGGAGTCATTGCTGGAGTGTTGGTGTCATTGCTTGAGTGTTGGTGTCATTGCTGGAATGTAGGTGTCAATGCTGGAGTTTTGGTGTCATTGCTGGAGTGGCGCTTTCATTGCTGGAGTGTTGGTGTCATTGCTGGAGTATTTGTGTCTTTGCTGGAGTGTTGTTGTCATTGCTGGAGTGTTTGTGCCATTGCTGGAATCTTGGTACCATTGCTGGAAGTTTGGTACCATTGCTCTCACTGTTTTCTAATACTTGTTTGAAATAATGGCAATAACCGACCGATGCTTCTCCTAATAGGCCTCAAACTTCTAGTGTTCGTGTGCCTTGTGGTTCCTGACGAGGGTGTCCTAGACACTGGTTCCTGACGATGGTGTCATAGACAGTAATTCCTGACGAGGGCTTCCTTTATGCTGGTTCCTGATGAGGGTGTCCTGGATACTGGTTCCTGACAAGAGTGTCCTGGATGCCGGTTCCTGACGAGAGCGTCCTTGATACTGGTTCCTGACGAGGGCGTCCTAGATACTGGTTCCTGGGGAGGGTGTCCTTGACTCTGGTTCCTGACGAGGATGTCCTGGTCACTGTATTCTGACGAGGGTGTCCTGGACACTGGTTCCTGATGAGGGGGTCATGGACACTGGGTCTGAAAGAAGGGGGTCCTGGTGGTAGGATGTGCTGGGTCAGAAAGAAAGTGGTCCTGGTGGAAGGATGTACTGGGTCAGAAAGAAGGGGGTCCAGGTGGTAGGATGTACTGGGTCAGAAAGAAAGGGGTCCCTTTTGGTAGGATGTACTCGGTCAGAAAGAAAGGGGTTCTGGTGGTAGGATGTACTGGGTCAGAAAGAAAGGGGTCCTGGTGGTAGGATGTACTGGTTCAGAAAGAATGGGTCCAGGTGGTAGAATGTACTGGGTCAGAAAGAAAGGGGTCCTGGTGGAAGGATGTACTTGGGCACAAGGAAAGAGGTCCTGGTGGTAGGATGTACTAGGTCAGAAAGAACGGGGTCCTTTTGGTAGGATGTACTGGGCCAGAAAGAAAGGGGTCCTGGTGGTAGGATGTACTGGGTCAGAAAGAAAGGGGTCCTAGTGGTAGGATGTACTGGGTCATAACTCTGCTATTATGGAACAGAATTATTGGATCTCCTTCCTGTTATGATGCATGCCGGAGGGAAGGAGAGAAGAGAAACAGAAAGAAAGAGTAGAAACAAAAGTGAACAGAGAGGGGGGAAGACTAGAGACAGGGTAGACAGCAAAGGAAGGAAGAGGGGGGAAGAGGGGATAGAAAAGACGGGTGAGTGAAAGCATCTAAGAGAGCCAAGCGGCGAAGGAGGAGGAGAAGGAGAAGGAAGGAGGAGGAGAAAGAGGATGAGGAGGGAGGAGGAAAGTAGGGCGAAGGAGAGTAATGTGAAGAACAGGAAGAGTGGAAGAACAATATAGATCGTCTGATTTAATTTGCGAAGATTTTACAAGTGATGCTGAAGCTTCCTTGTGAGAGCTGCCCTTTAAGACAAGTTTGTCCAACCTGGGATACATGCACCCCCTGGGGGTGAACAATGTCTCAGTATGCATCCCCTGGGGGTGAACAATGTCTCAGCATGCATCCACTGGGGGTGAACAATGTCTCAGTATGCATCCCCTGGGGGTGAACAATGTCTCAGTATGCATCCCCTGGGGGTGAACAATGTCTCAGTATGCATCCCCTGGGGGTGAACAATGTCTCAGTATGCATCCCCTGGGGGTGAACAATGTCTCAGCATGCATCCACTGGGGGTGAACAATGTCTCAGCATGCATCCACTGGGGGTGAACAATGTCTCAGTATGCATCCCCTGGGGGTGAACAATGTCTCAGCATGCATCCACTGGGGGTGAACAACGTCTCAGCATGCATCCCTGGGGGTGAACAATGTCTCAGTCATGCATCCCCTGGGGTGAACAATGTCTCAGCATGCATCCACTGGGGGTGAACAATGTCTCAGTATGCATCCACTGGGGGTGAACAATGTCTCAGCATGCATCCCCTGGGGGTGAACAATGTCTCAGCATGCATCCCCTGGGGGTGAACAATGTCTCAGTATGCATCTTATCCTATCCCCTGGGGGTGAACAATGTCTCAGTATGCATCCACTGGGGGTGAACAACGTCTCAGCATGCACCCCTGGGGGTGAACAATGTCTCATCATGCATCCCCTGGGGGTGAACAATGTCTCAGCATGCATCCACTGGGGGTGAACAATGTCTCAGCATGCATCCACTGGGGGTGAACAATGTCTCAGCATGCACCCCCTGGGGGTGAACAATGTCTCAGCATGCATCCCCTGGGGGTGAACAATGTCTCAGTATGCATCCCCTGGGGGTGAACAATGTCTCAGCATGCATCCCCTGGGGGTGAACAATGTCTCAGCATGCATCCCCTGGGGGTGAACAATGTCTCAGCATGCACCCCTGGGGGTGACCAATGTCTCAGCATGCATCTACTGGGGATGACCAATGTCTCAGTATGCACCCCCTGGGGGTGAACAATGTCTCAGTATGCATCCCTGGGGGTGAACAATGTCTCAGCATGCACCCCTGGGGGTGAACAATGTCTCATCATGCATCCCCTGGGGGTGAACAATGTCTCAGCATGCACCCCTGGGGGTGAACAATGTCTCACATGCATCCACTGGGGGTGAACAATGTCTCAGCATGCACCCCTGGGGGTGAACAATGTCCAGCAATCATCCCCGGGGGTGAACAATGTCTCAGTCATGCACCCCTGGGGGTGAACAATGTCCAGATTCACCCCTGGGGGTGAACAATGTCTCAGTATGCACCCCTGGGGGTGAACAATGTCGTCAGCATGCACCCCTGGGGTGTGAACAATGTCTCTCAGCATTTACAACCCACCACGGGGGTGAACAATGTCTCAGCATGCATCCACTGGGGATGAACAAGTCTCAGCATGCACCCCTGGGGATGAACAACTGTCTCAGCATCATGTGAGGTGTAACATGTCTCAGTATGATCACTCTTACAATGTGCTAATGCACTGGGTAACAATTAAATATACTGGGGTGAAAGATTTCACACACCCCAAGGGTGACATGTCTCCATGATCTACGGGATATGTCTCGTATGCACCGGGGAAGTAACAATGTCTCAGCATGCATCCTGGGGGTAGAACAATGTCTCAGCGATGAATCCATGAGGACGGTGAACAAATTACAGAATGCACCCCTGGGGGTGAACAACGTTAGATGCACCCTGGGGATGGAACAATGTCTCATCATGCATCCCTTGGGGGTGAACAATGTCTCAGCATGCATCCCCTGGGGGTGAACAATGTTCAGCATGCACCCCCTGGGGGTGAACAAACGTCTCAGCATGCATCCACTGGGGGTGAACAATGTCTCAGCATGCATCCCCTGGGGGTGAACAATGTCTCAGCATGCACCCCTGGGGGTGAACAATGTCTCAGCATGCACCCCCTGGGGGTGAACAATGTCTCAGCATGCACCCCCTGGGGGTGAACAGTGTCTCAGCATGCACCCCCTGGGGGTGAACAATGTCGCAGCATGCACCTCTGGGGTGTGAACAATGTCTCAGCATTCACCCCCGGGGGTGAACAATGTCTCAGCATGCACCCCCTGGGGATGAACAACGTCTCAGCATGCACCCCCTGGGGATGAACAACGTCTCAGCATGCACCCCCTGGGGATGAACAACGTCTCAGCATGCATCCCCTGGGGATGAACAACGTCTCAGCATACATGGAGAGTGTAACGCCAGTATGGAACTCTCACTGGCTAAGCACGTCAACAAATTAGAAAGAGTGCAAAGATTTACAACAAGACTTGTCCCAGATCTACGGGATATGTCGTATGAGGAGAAGTTAAGAAAACTCAACCTAATGACGTTGAAGAACAGGACTAGGGAGAATATAATAAGGACGTACAAAATACAGAAATGAACTGGCAGGGTGAACGGGGACATAATTTAGAGCTGGTAAATAGGAACAAGAGGTCACAGCTGGAACTTGAAAACTCAGCTGAGTCATAGGATTGTTAGGAAATTTTACCTTCAGAGTCAGTGTTGCCGGGAAATGAAACAATCTGGAGAGTGAAGTGGTAGAGGTAGGAACCATACATAGCTTTAAGAAGAGGTACCACAAGGCTCTTGAAGCCGAGAGTGGATCTAGTAGCAGGGACCAGGAGCTGAAACTCGACCCCAGCAACCACAGAAGGGTAAGTACATACAGGTGAGTACACACACGCACATGAATCCCAAATATAACACAAATAATCCCAGGCAAGAAACAATACATAACACAACGTTGTCGTTCACTTGCTCACCCGCAACATTTCCCCTCAGTTTGCCTGGTATGCGTGGGAAGGTCATTTACAATAGTGAGCTTGTAAACCATCTTTCTGAAGCTCTACTGAATGCTTCTCTTGCTGAATCTTGGCAGATTAGCCTCGATAAACTAGGGAGAAACACGACTCATAAATAGATTCTCTAAGCCGGTCTTCATCTCCCTCGCGGGGTATTAGTGGATGTTTGGATAATGCGTGTATGTGTGTGTGTGTGTGTGTATGTGTGTGTTGTGTGTGTGTGTGTGTGTGTGTGTGTGTGTGTGTGTGTGTATACTCACCTAGTTGAGGTTGCAGGGGTCGAGTCCAAGCTCCTGGCCCTGTGTGTGTGTGTGTGTTTGTGTGTGTTTGTGTGTGTGTGTGTGTGTGGTGTGTGTGTGTGTGTGTGTGTGTGTATGTGTTGTTGTGTGTGTGTGTGTGTGTATGTGTGTGTGTGTGTGTGTGTGTGTGTGTCTGTGTGTCTGTGTCTGTGTGTCTGTGTGTCTGTGTCTGTGTTCTGTGTGTCTGTGTCTGTGTGTCTGTGTGTCTGTGTGTATTCACCAGTTTGTATTCACCTATTTTTTGGTAGTAGGGGTAGATTCTCTGTTTTTGATCCATCTTGCCGCTTGCTGGATTTACTCCCTACTGGGCCCATGGCTCCTGTCATACCTCTTAATAAAACGATGCATGGAGC
This sequence comes from Cherax quadricarinatus, assembly GCF_026875155.1. NCBI lineage: Eukaryota > Metazoa > Arthropoda > Malacostraca > Decapoda > Parastacidae > Cherax > Cherax quadricarinatus. Next base: position 46,072,088 of record NC_069402.1, read on the forward strand.
CTGCCGCCACTGCTTCGTCACTTCATTTCATTTCCTGTCCAGTTAGTCCCTGTCATATCTGTTTCCCACTCTACAACAGTCTGTCCTTATCCACCTTATAAAGTCCTTTTGGATATTTTGTATGTCTTTAATAGATATATCCATGAGAAAACTGATAATGTCGCCAGGGTCAGTTTTTTTAGCCTCTCGTCACTACTAATTACCTTTAGGTCTGAGACTAGTTTTGTTACATACTTCTGCACTTTTTCAGTTTCGTAACATGTTTCATCATGTGCGGATTCCATGCTGGTGCTGCATACGCCAATTTGGGTCTGATACATGTCGTATATGGAACTGTCGGTGACTAAGATTCCTGAAACCCATTCTTGGATTTCTTTAAATATTCACTGCAGAGGTTACATTCGGGAGAGGTCTTTGGTAATATTCTTGGCACTATGTTCGTTTCTAAGATTCTCTGAGTACAGTTTGTAGCCTCTATCCCAAAGAATATACCCAGCTTCCGGTCTTCTTACCCCTGGCTAGTTTTCATAACCATGCATTGTCTGGGGTTAAATTCCTAGTAGCCACTCGTCTGACCAATCCTGCAATTCGTCCACGTCCACTTGTAGCCTTTCCTTATTCTCATCAGTGTTTCTCATTATATTTCCATTATCTGAAAACCTCGATACATATGATTCGATCTCTTCTGGCATGTCATTCACATATGCCAGAAAAAGCAATGGTCCCAGTTCCGATCCTTGCGGAATTTGTTAAACTCTCAGATTCTGAAAAATACCTTGTGGGAATTACCTTGTGGGAATACCTTATGGAAATACCTTATAGGAATACCTTGTGGGAATACCTTGTGGGAAGGGCTCACAAGGTATTCATTTATTTACTTTTATCCACTGTTACACCTTCCTGATCGTCAAGTTGTTTGTCTCAGTTTCTTATGAGGTGCAGTATCGAATGCCTTTCGGCAGTTAAAGACAGTGCAATCCACCCATTCCTCTCCTCTCTCCTCAGCCTCATTTTTGTTATTTTATTATAGAACTCCGTGCTGGTTACTGTTTAAGACACTTCACTCTTAGTGCTCTATCACTTTCCTTCTGAAGATATTGTCCATTACCTTACTTAGTATGCCTGCCAGTGATACTGGTTTGTAGTTTAACGCTTCCTGTCTGACTCCTGTCGTAAATATGAGGAATATATTTGTTGTCCTCCAGATCCCTGGTAATTGTCTCGTAGCTATTGACTTGTAGAGCTTAATTAGTGGTTCAGACAGCGCTTCTGCTCTCTGGCAGAATCCATGGTGACATTCAGGTTTTGATGTATCCCCCTTACTCTTTTTTTTTTATTTCTTTCCCTGTAGTGTGTACGATATCCAGTATCGGTTGGTTACTCTTTGATTCCTTTATGTTTCCGCTATTTCCCTATTTCTTTGTTTGTCCACTTGAGCACTTCCTTCTTCGTGTTGCTGTTTTTCCTGTTTAGTTGATCAGTTTTTCCTATGTGCAGTGTCGTGTGCTTTCTTAAAGTTCAGGAAGCTGCAGTCTGCTCATCCCTCTCTTTAGTACTAGTCTGTCTTAGGAATATAGGATTTGGCATTCTTAAATTCATATCCGATATCTGTGTATTTTTATTAGGCTTTTGGCAGCCGTCTGGTCGCTGCCCCATTTGTATGGAGTTAGTGTAGAATCCTCTATGGGGCTGCAAATTTCCTCCCATCGTCTCAATACCTAAAATGATATCCTCTTTGGTTCCAGTGATTTTATTTTATCGAGTTCTCATAGGAGTCTCTTCACTCTTCTCTGCCATATGAATTTTCTCCAACTTTTGTTGCCCGTTTCTTTCCCTCCCTCTTTATCTGAGTCCTCGACAAGCATTTCCTTCAACTTTTTCAATTCTGCATAATTTTCCCCTTCATCCTCCGTCCTCTTGAGTATCATCGTTTTCTACAGCTGTGCATCACCTTCGAATCCATTGTCGCATTTGTCGCTATATCAGTTTCCATTTTTTTTTTTTTTTTAGATTCCCTTCGTACCCTTGCCTATACATCCTTAGCTCGTTTTTCCATTGACTCATTGCTTCACTGAACTTCTCTGTTTTGCGTTTTCTTTCTTGTTAGTATAACTCAGTGGCTTCTTTGCCTTTCTTAAGCAGACTCTTCTGCTGTGTTAACATTTGTTTGTATCTCCACTAGCTCCCTGTTATTCATCTCACGGTAAGTTACGTTTTAATGTCCTGTAGTGCACTTCTCCAGCCTGTCGTCTGATTCCTAAGTCTAGCACCATCCACAATGCCAAGTCAAAACAGGACCTATTTTTTCCGAGTCAGGGAACATGTCTGCTTACAAGATCATGAGTGCGCCTGCAACTTAATGTCTACTGTTACACTGGCAATGATTACTCCACTCACCTCCAATCAGGGATTACTGATAATCTAATCAAACAAACCTTAGTCTAATGAACGTACGTGGAGAAAGTAACTGAAAAAGTTATGTAAAAATAAATTAACGGACCACTTATGATTTAAGTATGTTACTTATATCCGGTGAAGATATTTCTTCATCTTCCACTCATCATTCGTTTATGTTAAAAATCTTACTTATATACTTAAATAAAGAGCAAGCTTAAAATTAGAGGATTAGTTTTCTATCTCGTGTAAGTATTTTGTCAAATCTTATTTTAAGTAAACCATACCACGGGCGGGATTGAACCCGCGGTCAGAGAGTCGCATAACTCCAGACTGTCGCGTTAGCCACTGGACCAGCTAGCCAGTGGCTAACGCGACGGTCTGGAGTTTTGAGACTCTCTGACCGCGGGTTCAATCCCGCCCGTGGTATGGTTTGTTTGCAATCGTGTCATTACGATTTCGTGAGTCTTATTTTAAGTGGATGCTCTTTGTTCCTCCTAAATCACACTGTTCTCGGCTAATTTAGTACTGCAGTGTTGTTCTGGTCAGCACTCATGACCGTCAGGCTGTGACTCTTGTTCCTTTCATCTTCCAGCTGCGGTGTATCACCTTCACTTACACCAAAAACTGTCAATGAGGTGTCCTCTTCCCCTTCCCTGCATCTCGCTGTCCATACCACATTGTCATACTCTCTTTCTGTCTCTCTTTCTCTCTTCTTTTGCCTGAATGGCACTCTGGATAAAAGTAAGTTTATTTTTCTCCTTAAATTGGTTTGCCTTTTATAAGTGTAGGTCGTAACTGCGACTTTACACACGAGTTGTCCTACACTTTCTCTCGTTAAAACAATGGAGTGCAGAATACCTTTATTTCTATTTTTATGATGGTGATGATGGCGGTAGACATTTTGGTGGTGGTGGTGCTGGTATTTCTGGTGCTGATGCTTTTGTTGGTGTTGGTGGTGAAGCTGGTTTTGCTGGCGGCAGTAGTGGTCATGTTGTCGTAGGTCGAGGTGGCATAGAAGGGTTAAGGGGTGGTCTTGCTGATAGTGACGTTGGTAGTAGATGTTAGTGCTAGTGCGTTGATGTTAGTGCTAGTTCCGGTGGTGTCAGTGGGACGTTGTTGCTGGTATTGTGTTGGTGATAGTGCTGATGATCGTGGTGATGGTGGAGTTAATGTTGGAGGCGAGTCTGACGAAGGTGTTAGTGTACCTGTTGGTTGTAAACGTAATAAGAAAGGAGCATTATCAGGCCCACTGGACCGTGCTAGACAGGTCCATTTTACTCCCGCTCAAGATGGGAGGAGCACTGCTGCAGACCTACTGGCCCTAGCTGCTCGGGTCCAACTCACACCCATTTATGTATTTGTCCAACCTATTTTAAAAACTACACGACGTTTTAACTTCAATAACGTTACACGGCAGTTTTTTCCACTCATCCAAAACTGTTACCAAACCAGTTGCTGAAGATGTTGAGAGTGTCTGTGTTAGTAGTTTTGTAGTGATTGTGGTTGTAGTGCTGTGGTGTTGATGGTATTGGTTTTAGCTTTGAAGATTGTGCTGTTGGTTGATGTTACTGATAGATCCGTTAAGGTCAGAGGAAGAAAAAACTGGATACAAGAAAAAGAGTAAAAGATAACTCCTATGTCCCGCCCTCGCTCATCCTCTAATGGAATGTCTTAACGATTTCTAGCGTCTTAAGACACCGTGTTTACCTTCTGTTATGATGAATCGAGAGTTCCCTTCCACCTCATGACCTTTTCTTGTGATATACCAGTTAGCAGAAACACTGTTTTACGATCTATTCTTTGTTACGGTCAAAAAAAAAAAGAAAATCTGAAAGCATTTGCCATGAAACATAATTTGTGTTCATTCACATACACGTGAAAGTTAGCAAATGCAGCATACTGCAGTGTTGATGAAAAGTCACGGGTGTAGAGAAAGCTAGTATTGTGACAATGTTTCGCTCTCAGTAGAGACCTTAATAAGACAGTGACTTGATAAAGCTCTACGGAGAGAAACGTTGTCACACGCTGATTTTGCGGTTGTGTCTATTCAACACAGTTAATTATCTCAGTAGGGAGACTTTAAGTGCTCTTCCTGATTTTCTCCTTTTTCCTCCCAACTTTTCGTTTTTATCTCGTGCATAACATGAGGAAGAGGATTATCCGACCGGCATCAGGTTTTAAACTGATGTACAGTAATTACGGAAAAATTCATGCAACTGCAGGACTGCAGGTGCTATATGACCAGGATAACTGGAATGGCTCCGATAACTTCCAAAATCCTCTGCTGTTTGGTTTCAGTCGTCCAAAGAAAAAGGTTCCCACTAATTCGTAAAACGTAAAACGTTGTGATTTTTTTTAATTCCCGTTAAATGGCCTTAAATATGATTGTCTCTCTTAAATGGCTTCAATATTTATTGGTTGATGCGTCTTGCAGACAATATAGTGCCATTGAGTTTAGTTTTTACGTAGGTAAACTTGTCAACAATCTAAATTAATTACGAAAAGCTTGCAATTTTTTGGAATCCGTGTGATAACTGGAGAATGCCTCTTCTGATGGGCTTCAAACTTTCAGCCCTGGTGTGTTTTCCAGAAAGCACGTGTCACCTTGTTATTGAGATTCTTTAGTACCACTTTACCAGTTTTATTATAGTGATGGTGATTTCCATTTGTTAACTAAAGAATGCGTCTTACGGTCACTTTCACACTATTAACGCTGATACATTCCTTAAGAAGGATAACTCTCTGTCGGGTCACACTGAATCACCGACCCCCTCTCAGGTCACACTGAGTATACGACTCTCTTTCAGGTCACACTGAGTGCATGATTCCTTCTCGGGTCACACTGAGTGCACGACTTCCTCTCAGGTCACACTGAGTGCACGACTCCCTCTCGGGTCACACTCAGTAGGTGCCATTTATAAATTTTACCGAAATCTTTCAAATGATGAAGTCCTTAGATTCAGGTCAATTACTTCAGAATTCCTTTTCTGAAAGGTGTCAGAATTTTATTCTTAGAAATATTTTTGTGTTAAATATAGGCTGTGCCAGTTTTATGAAAATAAAAAAAAATATATAACTGGACTTCTGTCATGTGTGATTTTAGAAAAATTTTAATAGTACTGCCAAAAAGAAAACTAAGAAATTTAAAAACTAAGAAATTTAAAAACTTAAAAACTTGCGTTTTTAAGGAGTTTTTAAATTTCAGAAGTTTAGTAAGTCGCTAAATTCGTAGGAAAATGCATTATTTACGCCCGAGTCGGTGACGTTGTTAGCTACAATGTTCCTCTTGTCTTCAACTTGCTTCTTAATTTATAACCTCCAAGTGTCATATCTGATCAGCTTCAAATATTCAACCCTGATGAAATATTACCAGGAGAAGCTTCCTGCAACACTTGGCATGGACAGGCGCCCTCTCATCAATTTTACGTACACAATTGTCAGAATTAGTATCTGCGATAATCTTGGGAAAACCCTGTTTTTTCAATTCACTTCAAAAATTATAAGAAAAATTTTTTATCTTTTTTTTTGGAATGTAAATGACAATTTTTTTTTTACTTTTAATATCGAAAAAAAAGTATAGTATTTTGTTTTTTTAAATTTACCCTGGACTATGCCTCCTAAATTTGGAGAAGGGGATTGATGGGGGTAAAGGGGGGCATATGACTAAGGCATTTGGTTTTGAGCCAACCCCCTTTTGGATCACATTTGAATGGATCGGGGTGCAACGGAAAATGTGAATAGTAGTAGAAAGTCAGAAATCACAGAAGAGGCTTTCTTGAGCTTCCCCGGGCGCTCGGGCTTAATGCCCAAAGCGGGGGTTTGTGGCTCCAAAAGGGGGATCGTGTAGTGTTTGCTGCCTTTGCCCCCTTTTGACATTGTCTGCTGCTATGCACCCTGCCACCCCCTTTTTGGGGCCCCCATTTGGGGGGCGGGGGTTGGGGTGGCCCCCAAAGGTTTGCCTACCTTCCCCCTCCCGAGCCCCGGGGGGGGGGGGGGCAATGGGCCTAGGGAGGGCGGGACGCGGTTTCCCAGAAGGGGGGAGGTACTTGTACCTCCCCCCCAGGGGAAAGACTTTGGTTGGACACTCCCTGGGCGGGGAAACCAAAGGGGCCTGGCCACCTTTTGGGAAAAGGGCCCCGGGTCTGACGTTTTTCCCGGGTCTAACCTACTACCGACCCTCCCTACCCCGGGGAATGGTTCCCCCTTAAACCCCCGGCCTATACGCCCCCTTACAAAACTTAGAGAACTTTATGGATTCTTTTTTGGTCTGGGGTTTAAACCCTTTTCCCTTTTTTTTTTATGGGAAAAAATTTTAAATTAAATGTAAAAGGGTTTTTCCATGTTAAAATTTTCCCTGGGGACCTGACCCATTTTGGCTTAAAGACCTCTATGATGATTATCTGTAAATGCAATTTCCCGAGGGGGGTTTTAGGAAAACTGAAAGGCTCCCCGTTTTTTCAGGTTTGTTTGCCCTGAAAATAACAAGAGTTGCCTTTTTCAGTTTGATTTTAAAATGTGCCCAAATCCCCCCCCTCCCCCCCAACCCCCCACCCCCATTTCCACTACACTCTCCACCCGTCCCACTACACCCACTCCTCTATACCCCTTCCACCCACTACAAACACTTTATTTTTCCTATTAAGGGGTTAGAAAAACAATTTGCTTTTACAACCCATTTGAAATAAAAAAAGTAATTATTGTAGGGAAATTTTAAAACCCAAAATAAGAGATTTTTTCCCCTTCTCTCTCCTTTTCTCTCTCTCTTCCTCTTTTCCTCTCTTTTCTCCCCCTCCCTCTCTCTCTCCTTCTCTCCTCCCCTCTCTTGGGGAAAAGGGGGGAAAGGAGGAGGGTTTGGGAATAAAAAAAAAAAGGAGATTAAGGGAAAGGGGGGAGAAGAGAGAGAGGGGGAGAGGAAGAAGAGAGGGGGGAGAGAGAGAAAAAAAAAAAAAAAAAAAAAAGGGGGGGGGGGGGGGGGGGGGGAAGAGAGAGAGAGAAAGGGGAAGGAAAAAAAAAGGAGGAAGGAAAAAGGGGGGGAGAGGAGGGGGGAAAGAAAAGGGGAAAGGGAAAAAAAGGATTGGAAAAAAAAGGAAAAAAAAAAAAAAAAACTTGGAAAAAAGGGGAGTAAAAAAAGGAAAAAAAAAAAAAAAAAAATTGGGGGGGAAATTGGAAAACAAAGAAAAAGGGAGGGGGAAAAAAATTTGGGATAAACGGGAAAGGGGTAAACAGCGATGGGGTAAACCCCAAGTGAAGGGCAAAATAAAAGAGGTAACATTAGGATAAAAACCAATAGAAGAGGGGGTAAACAGGAAGGCGGGATAAATATTCCTGAAATAGAGGACCCGGCAGCCAGTAGCCTGGCAGGATACTGCCCAACAGTTTTTTTTTCCTGCAATTATAAATTTTGTCGATTTGCATTTTTTTTTCCCCCCCCCTTTTTCCTCTCTCTCTCTCTATCTCTCTCTCTCCTCTTTCTCTCTCTCTCTCCTCTCTCCCCCCCCGGCCCCTTCTTTTCCCCTCTCTTTTCTCTTCCCCTCTTCTCTCTCTCCCCCCTTCGCTCGCTCGCTCTTCTTCTCTCTCTTTTCCTCTCTCTCTCTCTCTCTCTCGCTCTCTCTCTCTCTCTCTCTCGCTTTTCCTCTCTCTCTTTTCCCCTTTTCTTCTCTCCTCCCCGGTCTCTCCCTCTCTCTCTCTCTCTTCTTCCCCCTCTCCCCCTCTCTCTCTTTTCTCCTCTCTCCCCTCTCTCTTTTTCTCTCCCCCTCTCTCTCTTTCTCCCCCCTCTCTCTCCCCCTCCCCTTCTCTCTTTTCTCTATTCTCTCTCTTTTCCCCTCTCTCCCCTTCTTTTCCTCTTTTCCCCCTCTTCTCTCTCTCTCTCTCTCCCCCTCCCCTCTTTTCCTCTCTCTCTCTCTTTTGCCGCTCCCCTTTTCTCTCTTTTCTCTCTCTCTTTTTCTTTTTTTTTTTTTTTTTTTTTACACGGGGTTTTGCCCAAGGGGTTAAGGATCCTAGCTTTATTGACAGCAAATTTTAAACGGGTTTAAAAGGATTCCTAACTTTATTGGCAAGCAAAGGGGCTGTTACCTAAATCACTCTTTTTGAAAGAAATTTTTATTGTTAAGAGACAAACGTAGGAAACAGGTGAATTTTGGGAGCCATCTGGGGGGCCAGCATTTTCATTTGATCAACGGGACTTTATCTCTTTTTGACATAAAATTAGGGCTGTACGAATGTTTCCCCTTACTCGAGTCATCCTGGGTATGTATGATCTCGGGATGGGTGATTTTTTCTGGAGAAGGGTACAGCCAGGGGTGAATTTTGCTGTTTTCCCTCCCCCGTTTTTTGTGGCATAAAACTTGTTTCTCTCTCTCTCTCTCTCTCTTTCCTCTCTCTCTCTCTCTCTTTTTCCCCTCTTCTCCCCTCTCTCTTTTTCCCCTCTCCCCCTCTCTTTTTCCCCTCTCTCTCTCTCCCCTCTCTTTTCTTTTTTTTTTTTTTTTTTTTAAACCCCGGTTTTTGAAAAGGGTTTAAGGATCCCTAGTTTTAAATTGACAGCTATATTAAGGTTAAGGATTCCTAACTTTTTTGGGAAAGCTAAGAGCTGTTACCTACTTTCAGCTCATTTGAAAGCATTTTTTATTTTTTATGAGACATACAAGAAAGGGAAAACAGGATGAAGTTGGACCCAAATCTGTGGGCCGCATTTTTCTTTTGTTTAAACGACTTTATCTCTTTTGCCCCCTCATTAGGGCCTGTACGAATGTGTTCCCAAATACTCGATTTCATCCTGGGTTTTATATATTTCAGATGGAGTGATGTTCGGGGAAAAGGGTACAGCCGGGAGTGAAGTTCCCTGCTTTCTCCCCGTTTTTTGTGGCCCCAAAAGCTTGTTTCACCTGTCCCAAAAGTGGATCCAAGTGGAATTTTGACAATTTTTGGCCTTGTACATAACATTTAAGGCCACCCACTTTCCCCCTATGTTAAAGGGCTTGCTGAAAGGGACAGATCCCCCGGGAAGGGGCCCAAAGGCGAAGATGAGATTTCTTCTCTGTTCTTCTTGTCAACCCAAGTCCAAATGAGGGGGGGGGGGCGGGCCCAAACCAAAAAGTGGAGCATCCCTCAAGGGGGGAAGCGTATTTTGGGGCCTCGAAAAAGGAAATCTTGAAAACCCCCCCCTACTGTCAAGCAGATGCAAAAATAGGGCGAAGTGGTAATTTTCCGGGCTCCCCTTGTTTGAAAGGGTTTTAAACAACAGGGTTTCTTCATGGTTATTTTGGGGTAAATTTCCCCCCCAAGGATATCAACTTCTTCTCCAGGTGCCAACACCCTTTCCCATTCACCCTTTTACTACTGCACCCTTTTACCATCATGGTGCCTAGAGACTTTCATCTTTTGCGTTTTCTCAGGGGGCAAATGTTACTTCCCCAATCTATTTCCCCAAGCTGATATAGCCTCAGCTGGTGATTGATGTAGTTTTAGAGCACCCGGCATTTTTTCCCTTTTGGGGAATAGGGGAAGTCAGTGTACAGTCGTCCTGCATTTCTGTGATTCGGGGATGAGATGAAAAAGGTCGTTAAAGTGGGACTTTTCCAAAACCCAGTGGGACCCGCAGGGCTTCCTTGGGGAAACCTTCCCCCCAAATAGGATGCCCTTCCCGGGTTTTCCTTTTCCTTTTGAGGACTACACTTAGAGATCTACCATGAAGGAAATCATGAGGAGACATAGCGTAGACCCGGGAAATTCCCCATGCTTAAAGTTTTGCTAAGGGGCCCTGGTCCCACACCCGGTCGAAAGCCCCAGAAAATGTCCAGTGCTCCCCAAAACACTTGATTTTGGGGATTAAATCCATGACTGGTCCCACTTATTTGGAAAGGGGTTTTAACAACAGATCAGCAGCAGAGTAACCTTTCCTAAAGCCATGTTGACGTCACAAAGTGGGGAGTGGAAAGTCAAAAAATCTGTCATTTTTTCCTTAAAAGGATTATTGTTTTCAAGGTTTCTTACCAGTGATTGACAGGGTGACACTGGTCGTATTTTGCTGTTTCTGTCTGCTCTTTTTTTGGGAAAAGGGGGACTACATTTGCCTTTTTCCCCTTTAGAGGGGGCCCAATTTCACGTACTGGGCAGTGTTAAAAGATGCGAGTTAGAGGTGCTGCTACTGGTCTGCACATTTCTAAAAACACTTGGGGTCAACTTGTCTGGGCCCACAGCCTTTTTTTTGGGGAAGTGATTTAAAAAAGGAAATGCACCCCCTCCGCCTTATTGTCACCACTGCAAATTTTTTAAAACAGTTAAAGGGAGCTGCCAAGGGGGTCCCCCCTTGCTGGATCAGGGGAAATTTTCATTTGGTGCAAAGTGGGTTTAGCAAAAAAGGTCCGCCCCCTTTTCCCTTTATACTATAGGGTGGGCCCATCCTTTCGAAATTTTGAGGTGGAAAAAATTATCAGGGGAGGGTAACCTTTGTCTGTCCTTTACCAGGGACCCCCCAGGTTTTGGAAACCTTTCCCTACCGGAGCCCCCCTTCCCTCTCCTTTTCTCTCTCTCTCCTTTTCCCCTCTCCTCTCTCTCTCTCTCTCCCCTCTCTCTCTCTCCCCTCTTTTCTCTTCTCCTCTTTTCTCTCTCTCTCTCTCTCTCTTCTCTTCTTTTCTCTCTCTCTTCTCCTCCTTTTTTTTTTTTTTTTTTTTACACAGGGTTTTTTACAAGGTTTTAAAGGTTCCCCCAGCTTTATTGACAAGCTATTTACAGGTTAAGGGGTTCCTAAACCCTTTTTTGGGAAGCTAAGACTGTTTCCTACATCAGCTCATTTTAAAGCTTTTTATTGTTTTAAAAGGGCATAAAAAGTAGGGAAAAAGGATGAAAATTGGGGCCATCTGTGGGGGCCGCAATTTCATTTGATCAACTGACTTTAACTCGTTGACATCATCATGCTGTACGAATTTTGTTTCAAATCCCAGTCATCCCCGGGAAAGTATGATCTCAATGGGGTGATGTTTGGAGAAGGGGACAGCCAGAGTGAAGGGTTTTGTTTTTGCCCGTCTTGTGGCATAAAAAACTTGTTTCACGCTGTCCTCGAAGTGGATCCCAAATGTGGTATTTTTACAAAATTGGGCCCCTTTTACTAACAGTAAGGCCAATCACATCCCTCCTAAATTTTAAGGGTTGCTGAAAAAGGGCAGAAACTATCCAAGGGTTGGGGCCAGGGGAGAGATTGAGCGTTTTTTGCTCTGTTCTTCTTTGTCAAGCGTCAAGATGAAGGGGGGGGAAAGGGAAAAACCCAAAAAAGGTGGAGCATACTCAAAGGTTTTTGACTTAAATTGCGCCCCGTACAGGATCTTGCAACCCTTAAATGTCAAAGGGAAAATGCGAGATACGGGGAATTTTCTGTAAGCTTCCGGGGTGCCATTTTTTTGCAAGATTTACAACATGGTTCTTTTATGGTTAGTTTGGGGTCAAATTTCACCCCAAGGGTATCAACTTCTTCCCAGGTGCCAACACCCCCCCCATTCATTTCCCTTTCTACTGCAACCCGCATTACCATCATGGGGGCCAGAGACGATCATCATTTTTGTTTTTTCAGGTGAAATGTTACTTTTCCATCTATTTCCCCAAGGGTGATTTTACTCTCGCTGGTGATTATGTAGTAGAAGCTGGCATTTCTTCTCTTGGATAAGTGAATGTCCCGGTACAGTTTCTGCATAGCAAATTTGGGTTCCCGGGTGAGTGAAGAAGGGGCCTTGAAGTGACATTCCAAAAAAATGGTTCCCCCACGCTCCCCTTTTGGAACACTTGCCCCCAAAAAGGATGTCTTGCTGATTCTGTTTTCCCTTTAGAACTACACTTAAGATCTACCATGAAGGTAATCACTGGGAGGGGCCCTAGCGTAGAGCCCCCGGCAATTCCCCGTGCTTCTTTTTCCTCTCTCTCCCCCTCTTTTCTCTCTCTCTCTCTCTCTCTCTCTCTCTTCTCTCTCTCTCTCTCTCTCTCTCTCTTCTCTCCCTCTCCCCTCCCCTTTTTGGTTTTGTCCCCATGAGAAGAATTTTCTCTCACATTTTTCTTCTTCCATTTCCCCATTTCCCTTTATTTTTTTTCTTCCTTTTTTTGTGTATTTTTTAAAAAAGTTAGTCATTTTTTCATCAGTGTTTCCCCAGTTTTTTTTTTTCTCTCCCACCTTTCCCTTCCCCTCTTTCTTTTCTCTTTCATTTTCAATTCCATGTAAATTTAATTTTTTTTTCTTTTTCCCTTTAAAAAATTATCAATGTTTTGTGCCTTCTTCTCAACTAACTCTTTTTTTCTTATCTCCTGCTCTTATTCTTTCCCTTCTTACCCCTCCACTTGCGTCTTCTTACTTTCTTCTTTACTCTTCTCTCTTCTTTTTGTCTCATTTCTTCTTCCCCTCTTCGTCGTTCTCAACCCCTTTCTCATCTTCATCTTCATCCTCCTCTCTGAGGAAGGTAGTCTTGAATAGTGATTGGCAGACATCTCTGCTCACCTCTCCTATCACAGACCAGGGCTCTTACGCCCTAGGTCCATCAAAACAATGACACGCCTCCTGTCTCCAAAGGACCAATCAGGAACGTCCTTACACGTAGTCAAGGTAGATTGATTTCCATGGTTATATTTTGAAGTTTAAGTACAGAGAGAGAGAGAAAAAGAAATTCGTGAGAGACAGATTGAGAGGGAATAAGTGAGAGGGAGAACGAGAGGAAGAGCGAGTGAAAAGTAGAGTAAGTGAGAGGGAATGTGAGAAAGGGAACGAGTGAATGAGACGGTGATTGGCTGAAGCAGCTATGGACAAACGCCCAATAGCAGATGAGGATATAGTGAGAGGGTTGAACATTAAAATGGTATAAAATACCGACAGGTTGTTAGGTAAGACACATATGCAACAGTTAGGTATCTTTATTATGAAACGTTTCGCCTACACAGTAGGCTTCTTCAGTCGAGTACAGAAAAGTTGATAGAAGCAGAAGATACTTGAAGACGATGTAATCAGTCCATCACCCTTAAAGTTTTGAGGTGGTCAGTCCCTCAGTCTGGAGAAGAGCATTGTTCCATAGTATGAAACAATATGGAGATGAAGTGACAGGATGGAGCTTTATATAGCGCCAAGAGGTGAGACGTAGGTCACTAGAAGAGGTAAGAACTCAGTATCTTCTGCTTCTATCAACTTTTCTGTACTCGACTGAAGAAGCCTACTGTGTAGGCGAAACGTTTCATAATAAAGATACCTAACTGTTGCATATGTGTCTTACCTAACAGTGAGAGGGTTCCTTAGAATAGGACTGGCGTTTGCAGTGAGTCAGTCCTGACCCTTACTGGTGTGAAAGAAAGCATATCTGCACCATTTGTCACTGAGGACGCATATTGAATCTTGTAACGCTAACGATGATTGGTCCAAGTCTTGCTTTCGTAGCAGCTGAAATGTTAATCACCAGTCAGCTTCAAGAACACACAATGAAGCATGTATTAAGAGCAGTGATTGATGGAACCAGCAAGGCAGAGACTGGAAGGCGTCAGAGGCACCTCGATCCGGACGCAAGAATAGATGTCGCACGACATAGCAGTGATGACAAGTTAATTGGAAGAACCAGACAGAAAAAAAACAGCAAACGGGAGAAACTGTGTACAGTGACAGGTAATTACTTAAAATTTAGTAATAAATAAGAAAAAATGAAATTCGGCCTCTAACGTTGTCTACAGACTTCGTATACACAATGTTCCACACCCATTCCTCTAATGTTTTAAAAATGAACCCTTCCAGGATCGTGCCTTGATACCAGTGAAGAGGTTTTAATTCTTTAGATAGTTAACTAAATCCTATACCCCAGGAGTTGTATAACACCTACCTCTTTAGTGTTTCCCCGGGAATAAAGTAATTCACTATATCTTTTATCTTGGTAGAGAGAGAGGAGCCCTAACCAGCTTCCTTTCCCACATTCCAGGGAAGAGGGACACGCTGCTGATTTAGGTAATGCTTACTTTAGGTTAGTCTGCTAAATTTTCCTAAATTTGCAAATAGTCGACAGCTACTGTCCGAATTATGCACACTGGAGGTTGTCTGGCAGCGAGGCATGCACTAGTCTCTTAATTCGTTGAAAACAAAGAGTTTTTTAGGTACCGCATGAAAACGGTCTGCATGGACAGGCATACACTCACGGACGCATGAAGAGACGTACGGATATAAACATATAGACAGACATGCATGCAAATATAATAACCACGGTACGGGTGGGAATTAAACTCGCGGCTAGTAAGTCGTGAAACTTCAGACTGGCGCGTTAGCCACTGGGCAAGCTGGCTACAGTATGATTTATCGAGTCATGATGACGGCTTTGAGGGGACTTGAGCTAGAGTTCGTCACTGCCACTCCTGGTGGGAGATTTATATGTAAAAAACTTGCATTTGTGGTCACTGTGGTGCCTATGTTAACCTTCCTGTGGTGTATAAATATACCTAGTTGGATGAATCTTATTGTAGCCAGCTGGCCCAGTGGCTAACGCGTCGGTCTGGAGTTTTACGACTCACTCACCGCGAGTTCAATTCCGTGGTTTATTTGCAATCGTGTCATTACGATTTCGTGAGGCAAATATGTTAGGAGACAGACGTAAGGGTAAGCACAGACACGTAACGAAAGGAATACAGACACGGAAAGGAACATAGACAACACTGCAATGGATTTTAGCAAAGTATTTCTTCATTAAGAGTAGATTCTGGTAAAGTTGAAAGTTGAAAGTTGAAGAATTATAGAGCTTGTCAGGTTCCTTCCAACTTACCCTTCTCCCCCCTCCTCCCTCCCTCCCCCTCACCTCCCTCCCTCCCTCACTCCCTCCCTCCCTCCCTCCCTCCCTCACTCCCTCCCCCCTCCCTCCCTCCCTCCCTCCCCTCACCCCTCCCTCCCTCACTCCCTCCCTCCCTCCCTCCCTCATTTCCCCCCCTCCCTCACTCCCTCACCCCCCTCCCTCCCTCCCTCACTCCCTCCCTCCCTCCCTCCCTCACCCCTCACTCCCTCCCTCCCTCCTCCCCTCCTCCCTCCTCCCTCACCCCCCTCCCTCCCTCCCTCCCTCCCTCCCTCCCTCCCTCCCCTCCTCCCTCCCTCCCTCCTCCCTCACTCCCTCCCCCTCCTCCTCCCTCACTCCCTCCCTCCCTCACTCCCTCCCTCCCTCCCTCCCTCCCTCCCTCCCTCACTCCCTCCCTCCCCTCCCTCCTCTCCCTCCTCCCTCCCTCCCTCCCCTCCCTCCCTCACTCCCTCCCCCCTCCCTCACTCCCTCCCTCCCTCCACTCCCCCTCACTTCCCTCCCTCCCTCCCTCCCTCCCCTCCCTCCCTCACTCCCTCCCTCCCTCCCTCCTCCCTCCCTCCCTCCCTCACTCCCTCCCTCCCTCTCCCTCCCTCCCCTCCCTCCCTCCCTCCCCTCCCTCCTCCCTCCCCCATCCCTCACTCCCTCCTCCCTCCCTCCCTCCCTCCCTCCCTCCTCTCCTCACTCCCTCCCTCCCTCCCTCCCTCCCTCCCTCCTCACTCCCTCCCTCCCTCCCTCACTCCCTCCCTCCCTCACTCCTCCCTCCCTCCCTCTCCCCCTCCCTCCCTCCCTCCTCCGTCACTCCTCCCTCCCTCCCTCCCTCCCCCCTCCCTCACTCCCTCCCTCCCTCCTCTCACTCCCTCCCCCCCTCACCCCCTTTTTTTTCTGCCTCTTTCTTAGTCCCTTTCCCCATTTCCATTTTTTAACTTCTTCCTTACCTCCATTTTTCCCTCCCTCTACCCCCCCCCCACTTCTCCAGCACCTTCTCTTCACTTTCTATACACCTCCCTCTTCACCTCTTTCCTATCCCTCCATTCTTCGCGCTACTTTCTCCCAAACTTTTCCTACTTCCCTCCTCTCTGTCACCTGCGTTCTCCCGTCACCCTTCTTCCTCTTGCCCCATTTACCTTATACTAATTTTCCCATCGATTTTTCCTCCCTTATTTTCCCCGCCCTCGTCTCTTATTCACCATTCACATTTCCTACATCTTTACTCTTTTGATCTCTCTGACACTCCTTTCTTTTCAACCCTTTTTTCTCCTAGCTCTGCCCTCTCCTTGTTCTCTTACATTTTTCCCTTTCCATCACCCTCTTCCTTTCCCTGTGTCTCTATACACACAGAAGCATTGTATATGTCCGACAAGTGCAGGACTAATGAACGGAGACGACAGGGTGTGAGGAAGGAGGCCGCGGCAAAAAAAATATTGTGAATTGAGGACGAAGACAACTTCATTGCAACGTCGGTGTGTGTGTATGTGTTCACCAATTTGTACTTACCTATTTGTGGTTACAGGGATCGATTCCCAGCTCCTGGCCCTGCCTCTTCGCTTGTGGCTAGTAGGTCCACTCTGTCCTTGCTCCATGTGCTTTGCCGTGTCTATTCTTAAAGCTATGTATGGATCCTGCCTCCATACATCACTAAAGATTGTTTCACTTCCTGACAACTCTGTGACTGGACGAAATACTGTCTAACATCCGTGTAACACATCTGAGTCTTCAACTTTCAGTTGTAATCCCTTGTTGCTGTGTCCCATCTCTGGAACATCTTGTTCCTATCCACCTTATCAATTCAATTTCTCTTAGTATTTTATATGTCGTTATCATGTCTCTCCTATCCCTCCCTGTCCTGTGTTGTGTGTGTGTGTGATGTGTGTGTGTGTGTGTGTGTGTGTGTGTGTGTGTGGGTGTGTGTACTCCACCTAGTTGTATTCACTAGTTGAGGTTGCAAGGGGTCGCGTCCAAGTCCTGGGCCCCGCTCTTTCACTGTTCGCCTTACTAGGTCACTCTCCTGAACATGAGGCCTTTATCGCTCTCCCCAATACCTCTGCTTATAGCATGTATGGATCCTGCCTCCACTACATCGCTTCCAAAACTATTCCATTCCATGACTACTCTGTGGTGCTGAAGAAATACTCCTAACTTCCCTTTGATTCATCTTTGTCTTTAACTTCCAACTGTGTCCCCGTGTTGCTGTGTCATGTCTCTGGAACATCCTGTCTTTGTCCACCTTGTCAATTCCTCTCAGTATTTTGTAAGTCGTTTCCTGTCCCTCCATATCTCCTGTCCTCCAGTGTCGTCAGGTTGATTTCCCTTAAACCTCTCCTCGTAGGACATACCTCTTAACTTCTTGGGACTAGTCTTGTTGCAACCTTTGCACTTTTCTTTGTTTCTTTACATGCTTGGCTAGGAGTGGGTTCCAAACTGGTGCCGCAACTCCAATATGGGCCTAACGTACACGGTGGAGTACAGGGTCCGAACGTTTCCTTAATTAAGATGTCGGAATGCTTGTTTCTGAGGTTTGCAGGCGCCACATGCTGCAGCAGTTATTTGGTTTGATGTGCGCTTCAGAAGATGTGACCTGGTGCTATACTTCACCCCAAGATCTTTTTCCTGAGTGATGTTTGTAGTCTCTGCTCCTAGACTGGTAGCGTCTGCGGTCTTTCTTTGCCCCTTCCCCAATCCTCATGACTTGCACTTGGTGGAATGAACTCCAGGAGCCAGTTGCTGGAACAGGTCTGCAGCCTGTTCCAAGATCCTTTTATTTTCGCCCTGGTCTTCGATCGAATGAACTCTTCTCATCAACTTCACGTCATCTGCAAACAGGGACAACTCGGAGTTTATTCCTTCCGTAATGTCGTTTCAGACAAATACCAGAAACAGCAATGGTCCTAGGGGATCTGACCCCTGTGGGCACCCCGCTGGTCACAGGTGCCCAGCTCTGACACATCGCCACGTACCATTACTCGCTGCTGTCTTCCTGACAGTATTCCTGATCCATTGCAGTGCCCTTCCCTGTTATCCCTGCTGGTCCTCTGTTTTGCACTAATCTTTTGGTGTGGTACTGTGTCAAACGCCTTCTTGCAGTCTAGGAAATGCAACTCTACCACCCCTCTCTCTCTTGTTTTCTGCTGGTCACCATGTCATAGAACCCAGTAGGTTTGCTATGACAAGGATTTCCCGGTATCTCTCGAAACCAGGTTGGCTTGCTGGTGAAGTCTTTCCTTTCTAGATGTTCCACCATCTTCTCCTGACATCTTTTCCATGATTTTGCATGCTATAATGTCAGTAACATGGTCTGTAGTTAGTTGCTTCATGTCTGTCTCCTTTTTTTTATAGATTGGGGAACTAACATTTGCTGTCTTCCATGCCTTCAGCAAGCTCCCTGTGTCGATAGATGTATTGAATATTGTTGTTAGGGGTACAAATAGCCGCCTTCTGTCCCTCTCTCACGACCCATGGGAGAGATGTTATCTGGCCCCATTGCCTTGAGGTATCTAGCTCACCTCTGAAGCCTCTTCACTTCTTCCTCGGTTGTGTGTACTGTGTCCGAACATGCTGGCGTACCCCCTCGGCTCCATCTTTCTGGAGACCCTTCTGTCTCCCTCCGTGAACACTTCTTAGATCTTCGTGAGTTCCTCACATACTTCACGGGTCATTTTTGTTGTCTCTCCTACTTCCTTCCTTAGCCTGTTTACCTGGTTCCTTGACGGTTGTTTTCTCCTGATTGTGCTGTTTTAACAGCTTCGGTTCAGATTTGGCTTTCACTGCTATGTTCGTTTTCTATTGGACGTTGAGCCTCCCTTCTTATCTGGATGATTTGTTTCTGGCTCTACGGACTGTGTCCTTATTCTCCTGTGGTCTTTGCCTTCTATATTTCTCCATTCCTAGCACACTTGTTTTTTGCCTCCTTGCATCTTTGGTGAACATGGGATCATCCTGGCTTTGTCATTATACCTGTTACCCTTGGTACAAACCTCTCCTACAGCCTCCTTGCACATGTTGCTACATATTCCATCATCTCATTAATTTGGCTTCACCTGCAGTTCTCTGTCCCACTGACCTCTTTCAGGAATTTCCTCATCCTGTGTAGTCCCTTTCCTGTTAGTGTTGGTTTCATTTGTCTGGCCTTTGCTTCCCCCTCCACTTGTAGCTCTATGTGTATTCGAAGCTCTAATCCAACATGATCGCTGGGGCCCCATGGGGGTCTTTCAGATGTGAGGTCCTCAATATCTGCACTACTCAAGGTGATACTAAAGTCCAGTCTTGATGGTTCATCTCTCTCCTCTCTCTTGTAGTGTCCCTTTCGTTGGTGGTACATGAAGTTTTCCAGTACCACCTCCATCATCTTAGCCCCTCCATGTATCTTGGCCCCCTTGTGGCGCCAAGTTTTATCAGTCGATCTCCTCCTGTGGTTAAAAGTCGCCCATGATAAGGGCTTTGCCTGCATGCATGAGCTCTTCTGGCCACTATAGCCCAGTGTGTCATAACCAATCACTCTATTGCTCTCGTCATTCTCTTGCCTTGGCCTCCTGCTGTTCTGTGGTGGGTTATACATAACTGCAATTATCACCTTGGGAACCTCCAGCGTGATGCATTCCCGCTATTGTCATCACTTTCTTCTCCGCTGTCTCCTCTCTCAGCTCATCAAAATCCATCAGTGTTTGATCAGCAAATGCCACTCCTCCACCCTCCTGTTCCTTCTGTCTTTTTTCAGGATCTGGTATCCCCGCTGGAAAAAAGATGGCATCTGTTATCATATCTGTAAGCTTGGTTTCTGTGTCGCTATGATGTCTGGTGATAGCCTATTTGACTCTTTCGTGCCATCCTCCCACTTGTTTGGTTATTCCATCAGCGTTTGTGTACCCATCCTTCAGTTCCTTTCCAACACTGTGGTTTGGGGGGCCTGTGGGGTGGGAGGCCTGGGTAGGCATACTGTGGGATTCTAAGGTTGGGGGTTGGGTGGGAAAGTGCCGGGTTGGTTTGTATTGTGTGTTGCGGAATGGTGTGATAGGTTGTGGGGGTTTGAGGTTGTTGGTGTGTGCTTGCCCTTGCTTTCTCTGTTTCTGCTCTGATGACCTCTATGGTTCCATCCTTGTATCCTTTCCTTGCTCTTTCGCTTTTGTCCTCTCCCTTCGCTGCTGTCTCTCTGTTTGGTTCTGTCTCTGTGCTTGGACACCCTTCTTGTACTCTTCGAGCTTTTCAAACCGTGGTTTTCTCTTGGAGGATCCTGTTCCGCACTGTTTTTGTCCTGGAATCAGCTTGATCGGTCAGTTTCTCCCTTTCAAGTTTTCCCCCCTATTCTCTGAAAAATTTACAATCTCATCCATGTCTTCTCCCCCTATTTCCGTAGATGGATTTTCTCCAATCTCCTTTTCTTTCTTCCTGCCGTCCTTTCAGTGTGTACTTTCCTCTCTCTCGAAGCCCATGGATAATCACTGATTTTGCCCTTTCCTCCTCTTCGCTCCTCCCTCTGTGACTCTTGTTACTGTCTGTATGTGGTCATTTTCTCCCTTGTGTTTTTTTCCAGTGGCTCTTTGTAGCATGGTTGTGCCTCAGCATTCGACTATCTCCCTCTCACATCTGCACCCATCTGCTCTTCCCCTTCCATCCTGGCCCTTCTTTGCAGGCTGTATGACCTTAGCATAAATTCATATTCCTTCCGTATGTTATGCCTCTCATCTTCGTATGGTGTGTCTTCTTTGGTCACTACCCCTGAGATCTTGCTTCAGCCGTTTACCTCAAGTCTAGGACTTTTACCCTGGGTACTGCAGTTTCGACTTGTGCCTCCCAATTCTTCGTTCCTTCTCCACCTCTTTCCCATTTCACAGAGAGCTCTTTCTCCATTTTTTCAGAAAGCTCTCCTAATTTTCTCTCCCATTCGTGCTCTTCCTGTTCCACTGCTCCTCCATCATTCTCCCTACCTGTACCATTGTCATCTGGATCCCTGATTCTGTGTTGGTCCCAACTTTTTTTTTTTATATGAAGGAGAGAGAGAAGAGAAAAGAAAAAGGGGGAGAGAGTGAGAGAGACTGGGAGAAAGAAAGTGAGAGAAGGGGAGGATTAGAAGGAAGGGGAAAAAGAAGGGAAAAAGGGGGAAGAAAGTGAGAAGGAGGGAAAAAGGTGAAGTGAGAGGGGGGTGACAAAGGAAGAGAAGTGAGAGAAAAGAAGAGGAAGAAGAGACGAGGAGAAGGAAAGAGGAGATGAGAGAGGGAGAGGGTTGAGAGAGAGGAAGAGAGAGAGAGTGAGAGGAAGAGAGAGAGTGTGAGAGAAGAGAGAGAGGAAGAGAGAGAGGAAAGAGAGAGAGGATGAGAGGAAAGAGGGGGACAGAAAGAGAGTGAGAGAAAAGAGAGGAGAGAGATGAGAGGAGAGATGAGAGATGAGTGAGAGAGACGGAGAGAGAGAGAGAGAGAGATGAGAGGAGAGGAGAGGGAGAGAGAGGAGGATGGGGGGGGAAAGGGTTAGAGGGTCACTTCACAGGAAGTGTGAAATCCTGTATATGTGTGCATGTGTGTCTGTGTGGGTGTGTGTGTATGTGTGGGGTGTGTGTGTGTGTGTGTGTGTGTGTGTGTTGTGTGTGTGTGTGTGTGTGTGTGTGTGTGTGTGTTGTGTGTGTGTGTGTGTTTGTGCATGTGTGCATGTGTGTGTGTGTGTGTGTGTGTGTGTGTGTGTGTTGTGTGTGTGTGTGGTGTGTGTACTCACCTAATTGTACTCACCTAATTGTGGTTGCAGGGGTCGAGACTCAGCTCTGGCCCCGCCTCTTCACTGATCGCTTAACTGGGTCCTCTCTCTCTGCTTCCTGAGCTTTGCCATACCTCTCTTAAAACTATGTATGGTTCCTCCCTCCACTACTTCACTTGCTAGGCTATTCCCACTTGCTGACACTCTATGACTGAAGAAATACTTCCTAACGTCCCTGTGACTCGTCTGAGTCTTCAGCTTCCAGTTGTGACCCCTTGTCCCTGTGTCCCCTCTCTGGAACATCCTATCTCTGTCCACCTTGTTTATTCCCGCAGTATCTTGTATGTCGTTATCATGTCTCCCCTGACCCTTCTGTCTTCCAGTGTCGTCAGTCCGATTTCCCTTAACCTTTCCTCGTACGACATTCCCTTGAGCTCTGGGACTAGCCTTGTTGCAAACCTTTGTACTTTCTCTAACTTCTTGACGTGCTTGACCAGGTGTGGGTTTTCCCGACTGGTGCTGGCATACTCCAGTATGGCCTAACATACACAGTGTACAGTGTCTTGAACGATTCCTTATTAAGGTATCGGAACGCTATTCTCAGTCTGCCAGGCGCCCGTATGCTGCAGCGGTTATTTGGTTGATGTGTTTCCTCCGGTGATGTGCTCGGTGTTATGGTCAACCCAAGGTCTTTCTCCCCGAGTGAGGTCTGTAGTCTTTGTCCACCTAGCCTATACTCTGTCTGCGGTCCCTTCTTTGCCCCTCCCCAATCTTCATGACTTTGCATTTGGCTGGATTGAATTTGAGAAGCCAGTTACTGGACCACATGTCCAGCCTCTCCAGGTCTCTTTGCAGTCCTGCCTCATCCTCGTCCGATTTAATTCTTCTCATCAACTTCACGTCATCTGCGAACAGGGACACTTCAGAGTCTATTCTTCCATCATGTCGTTCACATATATCAAAAATAGCACTGGTCCTAGAACTGACCCCTGTGGGACCCGCTCGTAACAGGCGCCCACTGTGATACCTCTTCACGTACCATGACTCGTTGCTGCCTCCCTGTCAGGTATTCCCTTATCCATTGCAGTGCCCTTCCTTTTACGTGTGCCTGATCCTCCAGCTTCTGCACTAATCTCTTGTGGGGAACTGTGTCAAAGGCCTTCCTGCAGTCTAGGAAAAACGCAATCTAACCAACCCTCTCTCTCATGTCTTACTTCTGTTACCTTGTCATAAAACTCAGGAGGTTTGTGATACAAGATTTGCCTTCCATGAACCCATGCTGGTTTTCATTTATAATCTTGTTCCTTTCCAGGTGTTCGACCACTCTCCTCCTGATAATCTTCTCCAATGACTTTGCACACGATACATGTCAGAGACACAGGTCTGTAGTTTAGTGCCTCGTTTCTGTTTCCTTTCTTAAATATGGGGACTACATTAGCTGTCTTCCATTTCTCAGGTAGTTGCCCAGTTTCAAGGGATGTGTTGAAGATTGTGGTTAGAGGCACACACAGCATCTCTGCTCCTTCTCTAAGGACCCATGGGGAGATGTTGTCCGGTCCCATCGCCTTTGAGGTGTCAAGGTCACTTAAGAGCTTCTTCACCTCCTCCTCAGTTGTTCGTATGTCATCCAACACTTGTTGGTATATTCCCTCTTGATGTTCCCTTCTGTTCTGTCTTCCCACAGCCCTTCCTGTCTCTACTGTAAAAAACTTCCTTAAATCTCCTGTTCAGCTCCTCACATACCTCCTGATCATTTCTTGTGAGTTCTCCACCTTCTGTCCTTAATCTGATCACCTGGTCTTTGACTGTTGTCTTCCTCCTGATGTGGCTATACAACAGTTTCGGGTCTGTCTTGATTCTCGATGCTATGTCATTTTCATACTGTCGCTGGGCCTCCCTCCTTACCTGTGCGTACTCATTCCTGGCTCTGCGACTGATCTCCCTATTTTCGTGTGTTCTCTGCCTTCTGTACTTTTTCCATTCTCTATTGCACTTTGTTTTTGCCTCCTTACACCGTCGGGTGAACCAGGGGCTTGTTCTGGTCTTCCCGTTGTTACTGTTGCCCTTGGGAATGAACCTTTCCACTGCCTCCTTGCATTTTGTTGCTACATATTCCATCATTTCATTTACTGGCTTTCCTGCCAGTTCTCGGTCCCACTGGACAGGTGCTGCATACTCCAGTATGGGCCTGACATACACGGTGTACAGTGTCTTGAACGATTCCTTACTAAGGTATCGGAATGCTGTTCTCAGGTTTGCCAGGCGCCCATATGCTGCAGCAGTTATCTGGTTGATGTGTGCTTCCGGAGACATGCTCGGTGTTATACTCACCCCAAGATCTTTCTCCTTGAGTGAGGTTTGCAGTCTTTGGCCACCTAGCCTATACTCGGTCTGTGGTCTTCTGTGCCCTTCCCCTATCTTCATGACTTTGCATTTGGCAGGATTAAATTCGAGAAGCCATTTGCTGGACCAGGTGTCCAGTCTGTCCAGGTCTCTTTGAAGTCCTGCCTGGTCCTCATCAGATTTAATTCTCCTCATTAACTTCACATCATCTGCAAACAGGGACACTTCTGAGTCTAACCCTTCCATCATGTCGTTCACATATACCAAAAATAGCACTGGTCCTAGGACCGACCCCTGTGGGACCCCGCTCGTCACAGGTGCCCACTGTGATACATTATTACGTACCATGACTCGTTGTTGTCTCCCTGTCAGGTATTCTCTGATCCATTGCAGTGCCCTTCCTGTTATATGCGCCTGATGCTCTAGCTTCTGCACTAATCTCTTGTGAGGAATTGTGTCAAAGGCCTTCTTGCAGTCCAAGAAGATGCAATCAACCCACCCTCTCTCGTGTCTTACTTCTGTTATTTTATCATAAAACTCCAGAAGGTTTGTGAAACAGGATTTGCCTTCCATGAATCCGTGCTGGTTGGCATTTATACTCTTGTTCCGTTCCAGGTGCTCCACCACTCCTCCGAAAATCTTCTCTCCATAAATTTGGCATACATAACACGTCAATGACACAGTGCTATAAGTGTTAGACCTCTTTTTTTCTGTCTCCTTTTTTAAAAAATGAATGGGAACTACATTTCCCGTCTTCCCGTTATCCATACCCATGTAGGTGCCCATTTCCAGGACGTGTTGAGAGATTGTGGTAAGTGGCAACCGCACAACCATATCAGCTCCCTCCTAAGGACCCACGGGGAATGTTGTCCGGTCCCATTGCCTTGAGGTATCGATGTCCCATAGCAGTTTCTTACTTCAACCTCCCGTCCTCATCTGTATGTATGTCGTCCCACAGCTTGTTGGTATATTCCTTGCTGTGGTCCCCATCTGGCTTCCCCCCAGAGTCCTTCCTGACTCTACTGTAAATCTTTCCTTAAATCCTCGTGTTGAGGCTCCTCACTATAAACCTCTTGATCTTTCTTGTGTGGGGGGAGTTCTCCAACCTTTCTTTTTTTTCCCGACAACCTTATCACCTGTCCTTGACTGTTGTCTTTCCTCCTAATGTTGCTATACAACCAAGCAGTGTTCTGGTCATATTTGACTTCGATGCTATGCGTATTTCCATACTGGACGCTGTGGGCCGTCTCCCTCCTTATCGTGGCATACACGTTTCTTCTTCTGGCTCTTCTACTAATCTCAATCTCCTTGTTTTTCTCCTGGGTCCTATGGTCCTCCGAAGTACCTTTTCCATTCTCTTTTGCACTTAGAGTTTTTGGCCCTTCCCTACACCTATCGGTAAACCAATGACGACGTTTTGGTCTTTTTCCTATTAGTGTGTGTGTGCGTGTGTATGTGCGTGAGTGTGGGGGGGGGGGGGGGGGGGGGGGGGGGGGTGTGTGTGTGGTGTGTGTGTGTGTTGGGTGTGTGTTGTGTGTGTGTGTTGTGGTGTGTGTTGTGTGTGTGTGTGTGTGTGTTGGTATTGTGTGTTGTGTGTGTGGGTGTGGGTGGCTGTGTGTTGTGTGTGCGTGTGTGTGTCGGGTGTTTGGTGTGTAGGTTTTCAGTGTGACTTAATTGTTTTTAGACTTAATAAATAAGAGCAGCACTCAGCTTCCTCCTTGAACAATCAGGTACAGCATATCCCTCTAAAAGTATGATATCCTCTGTTTGATTTCCTTTAATTATGTTCCCTCCGTGTTAGTTATATGACCTCGACAACCAGTGGGACGTGGTTCGAACTCACACGAGTCTTCACTCTCCTTCATACTGTCCTGCTTCATATCTTTATATCTTTTTGAGTTTTACTTAGCTAAGTGATGGCTCCACAACTGGTCTGTGTACTCGATGCTCAGTACCCCCGAAGGACTTGCTTAGATTTCTGACGATTTCTGAAAGACTTCTTGAATACGACCTCATAATTGTGTTGTACCTTAATTTTGTGTACCTCAGATTTATATGTGCTTCAGATCTGCATAACTCAGATTTTACATGTAGCTCACTGCGCGTAGCGTCTTGCACCTCAGATTTGTCCCACCTTCAGCATTTATGTAAAAAGTCACATAATGTCCATATATGATTTATTATTGCGCACCTCAGCGTCAAGTTTATGTGCTCTCGTAGGAACAGGCTAGCGTGTAATATAATCAAATGTATATACACACAACAGGATTTGCACTGCACATCCAAAAACTGCCATGGAGCTTTGAGGAGTTGAAGGAGTGTTCCTACTATGTAAGAAACACTTTACAACTGTGGGTGGTCCCAAATGTGGGTGATTGCAAGATTTACAACCCAGGACTGAATAGCAGGTGGACAGACAAGAGTACGATGAGAGCAACAGAGCCATGGTTGATACATAGCGAGGTGGCCATAAGGTCCCTACACGTGCAGGGTAAAGCAGCTAGTTGAGTGTGATTTCATCACAAGGAGACTGACTAGGAAAACACCTGGAGCCAAATTAGCGACCACAAACGTAGAGTGCTAGGATTTATTGAGGCCGAATTCTGGAAAAAACCTTCAAGCATCAACATGTTTAAGTGGCACATCACAAGAGAGAGAAATAGAAGGATAAAACCACAAGGCTGGACCTCATATTCACCATGAAAAGTACAGACAAATGGAGACTTCATATATGAAAGGCCCCTCGGAGCTAGTGGTCCTGACATCGAATACAATTTAAGAGGTTTAATAGTGGATAGTGAATGCAGCAGGAGCAACGAGGGAGAAGCCAAATCTACAAAAAAAGGACTACACAATAACGAGAAAATTCCTGCTGGGTACCGTGGGAAAGAAAAACGTTGGGAAAAAGTTGTAGAGAAGCACAAAATTAAGTATGCAAGAGAATGAAAAAGTGTAGAAAGACAAAGGACCCAGAAAAATAAGGAGATTAGACGAAGAACCAAAACGAATTGTGCATGGATAAGGAGGGAAGGCACGCAATACGATAATTGACATAAGCTTAGCAAGCCAAATCCTGACCCAATCTGGAGGCAACTGTGTGTGTTACTATCATCTATCGGAAAAAAAACTGCAGCTACCTGAGGTGTGGAAAAGACAGCGCTTGAAGTTCCATTTTTATAAAGAAGTGAGATATACAATCAATAAAATACGACAAGTGTCACTGTCTTGAAAGTATTGAAAGTCATGGAGAACTAACAAAATGACTGGTGGATCATCTAGAAAGAAATGAGCTTATAACACAATAACCCCAGATGGTTTTCATGGAAGGGAAAATTCTGAATAAAACCTACTAGAGTTTTAGGACAAGGTGCCAGAAGTAAGACAGGAGAGAGAGGGGTGGTTAGACTTCATTTTCTCTTGATTGTACGAAGGCTTTCGACTAGTATATCCACACAAGAGATTAGAGAAAAAGTTAGAGGACTCCATCACGAATAAAACAGAAGGCCACTGCAATGGTCATCACATTTACCTGAGAGGAAAAGGAAACAATGAGTAATGGTACATGACGAGGTCTCAGAGTGGGCGCCTTTGACGAGCGGGATTCCACGAGGATCAGTCCTAGGACCAGTGCTGTTGCTGGTATATGTGAATGCATGACGGAAGGGATAGAATCAGAGGTATTCCTGGTTGCAGACGATGTGAAGCTAATGTGGAAAATTCAAACGGATGAGAATCAGGTAGGACTTCCAAACGATCTGGACAGGCTGCAAGCATGGTCCAACTGGCTCCTGGTATTAAACTCTACTAAGTACAAAGTCATGAAGAGTGCTAAGATAAAAGAAACTGCAGAATGACGGAGTAACAGAACAAGTGAGCCAAAGGCTGGAAACTCACTCAAGAAATGGACTAGAATGGAACCCAGCACATGCAAGCACATCAAGAAATTAGAAAAAAGGAGCAAAGGTTTGCAACGAGAACTAGTCCCTGAGGCTAAGGGGTTTATCCTACGAGGAGAGTGTTAGGAAATCAACGTGACGACTCTGTAGGATAGGAGGGATAGGGAGTAACATGATATCGACAAGAAAAAAAATAAACTGAGAATAATTGACAAGGTGATAGGGACAAGAAAGTTCCCAGAGATGGACACAGCACAAGAGGTCACAACTGCTGGAAGCTGAAAACTCAGATGAGTCAGAGGGATGTTGGAAAATTTCTTCAGTCGTAGATTTGACAGGAAGTGAACAATCAGGAGATTGATGTAGTGGAGGCAGGATCCATACCCAACTTTAAGAAGAGATACGATAAAACTCATGGAGCAAGGAGTGGACCCCTGGTAGTGACCAGCGAAGAGGGAGCGGAATTTACAGACAACAAAACAATACACAGACAGCACACATACACACACACAACACACACACACACCGACACATAACAATCACACAACCACACACCACATACACACAATACACACAACACCACAAACACACACAACACCACACACACACACCACACACCACAACGACACACACACACACATAAACACACACACACAACAACACACACACAACACTACACAACACACACACACACACCACACCACAGCAGAGCTATGACTCGAAGGACCCTGCAACCACAAATAGGTGATGCACACACACATCCGAGGTGATTACCTGAATATACTGAGAGAGGATCCGGGGATCAACGCCACCCCGCGGGCCGGTCTTGTGACCAGCCTCATGGATCAGGGCCTGTTATGCAGAGCGCGTTACGGACAAATTAGATCATTTATGTCTCGGATGCGACCCACAGCAGTCGCCTAACACTGAATGGAAAGAACATAAGACAAACCGTTGTAAAGGAAACAAGCTCAATGTTTCAATCATCCGTCCGCCGGAATCGAACTCGGCCCGTCACTGTGAACGAGAGCTATTGCCACCAGGACAACAGGCCACCCCTCAATTACATTGTACATTACCACTCGGACCATGCGATCACGTATGTACACATGTATATGCGCCGCTTCTAAAGACCCATATACAACAACAACACACACACGAGAAAAAAAAAACAATGGAACATACTCCACAACAAAGGAAAAAAAAAACAATTGCAAGAAAAAAAAAAAACAAAAAACAAGCGGAAACAAACGCGACCTAAAAATACACGAGGTTGAAAAATAGATTGCTTTCGAAGTTCATTATTGGGGCGTGAAGACCTGGGTGTAGGGGGGATGAAATGGAGGGGAAGAGGGGAGGAGAGGGAGGGGAGAGGGGAGGAAGAAAGGGTGAGAAAGAAGACTTGTTTGTGAGTTCCTGAAGGACGAACTGCGAAGTCTGATTTATAAAACTAAGTTCTGTATTTAGTGTTTTTTAAAAAAAATGAAAATAGTTTAATACTCAATTTAGAGTGGGATTAAACAGTCTGTTTGTTGCGTCAATTATAGTGAATTATGTCACCTCTAATTACAATAATTGTGTCATCTCTAATTATAGTAATTCAATGGTCATCCTCCAATTCTTTTATTGCTTTATCGGCTCTTTATTTCATGGCCTCGTTAACAAAAAAAGTATGTGGCATGAAACATCATTACCAAGATGTAGTAATTAGCGTGTAAAGGCTGACCTTCATCAAGACCATGAGTTAACATTTCAAAATTCACAGAGTGATGACCTTCAACAATGTCATTAGGGATGACCATTCAAGGCCCCCACATAGCAGACTTTCATCAAGTCCACATGGCTGAACTTCATCAAGTCCACAAGGGAAATTAACCATCAAGGTCCACAGGGATAACCTTCAAGTCCACAGAGATAAACTTCAAGGTCTAATGGGGAAACCGTCATAAAGGTCCACATGGCTACCTTCAATCAAGGTCCACATCAGGGTGACTTTCCACAAGCTCCTCTTGTATACCTCAAGTGGCCCCTAACCCAACTACTTGACCCTGCAGTTTAATATTCCACATAATGCCCAACATATCCCAAGTAGCTTCCACACGATGTACTGGTATCTGAAAACACAAACATGATAATGGTAAAACTGAGCCACAAGTCCATCCCAGTGTGGAGGAGTCATCCATCATGCTGGAAAATGTTTACTCCTGTAAATCTCAAACTTGGATTACATAATCTTGTAGTGTAACAAGTCCCGTGTGATTGTTTTGATTGAAATATTGGCCCATCTTTATCGTGTTTTGTACGATCCATGTTGAACACTTAGACTATCGCAAATAACACACGTTATAGAGCAACTTCAAGGGGCGTATGGTATTCGGATATTTGTGAATGTTAACTCGTCCAGATTACATAAAGTGAGAGCTTTCTCAGAGAATAAAATCATGTTAATTGTTTGTTGAAAGGTCGAGTCCGCCATATGGAAAGGTGGACTCTTGGCGCTGAGGTTTGTCGTTCATTGGTAATGCTTGAAATAAATGGTCTTTTTAATATAGGCGAGGTGTAATATTTTGTATAACAATTTTGTTTGCGCACAGTTTGATCTAGGTAAATTCATTCACGCGAAGCACTAGGGAGAGATTAACCAATGACTGCGCGAGGAAAGTCGTCCTGGAATGCTACAACTTGTCCCCGAAACACTAAGCAATGCCGAGTCGACTCGATGTTTACACACTTTCTGTGCCGATGGGAACATGTGGACCACCACCTGATGCTCTGGATGCAAGATCCGCCCTTCCTGCGCCGGTAAATTCCCGTTCATCAGCTGGTGATAAAACCATTCACTCTGAAAACACTCTGCAAAACCTCATTTTGTGCCACAGTCAGGCTGTAAATAACAGAATAATTAGTTCAACTATCATATGTAGAAAATCACATATTCAAACATTTTTTGTGACCTTAAAAGGGCTCCGTGAATTTACTGTTAACAAAAAATACAAAAATTATTTTCTCTTATTTTGCAAATAAGTATTCTTTTACAAAAATCTTTGGCGTGCTACAGTTTTTTGTGTTGCTAAAATCGTTTTAAAATGGGGCGCAAAAACTGCACTCAAAGCTTGAGTAATCAATGACACATGGAAAAAAACTTTAATTCCCTGTTTGACTAATTAGACATCCTGAAGGGGACTGTGAGTGGTTGCCAGAATTTTTCTCCTCCAAAATTTTCGTTTTATTTCGCTCTTAACACTGTCTCATCTGATCGACTTCAATTTTTCCAGTGTCAGTGTGAGGTAACCTGGGCAAGGTTCATGTAACAACTGACACGTGCATCAGGCCATATGACAAAAGTGACAGAACTCATTCCCAGTTTGCTGTAATTATGGCTTTGATAACTTCCAAAATCCTCTTCAGCTTAGCTTCAAAAGCTCAAAAAATAGATGTTTACTAATTAGACTTCAGCGGAGAGTGAAATTAAAGTTTGTAGACGCATTTTTTACCAATTATATGAGTAAAATTGTGTGAAATATGTATTCCCGTTAATTCACGTTCAATAGATTTTATGCTCTGATGCGTCTTAAAGCCAGGATGAAGCTAATTAAGTTTAGTTTGTAAGCGGTAAATTTGTCCATATTCTAAATTAGTTAAACTTGGAATCGTTTGAGTCTATGTTATAACTGGAGAATGTTTCTCCTGGTCGGCTTCAAACTCTGCGGTGATGTGCTTCTTGGAACGTACGCTTCACATTATTGGGCTGCACAAGTCCTATTTTCGTTGTTTTATTAAACAGTAAAATTTATTTCTATTCGGTAAATAAAGAATATTTATTCTGGTTGGCTTCAAACTACCAACGATGATGCTTTTCGAGAACTGAATTATACCTACTAAAGTTTAATTAAGCTTTGGGAAGCATAAATTTGCATATATTTACAGTTAATGATAACGTGTAATAGTTGGATAAGTGGAGGATGCTTCCTCTGATCGGCGTCAAACTTTCACCGCTAGTGTTAGTCTTAGAAGTAGATTTTAGTATTCAGTGAGTTTTGTAGTTTTTTAATTTGCTAATGTTCTTTAAAAAAATAGGAGTATTATACTCTTGTGAACCACTAAGAGACAGACCTGTCAAGCTCAGAGACTAGACAGAGAGACTTTTGAAACGTTGCGAACCAACAGCCTGTTAATTTCTATGCAAATATTAAATATTAAGCGGAATTTATAATATAATTTATTTAAATGCTATGAGGTGTTGTGTCTTGACACAACAGCATAACTTGTAAGTTTCATTAATGTCAGTCTGTTAGCTTTCGTGATATAAACTGAAGAACGATTTATATCACCAGCTGCTGTAGGGGATTGGGGTTGAGCAATATAGGGATAACTTTCTCGGATCATACAGCGACTGTAACACATGTAGTCAGTTCATTTTTTCTGTTTGAGTTATTCGAGGGGGAACCTTACAGTGCCAGCCTGATTATTGTTTTCGTCCTCTTACGTTGTCTATTTATAATTTGAGAAAGCCTCATTAGATCGGCTTCAAATTTTCAATGGTGGTGCTCTGTAAGTAGTAAAAAGTTAAGGCAACAATTGCCATACACATTAGCCCTCTGATCGGTGTTATACAGATCATTCCATCGTTTCGTTTGTGACAGAAGTATAGGAAGCCACGTCTGATAGGCTTCAGAGTTTCTTCCTACTGTATCCTGATTAGAAGATTGTTTTTGTTATTGAAATGTGTAGATGCCGATTTTATTTTTAAAAGAGGAATACCTTTTCTTCCTCTGGAATTTGTTCGAGAATTAGAGAATGTATCTTGTGGCAAGTCTGACAATTTTTGACCTTGTGTTTTTCTCCTCAAAGGAAGCTGTACCTTGATTTTTAGGTTGTGTAAATTGTTGATTTTATTAAGCAAATGGATTTAGGGTAATAACTGGAGAATGCCTCCTCAGATCGGCTTTAAACTTTAGGAAATTTTAAATATTGTTTTTTTCAACAGATTACTTCATTCGGCTTCAAATATTCAACGTCGATAACCTCTGCGAGGCTTCAAATTTCTTGCTGATGTATTATGGTTCGTCACGGTTCACTTTATGCTGTACTGTTAAAGCTGTTGTTTCTTAGTATAAGGTTCGGAATGGTTTTGGGATGTGTAGCTCCCGGTTTACCATTTTCTTATTGCTGAAATTAGATATTTCGTGACCACGTAATTGGCTTCACTTCCGCCACGTTGATATTCAACTGCATTGGAAACTAATGCCTAGCTCTGTCATATTGTTTTTGAGTGCATGGAGGTGGAGAGGGCTAGGCTTGTGGGATACCGGGACACATCTCTCGGTTCGCACCAAGACCGAAACAGGGCTACTTAATTGAGCTTCCCAAGGAAGGAAGGAAGGAAGGAAAGAAGGAATGAGGGAAGGAAGAGCGCCTCAATGCTGGCGAAGGGCTCTTGATCCAAGAAATTAGTGTTATATCCTTCCTTGTATAAGACCTGATGAACCTGTGTGCTGTATGACCCTAATGAGTTTAGCGCTTGGTTTTAATAATAATAATCAGGAGCTGTGTGGGCCCTCTGTGAATATAGCAACTATTGAATTCCAGTGATAAAACATACACAGAACGAGAGTCAAAGATCAAAGTCAAACACTTGTTTCCGAATCCTCTTTAATTATCTGTTTCAGTAATTACTTCGAGAGGTAATTATAAAGGCTTATTATCCCTATTATAAATTCAACCCGGCCAAAA
>NC_069402.1:46106413-46143913 GCF_026875155.1 Cherax quadricarinatus
TCTTCGAGGTGTGTCTTCTCTGGTCACTACCCCTGAGACTTGCTTCAGCCTGTTTACCTCAAATTCTAGGACTTTTACCCTGGCTACTGCAGTTTCGACTTGTGCCTCCCAATTCTTCGTCTCCTTCTCCAACCTCTTTTCCCATTTCACAGAGAGCTCTTTCTCCATTTTTTTCAGAAAGCTCTCCTAATTTTCTCTCTCCCTTTCTTGCTCAAATCCTTTTCCACTGCTCCTCCATCCATTCCTCCCTACCAGTACCATTGTCATCTGATCCCTGATTCCTGTGAGTCCCAACCATTTTTTTTTTTTTTAGTGAAAGAGAGAGAGAAAGAGAAAAAGAAAAAGGGGGAGAGAGTGAGAGATGGGAGAAAGAGAGAGAAGGGGAGGATAGAAGGAGGGGAAAAGAAGGGAAAAAGGGGAAAAGTGGAGAGAGGGAAAAGGTAAGAGAGAGGGGAGTGACAAAGGAAGAGAGAGAGAGAAAAGAAGGGGAAAGAAAGAGTAAGAGAGGATGAGAGAAGGGAAGGGAAGGAGGGGAAAGAGAGAGAGAGTGAGAGGAAGAGAGAGAGAGTGAGAGGAAGAAGAGAGGAAGAAGAGAGGAAGAGAGAGGATGAGAGAAGAGGGGGCAGAAAGAGAGAGGAGAGAGAAGAAAGAGAGGAGAGAGAGAGAGAGAGAGAGAGAGAAAGAGAGAGAGAGAAAAGAGGAAGGAGGGAGAGAGAGAGATGGGGGGGAAGGGTTAGAGGTCACTTCACGGGAAAGGTGTAAAATCCTGTATATGTGTGCATGGGTTTTCTGTGTGGGTGTGTGTGTAGGTGTTGGTGTGTGTTTGTGGTGTGTGTGTGTGTGTTGTGTGGGTGTGTGTGGTGTGTGTTGTGTGGTTGTGGGTGTGTGTTTGTGCATGTGTGCATGTTGTGTGTTTTGGGGTGTGTGTTGTGTGTGTGTGTGGGTGTGGGTGTGGTGTACCACCTAATTGTACTCACCTAATTGTGGTTTTGCAGGGGTCGAGCCCTCAGCTCCGGGCCCCGCCTCTTCACTGATCCCCTACTGGGTCCTCTCTCCTGCTTCCTGAGCTTTGCCATACCTCTTCTTAAAACTAGTAGGGTTTTTCCTCCCTCCACTACTTCACTTGCTAGGGTAT
This sequence comes from Cherax quadricarinatus, assembly GCF_026875155.1. NCBI lineage: Eukaryota > Metazoa > Arthropoda > Malacostraca > Decapoda > Parastacidae > Cherax > Cherax quadricarinatus. Next base: position 46,107,549 of record NC_069402.1, read on the forward strand.
TCCCACTTGCTGACAACTCTATGACTGAAGAAATACTTCCTAACGTCCCTGTGACTCGTCTGAGTCTTCAGCTTTTCCCGTTGTGACCCCTTGTCCCTGTGTCCCCCTCTCTGGAACATCCTATCTCTGTCCCACCTTGTCTATTCCCCGCAGTATCTTGTATTCGTTATCATGTCTCCCCTGACCCTTCTGTCTCCAGTGTCGTCAGTCACCGATTTCCCTTAACCTTGTCCTCCGACGACATTCCTCTTGAGCTCTGGGACTAGCCTTGTTGCAAACCTTTGTACTTTCTCCTAACATCTTTGACGTGCTTGACCAGGTGTGGGTTCCCAGATCTGGTGCTGCATACTCAGTATGGGCCTAACATTACTACAGTGTAACAGTGTCTTGGAACGATTCCTTAATTAAGGTATCGGAGACGCTATTCTCAGGCTGCTGCCCAGGCGGCCCGTATGCTGCATGCGGTTTTATTTGGTTGATTGTGTGCCCCGGTGATGTGCTCGGTGTTATGGTCACCCCAAGGGTCTTTCTCCCTGAGTGAGTCAGTAAGTCTATGGTCCACCTAGCCTATACTACTGTCTGCGGTCTTCTTTGCCCCTCCCTCAATCTTCATGAACTTTTGCATTGGATGGATTGAATTTGAAGAACCAGTTACTGGGACCACATGGACCCCAGCCTCTCCAGGTCTCTTTGGCAGTCCTGCCTCCATCCTCGTGCCGATTTAATTCTTCTCATCAACTTCACGTCATCTGCGAACAGGGACAACCTTCAGAGTCTATTCCTTCCATCATGTCTTCACATATATCAAAAATAGCACTGGTCCAGAACTGACCCCTGACCCTAACCGCTCGTACAGGCCCACTGTGATACCTCTTCACGTACCATTGACTCGTTGCCGCCTCCTCTGTCAGGTATTCCCTTATCCATTGCAGGCCCTTCCTTTTAACGTGTGCCTGATCCCTCCAGCTTCTGCCTAATCTCTTGTGGGGAACTGTGTCAAAGGCCCTTCCTGCAGTCCTAGGAAAACGCAATCTAACCAACCCACCTCTCTCATGTCCTTACTTCTGTGACCTTGTCATAACACTCGCAGGAGGTTTGTGATACAAGATTTGCCTTCCATAACCCATGATGGTTTTCATTTATAAACTTTTTTCCTTTCCAGGTGTTTCTACCCACTCTCCTCCTGATAATCTTCTCCCATGACTTTGCAACACCGATTTACATGTCTGAGACACAGGTCTGTAGTTTAAGGTGCCTCGTTTCTGTTTCCTTCCTTAAAATATGGGGACTACATTAGCTGTCTTTTTCCTTTCTCAGGTAGTTGGCCCAGTTTCAAGGGATGTGTTGAAGATTGTGGTTAGAGGCACACACAGCATCTCTGCGCCTTCTCAAAGACCCATGGGGAGATGTGTCCGGTCCCATCGCCTTTGAGAGTGTAAGGTCACTTAAGAGCTTCTTCAACTCCTCCTCAGTTTGTTCGTATGTCATCCAACACTTGTTTTTTGGTATATTCCCTCTTGATTTCCCTTCTGTATCTGTCCTTTCCACAGCCCTACCTGCTCTAACTGTAAAAACGCCTTTAAATCTCCTCCTGTTTTCAGCTCTCACATACCTCCTGATATTTCTTGTGATTTCTCTCCACCTTCTGTCCTTAATCTGATCACCTGGTCTTTGACTGTTGTCTCCTCCTGATGATTGGCTATAACAACAGTTTTTCGGTTCTGTCTTGAATTCTCGATTGCTCTGTCATTTTCCCAATACGAGTCGTCCGCTGGGCCTCCCATCCTTACCTGTGCGTACTCATTCCTGGCTCTGTCGCCTGATCTCCCTATTTTCGTGTGTTCTCTGCCTTCTTACTTTTTTCCCATTGCTCTATTGCACTTTGTTTTTGCCTCTTACACCGTCGGGTGAACCAGGGGCTTGTTCTGGTCTTCCGTTGTTAACTGTTGCCCTGTGGGAATGAACCCTTTTCCAGCTTGCCTCCTTGCATTTGTGCTAACATATTCCCATCATTTCATTTACTCTCTGGCTTTCCGGCCAGTTCCAGGTCCACTGGACAGGTGCTGCATCCTCCAGTATGGGCCTGACATACACGGTGTACAGTGTATTGAACGATTCCTACTAATGTATCGGAATGCTGTTCTCAGGTTTGCCCAGGGGCCCCCATATGCTGCAGGCAGTTCTCTGGTTGATGTGTTCTTCCGGAGACATGCCTCGGTGTTATACTCAACCCCAAAGATCTTTCTCCTTGAAGTGAGGGTTTGCAAGTCTTTGGCCACCTAGCCTATACTCGTTCTGTGGTCTTCTGTGCCTCCCCTATCTTCATGACTTTGCTTGGCAGGATTAAAATTCGAGAAGCCCATTTGCTGACGGACCAGTGTCCAGTCTGTCCATGTCTCTTTGAAGTCCTGCCCTGGTCCTCATCAGATTTAATTCTCCTCATTAACTTCACATCAATCCTGCCTAACAGGGACACGTCTGAGTCTAACCCTTCCATCATGTCTGTTCACATATACCAAAAATAGCACTGGTCCTAGGACGACCCTGGGGACCTCCGCTCGTCACAAGTGCCCACTTTGGATCATAATTACGTACCATGACTCGTTGTTGTCTCCACTGCAGGTATTCTTCTATCCATTGGCCAGTGGCCCTTCCTGTTATATGCGCCAGAATGCTCTAGCTTCTGCACTAATCTCTTGTGAGGAGATTTGAGTCAAAGGCCATCTTGCAGTCCAAGAAGGATGCAATCAACCCACCCTCTCTCGTGTCCTTACTTCTGTTATTTTATCATAAAAACTCCAGAAGGTTTTGGTTGAAAGACAGGATTTGCCTTCCATGAATCCGTGCTGTCCTGCATTTATACTCTTGTTTCCGTTCCAGGTGCTCCATCCACTCCATCTCCTGATAATCATCCCCATAATTTTGCATACTATACACGTCAATGACACAGGTCTTATAGTTAAGTGCCTCTTTTCTGTCTCCATTTTTTAAAAATGGGAACTACATTTGCGTCTTCCATCCTCAGGTAGTTGCCCAGTTTCCAGGACGTTTGAAGATTGTGGTAAGTTGCACGCACAACAATCATGCTTCCCTCTCTAAGGACCCCACTGGGGAGGATGTTGTCCGGACCCCATTGCCTTTGATGTATCGGGATGTCCCTTACAGTTTCTTCACCTCCACCTCATCTGTATGTATGTCGTCCAACATTTGGTATATTCCTTGCTGGTGTCCCCATCTGGTTCAGTCCCCCCAAAGTCCTTCCGTGACTCTACTGTAATACTTCCTTAAAACTCGTGTTGAGCTCCTCACATACCTCTGTTCGTATTCTTGTGAGTTCTCAACCTACTTCCCTCAGCCTTATCACCTGGTCCTTGACTGTTGTCTTCCTCCTAAATGTTGCTATACAGCAGTTTCGGGTCAATTTGACTTTTCGATGCAATGTCGTTTATCATACTGTCCTCTGGGCCTCCCTCCTTATCTGTGCATACTCGTTTCTGGCTCTTCTACTAATCTCCTTGTTTTCCTGGTCCTAGCCTCCCTGTACCTTTTCCATTCTCTGTTGCACTTAGTTTTTGCCATCCCTACACCTTCCGGGTAAACCAAGGACTCGTTTTGGTCTTCCCTATTATTTGTGTGTGTGCGTGTGTATGCGTGTGTGTGTTGTGTGTGTGTTGTGTGTGTGTGTGTGTGTGGTGTGTGTGTGTGTGTGTGGTGTGTGTGTGTGTGTGTGTATGTGTGTGTTGTGTGGGTGTGTGAGTGCGGTGTGTGGCGTGTGTGTGCGGTGTGGTTGTGTGTGTATTTTCAGTGTGACGTTATTGTTTTAGACTTAATACATAGAGCAGTGCGACCCTCAGCTTCCTTGAATCAATCCAGGGTACAGCATATCCCTCAGAAAGTAATGATATCCTCTGTTGGATTCCTTAATTCTACCTCCGTGTAAGTAGTTGAACCTCACAACCATTGGGGACGGTGTTTTTCGATCTCACACGGTCTTAACACTCCTTCATACTTGTCTGGCTTACATATCTTTTAATCTTGTTTGAGTTTTACCTTAGCTAAGTGATGGCTCCACACTGGTGCTGTGTACTCGAGGCTCAGTACCCGAAGGACTTGCTTAGATTTCTGAAAGACTTCTTTGTATGACCTCAGATTTTGTGTGTACCTATAGATTTGTGTAACCTCAGATTTATATTTCTTCAATCAGCATAACTCAGATTACATGATATGCTCAGATTTGCACCTCAGATTTGTCCACCTCAGATTTATGTACAAGTCACATATGTACATATATGATTTATGCGCACCTCAGCGTCAAGTTTATGTGCGTCTCGTAGGACAGGCTAGCGTGAATATAAATACAAATGTATATACACACACAGGAGTTGCACTGCTCATCAAAAACCAGTGGAGCTTTGAGGAGTTGGAAGGAGTGTTCCTACTATGTAAGAACACTTCAGACTGGGGGTCCCAAGGTGGTGATTGCAATGATGTACAACCCAGCACTGAATAGCAGGTGGCCAGGACAAGAGTACGATGAGAGCAACAGAGCAATGGTTGATACACTAGCTGAGGTGGCCAGAAGGGTCCTACACGTGCAGGGTAAAGCTGCTAGTTGTGTGTGATTTCAATCACAAGGAGACTGACTAGGAAAACCTGGAGCCAAATTAGCGACCACAAACGTGGAGTGCTAGGATGATTGAGGCGATTCTGGAAAAAACTTCAAGCATCAACATGTTAAGGGCACTGCCAGAGAGAGAGAAAGGAGAGGATAAACCAGCAAGGCTGGACCTCATATTCACCTTGAATAGGACAGACAATGGAGACATCATATATGAAAGGCCCCTCGGAGCTAGTGGTCCTGAGCTTCGAATACAATGTAGAGTTAAAAGTGGAGAGTGAAGCAGCAGGAGCACGAGGGGAGAAGCCAAACTACAAAAAAGGGACTACACAGGAACGAGAAATTTCCTGCGTGAGGTACAGTGGGAAAGAAAACTGTTGGGAAAAGTTGTAGAGAAGCCAAAATTAAGTATGCAAGAGAATGAAAAAAGTGTAGAAGACAAAGGACCCAGAAAAATAAGGAGATTAGACGAAGAACCAGAAACGAATGTGCATGGATAAGGAGGGATGGCCAGCGGCAATACGAGAATGACATAGCTTATAAGCCAAATCTACCCAAATCTGAGGCACCTGTGTGTGTTACTAACATCTATCGAAAAAAACGGTCAAGTACCTGAGTGTGGAAGACAGAGCGCAATGTAGTTCCATTTTTTTTAAGAAAGGAGAATAGAACAGCATATAAAATACAGACTAGTGTCACTGTCTTGTATAGTATGTAAAGTCATGGAGAAGCTTATCAGGAAATGACTGGTGAGCATCCTAGAAAGAAATAGCTTATACACAATAACCACATGGTTTCATTAAGTAAAATTTCCTGAATCAAAACCTACTAGAGTTTTTAAGGACAAGGTGCCAGAAGTAAAGACAAGGATAGAGGGGGTGTTAGACTTCATTTTCCCCTCTTTCTTGGATTGGTACGAAGGCTCGACTCAGTTGCCACACAAGAATTAGGAGTAAAAGTTAGAGGACCAGTCACGAATAACAGGAAAGGCACTGCAATGGGTCAGAGAATACCTGAGAGGAAGGAAACAATGAGTAATGGTACATGACGAGGTCTCAGAGTGGGCGCCTTTGACGAGCGGGATTCCACGAGGATTCATCCTAGGAAACCATGCTGTTGCTTGTATATGTAATAGTACATGACGGAAGGGATAGAATCAGAGGTATTCCTGGTTGCAGACGATGTGAAGCTAATGTGGAAAATTCAAACGGATGAGAATCAGGTAGGACTTCCAAACGATCTGGACAGGCTGCAAGCATGGTCCAACTGGCTCCTGGTATTAAACTCTACTAAGTACAAAGTCATGAAGAGTGGATAAGATAAAAGAAGACTGCAGACGGAGTACAGGCTAGTGAGCCAAAGGCTGGAAATCTCACTCAAAGAAAAGGATCTAGTATGGAACCCACACATGGTCAAGCACATCAAGAAATTAGAAAAAGAGCAAAGGTTTGCAACGAGACTAGTCCCTGAGCTAAGGGGTTTATCCTACGAGGAGAGGTTAAGGGAAATCAACGTGACGACTCTGGAGGATAGGAGGGATAGGGGAGACATGATATCGACATGTAAAATACTGAGAATAATTGACAAGGTGGATAGGGACAGAATGTTCCAGAGATGGGACACAGCGACAAGAGGTCACAACTGGAAGCTGAAAACTCAGATGAGTCAGAGGGATGTTGGGAAGTATTTCTTCAGTCGTAGATTTGTCAGGAAGTGGAACAATCTGGAGATTGATGTAGTGGAGGCAGGATCCATACCCAACTTTAAGAAGAGATACGATAAAACTCATGGAGCAAGGAGTGGACCTGGTAGTGACCAGCGAAGAGGCGGAAATGTACAGACACACAGATACACAGACACACACATACACACACACACACACACACACACATACACACACACACACACACACACACACACACACCACACGCACACCACACCACACACACACACACACACACACACACACACACACACACACACACACACACACACACACACACAGGAGCTATGACTCGACCCCTGCAACCACAAATAGGTGAGTGCACACACACATCCGAGGTGATTACCTGGAATTTACCTGGAGAGAGTTCCGGGGTTCAACGCCCCCGCGGCCCGGTCTGTGACCAGGCCTCATGGTGGATCAGGGCCTGTTATGCAGAGCATTACGGACAAATTAGATCATTTTGTCTCGGGATGCGACCCACAGCAGTCGCCTAACACTGATGGATGAACATAGACAACCGGTGTAAGGAAACAAGCTCAATGTTTCATCCGTCGCCGGGAATCGAACTCGGCCCTCACCGTGTGAAGCGAGAGCTTTTGCCACCAGGACACAGGCCACCTCATGTACATTTGTACATACTCGGACATGCGTTCACGTATGTACACATGTATATGCGCGCTTCTAAAGACACATATACACAGACACACACACACAGAAAAAAAAACAAATGGAACATACGCCACAACAAAGGAAAAAAAAACATTTGCAAGAAAAAACAAAAAACAAGCGGAAACAAACGCGACCTAAAAATACACGAGGTGAAAATAGATTTGCTTTCGAAGTCATTATTGGGGCGTGAAGAGCCTTGGGGGGTAGGGGGATGGAGAAGGGAGGGGAGAGGGGAGGAGGGGGAGAGGGGAGGAAGAAAGGGGGAGAAAGACTTGTTGAGTTCCTGAAGGACGAACTGCGAAGTCTGTTTATAAACTAAGTTCTGTTTTAGTGTTTTTGAAAAAAAATGAAAATAGTTTAATAATCAATTTAGAGTGGGTGTAATCAGTCTGTTGTTGCCGTCAATTATAGTAATTATGTCACCTCTAATTACAATAATTGTGTCATCTCTAATTATAGTAATTATGTCATCTCCAATTCTTTTATCGGCTCGTTATTTCATGGCCTCGTTAACAATATAATTATGTGCATGAAACATCATTATCCATGATGTATAATTAGCGTGTAAAGGCTGACCTTCATCAAGGTCCATGAGTGACATTCAAAATTCACAGGGATGACCTTCATCAAGGTCATTAGGGATGACCTTCAAGGTCCACATAGCTGACTTTCATCAAGGTCCACATGGCTGAACTTCATCAAGGTCCACAGGGATGACCATCAAGGTCCACAGGGATAACCTTCAAGGTCCACAGAGATAAACTTCAAGGTCTAAGGGGATGACCGTCATAAAGGTCCACATGGCTGACCTTCATCAAGGTCCACAGGGATGACTTTCCATCAAGCTCCTCTTGTATACCTCTAGTGGCTCCTAACACAACTACTTGACACTGCAGTTTATTCCACATAATGCCCAACATATCCCAAGTAGCTTCCACACTGATGTACTGGTATCTGAAAACAAACATGATTATGGTACTGCCACAGTCACATCCCAGTGTGGAGGTGCTCCATCATGCTGGAAAATGTTACTCTCTTGTAAATCCTCTAACTTGGACTACATAATCTTGTAGTGTAACAAGGTCCCGTGATTGTTTTGATTGAAATATTGGCCTCTTATCGTGTTGTGTACGAGTCCATGTTGAACTCTAGACTATCGCACACACGTTTAGCAACTTCATGGGGCGGATGGTATTCGGATATTGTGAAGGTTAACTCGTCCAGATACATAAAGTAGAGCTTCGTCAGAGAATAAAATCATGTTAATTGTTTGTTGAAGTCGAGTCCCATATGGAAGGTGGACTCATGGCGCTGAGGTTTGTCGTTCATTGGTAATGCTTGAAATAAATGTCTTTTTATATAGGCGAGGTGTAATATTTTGTATACGATTTTGCGCACTGTTGATCTAGGTAAATGCAGTTCACGCGAAGCACTAGGGAGAGATAACCTAGGACTGCGCAGGAAAGCGTCCCCGGAAACACAAGACAGTCGACTCCGAGGTCTGACACACTTCCTGTGCCCAGGAACTTGTGGGACCACCACCTGATGCTCTGGATGCAAGATCCGTCCCTTCCTGCGCCGGTAATTTCGTTCAGCAGCTGTCATAAACTTTCACTCTGCAAACCCATTGTGCCACAGTCAGGCTGTAAATAACAGAATAATTAGTTCAACTATCATATGTAGAAAATCACATATTCAAAACATTTTTTGTGACCTTAAAAGGGCTCCGTGAATTTACTGGTTAACAAAAAAGTACAAAAATTATTTTCTCTTATTTTGCAAATAAGTATTCTTTTACAAAAATCTTTGGCGTGCTACAGTTTTTTGTGTTGCTAAAATCGTTTTAAATGTGGCGCAAAAACTGCACTCAAAGCTTGTAGTAATCAATGACACATGGAAAAAAACTTTAATTCCCTGTTTGACTAATTAGACATCCCTGAAGGGGACTGTGAGTGGTTGCCAGAATTTTTTCTCCTCCAAAATTTTCGTTTTATTTCGCTCTTAACACTGTCTCATCTGATCGACTTCAATTTTTTCCAGTGTCAGTGTGAGGTAACCTGGGCAAGGTTCATGTAACAACTGACACGTGCATCAGGCCATATGACAAAAGTGACAGAACTCATTCCCAGTTTGCTGTAATTATGGCTTTGATAACTTCCAAAATCCTCTTCAGCTTAGCTTCAAAAGCTCAAAAAATAGATGTTTACTAATTAGACTTCAGCGGAGAGTGAAATTAAAGTTTGTAGACGCATATTTACCAATTATATGAGTAAAATTGTGTGAAATATGTATTCCCGTTAATTCACGTTCAATAGATTTTATGCTCTGATGCGTCTTAAAGCCAGGATGAAGCTAATTAAGTTTAGTTTGTAAGCGGTAAATTTGTCCATATTCTAAATTAGTTAAACTTGGAATCGTTTGAGTCTATGTTATAACTGGAGAATGTTTCTCCTGGTCGGCTTCAAACTCTGCGGTGATGTGCTTCTTGGAACGTACGCTTCACATTATTGGGCTGCACAAGTCCTATTTTCGTTGTTTTATTAAACAGTAAAATTTATTTCTATTCGGTAAATAAAGAATATTTATTCTGGTTGGCTTCAAACTACCAACGATGATGCTTTTCGAGAACTGAATTATACCTACTAAGTTTAATTAAGCTTTCGAAGCATAAATTTGCATATATTTACAGTTAATGATAACGTGTAATAGTTGGATAAGTGGAGGATGCTTCCTCTGATCGGCGTCAAACTTTCACCGCTAGTGTTAGTCTTAGAAGTAGATTTTAGTATTTCAGTGAGTTTTGTAGTTTTTTAATTTGCTAATGTTCTTTAAAAAAATAGGAGTATTATACTCTTGTGAACCACTAAGAGACAGACCTGTCAAGCTCAGAGACTAGACAGAGAGACTTTTGAAACGTTGCGAACCAACAGCCTGTTAATTTCTATGCAAATATTAAATATTAAGCGGAATTTATAATATAATTTTATTTAAATGCTATGAGGTGTTGTGTCTTGACACAACAGCATAACTTGTAAGTTTCATTAATGTCAGTCTGTTAGCTTTCGTGATATAAACTGAAGAACGATTTATATCACCAGCTGCTGTAGGGGATTGGGGTTGAGCAATATAGGGATAACTTTCTCGGATCATACAGCGACTGTAACACATGTAGTCAGTTCATTTTTTCTGTTTGAGTTATTCGAGGGGGAACCTTACAGTGCCAGCCTGATTATTGTTTTCGTCCTCTTACGTTTGTCTATTTATAATTTGAGAAAGCCTCATTAGATCGGCTTCAAATTTCAATGGTGGTGCTCTGTAAGTAGTAAAAAGTTAAGGCAACAATTGCCATACACATTAGCCCTCCTGATCGGTGTTATACAGATCATCATCATCGTTTCGTTTGTGACAGAAGTATAGGAAGCCACGTCTGATAGGCTTCAGAGTTTCTTCCTACTGTATCCTGATTAGAAGATTGTTTTTTGTTATTGAAATGTGTAGATGCCGATTTTATTTTTAAAAGAGGAATACCTTTTCTTCCTCTGGAATTGTTCGAGAATTAGAGAATGTATCTTGTGGCAATCTGACAATTTTTGACCTTGTGTTTTTTCTCCTAAAAGGAAGCTGTACCTTGATTTTTAGGTTGTGTAAATTGTTGATTTTATTAAACAAATGGATTTAGGGTAATAACTGGAGAATGCCTCCTCAGATCGGCTTAAAACTTAGGAAATTTTAAATATTGTTTTTTTCAACAGATTACTTCATTCGGCTTCAAATATTCAACGTCGATAACCTCTGCGAGGCTTCAAATTTCTTGCTGATGTATTATGGTTCGTCACGGTTCACTTTATGCTGTACTGTTAAAGCTGTTGTTTCTTAGTATAAGGTTCGGAATGGTTTTTGGGATGTGTAGCTCCCGGTTTACCATTTTCTTATTGCTGAAATTAGATATTTCGTGACCACGTAATTGGCTTCACTTCCGCCACGTTGATATTCAACTGCATTGGAAACTAATGCCTAGCTCTGTCATATTGTTTTTGAGTGCATGGAGGTGGAGAGGGCTAGGCTTGTGGGATACCGGGACACATCTCTCGGTTCGCACCAAGACCGAAACAGGGCTACTTAATTGAGCTTCCCAAGGAAGGAAGGAAGGAAGGAAAGAAGGAATGAGGGAAGGAAGAGCGCCTCAATGCTGGCGAAGGGCTCTTGATCCAAGAAATTAGTGTTATATCCTTCCTTGTATAAGACCTGATGAACCTGTGTGCTGTATGACCCTAATGAGTTTAGCGCTTGGTTTTAATAATAATAATCAGGAGCTGTGTGGGCCCTCTGTGAATATAGCAACTATTGAATTCCAGTGATAAAACATACACAGAACGAGAGTCAAAGATCAAAGTCAAACACTTGTTTCCGAATCCTCTTTAATTATCTGTTTCAGTAATTACTTCGAGAGGTAATTATAAAGGCTTATTATCCCTATTATAACTTCAACCCGGCATCTTTTACGAATGTTTTCAAAGGTCGTACAGGGCGCTGGTGAGAGCAGGAGGAGGAGGAGGAGGAGGTGAAAGAGTGAGGATGAAGAGAGGAAGAGGAAGAGAGGAAATGAAGACTGAGGGAGAGAAGAGGGACTGAAGATGGAGGAAAGAGAAGAAACAGCTGAGTGAAAGGTGGAAGAGGATGAGGGATGAAAAGAAAAGGGTAATGAAACAGGGAGAGGTAATGATAAAGAAACAGAGAGAGAGAGTAGCATCTGTTCCTTCATCTCTTATTTCTTTTATCGCTGTGTTCTTTCTCACCTGTTTCTCTTTCATTTTTCGTCTTCTTGTGCTGTGGGTGCCACAGCACAAGGATGTGGAATTGTGTTGGTGCCCAGGTCATGTTAGTTTTCCAGGGCATGTTAGTGTCCCAGGTAATGTTAGTGTCCCGGGACATGTTAGTGTCTTGGGTCAAGTTAGTGTCCCGGGCCATGTTATTGTCGCAGGTCATGTTAGTGTCACATGTCATGTCAGTGTCTCTGGTAATGTTAGTGTCCCGGGTTAAGTTAGTGTCCCGGGTCATGTTAGTGTCCCAAGTCATGTTAGTGTCCCAGGTAATGTTAGTATCCTGGGCCATGTTAGTGTCCTGAGTCATGTTAGTGTCCCAGGTCATGTTAGTGTATCATGATAGTGTCCCGGGAAATGAACCGCCGGATGCCGAGGCAAGAGCTGCTTCAGCAAGTTTACTCAGTATCAGAAGCTTGCTTCAGTGACCTCATGAAATGAAAGACAAAAAGTGCCCTGCAGACTAGTAGCAAGTTATACAGGGTTCGATGGAATATTGGGTGTGCTGCCGGCCCTCCTTCAGCAGAAATAGACACTGAGAAAATGTTGTTAATTGAAGATCTTACCTATAGGCACCTGTTCGCAGTTGCTTCTACCACCCCTCTACCTCCCTAACTGTAGAATATATTTTAACAGTTTGTCCATGATTTAGGCCTTTCCAACTTTGTCATGATTTTAATAATTGTTAGGGTGACTGTTGGGACCTCAGGGGACTTTCAGAGAAGTCTTTTGACAATAATAATTGATAAAGTTTATAACTGATGCTGGTATTTTGTAGTGGACATTTTATTCATGTTTGTAGTTTTTATTGTGCTAGTTTAATCTTTTTATTTTGTTTCGTATAATATTTTTTTATTGGTATGAGCACTGAGTGACCTACTTCGTCAAAGTGCTTTGTAAATATCATACTTGTGATCCGGAGAGTTATGTCCCAGATATACCCAGGAAACCTGCTGATGGCTAGCCGTCTTGTTTTAATAGTTTCCTGCTAGATGTCGACTATATTAGACCATCTGAGTTAGTTAGGGCCTACCTTAAGTCAGTTGGGTCCTTTCGTATATTAGTCTGGCATTTTCATGAGTCACAACATCCCTCCTGTGAGTCAGACGGACTGGTGAGTGAATACTATAAAGGTCACATCAATACTGTGTCTAGTCACTCCCACACCCCTCAAGGAAGGTTCCTTGATGCTGGTGAGGGTCTCTTGATCTAGGGAATTGGATCTTTGCTCCAGTTCCCTGAATTAAGCCTGAATACCTTCTTCATTCCCCCCCCCCCCACCCGCTGTATAATCCTATGGGTTTAGCGCTTCCCCTTGATTATAATAATACTAATAATAATAATAATAATAATAATAATAATAATAATAATAATAATAATAATAATCACTCCCACGTGACGTATCTCCACAATTCAGGGCACTTCATTCATCACGACTTGTCATAACGTTGAGAAAAAAATTAAAGTGCTTCAGCACAAGGAAACGTAATTAATAAATGGAAAGAATTTGGTAAAAGAAATAGGGATCATATGCCAAAATATTGTAAATGCAAGAGCTGTAAGCGAAACCTGTAACCAACCACACAGGCGGTAACCATTACCTGCAAACATAACTACAAAGATTCTCAATATAACCCAGGTTGTAAAAATAACATCACTCGTCATTTTCATCGCAGAAGATGAACAGCAGTAGCGCCTGGCACAAGATCATCTCAAAGGAACAGAGTTACGAGAAGATTTAAAATTCCATTGACATTCGCCTGCAGATATTTCTCGCTCCTGACATGTTATTAGTGTTGGTCACGGGTAGCCCCCAGTGACCGACCCATCTTTCTAATTATCAGGGCTGTCAAGCGGGCTCCATGGCTGCCAGTGACACCGTTTGATGGAGAATATATTTATTTATGGCTTGTAATGGATGTGTCTGACACGCTGGTAAACAGGATATAAATGCGAGTCTGTTTGTCCCCCCCCCCCTTTTTTTTTAACAAGTATTGCTTGTGGCCTGAATAACTAGCTTCCCGACAGATGTATCTAGATGCTTTATCGATTCTGAGATTTCTCAAAGGCCAAGGTTAAGTAAAGTGCCACCCTAATTCTCAACCAATTGTACCTCTGACTCCCAAACATTTTCACTGGCTGTCTCCAGTCTTTACATAGCATACTTCGAAGGTTATTTATTCTTGGTAATCAGGTCATGATAAATGGCGTCGGACAGATATATCAACACTTTTACTGTCTGGGAAAGAGGAATAAAAACAGTCTGGTATTGTCTTCTAAAACGTCAATGATGTAATTTCCGATATTAAGCTTATCAGAAAGGCGTACTACTGCCCTTTTTGAATATAACTATAATTACAGGAAAGTTCTCATTATGAGAAAATTCATTTCCATCGTAAAGCTTTACTTAATCTGGTCTCAAACTGAACAGATTAAGAATGTGGTCTGGAAATTTTCTAGTTGCAAGAAAACCACGCAGTCTACAACACCTAGAACAAGAAAACTGAACCTTCAGTATGCATTTAAAATACTTGTCTATCCAGTATGGTTTATACATAAAATTACTGCAAGAGCTATAACACTAGTTACTACAGAGCCAATAACAAAATTAAGCAACATAACTGAAATAGATACTAAATTAATAATCCCTTACCAAAAAAAGTGCAAGAACATGAATAATGGCATCCCTATTAAAACAAATTAAGTCCTTACTGCAACAAAATTGTTGTGTAACCAGTTCCTAAAATACTGACCATCCATGATGTATCCAGAGTATATGAAATTCTTAGCGAAGACTGCAACCAGTATTACGTAGGACAAACAGGAAGAAAATCATAAATTGAGGGAACATAAAAGTTATGTTAGATATGGATAAAAAGTTCAGTAACTTTCCATCATGTAGAGATTCGTAGCTATGACTTGGAGGTTAAGTATATGCATAAGCAAAAATCCTAGATTCGGCTGTGATTGTATCACAAGATTTCAAAATCTCGAAATGAAACGTAATCTCCATTGGTGTGTATTATTTGTCTGGCCTTCGTTCATTTTTGCGCGTTTGCAATTTTTCAGAGATTTTCATTTTTTTTTTATTCTTGGTTAAGTAAGGTTAGATTATGTTTGGTTAACATTAATTATCCTATATTTACGTATAATCACCCGTCAATAAGGAAACGAAAAAGCTTAAAAGCTGGTGTCTTTCGTCTGGCAACTTGAGCGTAGGTTTTCTCGCGAACACAAGAATTGGAGGATAGTCGCCATAACGTCAGTGAAAACGTAAGACGCGGATCAATAAGAAGCAGATATACTCAGCGGCCGGTGCGTTGAAAGAAGAATATATATATATATATATATATATATATATATATATATATATATATATATATATATATATATATGCAAGGAATTCGCGAGAGCATGCGAAATATACACAAACACTGATCTCTGGCTGAAGGAGACTCGAACCTACGAACCTTAGGACAAGGTACGCAGTGCTTTACCAATCTACCCACACTGGACCAATACCTTGGCGTGTAGCATGAGCTACACGTTTGTGTATATTTCGCATGCTCTCGCAAATTCCTTGCATTGTTCAAATCTCTAGTAAGGCTGATGCATGCAGGGGATGAGATGAAAAGATGTAAGCCTTCTCCCTGAAAGCTGGCTGCCTTGGATCAAACGTGTAGCTCATGCTACACGCCAAGGTATTGGTCCAGTGTGGGTAGATTGGTAAAGCACTGCGTACCTTGTCCTAAGGTTCGTAGGTTCGAGTCTCCTTCAGCCAGAGATCAGTGTTTGTGTATATTTCGCATGCTCTCGCGAATTCCTTGCATTGTTCAAATCTCTAGTAAGGCTGATGCATGCAGGGGATGAGATGAAAAGCTGTAAGCCTTCTCCCTGAAAGCTGGCTGCCTTGGATCAAACGTGTAGCTCATGCTACACGCCAAGGTATTGGTCCAGTGTGGGTAGATTGGTAAAGCACTGCGTACCTTGTCCTAAGGTTCGTAGGTTCGAGTCTCCTTCAGCCAGAGATCAGTGTTTGTATATATATATATATATATATATATATATATATATATATATATATATATATATTTTACAGCAACACTCACACTCTGACAGCCGAAATATAAACGAAGAGAAGAGTGTTCCTTTGAACAAGATAATGACCTAGGTATGAGACGACGATCCTGGTCCCCCGGGTAATTACTAAACTTCTTTTTAATCTGTATAACTTCACGAAGCCATCAGAAGACTCCCTTGAGACTCGACATCATAGGGCTCAAATTAAAAAAAAAAATAAGCAGACATCTCGAAAATATAATTAAACATTTAAATATCTCTGTTAGTTCTCCTCCAGAGTCTCCGCAGATGGGATCATTTGGGCCTACCGCTTTCCCATAAATTTAAAAATGACTGCATATATTTCGGTCTCTACGCGATCCGAGAAAGGCATCCCAGTATTGTTTAATCCCTCAGTGCGCGCGGAATGATTAGCGCAGAGTGCGCCAGCTTTTAATATAGTTAGGAATTGGTGTTAAAGACTTGAAGCGAATCAAATTTCGTATAAAAGTTATCACATGGACACTAGTATCTCATTTATCAATGGAACTGGCATACTGAGACATCACCCTAAACTAACTCAAATCTTAGATTTTGTAATACAGTACTTGCTTTAAAGCCACCCTGAAGAAGCATTATTTTATCTCAGGACCAATATCCTAAAGCACGCGAGCACATCAAGTGTTAGCCACTCAAAATTTGCATGCTCATGTTATCAGAGCTGTAGGCTCTTCGATAAGGCACACATAATTTTATTTTTTATTACTGTTAACACATTAACCGTCTCCCACCCAGGCAGAGTGGCCCGATCAAGGAAAACTGTCATCATTATTCACTGCATCACTGTCTTGCCAGAGGAGCGCTTACACTACAGTTATAAAACTGCTACATTGACACCCCTCCTTCAAATAAGTGTTTCAATGGTCCAAGTTTCTTTCATAAAAAAAAGGCAAATTTGGATCTAAACAGGACAAAATTAATCCAAACTTTTCTCTAAGTAAGATTTACAAGCGTTTAATGTTAAAGCATGCATATATATAATTAACATTTAATAAATGAACATTATATAGCTTTTAGCCTTTGATAACAATAAAGTCACACTCTAAGATTTATTTCTGATTAGAAGAGACATTTTCCAGTTATTTCACAGTAGCCAATTTGATTAATAAAACACAACCTAAAATGAAGGTAAAGTTATCATCAGGTTAAAAGCCTACCAAAAGAATCATTCTCCGGTTATTACACAGAATGCAACGAAATGTGAGCCTGTACAGCCTAAAGCCAAGAAATTCTTCATCATTTTTATAAAATAAATCAGCCATAAAAAATGATGCTATTTGCAATTATTTTAATGAGGGAAAGCGATAAATTATTATGGATCATACAACGCCTGTGGACTGATAAGCGTTCAGAGAACATTGTCTCTCTCCAGTCAA
The DNA here is from genome assembly GCF_026875155.1 of Cherax quadricarinatus. NCBI lineage: Eukaryota > Metazoa > Arthropoda > Malacostraca > Decapoda > Parastacidae > Cherax > Cherax quadricarinatus. Next base: position 46,124,877 of record NC_069402.1, read on the forward strand.
CACACGGAAGCACAGTCTGGGAATGGTCTATGGAGCATTGCCCATAGGGCACCCACGTATGCACATAATTTGTACCCATGGGTCTTACCCTAGATACGGTACACTAGGTACACCTGTGTTAAAAATTTGACCCTTACCATTTAGGGCGTTCTCGAGTTAAAGAAAACTTTGGAGAAAGAAAAGAAAACTTTTGCTGAGAAAGTTCTTAAACTAGATCAAACTATCCTCGTTGCTGAGAAAGTTCCAAAAATAGGTAAATGTATCCCTGCTGCTGGAAAAGTTTCAAAAATAGGTGAGTCTATTTTCGTTGTTGGGAAAGTTCCAAAAATAGGAAAGTTATTCTCGTTATTGAGAAATGTTACACCACTCGTTGGCAGACCCACTCGGTCAAGTATTATGTATGTGTTTTACTGGCTTTTTCACTTAATATTGTATTATCTCTATCTTCATTAGTAGCTAAAATTAAAATATTGTACTTTATAATATTATATGTCCTTAATTTATTTACCTCTGTAAGTAGATAGGATGTTTGGGTGATGTGAACTACTGGTACAGCTGTTAAGTACCCGACTAAAGTTTAGTCACCAACCCCACTCAATCCTAGGTGACGTCTGTCTGGGCCGTCTGGTATAGTGTAGTTCACCCTCACCTTTGGTAAGAGAAGCGAAAATTTCGCTTGTTGGAGTTAGCTTTCTGGCTCTACATGAGGCTCCCTAGTGTCCCTCCAGAACCATGGACGGTATCAGACAGAAGTCTCTCGAATGGAGTGCGCATTGCTTTATTTGAGACACTTGTGATTGTCTCTATCTCTACACGGAGTGTGTTTAAGTGGCATTAGTTCAAAGAGGACGGTGAGAAAGTTCTTGGAGACAGACCCGCCTAAAGAACTCCTTTATGTGGACAACGTACCTAATCTCACTTAGTGTGTTATGAAAGCTGTTACGAATTGTGGGAGAGTAGTAAATACTCTACGTCCTGGATACGATACGACGTACGAGTAAATTATTAAAGTGTTATGTCTTCTGACTCATTGGGATTGAATCAAGCAAAGAGTTGTATAATATAAATCGAATGTCTTGTGATTCTAGAGCCATTTAGTGTTATAATTTAGACAGAATATGGTGTACAATCTTATTAAGTGAACCAAGTGTAAATTTCTAATGAGTACTCTATTTTACGGTGCAATATTGTAAAGAAATAATATAAAACCCTTCTGTGGTTTATTAAGAAACTTGATAAAAGCCAGAAAGAAGCGTCGAAAGTCATTTCCCACTGAACCCTCTACGGCTTTGAATGATTTCGTTTAGAACAGGATATTCTATTCTGTTCATTTGTTACTAGAAAGAGCGAAACAGGCTTAAACCGAGCCCTGGACGCAGCAAGAAAATTCCAAAAATAGGTAAATTTATCCCTCTTTCCAAAAAGAAGGGAACTGAAAAAAACACGTTTTTTTCAGTTCCCTTTTTTTTCATTTACATTCTCCTTTTAATTTTTTTCTTAAATCGTATGAGAAAATAGATTTGATTATTTTTATCTTGGAGTGTAAGCAGGGTAACATTTATGAAGGGGTTCAGGGAAACCGGCAGGCCGGACTTGAGTCCTGGAGATGGGAAGTACAGTGTCTGCACTCTGAAGGAGGGGTGTTAATGTTGCAGTTTTATAACTGTAGTGTAAAGCACCCTTCTGGTGAAAGTTTTTCTTTTTCGGGCCAACCTGCCTTGGTGGGAGACGGCCAGTGTCTTAATAAAAACAAAATATTTTTAAAGAATATGCAGTTTAATAAAATTGTCTTGTAAAAATTGGCTTCTATACAGTCTAAAATCAAAACAAAAATGTCTCCGGTTAACATACATCATATGATACATCATTTTTAAAACATAAGGTACATCATCATAAGATACATCATTATAAGACACGTCATCAACGAAGTCTTTTAGAAAAAACATTCTTTAGCTATTAAATATAAATTGATTGTCATTATCCCGTTATATAATTTGTAAATTGAGATATTTATGCCACCCAACAACAGCGCCAACTTTGCGCTCAGGAATCCACTTCAGTAGAGAAAATTTGAAGACCATCTGACGCGTCATTCTCCAGTTATGGCGCAAATTCAATCGATTTCAAGTTTCTTTTAACAGTGAAACTACATGTGCTTGCAGATTTTCCAGCACATAAAGATAGTTAATCAGTACTATCTTGGCTGTAAGATAACACTAGCCACTAAATACTGAAGCAGTTCAGAAAAAGGTAAACTGAAGCTGTGATTTAACGTGAATAAAAATTCCACCATTTTTCACAAAAATAGTCAAAATTGCTCCTACACATTTTAATTTTACTTCCGCCCTCGATGAATTAGGAGGTGATTTTTCAGAAAGTTTAAAGTTATGCCCCTGAGGGTTTTGTAAGTTACTGGAGCCATTCCAGGACGCTGGGAAGGATGTTCAGTAACTTTGGTCATAGGTCACCTGCACATGCCACTTTCAAGAATCTGGTCCTAGTGAACCTACATAAGCGTTGAAAATTTGAACCCGATCTGATGAGGCCTTCTTGAGCTAAGAGAGAAATTAAAAGAAAAAGTTGGTTGAAAAGAAAATAGTTAACCAATTAAAGGTCTCACTTAGGGGATGCTTAACAAAATAATAATTCGTAGACAGCAAGCGGGAAATTTAGTGTATCTGTCAGCTGGTTAATGATTGATAGGGATCATAGTTGAGAGGGATGGAAGTATTGGGTGAGGAAGAAGAGGGGTCTGTACTCTATTCTATAGCTGAAACAATCCCCGGAGGTAGCGCAGATGAAAGGTCACACACACATGAGCTACTAAGTCTCTGCGAAAAACACACCTTAAGCCAGCAGATAGTGGAGCCAACAAGACTAGAAAACACACTTGACCTTAACTTCACAAATAATGAGGACCCGATAAGAGACATAAGAATATCAAAAACAACTAATTCCGTTCACAACCTAATCGAAGTCCAGACGTACATGCATAGGGGTCTTGATCAGCAGAATGCATGTACCTGTGAAGGTGTCTTCACAAAATACAACTTCAACAACAAGAACATCAACTGGGACGAGGTAAACCATGGGAAGATGTCTTAAATGACATGGATCCAAACCAGTGCCTTGAAAGGATCAACTTCCTGGCAGCCGAAGCATGTTCTAGGCATATTCCCCTAAGAAAGAAGAAGAGCAGGAGTAAACTGGAGAGAGAAAGACGCTCCCTCTACAGAAGACGACGAAGAGTCACTGAGCTCCTCAGGAGTGCTAGAATATCTGATACACGAAAGGAGGCGCTGACCAGGGAAGTGGAAACTATCGAACTTAAGTTAAATGACTCTTACAGGAACCAGAAGAGGCAGGAGGAGCTTAAAGCTATTAGTGAAATTGAAAGAAATTCAAAATATTTCTTTTCATATGCCAAAAACAAGGCAAATACCACATCTAGTATCGCGCCCTTACTCAGACAGGATGGGACTTACACAGATGACAACAAGGAAATGAGTGAAATATTGAAATCCCAGTACGACTCTGTGTTTAGTGAACCACTAATCGGTCTGAGGATCGACGACCCAAATGATTTCTTCATGAATGAGCCTCAAAACTCCATAAATGTATGCCAGATTTCCGACATTACCCTAACTCCGATAGATTTCGAAAAAGCCATTGACAACATGCCTATGCACTCAGCCCCAGGCCCAGACTCGTGGAACTCTGTTTTCATTAAGAACTGCAAGAAACCCCTCTCGCGTGCCCTAAGTACACTACGGAGGAGGAGCTTGGACATGGGTGAAATTCCACAGTCACTTAAAACAACGGATATAGCTCCACTCCATAAAGGTGGCAGCAAAGCGTTAGCTAAGAACTATAGACCAATAGCTCTGACGTCCCACATCATAAAAATCTTTGAAAGAGTGCTAAGAAGCAGGATTGTAAATCACCTGGATTCCCAAAATCTGCACAATCCAGGGCAACATGGGTTCAGGGCAGGTCGCTCCTGCCTCTCACGACTACTGGATCACTATGACATGGCCTTGGATGCACTGGAAGAAAATCAGAATGCAGATGTAATATACACAGACTTTGCAAAAGCATTTGACAAATGCGATCATGGCGTAATAGCCCATAAAATACGTGCTAAAGGAATAACTGGGAAAGTGGGGAGATGGATCTTCAACTTCCTAACAAATCGAACACAAAGAGTAGTGGTCAACAGAGTTAAATCGGAGGCTGCCATAGTGAAGAGCTCTGTTCCACAAGGCACAGTACTCGCCCCATCTTATTCCTCATCCTCATATCAGACATAGACAGAGATATACACCACAGCACCGTATCATCCTTTGCGGATGATACTAGAATCTGCATGAGGCTGTCATCTGCTGAGGACGCGGTTAAACTCCAAGAAGATATAAACAAAGTTTTCCAGTGGGCAACGGTAAACAATATGATGTTCAATGAGGACAAATTCCAACTACTCCGTTATGGAAAACTGGAGGAGATAATAACTAGAACAGAGTATACTACTGACTCCGGCCATACAATAGAGCGGAAAAATAATGTAAGGGACCTGGGAGTAGTAATGTCTGAAGATCTCACTTTCAAGGATCACAACAGTGCCACGATCGCACGTGCAAAGAAAATGATAGGATGGATAATGAGAACTTTCAAAACGAGAGATGCCAAGCCCATGATGATCCTTTTCAAATCACTTGTTCTCTCTAGGCTGGAATACTGCTGTACATTAACATCTCCATTCAAAGCAGGTGAAATCGCAGATCTAGAGAGTGTACAGAGATCCTTTACTGCACGTATATGTTCTGTCAAGCACCTTAACTACTGGGAACGCTTGGAAGCACTTGACTTGTACTCGTTGGAACTCAGGAGGGAGAGATATATCATAATCTACACTTGGAAAATCTTGGAAGGAATGGTTCCAAATCTGCACACAGAAATCACTCCCTACGAAAGTAAAAGACTGGGCAGGCGATGCAAAATGCCCCCAATAAAAAGTAGGAGCGCCATTGGTACACTAAGGGAAAACACCATAAGCGTCCGGGGCCCAAAACTGTTCAACAGCCTCCCATCAAGCATTAGGGGAATTGCCAATAAGCCCCTGGCTGCCTTCAAGAGAGAGCTGGACAGATACCTAAAGTCAGTGCCAGATCAGCCGGGCTGTGGCTCGTACGTTGGACTGCGTGCGGCCAGCAGTAACAGCCTAGTTGATGAGGCCCTGATCCATCGGGAGGCCTGGTCATAGACCGGGCCGCGGGGGCGTTGATCCCCGGAATAACCTCCAGGTAACCTCCAGGTATACGGAATTCCTAGAGGCAATATTCTCTCCCATACCCTACGGTCCTCACCACTACTCCATCACAATAATTCACCACGTCCCTCCCCGTCTAACCTCCATCTTCACCACTACCCTCCGCCTTCATTACTGCCTTCTACCACTACCCTCTACCACTACCCTCTACCACGACCCTCTACCACGACCCTCTACCACGACCCTCTACCACGACCCTCTACCACGACCCTCCACCATTACCCTCCTCCACTATCCTCCGCCACTACCCTCCGCCACTACCCTCCGCCACTACCCTCCACCACTACCCTCCACCACTGCCCCCCACCAGTTCCTCTCACACATTCTAAAGCAAAGATTCCCAAGACATTTTTTCTCAACTATTTCAGGAATATTTTTTATTTTCTCGGGTATAATTACAAACACTCCAGTGTTAGTAAACATTCTCCCTTCAGTGTTAGGTAATCATAGAAAACAATGTAACATCACAGATAAAAATGTCTAATTTTCGGCTGTTTACATTAGAATTTGTTATGACCTCAAACCAACATAGTTAGGAATGGTAAATCTCTTAGTATTAGGCCATCTATTTATAAGTTTATTTACAAGAAATACCTTTTTGGCACGTCTTTTATAAGGAACGTCTTTTTTTCACTGTGTTGAAATTTGTGTGGCGTATGTTGAGCACTTTACCGTTTATTTGGTCTTCATCACACAACCACTTGCATTCCCTCTGTACTAGGCAAGCTGACAACAATGATGGTGGAATTGTCGGGGCTCATAACCGTGCTGTAATTGGCTGCCAGGTTTATACGTTAGCCAGTTTAGTGAGAAGTCGACATCAGTCAAATTACTGTTATACTTAAACCCACGGAGCTAGAGTCACTTTCTTACTAGCAGGATGAGTACACATGTCACTCTTGTATGAGTGACAGTGGGTGAACTCGCTTAGCTCTCACTCACTTGTACTGTATCTTCCTACATAACTGTTGTACTCAACCCTCTACATATTGTAAATATTGGTACTCAAAAGAACTTCCCTTGGTGTTTGCCTTCGCTTTTGTTCTTGTAGTTTGTTCCTAGCCTGGAGACTTGTCCTACGGCCAGGTTCAACAGGCCTTGTATTCGTGTACGTGTTCAAATTAACTCGTCGTATATATGACCAAAAGTAATTATTTGACAGTGTATATTCTGCTCAGTGGATCAATTCTATATAAGAAGTTTTCATCGCGTTTGTTTTACTGACTTTTATTGTGGAATGTTAAAAATTACTAAATTTTACTAACAGACGACAATGTAACCCAAGTTAACATAGCCTAACCTAACAGATGCTAACTCGTCTTTAATTGCTTTTCCATGAAACATTGCCATGAAACATTGCCATGAAACATTGCCATGAAAGAGAAAAAAACGAGTAAAATGGTATTTTCATTGGCATTACTCTCTATTGATTGATGCTTTTAAAATTAATTTCCCTTCCCGAGCCGACGCAGGTAAAAGTATGTGTTTGATTGGGAAATAGCGCCATTAAATTTTACGTGTGTTTATGGTCTGTGATGTGATCATGTCTAATGGCTGTTACTGTCTAAATGCGTCACAGTGCGTCACAACGATGGCACTTTGTACTGTTGATGTCGTTACGTAGTTTGTGAAGTTGAGGTCGTTTCGTGGTCTGTGCTGTTGTGGTAGTTATGTGGTTTGTGCTGTTGTGGTAATTCGCGACTAGTTTCGGAGATAACTTGCTCTATCATCAGGCACTGTACAAGATTATAGAAAATCCATTACAAGAACCACATCTAAGCATATGCTAGACATCAAATTAATATAAGTAAAAGAAATTAGAAATGTAGCTCTATTGATAGTTTATTATATTACACAAGGAAAGCTTCTCTATAATGGCGTAGAGACTAACTACTGTTGCCAGCTCAATGGTATTGAATCGCCTAAACATCACAATGAATGATTTCATGTCTGTAGTGTGATATGTGGCTTCACAATGTCGGTGTATGCCATATGTCGATATTGTGATGTAAATGGTATGTCTCAGATGTCGATATTGTTGGGCCACAGAACTTCCATATTAAACATCTTAAGCTTGAAATAAATGATAGTAATTCTTCAAATTAGGTTATTTACTCGAAAAAAAAAATATAGTTTTCCTTCTTTCGGTGAATTCAGTTTTCTGTTTATATTCGATTCTCTTTTGTTAGTCTTGAAAAATAACCGCCTGATTCACGCAGGAGAGAACATCAGCTTCCTACTGCTTGCCTTACCTATTTTCTTTTATTTTCTCATGGTTTGCTAATGTGCCCTGTAATTTCGTTTTTGTCGTATGCTTGTGCATTTCTTGTTACGTTCCAGAACATGATTTCTAAAGATGACGATAAATTTATCACTGAAATTATGAATTATTGTTATGTGAGCAAATTACCTGCAGAAGGTTTACAGGGTATTACCTGAATTATTACCTGCAAGTAATTTGGGTGAGGTAACTGGGACTTAAGTCACAGTAGATGAGACTGTAACTCTCTCGATGCCCACTCCCAACCACTCACAAAAAGCTAGATCTGACATTAAATTGATAATTACAGCATGAAACCCAGCTACTCTGGTAAATTAAAGTTGTGAACTGTATATCATTAGTCTTGCTGGCTACACAAAAGAAATTCGTATTACCACTTACCATTTAATTACTGTAGATAGATGACACCATAGCACCTGCCTGACACCTAGACCCTACACTGGCCAATTAGAAATCTGAATGAAAGGACTAATGGTGCACTTCCCTGTGAGTGATGGTCGTATCCTTTGTCTACCGCCATCCACATGTAATTCTTGGGGTCCCGCAAATTTCCTGTCCCAATCCTTCAGCAGGGGACATTAACACGGGTTCCTATTACAAATTCAGGTCGAAAATCTCAATTTTGCCACGAAGATGCCGAGTTATTAACTGAATTTTCTACAACAACCAGTGCCCAGGAATAACAAATGGCGTCTCGTTTTCCGGCGTTACTCAGCAGCTGTTCTACACCCCCCTCACTCGAAATTTCTCAAAAGGGTCAAATCAGCATTATATTTTATTACTCAATTATTGTATTATTCAAATTTACATATGCTGAATTTAGGAAAATTCAAAATTTTCCACAAATGATGAATTCTTGCAAAAAATATTCTATGAATATATATATATATATATATATATATATATATATAATATATATATATATATATATATATATATATATATATATATATATATATCCTATTTACTCATTTATATAAACAATGTTTTACCTATTCGGGAACTATAAACAAAAGAGAATCCACTAAATCTCTTAACTCCGTTGTACTATTGTTAATACTTTAATACTTAAAAACCTCATAAAGATAATATCTCTGGCTGATACTAACGTTCTTTATTTTAACTATATTTTTTTCATATTTTAAGTTAAATATTAAGTCACACATTACAGACATATCACAACTTTGTGCTGCTTTAGTACAGTATACAAACACGATTTTGGATCATGATAATTAAGGATTCAATGTTCACAACCGTCTCCCATGCTCTTGTGTGCTTCCTTCCTTCCTTCCTTCCTTCCTTCCTTCCTTCCTTCCTTCCTTCCTGTAACTTCAGATTTATCTTCGAACCTCCTGTGAAAAAAAGAATAACGCTAAATACAGAATTTGCATTATTATCTAAATGAAGTGAATGCTTTCTCTCTCTCCGAGTCTTAAATTACACAGAGAAAGCCACAGAAGAGAGGGGTGGAGAGAGCAGGACGGGAGACAGAGCCACAGAAGAGAGGGGAGGGAACAGGAAGGGAGAGAGCCACAGAAGAGGGGTGGAGGGAACAGGACGGGAGAGAGAGCCACAGAAGAGGGGTTACCTGGAGGTTATTCCGGGGATCAACGCCCCCGCGGCCCGGTCCATAACCAGGCCTCCCAATGGATCAGGGCCTGATCAACTAGGCTGTTACTGCTGGCCGCACGCAGTCCAACGTACGAGCCACAGCCCGGCTGATCCGGCACTGACTTTAGGTATCTGTCCAGCTCTCTCTTGAAGGCAGCCAGGGGTTTATTGGCAATTCCCCTAATGCTTGATGGGAGGCTGTTGAACAGTCTTGGGCCCCGGACACTTATGGTGTTTTTCCCTTAGTGTAAGAATGGCGCCCCTACTTTTTATTGGGGGCATTTTGCATCGCCTGCCCAGTCTTTTACTTTCGTAGGGAGTGATTTCTGTGTGCAGATTTGGGACCATTCCTTCCAGGATTTTCCACGTGTGAAACAGGACGAGAGAGAGAGTCAGAGAAGAGGGGTGGAGGGAATAGGACGGGAGAGCCATAGAAGAGGGGTGGAGGGAACAGGTCGGGAGAGAGAGCCACAGAAGAGGGGTGGAGGGAACAGGACGGGAGAGAGAGCCACAGAAGAGGGGTGGAGGGAACAGGACGGGAGAGAGAGCCACAGAAGAGGGGTGGAGGGAACAGGACGGGAGAGAGAGCCACAGAAGAGAGAGGTGGAAGGAACAGGACGGGAGAGAGAGCCACAGAAGAGAGGGGTGGAAGGAACAGGACGGGAGAGAGAGCCACAGAAGAGAGAGGTGGAAGGAACAGAACGGAAGAGAGAGCCACAGAAGAGAGAGGTGGAAGGAACAGGACGGGAGAGCCACAGAAGAGAGGGGTGGAAGGAACAGGACGGGAGAGAGAGCCACAGAAGAGAGGGGTGGAAGGAACAGGACGGGAGAGAGAGCCACAGAAGAGAGAGGTGGAAGGAACAGAACGGGAGAGAGAGCCACAGAAGAGAGAGGTGGAAGGAACAGGACGGGAGAGCCACAGAAGAGAGGGGTGGAAGGAACAGGACGGGAGAGAGAGCCACAGAAGAGAGGGGTGGAAGGAACAGGACGGGAGAGAGAGCCACAGAAGAGAGGGGTGGAAGGAACAGGACGGGAGAGAGAGCCACAGAAGAGAGGGGTGGAAGGCACAGGACGGGAGAGAGAGCCACAGAAGAGAGGGGTGGAAGGAACAGGACGGGAGAGAGAGCCACAGAAGAGAGGGGTGGAAGGAACAGGACGGGAGAGAGAGCCACAGAAGAGAGGGGTGGAAGGAACAGAACGGGAGAGAGAGCCACAGAAGAGAGAGGTGGAAGGAACAGGACGGGAGAGAGAGCCACAGAATAGAGAGGTGGAAGGAACAGGACGGGAGAGAGAGCCACAGAAGAGAGGGGTGGAAGGAACAGGACGGGAGAGAGAGCCACAGAAGAGAGGGGTGGAAGGAACAGGACGGGAGAGAGAGCCACAGAAGAGAGGGGTGGAAGGAACAGGACGGGAGAGAGAGCCACAGAAGAGAGGGGTGGAAGGAACAGGACGGGAGAGAGAGCCACAGAAGAGAGGGGTGGAAGGAACAGGACGGGAGAGAGAGCCACAGAAGAGAGGGGTGGAAGGAACAGGACGGGAGAGAGAGCCACAGAAGAGAGGGGTGGAAGGAACAGGACGGGAGAGAGAGCCACAGAAGAGAGGGGTGGAAGGAACAGGACGGGAGAGAGAGCCACAGAAGAGAGGGGTGGGAGGAACAGGACGGAGAGAGAGCCACAGAAGAGAGGGGTGGAAGGAACAGAACGGGAGAGAGAGCCACAGAAGAGAGGGGTGGAAGGAACAGGACGGGAGAGAGAGCCACAGAAGAGAGGGGTGGAAGGAACAGGACGGGAGAGAGAGCCACAGAAGAGAGGGGTGGAAGGAACAGGACGGGAGAGAGAGCCACAGAAGAGAGGGGTGGGAGGAACAGGACGGGAGAGAGAGCCACAGAAGAGAGGGGTGGAAGGAACAGAACGGGAGAGAGAGCCACAGAAGAGAGGGGTGGAAGGAACAGGACGGGAGAGAGAGCCACAGAAGAGAGGGGTGGAAGGAACAGGACGGGAGAGAGAGCCACAGAAGAGAGGGGTGGAAGGAACAGGACGGGAGAGAGAGCCACAGAAGAGAGTGGTGGAAGGAACAGAACGGGAGAGAGAGCCACAGAAGAGAGAGGTGGAAGGAACAGGACGGGAGAGAGAGCCACAGAAGAGAGAGGTGGAAGGAACAGGACGGGAGAGAGAGCCACAGAAGAGAGGGGTGGAAGGAACAGGACGGGAGAGAGAGCCACAGAAGAGAGGGGTGGAAGGAACAGGACGGGAGAGAGAGCCACAGAAGAGAGGGGTGGAAGGAACAGGACGGGAGAGAGAGCCACAGAAGAGAGGGGTGGAAGGAACAGGACGGGAGAGAGAGCCACAGAAGAGAGGGGTGGAAGGAACAGGACGGGAGAGAGAGCCACAGAAGAGAGGGGTGGAAGGAACAGGACGGGAGAGAGAGCCACAGAAGAGGGGTGGAAGGAACAGGACGGGAGAGAGAGCCACAGAAGAGAGGGGTGGAAGGAACAGGACGGGAGAGAGAGCCACAGAAGAGAGGGGTGGAAGGAACAGGACGGGAGAGGAGAGCCACAGAAGAGAGGGGTGGAAGGAACAGGACGGGAGAGAGAGCCACAGAAGAGAGGGGTGGAAGGAACAGGACGGGAGAGAGAGCCACAGAAGAGAGGGGTGGAAGGAACAGGACGGGAGAGAGAGCCACAGAAGAGAGGGGTGGAAGGAACAGGACAGGGAACAAGAAAGTGAAATTTTACGTTGATTAAGTTGCGCCTCAATTAAAGTTTTGCAAACTTTCCCGCTTGGCTTATTAGCTTTCCTTATCTTTAAGGCGAGTTAGGGGCGAGTAGACCAATACTTTTGCATTTGTTATGACTTTTTTAGGTCAAACTTGATAACCTGACCCACTTGGCAAGAAATATTTTGCCAGGCAAGCCGAGCTTGTCATAATTTTTGTTTAAACTCCTCCAAAAGATGACTGCATATAACACTACTGTGTTGCATGGACGGTGTTTCAAGGATGGTGCTTCAAGGATGATGTTTCAAGGATGGTGTTTCAAGGATGGTGTTTCAAGGATGGTGTTTCAAGGATGGTGTTTCAAGGATGGTGTTTCAAGGATGGTGTTTCAAGGATGGTGTTTCAAGGATGGTGTTTCAAGGATGGTGTTTCAAGGACGGTGTTTCAAGGACGGTGCTTCAAAGATGGTGTTTCAAGTCCCGTTACTAAGGAAAATTAACTCTGAGGAGGGAATAAATGAAGATACTAGAGGATACAAGTCAGGGCAAACAGTGACATAAACAATACTCTGAGGGCCTGTTTGAGAAGTAAGAAATGAGTCGGAAGATTGATGAGTACTAATTACTTCACGAGAGACTAGTGAAAACACGAGGACAGACAGACAGGAAGACAAAAACAGTATGACAGGATAAAAGGACAGGACACAAGGACAGGACACAAGGACAGGAAGACAAGAGCACAGAGCGGTAAGAGTACACAAGGAGGACAAGATGACATAAGGAGGACAAGATGCAATCCTAAATTTCAGAAGTGGTGTAAAAAAATAACAGATTGCAAGAACATTCTTGGTCTTCCGTCTCACTCTTCTTTCTTCCCTGATATTTGCCAAATGTTTCTCCCCTTCTTTCCGCTTCTGGTTTTATCTCTCACCTCTATCCTACTTTTAGATTTTTCTAACTCATTCCCCTTTCTCATTCCAATTTTTCCCCCTCTCTTCCCATTCTTCCTTTGCACCCCCCATCTCTCTTCCATCCCCTTACCCTTCTCTTCTTTCCTCTCCGTGCCTCGCCCTTCCTGTTTCCCCTATCCTCTCATACCCTTTCCCCTCATTCTCTCTACTTTCCCGTCTCCCCTCTTTCCCTCACTCTTCTCGTCACTCCTCTCCTTACCTTATGAACCACAGAGTTGACAAACTCCCACTGAGTGGTCAGTGACCCAAGAGTAATTAGGTGAGGACGGCCCTAATGTATTTCTGACCCCCCCTCGTGTGACTTGTGGACGGGAGACACCCATTCACTAGGGGTTGGCACTCATACCAGAGGGACTGCCACCATCTTACACCTACTGAACTCAGACAATAGAGTCCAGCATGGAAAAACTAGTGGTCCCTGTTGTCCTGGCTCAAGCGAAGTGTTAAGTAAAAGTTACACATGAGTACAGGTATACAAATTTAGGTGATTACAGTTATCAAGGATATTACCTAGAATAACCACCAAAAAAGTCAGAGTTGACTTATTTCCATCGGGCTCCCTGTAAAATCTTATTACTTAACGTTTAACTATAAGATATAGGAGAACTGTACGCCAACAGAAGCCTGGAAATCAGTTCCAGCGAGAATTTCACTGAATTCTACACAGTCCAGAAAAATGTTTCCAGCCACGTAAGGATAGTTTATTTTTAACCTCAGTGCCAGTCAAGTTTTTTTTTTTTTTAAGGTTTAAAACACATTCGTTCAGCTGGCTCTGTTCCTCTGCTGTGTCTCCGTAAACTTCGAACGAATATTAAACGAATACTAATGGAGGTGACGCGTTAAACCAGTGTGTGTGTGTGTGTGTGTGTACGTACAGGGAGTGAAGGCTCTATCCTCCGTCTGATAAGTGGGAGACAAACACCACACGACATATTTGTACCTTACCCTGACTTTAATTAAATTCTTTACTCGTTTGCATTTCCATGTACTCCAATTAAATACAAAATATTCCCATATATTTTACACAATTATGAACTCCTAGGTACTTCCATGTAATCCCATGAACTCCGATGCACTCCCATGTACCCTCCCATACACTCCCATGAGCACACATGAACTCCACTGTACTCCGACGTAGTCCCATGTACTCCTATGTACTTATTCTCAGAGTCAAAAACAGTGCTAACAAAATATTATTCTTATTCTCTTCCTGCTCTTCCATTTGTTTATTATTTCAAGACAAATACATTCAATATGAAGGAAGACACAAATATTTGGTCTTAATTAAGCTTGTCGATGCCACGGACAAAACTCCTTCAGTCTGACAGTAAACAACTCGGTAAGAATATCTATTTACATTTTCGTGCTGTAAATTTTTAGCGTTGTAATTAAATGTCAATTTCCACTTGCTTTATCTTTTTTAAATCCTATTTTCTTCATTTTAAAGTTAGATTAAGTTAGCTTAGGTTACATGTATAAAATTTATATTTGAGAGCACACAAAGTTAGAAATAAAAAGTATTGATGCGTCTGGCAGTAATGTTGTGTGTAAAAGAACGGGGAACGTTCAGATCTGAACGTTTCTCGGTGATGGTGCCAGAATATGCTCGGTGCCAGGATCCCGTCTTGGTAGTGGGGGGTGTTGTGCTTGTGGCACTCAGCCAGTATTTTTTTTTATCAGGATCGGTCAAGTTGGCAGAGAGTGCCAAAGGTCACACGATCACCGTGACCTGTGACCTTCATCAGTCACTCACGTCCACCTAATAAAGACGGAGGGTGAACAATGATGAATTGCTGAGTAATTTCCCAGTAAACGCGCCCACCCACACTCCACTCCGCCATTCCACACTCCCTCCACCCCGCCCACCAACACTCCCCCACCCCTGCCCACCCACACTCCCTCTACCCCGCCTACCTACACTCCCTCCACTCCGCCCACCCATACTCCCCCACCCTGCCCACCCACACTACACCCCTCCCACCCATACTCCTCCCAGCCCACCCGTATGGGTGGGCTGCCCTCCCACACTTCTCCCTTGCCCTCCCACACTCACCACCCTGTACGCCCACACTCTTCCCCTGCCCGTTCACACTCCCCCTTGTCCTCCCATACACCTCCCCTGCCTTCCCCCATGCCCGCCCTCACTTCCCTCTGCCCGCCCACACTCCTCACCCACACCCCACTCACTCTACACCAATCTTGCCTCAACACCAATAGAAAATATACTCGCTTCTGTCGACAAATATTATGTCTAACCCGAGGTGGTAAGAGAGAGAAAGAGAGAGAGAGAGAGAGAGAGAGAGAGAGAGAGCGAGAGAGCGAGAGAGCGAGAGAGCGAGAGAACGAGAGAACGAGAGAACGAGAGAGCGAGAGGACGAGAGCAAGAGTGAGCTACAGCTTAATAGGGAGACAGACCTACAAACGAAAACTAGAGAGAGTGCAGGACCACACCCCCTGTGACTGAGCGGCCCTGTGTGTCATAAAGTGCCGGGCGGTGCATGGACCCTATGACCGGAAAATGTCTCTCTCTGGCTCTCTCTCTCTCTCTCTCTCTCTCTCTGGCTCTCTCTCTCTCTCTCTCTCTGGCTCTCTCTCTCTCTCTGGCTATCTCTCTCTCTCTGTCTCTCTGGTTCTCTCTCTCTCTCTGTCTCTCTGGTTCTCTCTCTCTCTCTCTCTCTCTCTCTCTCTCTCTCTCTCTCTCTCTCTCTCTCTCCTCTCTCTCTCTCTCTCTCTCTTCTCTCTCTCTCTTCTCGGGGGATGGAATTCCCCGAGAGAGGTTAACAGCATCCAAACAGCTACGTCAAGTCGTACCTTCCCACACCAACACGCGTCTTTCCCCTTCCTTCATTCCCCCCTCTCTCCCGTTCCTTTCCCCTATTTCCCCTTCCTTCCCCCTCCTTTCACTTCCTTTCCCTTCCGTCTCCCTCCTTCCCCCTCCTTTCACTTCCTTCCCCTTCCGTCTCCCTCCTTCCCCTCACACTCCATCCCCTCCCTCTTTCCTTCCTGACGTCATAAGAGGACAGAGGGACGAAGGTGGGGGGTGACATGATTACGACGTGTAAAAATACTGAGAGGAATTGGTAGGGTGGACGGGGCGGAAACTAGGTACACGAGGGCACAGCTGGAAGTTAAACACACAGATGAGTCACGGGGATATTAGGACATATTCCTTTAGCCGTAGTGCTCAGGAGGAGGGGCCAGGAGCTGAGACTCAACCCCTTCAACCACTAACAGGTGAATAAGTGAGATGACTACACAAGCAGAGAGGAACACACACACACACACACACTATCTTTAGTATCTTTAGTAAGACAAGAGAGAGAGGGGTGGGTGGATTGCATTTTCTTGGACTGCAAGAAGGCGTTTGACACAGTTCCACACAAGAGATTGGTGCAAAAACTGGAGGACCAAGCAGGGATAACAGGGAAGGCACTACAATGGATCAGGGAATACTTGTCAGGAAGACAGCAGCGAGTCATGGTACGTGGCGAGGTGTCAGAGTGGGCACCTGTGACCAGCGGGGTCCCGCAGGGGTCAGTCCTAGGACCAGTGCTGTTTCTGGTATTTGTGAACGACATGACGGAAGGAATAGACTCTGAGGAGTCCCTGTTTGCAGATGACGTGAAGTTGATGAGAAGAATTCACTCGATCGAAGACCAGGCAGAACTACAAAGGGATCTGGACAGGCTGCAGACCTGGTCCAGCAATTGGCTCCTGGAGTTCAATCCCACCAAGTGCAAAGTCATGAAGATTGGGGAAGGGCAAAGAAGGCCACAGACGGAGTACAGTCTAGGGGGTCAGAGACTACAAACCTCACTCAAGGAAAAAGATCTTGGGGTGAGTATAACACCAGGCACATCTCCTGAAGCGCACATCAACCAAATAACTGCTACAGCATATGGGCGCCTAGCAAACCTCAGAACAGCATTCCGACATCTTAATAAGGAATCATTCAGGACCCTGTACACCGTGTACGTTAGGCCCATATTGGAGTATGCGGCACCAGTTTGGAACCCACACCTAGCCAAGCACGTGAAGAAACTAGAGAAAGTGCAAAGGTTTGCAACAAGACTAGTCCCAGAGCTAAGAGGTATGTCCTACGAGGAGAGGTTAAGGGAAATCAACCTGACGACACTGGAGGACAGGAGAGATAGGGGGGACATGATAACGACATACAAAATACTGAGAGGAATTGACAAGGTGGACAAAGACAGGATGTTCCAGAGATTGGACACAGTAACAAGGGGACACAGTTGGAAGTTGAAGACACAGATGAATCACAGGGATGTTAGGAAGTATTTCTTCAGCCACAGAGTAGTCAGTAAGTGGAATAGTTTGGGAAGCGATGTAGTGGAGGCAGGATCCATACATAGCTTTAAGCAGAGGTATGATAAAGCTCACGGCTCAGGGAGAGTGACCTAGTAGCGATCAGTGAAGAGGCGGGGCCAGGAGCTCGGACTCGACCCCCGCAACCTCAACTAGGTGAGTACAACTAGGTGAGTACACACACACACACACACACACACACACACACACACACACACACACACACACACACTGCCAGAAGACACTTGACCTCGTATCTTACACGCTACAGTGTGTACCACAGAGGTGTCAGAGTAGGCAAATGTAAAAGCGGAGTTCCACAAGGATCAGTACTGGAATAAGCCATCTCGATAAGCATAGCTTGATTAATGATACTCACCATGGATTCACAAGAGGCCGGTCTTGTCTAACTAATTTATTAACTTTCTTCAGTAAAGCTTTTGAGACTGTTGACCACGATAAAGAATTTGATATCATTTACTTAGATTTTAGTAAGGCATTTGATAGAGTTCCGCACCAAAGACTGTTGAAGAAAGTAGCAGCTCATGGCATTGGGGGAAAAGTGCTCTCGTGGATCAAATCATGGCTCACTGACAGGAAGCAGAGAGTGTCCATAAATGGGGTTAAATCCGAGTGGGGATCAGTAACAAGTGACGTTCCACAGGGATCAGTCTTGGGCCCATTGTTGTTTATAATGTATGTCAATGATCTTGATGAAGAAATTACTAGTGATATGAGCAAGTTCGCCGATGACACAAAGATAGGTAGGATAATTGATTCTAATGTAGATGTTAGGGAACTTCAGGAGGATTTAAACAAACTCTATTCTTGGTCAGAAAAGTGGCAGATGCAGTTCAATGTAGATAAATGCAAGGTTCTGAAGCTCGGGAGTGTCCATAACCCTAGTACTTATAAGTTAAATAATGTAGAACTTAGCCATACAGATTGCGAAAAGGACTTGGGGGTTATGGTGAACAGCAACCTTAAACCAAGACAGCAATGCCTAAGCGTACGTAATAAGGCAAATAGATTACTGGGATTTATATCAAGAAGTGTAAGCAACAGAAGTCCAGAGGTCATACTGCAGCTTTATACATCATTAGTAAGGCCTCACCTAGATTATGCAGCTCAGTTCTGGTCTCCATATTACAGAATGGACATAAATTCGTTAGAAAACATTCAGCGTAGGATGACTAAATTAATACATAGCATTAGAAATCTTCCTTATGAAGAAAGATTGAAGACTCTTAAGTTACATTCACTTGTTAGACGAAGAATGAGGGGAGACCTGATCGAAGTGTATAAGTGGAAGATAAGGTATTAATAAAGGGGATATTAACAAGGTCTTGAGGATATCTCTCCAAGAGAGAACCCGCAGTAATGGATTTAAATTAGATAAGTTTAGATTTAGAAAGGACATAGGAAAGTATTGGTTTGGAAATAGGGTAGTTGATGAGTGGAACAGTCTACCTAGTTGGGTTATTGAGGCTAGGACTTTGGGTAGTTTCAAATTTAGGTTGGATAAGTACATGAGTGGGAAGGGTTGGATTTGAGTGGGACTTTCATACCAGAGCTTATTTCTTGGGTAGCATTGAAAATTGGGTTGGGCAAATGTTTTGTTAGTGGGATAAATTGTGAAAGACCTGCCTAGTATGGGCCAACAGGCCTGCTGCAGTGTTCCTCCTTTCTTATGTTCTTACGTGTAAAACATACCAGAAGAAAGTCAGATATATCTTTGAAGATGACGTAAAAATAATGAGAACGAAAACTGATGAGAACAAAGACAGGCTACAAACTGATGAGAACAA
>NC_069402.1:46148913-46212359 GCF_026875155.1 Cherax quadricarinatus
ACTGTTGTTTATACTGCTACTACTACTGTTGTTTATGTTGCTACTACTACTGTTGTTTATGTTGCTGCTACTACTGTTGTTTATGTTGCTACTACTACTGTTGTTTATGTTGCTACTACTACTGTTGTTTATGTTGCTACCACTACTGTTGTTTATGTTGCTACTACTACTGTTGTTTATACTGCTACTACTACTGTTGTTTATGTTGCTACTACTACTGTTGTTCATGTTGCTACTACTACTGTTGTTTATGTTGCTACTACTACTGTTGTTTATGTTGCTACTACTACTGTTGTTTATGTTGCTACTACTACTATTGTTTATACTGCTACTACTACTACTCTTTATGTTGCTACTACTACTGTTGTTTATGTGGCTACTACTACTGTTGTTTATACTGCTACTACTACTGTTGTTTATGTTGCTACTACTACTGTTGTTTATGTTGCTACTACTACTGTTGTTTATGTTGCTACGACTACTGTTGTTTATGTTGCTACTACTACTGTTGTTTATGTTGCTACTACTACTGTTGTTTATACTGCTACTACTACTGTTGTTTATGTTGCTACTACTACTGTTGTTTATGTTGCTACTACTACTGTTGTTTATGTTGCTACTACTACTGTTGTTTATGTTGCTACTACTACTGTTGTTTATACTGCTACTACTACTGTTGTTTATGTTGCTACTACTACTGTTGTTTATGTTGCTACTACTACTGTTGTTTATGTTGCTACTACTAGTTGTTTATGTTGCTACTACTACTGTTGTTTATGTTGCTACTACTACTGTTGTTTATGTTGCTACTACTACTGTTGTTTATGTTGCTACTACTACTGTTGTTTATGTTGCTACTACTACTGTTGTTTATGTTGCTACTACTACTGTTGTTTATACTGCTACTACTACTGTTGTTTATGTTGCTACTACTACTGTTGTTTATGTTGCTACTACTACTGTTGTTTATGTTGCTACTACTACTGTTGTTTATACTGCTACTACTACTACTGTTTATGTTGCTACTACTACTGTTGTTTATACTGCTACTACTACTGTTGTTTATGTTGCTACTACTACTGTTGTTATGTTGCTACTACTACTGTTTATGTTGCTACTACTACTGTTGTTTATGTTGCTACTACTACTGTTGTTTATGTTGCTACTACTGCTGTTGTTTATACTGCTACTACTACTGTTGTTTACGTTGCTACTACTACTGTTGTTTATGTTGCTACTACTACTGTTGTTTATGTTGCTACTACTACTGTTGTTTATACTGCTACTACTACTGTTGTTTACGTTGCTACTACTACTGTTGTTTACGTTGCTACTACTACTGTTGTTTATGTTGCTACTACTACTGTTGTTTATACTGCTACTACTACTGTTGTTTACGTTGCTACTACTACTGTTGTTTATGTTGCTACTACTACTGTTGTTTATGTTGCTACTACTACTGTTGTTTATACTGCTACTACTACTGTTGTTTATTTATGCTGCTACCACTACTGTTGCCTTTGCTACCACTTCTGCTGTTTCTGCTGTTACAACTGCTGATGTTTTTTTTCTGCTGCTCCTGCTACTGTTACTGCTGTTGCTGTTTTTGTTACCCATCCTGCTGCTGCTGCTGCTGCTGCTGCTGCTGCTGCTGGGTTTTCAGACCACGTGTGTAGACGGTCCTCACTGTCATGAGGATGAGGTAGATGAAATACTCATTGTTGCTCAGTGAGTACTCAGTATCACACGTATTGTCACCTCTATGTGTGTGTGTATATATATATATATGTAAACACTGTTTTCTTATACCAGTGTTTAGTTTATGTCTAGGTTGTGTACCTAGTTTTATGCTACTGTGTTCCAGGCCCTTGTTATAAGTACTGAACTCAATTCAACCATAAGCAATTATGCATAATAATCCACAATATACTGCGCGAACCATCAAATGCATCAGTCACGAGTCGCATACAGGGAGCTACCGATACGAATATGACGTCTCATTATACCGACATTGCATAAAGCGAGGGAGATCCTTGTTTACTGGGGCTACCTGTATCTGGGACACCTCTCGCTGAGTTATTTAAGCAGAGCTCTGGTAAGGAAGGGGGGGAGGAAGGACGACGGGGAATTAGAGGAAGGGATTAAATAGGAATGGGAGGGAATAAGAGGAGGATATAAAAGGTAAGTGGCTCATCTAGTTTTGATTTGAGTTTGATAATGCTTGCAATAATTTTCAAAAAGAGAAACAAGATGCAAAACAATTACTGGGGAAGTTGAATAATAGCTCTAGGTCTTTTGTGATGCAAATAACACATGATCAGGAACTGGCAATGTTGCAGAAATGAGTAGGAAGTCCAAGCAGATTAGTTCAGGAGAACGTTCTAGCTCTACCTAGATCGTTCTAGCTGTAACATGTGGGCGCAAGGTGGGAGAGCAGGTGGCTTGCTGCTTGTCACTGCTAGAATTCATTGTTCTACTTTCTGTGGTCTTCCCGATGCTCAGGCGTTCGTGGAGAAGTGTCTCCTTAGTGATGGATTTAATAACTCTTCACGTAGACTGGACCAGGTGTTATCCAGTCTTCGTCTTCTCCTGGCAGGTCAAGCAGTATTCCGAGCCTTGGCAACGCACCCTCGTGAACGTTGCGTCTCGTGTTGTCGTAAATTTATCCTGTGTTAAGTAACAGACACATCTGTAACAGTTGGGTATCTTTGTTCTCAAATTTTTCGCCTGCACAGTAGGCTTCATCAGTCGAGTACAAAAATGGCAAACATAGAAAAAAGAGTAGTGGAGAGGTAGTGATGTGATCAATGCATCAAATTAATCCAATCTGAGGTAGTCAGTCCATGATCCTTAAAGCTGGTGAAGAGCATCGTAGCCTTGAAGGATCTCAGATTCTTCAAGACTACGGTTTCACCAACTCCAGGACTGGGGGACTGATAACCTCATCCTCTGCATATATTTCTACTTTCTTCACATTAAGTCCTTGTATTATAATGACAAAACCACTGGATGGCGAAACATCTACGAATAAATATAGCCAGAAGTTGCACATGTATCTAAAAGTCTTCAAGCTCATTTGTACTTTATCCTGGTTGGTAATTCCCAAGTCTGCCAAGTTGTAGTGTTGTTACATGCATCGTTTGTCTTGTCAATCACTTTCTGGTGTGCCAGACTTCCGCTTTTGCTTGCCAGGATGGAGAACACGAGGCGTATTACAACGCTGGTAAATTGGATTATCATGCTGAGATTGTATTTGTATTCAGGACAAACTGGGAAGTTTGAAGTCAACTTAAGATGACAAGCTTCATCTCAAAACATTTATTATTCATGTGTTGTTTACGAGCCTCAGCACCAAAAATATATGAAGGTATACCAAGACTTTAAGCAAGCAAACACTGAAGCGCACTCAGCATGTGTATGAGAGGTGAGGTACGGGTAAATGTGAGGTAAGGTAGCGGGAAATGCGAGGTGAGGTACCGGTAAATGCGAGGTAAGGTACCGGTGAATGCGAGGTAAGGTACCGGTGAATGCGAGGTAAGGTAGCGGGAAATGCGAGGTAAGGTAGCGGGAAATGCGAGGTAAGGTAGCGGGAAATGCGAGGTAAGGTAGCGGGAAATGCGAGGTAAGGTAGCGGGAAATGCGAGGTAAGGTACCGGTGAATGCGAGGTAAGGTAGCAGGAAATGCGAGGTGAGGTACCGGTGAATGCGAGGTAAGGTAGCGGTGAATGCGAGGTAAGGTACCGGTGAATGCGAGGTAAGGTAGCGGGATGTGCGAGGTGAGGTACCTGTGAATGCGAGGTAAGGTAGCGGTGAATGCGAGGTAAGGTAGCGGTGAATGCAAGGTAAGGTAGCGGTAAATGCGAGGTAAGGTAGCGGTGAATGTGAGGTAAGGTAGCGGTGAATGCGAGGTAAGGTAGCGGTGAATGCGAGGTAAGGTAGCGGTGAATGTGAGGTAAGGTAGCGGTGAATGCGAGGTAAGGTACCGGTGAATGCGAGGTAAGGTACCGGTGAATGCGAGGTAAGGTACCGGTGAATGCGAGGTAAGGCAGTGGTAAATGCGAGGTAAGGTACCGGTGAATGCGAGGTAAGGTACCGGTGAATGCGAGGTAAGGCACCGGTGAATGCGAGGTAAGGTAGCGGTAAATGCGAGGTAAGGTACCGGTGAATGCGAGGTAAGGTAGCGGTAAATGCGAGGTAAGGTACCGGTGAATGCGAGGTAAGGTAGCGGTAAATGCGAGGTAAGGTACCGGTGAATGCGAGGTAAGGTACCGGTGAATGCGAGGTAAGGTACTGGTGAATGCGAGGTAAGGTACCGGTGAATGCGAGGTAAGGTAGCGGTAAATGCGAGGTAAGGTACCGGTGAATGCAAGGTAAGGTAGCGGTAAATGCGAGGTGAGGTACCGGTGAATGCGAGGTAAGGTACCGGTGAATGCGAGGTAAGGTAGCGGTAAATGCGAGGTAAGGTACCGGTGAATGCAAGGTAAGGCAGCGGTAAATGCGAGGTAAGGTACTGGTAAATGCGAGGTGAGGTACCGGTGAATGCCAGGTAAGGTACCGGTGAATGCAAGGTAAGGTACCGGTGAATGCGAGGTAAGGTACCGGTGAATGCGAGGTAAGGTAGCGGTAAATGCGAGGTGAGGTATCGGTGAATGCGAGGTAAGGTAGCGGTAAATGCGAGGTGAGGTACCGGTGAATGCGAGGTAAGGTACCGGTGAATGCGAGGTAAGGTACCGGTGAATGCGAGGTAAGGTACCGGTGAATGCGAGGTAAGGTACCGGTGAATGCGAGGTAAGGTAGCGGTAAATGCGAGGTGAGGTATCGGTGAATGCGAGGTAAGGTACCGGTGAATGCGAGGTAAGGTACCGGTGAATGCGAGGTAAGGTAGCGGTAAATGCGAGGTGAGGTATCGGTGAATGCGAGGTAAGGTAGCGGTGAATGCGAGGTAAGATAGCGGTAAATGCGAGGTAAAGTAGCGGTAAATGCGAGGTGAGGTACCGGTGAATGCGAGGTAAGGTACCGGTGAATGCGAGGAAAGGTAGCGGTGAATGCGAGGTAAGGTAGCAGTAAATGCGAGGTAAGGTAGCGGTGAATGCGAGGTGAGGTACCGGTGAATGCGAGGTAAGGTACCGGTGAATGCGAGGAAAGGTAGCGGTGAATGCGAGGTGAGGTACCGGTGAATGCGAGGTAAGGTACCGGTGAATGCGAGGTAAGGTAGCGGTGAATGCGAGGTGAGGTGCCGGTGAATGCGAGGTAAGGTACCGGTGAATGCGAGGAAAGGTAGCGGTGAATGCGAGGCGAGGTACCGGTGAATGCGAGGTAAGGTACCGGTGAATGCGAGGTAAGGTACCGGTGAATGCGAGGAAAGGTAGCGGTGAATGCGAGGTAAGGTACCGGTGAATGC
The DNA here is from genome assembly GCF_026875155.1 of Cherax quadricarinatus. Classification (NCBI taxonomy): domain Eukaryota; kingdom Metazoa; phylum Arthropoda; class Malacostraca; order Decapoda; family Parastacidae; genus Cherax; species Cherax quadricarinatus. The sequence continues at coordinate 46,154,315 of NC_069402.1, forward strand.
GAGGTAAGGTACCGGTGAATGCGAGGTAAGGTACCGGTGAATGCGTGGTAAGGTACCAGTGAATGCGAGGAAAGGTAGCGGTGAATGCGAGGTAAGGTAGCGGTAAATGCGAGGTAAGGTAGCGGTGAATGCGAGGTGAGGTACCGGTGAATGCGAGGTAAGGTACCGGTGAATGCGAGGAAAGGTAGCGGTGAATGCGAGGTGAGGTACCGGTGATTGCGAGGTAAGGTACCGGTGAATGCGAGGTAAGGTAGCGGTGAATGCGAGGTGAGGTACCGGTGAATGCGAGGTAAGGTACCGGTGAATGCGAGGAAAGGTAGCGGCGAATGCGAGGCGAGGTACCGGTGAATGCGAGGAAAGGTAGCGGTGAATGCGAGGTGAGGTACCGGTGAATGCGAGGAAAGGTAGCGGTGAATGCGAGGTGAGGTACCGGTGAATGCGAGGAAAGGTTAGCGGTGAATGCGAGGTAAGGTAGCGGTGAATGCGAGGAAAGGTAGCGGTGAATGCGAGGCGAGGTACCGGTGAATGCGAGGAAAGGTAGCGGTGAATGCGAGGCGAGGTACCGGTGAATGCGAGGAAAGGTAGCGGTGAATGCGAGGCGAGGTACCGGTGAATGCGAGGAAAGGTAGCGGTGAATGCGAGGTGAGGTACCGGTGAATGCGAGGTAAGGTACCGGTGAATGCGAGGTAAGGTAGCGGGAAATGCGAGGTAAGGTAGCGGGAAATGCGAGGTAAGGTAGCGGGAAATGCGAGGTAAGGTAGCGGGAAATGCGAGGTAAGGTAGCGGGAAATGCGAGGTAAGGTACCGGTGAATGCGAGGTAAGGTAGCAGGAAATGCGAGGTGAGGTACCGGTGAATGCGAGGTAAGGTAGCGGTGAATGCGAGGTAAGGTACCGGTGAATGCGAGGTAAGGTAGCGGGATGTGCGAGGTGAGGTACCTGTGAATGCGAGGTAAGGTAGCGGTGAATGCGAGGTAAGGTAGCGGTGAATGCAAGGTAAGGTAGCGGTAAATGCGAGGTAAGGTAGCGGTGAATGTGAGGTAAGGTAGCGGTGAATGCGAGGTAAGGTAGCGGTGAATGCGAGGTAAGGTAGCGGTGAATGTGAGGTAAGGTAGCGGTGAATGCGAGGTAAGGTACCGGTGAATGCGAGGTAAGGTACCGGTGAATGCGAGGTAAGGTACCGGTGAATGCGAGGTAAGGCAGTGGTAAATGCGAGGTAAGGTACCGGTGAATGCGAGGTAAGGTACCGGTGAATGCGAGGTAAGGCACCGGTGAATGCGAGGTAAGGTAGCGGTAAATGCGAGGTAAGGTACCGGTGAATGCGAGGTAAGGTAGCGGTAAATGCGAGGTAAGGTACCGGTGAATGCGAGGTAAGGTAGCGGTAAATGCGAGGTAAGGTACCGGTGAATGCGAGGTAAGGTACCGGTGAATGCGAGGTAAGGTACCGGTGAATGCGAGGTAAGGTACCGGTGAATGCGAGGTAAGGTAGCGGTAAATGCAAGGTAAGGTACCGGTGAATGCAAGGTAAGGTAGCGGTAAATGCGAGGTGACGTACCGGTGAATGCGAGGTAAGGTACCGGTGAATGCGAGGTAAGGTAGCGGTAAATGCGAGGTAAGGTACCGGTGAATGCAAGGTAAGGCAGCGGTAAATGCGAGGTAAGGTACTGGTAAATGCGAGGTGAGGTACCGGTGAATGCCAGGTAAGGTACCGGTGAATGCAAGGTAAGGTACCGGTGAATGCGAGGTAAGGTACCGGTGAATGCAAGGTAAGGTAGCGGTAAATGCGAGGTGAGGTATCGGTGAATGCGAGGTAAGGTAGCGGTAAATGCGAGGTGAGGTACCGGTGAATGCGAGGTAAGGTACCGGTGAATGCGAGGTAAGGTACCGGTGAATGCGAGGTAAGGTACCGGTGAATGCGAGGTAAGGTACCGGTGAATGCGAGGTAAGGTAGCGGTAAATGCGAGGTGAGGTATCGGTGAAAGCGAGGTAAGGTACCGGTGAATGCGAGGTAAGGTACCGGTGAATGCGAGGTAAGGTAGCGGTAAATGCGAGGTGAGGTATCGGTGAATGCGAGGTAAGGTAGCGGTGAATGCGAGGTAAGATAGCGGTAAATGCGAGGTAAAGTAGCGGTAAATGCGAGGTGAGGTACCGGTGAATGCGAGGTAAGGTACCGGTGAATGCGAGGAAAGGTAGCGGTGAATGCGAGGTAAGGTAGCGGTAAATGCGAGGTAAGGTAGCAGTGAATGCGAGGTGAGGTACCGGTGAATGCGAGGTAAGGTACCGGTGAATGCGAGGAAAGGTAGCGGTGAATGCGAGGTGAGGTACCGGTGAATGCGAGGTAAGGTACCGGTGAATGCGAGGTAAGGTAGCGGTGAATGCGAGGTGAGGTGCCGGTGAATGCGAGGTAAGGTACCGGTGAATGCGAGGAAAGGTAGCGGTGAATGCGAGGCGAGGTACCGGTGAATGTGAGGTAAGGTACCGGTGAATGCGAGGTAAGGTACCGGTGAATGCGAGGAAAGGTAGCGGTGAATGCGAGGTAAGGTACCGGTGAATGCGAGGTAAGGTACCGGTGAATGCGAGGTAAGGTACCGGTGAATGCGAGGTAAGGTACCGGTGAATGCGTGGTAAGGTACCGGTGAATGCGAGGAAAGGTAGCGGTGAATGCGAGGTAAGGTAGCGGTAAATGCGAGGTAAGGTAGCGGTGAATGCGAGGTGAGGTACCGGTGAATGCGAGGTAAGGTACCGGTGAATGCGAGGAAAGGTAGCGGTGAATGCGAGGTGAGGTACCGGTGAATGCGAGGTAAGGTACCGGTGAATGCGAGGTAAGGTAGAGGTGAATGCGAGGTGAGGTACCGGTGAATGCGAGGTAAGGTACCGGTGAATGCGAGGAAAGGTAGCGGCGAATGCGAGGCGAGGTACCGGTGAATGCGAGGAAAGGTAGCGGTGAATGCGAGGTGAGGTACCGGTGAATGCGAGGAAAGGTAGCGGTGAATGCGAGGTGAGGTACCGGTGAATGCGAGGAAAGGTAGCGGTGAATGCGAGGTAAGGTAGCGGTGAATGCGAGGAAAGGTAGCGGTGAATGCGAGGCGAGGTACCGGTGAATGCGAGGAAAGGTAGCGGTGAATGCGAGGCGAGGTACCGGTGAATGCGAGGAAAGGTAGCGGTGAATGCGAGGCGAGGTACCGGTGAATGCGAGGAAAGGTAGCGGTGAATGCGAGGTGAGGTACCGGTGAATGCGAGGTAAGGTAGCGGTGAATGCGAGGTAAGGTACCGGTGAATGCGAGGAAAGGTAGCGGTGAATGCGAGGCGAGGTACCGGTGAATGCGAGATAAGGTAGCGGTGAATGCGAGGTAAGGTAGCGGTGAATGCGAGGTAAGGTACCGGTGAATGCGAGGTAAGGTACCGGTGAATGCGAGGTAAGGTACCGGTGAATGCGAGGAAAGGTAGCGGTGAATGCGAGGCGAGGTACCGGTGAATGCGAGGTAAGGTAGCGGTGAATGCGAGGTAATGTAGTGGTGAATGCGAGGTAAGGTACCGGTGAATGCGAGGTAAGGTACCGGTGAATGCGAGGTAAGGTAGCGGTGAATGCGAGGTAAGGTACCGGTGAATGCGAGGAAAGGTAGCGGTGAATGCGAGGTAAGGTAGCGGTGAATGCGAGGTAAGGTACCGGTGAATGCGAGGTAAGGTACCGGTGAATGCGAGGTAAGGTACCGGTGAATGCGAGGAAAGGTAGCGGTGAATGCGAGGCGAGGTACCGGTGAATGCGAGGTAAGGTAGCGGTGAATGCGAGGTAATGTAGTGGTGAATGCGAGGTAAGGTACCGGTGAATGCGAGGTAAGGTACCGGTGAATGCGAGGTAAGGTACCGGTGAATGCGAGGTAAGGTAGCGGTGAATGCGAGGTAAGGTACCTGTGAATGCGAGGTAAGGTACCGGTGAATGCGAGGTAAGGTACCGGTGAATGCGAGGTAGGGTACCGGTGAATGCGAGGTAAGGTAGTGACTAAGACACCTAACTCCCTCCTTTACTTCCCTTCAAGTATAAGGGCTCTTGATCCGGGGATCTGAAGCTACCTTCCCAATATATGAGCCAACCATGATTACCTCCCATTTCCCAGGCGCTGTTTGATTCATACTGGTCAGGCATTTTTTCATAAATTTTATGATCTCATCTATACAGATAGAAAGCTTCAGCATTATACGAATTTCGCACAATTTTATTGTCAAACATTTCCTCTCGTTCTTGTGGTAGTAGATGGTGACCTCTGAGTGTTGAGCTCAGGTGGTGACCCCTGAGTGTTGAGCTCAGGTGGTGACCCCTGAGTGTTGAGCTCAGGTGGTGACCCCTGAGTGTTGAGCTCAGGTGGTGACCCCTGAGTGTTGAGCTCAGGTGGTGACCCCTGAGTTGCGAGCTCAGGTAAAGACCTCGGATAATTTCTTGGAGCATGATTTTGTTCATGATTTAAAAATAAAGGTCTTTAACTGGCGGGTTTAACAGCGAGGGTGTTGTTAGCATGCCTGGATTGCCAGTGAGGACTCTTACTGCGTACATCTACCAAGAGTATCATCTCCGTTCAGAACCTCGCATCTCCGTTCACTGCAGAACTCCACACAATCCTCTCTGCTCTTGTTCTGATAACTCGCTTAGTATGCGGTTCACTGTGTACCGAGATTCACAATGTGTTGTCCGCACGAGGTAGTAGGTAGTACCACACGACCAGGTAGTACATGATACCACACGACCAGGTAGTAGGCAGTACACCCTGGCTGAGTGTGCTTCTGTCCACCTTGTGGTTCGAGAGATGCAGGAGTGGTTAGTGCGTCTTCACGCGTGGCAAAAGGATGTGGAGATCTGTTGGTGCACGGGCCATGTTGGTGCCCAGGTCATCTTGGTGTCCCTGGACTTTTGCCTTAAGATGACTTCATGGCCCATATCTACATATAAGTTCACAGGAAGAGGCAGCCCAGGTGGGCCCTGCAGACTAGCAGCAAGTTATACTGGGTTGAACAGGACCTGGTTATTTGGCTTTCCTGCTTCAACACGAATCGTCACTTTGAGATGAATCTCTGTCGATTGAATATCAAGTACACACATATCTCACCTCTATCCACCTGTTTGCAGTTGCTCTTGTCCTCTGTGTAGCCTGTAATGTGCAACTATGGAAGACATTTTAACAAGTTTGCCCACATCTTAGTGAACAACAAGGACCTTACAGGCGGTGCCTGTAGGGACCTCGGGGAAACTTTTAGGAGAGTTTTATGACAACTGAAAGGGGTTCCTTAACTGATGTTGGTTATTTTAACTTTACCTGGAGGTTACCTGGAGGTTATTCCGGGGATCAACGCCCCCGCGGCCCGGTCCATGACCAGGCCTCCCGATGGTGTGATTGTTTTCCGTAGATGTTTTATTCATGCCCATAGCTTGTTAATATTATCTTTTTTTTATTGTGCATGTATTGTACATACTTATTAGTAGTAAGTGAGCCGAGTGACCTGCAGGGTGAAAGTGCTCTTCTGTAAATGGGGATCGATCCACAGTTCCTTTGTAGATTTTATCGACCGACGATACAATTTTTTGAGCTTTTCTTAATTATTTGTATAGCGCTTGTCTGCATCATCTCTTCGTGGTGTGTGTGTGTGTGTGTGTGTGTGTGTGTGTGTGTGTGTGTGTGTGTGTGTGTGTGTGTGTGTGTGTGTGTGTGGATGGATTTTAAACTACATTTTCATAAGATGTATCTCTTTCATTATATCGGATTAAGTAATACTTAATTATGTCTTTCACTGGAGTAGACGCTGTGTAATATCCACCGCCTCCACGCTAACACCAGACACTTTAACAAGCTCTTCAATTTCAAGTTTAGGGAAGGAAAAAATCGTTCCTTCATTAGGCAACTTTTTCTTCTGAGGACCCAAACTTTCTCGCAGTCACGTCCCAATACTTTCCCTCGAAAACAACATTAACGTCATTTTTTTGCCCTACCGTTGAAGAGGTAAACACGTCACCTGAGCAGATTTTATGACGCCAGAGTACAGGCATTGTGACGCCAGAGTAGAGATTGTAACGCTAGAGTACAGAGATGAAGAAGATGCCTTGATTGCTGTGTTATGTACCCCCGTGTGCACCCTGTACTCACCCCGGGGACGGTAGTCAAAAGATAAGCAACACATACGAGTCCAGGGACTCTGCTGGGCAGCAAAGAACATCATCTTTCTTCTCCCTGACAGTTATTAACGCAAGTTTACCCAAGAAATTTAAAAATATGTTGACGCCCTTCTGTATGCGATTCACATAATATGACTAACTCTCAGGTATCTTACACGAACAGAAGCAGCACATGTAAGGAGACTTGCCCGTACCTTAAGACACTTGCTGTCCCTATTTACCTGGCATCAAGTAGATATCTGGGTGTTAGGTGACTGGTGTGGGTCGCATCCTAGGGACAAAATTAACCTAATTTTTCCGAAATGATCTGCATAACAAGGTGCTCTCCATATAGTATGTCACTGATGTCAGCTAGGTCTTTACCTTTACCTTTGAAGAATTTCGAGAGTATATCTACTCTCCGAGCCCGGCCATGGGCCAGGCTCGTCTGGTGCTCGCCTGGTCAACCAGGCTGTTGCTGTTGGGGGCCCGCTGCCCCACATATCCATTACAGCCTGGTTGATCTGGCACCTGGTGAAGATACTTGTCTAGTTTCCTCTTGAAGGCTTCAACACTTTTTCCAGCAGTGTTTCTGATATCTTCTGGTAAGATGTTGGAAAATCTGGGACCCCGGATGTTGATACAGTGTTCTCTTATTGTCCCCACCGCACCCCTGCTCATCAATGGGTTTATTTTACACTTCCTCCCATATCTCTCACTCCAGTATGTTGTTATGGCAGTGTGAAGATTTGGGACCAAGCCCTCGAGTACCTTCCAGGTATATATTATCATGTACCTCTCTCTCCTCCGCTCCAATGAGTACATGTTCAAGACTTGCAGGCGTTCCCAGTAATTTAGGAGCTTTACTGGCTCAATGTGAGCCGTAAACGATCTCTGTATTTGTTCCAGCTCCGATATTTCTCCTGCCCTGAACAGGGCCGTCAGCACTGAGCAATATTCTAAGTGAGGGAGCAGCGATTTGAAGAGTGTCACCATCGGCATTGTTTCCCTTGTTTTGAAAGCTCTCAATACCCACCCTGTCATCTTCCTGGCTGTCGTGATCTTTGTCTTGTTATGGACTTTAAAAGAAAGGTCCGCTGACATAATTATTCCTAGGTCTTTTACGTGTTCCTTACGTTTTATTTGGTGATCCTCTTGAGTTTTGTATATAATGCTCCTTTTCTGTTGTTCATTCTTTCCATACCTAAGCAGCTGGAACTTATCACCATTGAACGTGATGTTGTTCTCCAGTGCCCACTGGAAAACCCTGTTTATGTCTTCCTGTACTTTTTCAGTGTCCTCTACCGTACTGACCTTGTTAGGTAAGACACATATGCAACAGTTAGGTATCTTTATTTCGAAACGTTTCACCTACACAGTAGGCTTCTTCAGTCTACTGTGTAGGCGAAACGTTTCGAAATAAAGATACTTAACTGTTGCATATGTGTCTTACCTAACAACTTGTCGGTATTTTATACCATTTTAACGTACTGACCTTATTTTAGTGTCATCTGCAAATGATGAAACAAAAGTGTGCCGAGTGTTTTTGTCTATGTCTGCTATGAGGGTGAGGAACAGCAGAGGTGCCAGGACAGTGCCTTGGGGCACTGAGCTTTTGACCTCGCTGATGCTGGATCTTACCCTGTTCACTACTACTTTTTGTGTTCAGTGTGTTAGGAAACCGAAAATCCATCTGCGTACCTTCTCCGTAATGCTCATGGCCTTCATTTTGTGCGCTATCACTCCATGATCGCATTTGTCAAACGCCTTTTCAAAATCTGTGTAAAAATCACATCTGCGTTTTGGTCGTCTTCCAGTGCCTCCGTAATTCTCTCATAATGGTTCAGCAGCTGTGACAGGCATGCTTGTTCGGGTTATGTTGATCTGTATAAGTTGTATCATGTATCTAGAAATAGAGATTATTATTATTATTATTATTATTATTATTATTATTATTATTATTATTATTACTATGCATTTCGCATCGCTACGTTACTTATTCCATGGTGTTTTAAGTATAAGCCGAAATCACTATCACTAGGCTATGAGTAACGTAAGCAGGATCGACCCCTACAAAGTTTTGACGTCAGGAAGATGAGAAAATATCCCAGGAAATATAGCAAACATTCATCTTTTATAGTAGTGTTTGGCTGCTGCGAGCAGGCAATTCTTCCCCTGTCACCCGTCTCTCTGTTTACCGCTTCTGAGCGTGTTTACATCTGACTCATGGGAGGGGGGTCTTGTTGGTGAGGGAGGTAGGGGTAGGGAGACAAGTTGTATTTAGCCGGTGTACCTCGACTAGTTGGTCGTGGTTCGTGCCTATGTAAGAGGGTCTGTGTATGTGTGTCTGTCTGTCTCTGTCTGTCTGTCTCTGTCTGTCTGTCTGTCTCTCTGTTTCTGTCTCTCTGTCTCTGTCTTTCTCTCTCTGTCTCTCTGTCTCTCTCTCTGTCTCTCTCTCTGTCTCTCTCTCTGTCTCTCTCTCTCTCTCTCTCTCTCTCTCTCTCTATATATATATATATATATATATATAATATATATATATATATATATAATATGTATGTTATATTTATATATTATATATATATATATATATATATATATATATATATATATATATATATATATATAATATATATATATATATATATATATATATACATATTATTATTATCTTTCTTTCAACACACCGGCAGTATCCCACCGAGGCAGGGTGGCCCAAAAGGAAAAACGGAAGTTTCTCCTTTTACATTTAGTAATGTATACAGGAGAAGGGGTTACTAGCCCCTTGCTCCCGGCATTTTAGTCGCCTCTTACAACACGCATGGCTTACGGAGGAAAAATTCTGTTCCACTTCCCCATGGAGATAAGAGGAAATAAACAAGAACAAGAACTAGAAAAAAATAGCAGAAAACCCAGAGGGGTGTGTATATATATATATGCTTGTACATGTATGTGTAGTGTGACCTAAGTGTAAGTAGGAGTAGCAAGACGTACCTGTAATCTTACATATTTATGAGACAGACAAAAGACACCAGCAATCCTACCATCATGTAAAACAATTACAGGCTTTCGTTTTACACTCACTTGGCAGGACGGTAGTACCTCCCTGGGTGGTTGCTGTCTACCAACCTACTACCGGAATTGATGGGATAAAGATAGAAATGTTAAAAGCAGGTGGGGATATAGTTTTGGAGTGGTTGGTGCAATTATTTAATAAATGTATGGAAGAGGGTAAGGTACCTAGGGATTGGCAGAGAGCATGCATAGTTCCTTTGTATAAAGGCAAAGGGGATAAAAGAGAGTGCAAAAATTATAGGGGGATAAGTCTGTTGAGTATACCTGGCAAAGTGTATGGTAGAGTTATTATTGAAAGAATTAAGAGTAAGACGGAGAATAGGATAGCAGATGAACAAGGAGGCTTTAGGAAAGGTAGGGGGTGTGTGGACCAGGTGTTTACAGTGAAACATATAAGTGAACAGTATTTAGATAAGGCTAAAGAGGTCTTTGTGGCATTTATGGATTTGGAAAAAGGCGTATGACAGGGTGGATAGGGGGGCAATGTGGCAGATGTTGCAGGTGTATGGTGTAGGAGGTAGGTTACTGAAAGCAGTGAAGAGTTTTTACGAGGATAGTGAGGCTCAAGTTAGAGTATGTAGGAAAGAGGGAAATTATTTCCCAGTAAAAGTAGGTCTTAGACAAGGATGTGTGATGTCACCGTGGTTGTTTAATATATTTATAGATGGAGTTGTAAGAGAAGTAAATGCGAGGGTCTTGGCAAGAGGCGTGGAGTTAAAAGATAAAGAATCACACATAAAGTGGGAGTTGTCACAGTTGCTCTTTGCTGATGACACTGTGCTCTTGGGAGATTCTGAAGAGAAGTTGCAGAGATTGGTAGATGAATTTGGTAGGGTGTGCAAAAGAATAAAATTGAAAGTGAATACAGGAAAGAGTAAGGTTATGAGGATAACAAAAAGATTAGGTGAACATTAAAATGGTATAAAATACCGACAGATTGTTAGGTAAGATGGACTGATTACATCGTCTTCAAGTATCTTCTGCTTCTATCAACTTTTCTGTACTCGACTGAAGAAGCCTGCTGTGTAGGCGAAACGTTTCAAAATAAAGATACCCAACTGTTGCATATGTGTCTTACCTAACAAAAAGATTAGGTGATGAAAGATTGGATATCAGATTGGAGGGAGAGAGTATGGAGGAGGTGAATGTATTCAGATATTTGGGAGTGGACGTGTCAGCGGATGGGTCTATGAAAGATGAGGTGAATCATAGAATTGATGAGGGGAAAAGGGTGAGTGGTGCACTTAGGAGTCTGTGGAGACAAAGAACCTTGTCCTTGGAGGCAAAGAGGGGAATGTATGAGAGTATAGTTTTACCAACGCTCTTATATGGGTGTGAAGCATGGGTGAGAATGTTGCAGCGAGGAGAAGGCTGGAGGCAGTGGAGATGTCATGTCTGAGGGAAATTTGTGTGGTGTGAATATAATGCAGAGAATTCGTAGTTTGGAAGTTAGGAGGAGGTGCGGGATTACCAAAACTGTTGTCCAGAGGGTGAGGAAGGGTTTTTTTGAGGTGGTTCGGACATGTGGAGAGAATGGAGCGAAACAGAATAACTTCAAGAGTGTATCAGTCTGTAGTGGAAGGAAGGCGGGGTAGGGGTCGGGGCCCAGGAAAGGTTGGAGGGAGGGGGTGAAGGAGGTTTTGTGTGCGAGGGGCTTGGACTTCCCGCAGGGATGCGTAGCGTGTTTGATAGGAGTGAATGGAGCAAATGGTTTTAATACTTGACGTGCTGTTGGAGTGTGAGCAAAGTAACATTTATGAAGGGTTCAGGGAAACCGGCAGGCCGGACTTGAGTCCTGGAGATGGGAAGTACAGTGGGCCTGCACTCTGAAGGGGGGGTGTTAATGTTGCAGTTTAAAAACTGTAGTGTAAAGCACCCTTCTGGCAAAACAGTGATGGAGTGAATGATGGTGAAGTTTTTCTTTTTCGGGCCACCCTGCCTTGGTGGGAATCGGCCGTGTGATAATAAAAATATATTATATATATATATATATATTTATATATATATATATAAAATATTATATATATTATATATATATATATATATATTGCAATAAGATCACAGTAAACAGGTGATTTCAGAATATGCAAAACAACCACTCTGAAAGAAAAGAAAAATTCCAAGCGCTTTCGTGACTACTCACATTATCAAGGAACTATGAAAGTAAAGCATCCCAAAGGAAGCTATATAAGGGGTTGGTCGGCACCCCACTATCAGATCCCACAACGGTTTAAACACGTGACGCGCGGCGAGCCAACTTTGGAAAGGTCCTTGGCACAATCACCCCACAAACTATTCTACCCAAGAAATAAGAAATTTTAAAGATTATTTGTCCAGTGTAATTATTAAATTCTTCCCCAAATTCTATTAATTATAAATGGATCCTAAATTATATAAACCAAAGGAAATATTCCCATATTATTGTCAAAACTGCTTTTTATGAAAACAAGATTCAATTTTATTCCTGTCGAACCATGGACTTGCTGATACTACTTTCTCAAACTTTTTGAAAATCAATTGGGATGGTTAAAATCTCTTCACTAAGAATAAATAGTGCATTGGATCTTGTCACAGTTCTAATGCTATATTTATGTTGTTTTAATCTTAGTTCGAGATTTTTTACCAGTTTGACCGTAATTAATACTTTATCGCAACTTTTTACAAGGAATCTTTTTATGGACACATCAATCAGCCATTTTTGGGGGAATTCTTTATCAAAAGTTTTTTTACGGTATCGAGATTTTTGAATACAACTTTAAATATTAAAAGTCTTAAGGAAGAGAAGGCATATTCAACCAGTTTTCATGGTAAGGGAGAACAACATATTTTTATTTGAATATAGGTGGTTGTCCTTTTTGGATTGTAAAAAAGTATTTCTGGAACTTTAAATGATTTATCAATTACATTTCTTGGGTATTTTACATCATTACCTATTTACATAAATTTTTGGATGTTGCTCATCTATGAACTCAGGACTACAAATTGCGTAGAGCTCTCAGAAACATGATGGGAAAACAGACAGTATTGACTCATCTTGGATGCGAGAATAATAGTGGACATAGGCACAGTTTTAGGAGGTTTTCTGAAAATTTTAAATTTGAATTCATTTATTCCACCTTAATAATTAAAACATCTAGGAAAAGGCATGAGTTATTTTCTTAAAACTCAACAGTAAAGTTTATGGAATGGGCTAAGCTATTTAATTTTCAGGTAAAATGGTGTATATCTACTTTCTTTCGGGGGCATAAGTGACACCAAAATATCATCATACTTATCTGAACCATTTAGCTCATTAGGGAGGACTTGTGTTAAGTGTAAGACTTTGTTCTAAAAATTCCATGTATAGGTTACTAATGAACAGGTGAAAGGAGGATTTCCCATTGCCTACCCATACTTTCTGTAGTGCTAAAATTGTATCATTAAATACCAATTTTGCATCAACAATGCAAAGTTTACATAAGTTAATTGATAGTAGGAAACTGGCAATGGTAAAATCATACGTTAACGAGTTCTTCAGATAAGAACTTAATACAATCATCAACAGGAACTTTCGTAACAAGGAAGTAACATCAAAACTCTAACCATGTTAAAATCATTTAGGTCAGTCAAGGAGCTTAATTTATCAACAAAGTTCTATGTTGTTTTTTAACATTAAAGTTAGAAATTTTGCCACAATAGGGCTCAAATATCAACAAGCCATTTGGATAAATTTTATATGAAACTGACCTATGGAGCTAATTAATTGGTCTGGACTGGATTCCCTGGTTGTGTGTTTTTATTAGTCCCATTCATGTAAGGCAAGATGGATTTAGTGGAAGTAAAAATTGTTTGCTAATTCATCTTTGCCTTTCAGTAGATAGTTTTATTGTTTTTTTGAAATGCTATCTGTTAACGTTTCTAGGGGATTTTTCCTAAGTTTAGAATAGGTGTCAGGATGATCTAAGTGATTATTCATTTTTTCTTGGTAATCATTTTCTTTCCATTATTTACTATTGCATTTATTTTGTCTGCTTGTAAGGCGCAAATTTTTATTGTTATTAAGAGCTATCATAAGACTTAAAGAATCTTTGAGGCAATTGTGAATGTTTGTTTAACATTAGCGCTTTATACCATTCTTTACTAATATTAATTTCATCTCGAGGAAAATCTGACAATTTTTCAAAGTTACAAATGGGCTTTTGCGATTTCAACATTATTAAGTTTTTTTGAAGTTTTTGCAAAAAAAACTAGGGCCAAAACTTAGAGCAGGCAGTTTGTTGTTTGTCTAAATTTTCATCTGATAAGTTAATTTACAAAATTGTTATTAGCATGCTGTGTCCAACACTATTTTCAAATTAAAATGTCTATTTTCTTTGTAGTTGCATCTTGGGCTTCATTACAAATTCTTCTGGTTTATTATAAGCAATGAACCAACATACTGTGTTTCATTCTGATGGAATGGCCTGAGTGAAAGAGTATTTTTTGTTTCTCAATATTGTGAATGCTTCCTTCTCCTGTATTTTAGTTATTCATTTTGTTTCTGAAGAATATTCTCATAAAATCATCAAAAGGACGATCTCTCATGTCAAGGAGTCTATTGGAGTAAAAGAGACTTGGGCAGAACTTGTTTCATTTAAACTGCTGTCTACGGTTTTTGGCCTCAGTTTGCAACTCAAAAAACTTAATATTGTTGAATTGCAAAAGCCTTTTGTAACTTTGAAAAAATTTTCTGGAGTTATCTCTGATGAAATTTATATTAGTAAAGGAATGGTTTATAGACTTATGTTAAATCCAAACATTCACAATTGCCTCTAAAGATTTCTTTTAAGTCTTATGATTCACTTAATAACAATAAAAAATTTGCGCCTTACGAAAAGCAGACAAATATAAATGCAATAGTAATTATGAAGAAAATGATTACCCAAGAAAAAAATGAATAATCTCTTAGATGATACTGAAACCTATTCTAAACTTAGGAAATATCCCTAGAAACCGTTACAGCAATTTCAATAAAAGCAATATTAACCTTTCTACTGAAAGGCAAAGATGAATTAGTCAAAACCAATTTTACTTCCCCTAATCCATCTTTGCCTTACATGTATGGACTAATAAAAACACACAAACCACATGGAATCCAGTCAGACCAATTATTAGCTCCATAGAGTCAGTTTCATATAAATTATCCAAATGGCTGTTGATATTTTGAGCCCTATTGTTGGCAAAATTCCTAAACTTTAATTTGTTAAAAACACATAGCTTGGTTGATTCAATTAAGCTCCCTTGACTGAACCTAAATGATTTTAACCTGGTTTATTTTGATGTTATCTTCCTTTGTTTACGAGTTCCTGTTGATGATTTATTAAGTTTCTTATCTGAAGAAACTCGTTAACTATGATTTACATTGCAGTTCCTCACTATCATTAAACTTAGTAAACTTTGCATTGTTGATGCAATATTTGTATTTAATGATTAAATTTTACCTCAGAAAGTTTGGTATCGGCAAGGGAAAATCCTCTTTCACCTGTTCTTAGTAACCTATACATGGAATTTTTTTGAAACAAGGTTACTTAACCCAATCCTCCCTAATAGAGCTAAATGGTCAGATATGTTGATGTTTTTTGTGTCTATGCCCAAATATGTAGATATGACACCATTTCCTTGGAAAATTAAATAGCTTAGCCCATTCAATAAACTTTACTGTTGAGTTTGAAGAAAATAACTCATGCCTTTTCTAGTGTTTTAATTTATTAAGGTAATAAGAATTCAAATTTAAAATTTACAGGATAAACCTACTAATAACTGTTCCTATGTTCCATATTTTCCTCGCATCAAGATCGAGTCAAACTGTCTGTTTTTCATCCAATGTTTCTGAGTGCTTACGAATTTGTAGTCCTGAGTTCATTGATGAGGGAACATCCAAAAATTTTATGAATTAGGTAATGATTTAAAATACCAAGAAATGTAATTGATAATCTTTTAATGTTGCCCGAAATACTTTTTACCAATCCAATAAAAGGGACAACCAGCCTTATTACAAATAAAAATTTGTTGGTTCTCCTTCCATGAAACTTGGTTGATATGGCCTTCTCTCTTAAGTACTTTTAATATTAAAAGTTGTATTCAAAAATCTCGATTACAGTTAAAAATACTTTTGATAAAGAATTCCCCCAAAAATTGCTGATGGATGTGGTCTATAAGATTCTGTAAAATTTGCGTTAAAGTTTATTCACGGTCCAAACTGTAAAATTCTCGAACTAAGATTAAACACATAAATAATTAGCATTAACTGGACAAGATTCCAATGCTCTATTTATTCATGTAAGAGATTTTCATAACCATCCAATTGATTTTCAAAAAGATGAGAAAGTAGTATCAAGCAGTCCATGGTCGACAGGAATATAATTGAATCTTGTTTCATATAAAGCAGTTTTGACAATAATATGGAATTATTTCTTAGGTTTATATATTAAATTAGATCATTTATAATTAATAGAACTTTGGGAAGAATTTCTAATACACTGGACAAATAATCTTTAAATATTTCTTATTTCTTGGTAGAATAGTTTGTGGGGTGAGTTGTGCCAAGGACTTCAAGTTGGCTCGCCGCGCAGTCACGTGTTTAAAGTTGTGGGATCTGATCGTGAGGTGCCGACCAGATCCCTTCTATTAGCTTCCTTGGAGCTTTACTTTCATAGTTCCTTGATAATGTGAGTAGCACGAAAAGCGCTGGAATTTTATCTAATCTTTCAGAGTGGTTGTTTTGCATATTTATATATATATATTATAGATATATATATATTTATATATATATATATATATATTATTTATATATATATACTATATACCATACTGCGGCAGGCAAGGGTTCGACCCCATGACACATTGTCCGCCTCAAGAGACAACACAACGTGTCATGGGGTCGAACCCTGGGATAGCTTTCTAGGATCATGCAGTATTTATTATTATTATTGTTATTATTATTATTATTATTATTATTATTATTTTTAAAGAGTGAGAAGTGTCTTAATTTTAACATTTAGTAAGGTAAATGGTGTAATGGTGAATGAAAACTAGGGAAGGACATTACAGTTTTGTAGATCCCTATATAGGTTCCCAGCACCACTTGACAGAACTTATATGGTGGTTAAGTGAGAGTGCTAGAGTGTAGCATCAAGTGATGTACACCAGTGTCATCTGGGCAAATATATGGGGAGGGAGGAGAAGGCAGAAAAGAGGGTAAGAGCGAGAGAGAGAGAGAGAGAGAGAGGGAGAGAGAGAGAGAGAGAGAGATTAGGCAGGCAGAGAAATAGTGAGTAGAGGGTGGGAGAAAGAGAGATATGGCAGGATAGACATAAGGAATGGGTAAAAAATAATGAAGGACGGTAAGAAACAAAGATGCGATAGACGAACGACACTGCTCATATTCAGGGAAATTATATAAGAAGGGTGAAATTGTTCCTCTGAGGCACTACTGTGGCCTCAGAAAAAAAGACACATTAAATATTATTGGATATATTTTTTTCCATATAATTTTATATTGCAGAGATTTTTGATAATAACTAATACGAGGATTTCATTCTGTGTGTTGTAATTTGACTTGTCTTATTAGTTGATGTACGTAGGTAGAATGTAACAATTATACCTCTCACTGTGCTCGTTGGTGGAGTGTGTTGACTCGTTATCACTGCTGCTACCTACCTGCTTGCTTATTTCGCAGTTCGTGACAGACTCCAGCTGGTACAACTCGACGTTGTATCTGCTGGCTCTGCTTCTCTCTCTCTCTCTCTCTCTCTCTCTCTCTCTCTCTCTCTCTCTCTCTCTCTCTCTCTCTCTCTCTCTCTCTCTCTCTCTCTCTCTCTCTCTCTCTCTCTTTCTGTCTCTCTCTCTGTTCCTGGTGGTGGAAACACCTCCGTCTCTGCTCTGTCTGGGAAAATACTGTTCTCACCTCATGTTATTGAGACTGGTGAGCTGGGACATACATCTCGTATCTCTGTGTAACTCTCTTCACAGAGCATTATTTAGAAGCTTATCTCCTCAATTATTCAAGTTACATTAACTGTAATTATTACCACCTAGACACCTTTATTATTAAAGATCTCAACTTTTATTTGGTTGGTTGATATTCATTCAATTGCAGTCCAAAAGCGCTGTTGAGAAGCCACCTAATTTATACGGGATAACCGGACTAGAATACACTGACAAGCGGCTATGAAACATGAAACAGACTAGACACTAGAGGAGGATCAATAAGTTGACCTTCTAGTATTCTCTGGAGATATCTTCACTTAATAGATGTCGTATTTTGTCCTGGTCGTGGACCGGGCCGCGGGGGCGTTGATCCCCGGAATAACCTCCAGGTAGACTCCAGGTAGGTAGACACTTACCAGCACACTGTACAGCCATCTTGTGGAATTGTATTTTTATTAATGACGCAAATTCATGACAAGATGAACATGGCATCCCGGGTGGGCAGCGTGCCCGTGCGAAACTTGATTTGTGGCTAGAGTGCGTCAGCTACAAATCACGGCCAGAGGGTTAGATCTGGTTCGTGCAGGTGTATTGTGTTGTACTCGCCTGCGTGGAGCCGGGGGTTCGAGACCCATAGTGCTTTCCTCATGTTCAGAATTTACCACACGCATGGTAATACAATGATGCTGCCAGATATGGGAGTTCAAAAGTAATATCATTGAACCTCCATGCCTGGAGAGTTTACCTGGAGAGAGTTCCGGGGGTCAACGCCCCCGCGGCCCGGTCTGTGACCAGGCCTCCTGGTGGATCAGAGCCTGATCAACCAGGCTGTCAGCATCACTGTACTATTACGTCGGTATGGCATGATAGTACGGTATGGTACTGTAAGACTATTTTAACAAGGTTTAGTGGACAGATGACCTTTAAAAAATTAATCTGAGATGAACGTCGTGAATTGTTCCAGGTAGCAGGTAGTGAAATAAATCTCACCAGTGAGCAAAACGTTTAACAAAGTTGATCGGTGAGTGAAACCTTGTAATAAAGCTCACTTGTCAGCAAAACTGTGTAATAAAGCTCACTTGTCAGCAAAACTGTGTAATAAAGCTCACTTGTCAGCAAAACTGTGTAATAAAGCTCATCTGTCAGCAAAACTGTGTAATAAAGCTCATCTGTCAGCTAAACTGTGTAATAAAGCTCATCTGTCAGCTAAGCTGTGTAATAAAGCTCATCTGTCAGCTAAACTGTGTAATAAAGCTCATCTGTCAGCTAAACTGTGTAATAAAGCTCATCTGTCAGCTAAGCTGTGTAATAAAGCTCATCTGTCAGCTAAACTGTGTAATAAAGCTCATCTGTCAGCTAAACTGTGTAATAAAGCTCATCTGTCAGCTAAGCTGTGTAATAAAGCTCATCTGTCAGCTAAGCTGTGTAATAAAGCTCATCTGTCAGCTAAACTGTGTAATAAAGCTCATCTGTCAGCTAAACTGTGTAATAAAGCTCATCTGTCAGCTAAGCTGTGTAATAAAGCTCATCTGTCAGCTAAACTGTGTAATAAAGCTCATCTGTCAGCTAAACTGTGTAATAAAGCTCATCTGTCAGCTAAACTGTGTAATAAAGCTCATCTGTCAGCTAAACTGTGTAATAAAGCTCATCTGTCAGCTAAGCTGTGTAATAAAGCTCATCTGTCAGCTAAGCTGTGTAATAAAGCTCATCTGTCAGCTAAACTGTGTAATAAAGCTCATCTGTCAGCTAAACTGTGTAATAAAGCTCATCTGTCAGCTAAGCTGTGTAATAAAGCTCATCTGTCAGCTAAACTGTGTAATAAAGCTCATCTGTCAGCTAAACTGTGTAATAAAGCTCATCTGTCAGCTAAACTGCATAATAAAGCTTACGTGCAAGCGAAACGTTGAGAATAAAGCTCGCCTGTAGCAGTACTGACAGCAACAGCAGCTGCAACAGTAACAATAGCAACAGCAGCTGCAACAGTAACAATAGCAACAGCAGCTGCAACAGTAACAATAGCAACAGTAGCAATATCTACAGTAACATCAGTAGCAACTATAACAGTAGAAACTATAGTAGTAGTTACATTAGCAATAGCAAGAGCAACAGCTGCCACAGAACCAGCTGCAACAGTAGCAGCTGCAGCAGTTGTAACAGTACCAGCAACGGTAACAGTAGTAACAGTAGCAGTTGCACCAGTAATAGCGACAGTAGCGGCTGTAACATTAACAACAACATTTGCTGTACCAACAGTTGTAGCAGCAACAGTAGCTGTTCCAACAGTTGTAGCAGTAACAGCAGCTGTACCAACAATTGTAGCAGCAACAGCAGCTGCAGAAACAGTAGCAACATCAGGAACAGAAGCCTCAGAACCAGTAATAACAGTAGCAGTAACAGAAGCCGCAGAAACAGTAGCAACATCAGGAACAGAAGCCTCAGAACCAGTAATAACAGTAGCAGTAACAGAAGCTGCAGAAACAGTAGCAACATCAGGAACAGAAGCCTCAGAACCAGTAATAACAGTAGGAGTAACAGAAGCCGCAGAAACAGTAGCAACATCAGGAACAGAAGCTGCAGAAGCAGTAATAACAGAAGCAACAGAAGCAACAGGTCCTGGTGTATGGTGTATATCCCAGAAACTAAATGTTTATAAGACTGTGTAATTAAATGCCTGAATTTACGTTAGCCTGACGTTACGTATGGCGGGTGTGTTGCCTGGGTCTGAGAGGCAGGGGGGGTAGGGAAAGGCAGGGAGGGTAGGGAAAGGCAGGGAGGGTAGGGAGAGGCTAGGAGAGTAGGGAGAGGCAGAGTAAGGAGAGTAGGGAAAGGCAGAGAGGGTATGATGAGGCAGAGAGGGTATGGTGAGGCAGGGAGAGGAAGGAAGGGTAGGGTGAGGCAGGGAGAAAAAGAGAGGATAGAGCGAGACAGGGAGGATGGAGCGAGGTAGGGAAAGGCAATTAGGGAAGGGTGAGGTAGGATGGGTAGGGAGAGGCAGGGAGATTAAGGGAGGGGTTACCTGGAGGTTACCTGGAGGTTATTCCGGGGATCAACGCCCCCGCGGCCCGGTCCATGACCAGGCCTCCCGATGGATCAGGGCCTGATCAACTAGGCTGTTACTGCTGGCCGCACGCAGTCCGACGTACGAGCCACAGCCCGGCTGATCCGGCACTGACTTTAGGTATCTGTCCAGCTCTCTCTTGAAGGCAGCCAGGGGTTTATTGGCAATTCCCCTAATGCTTGATGGGAGGCTGTTGAACAGTTTTGGGCCCCGGACACTTATGGTGTTTTCTCTTAGTGTACCAATGGCGCCCCTACTTTTTATTGGCGGCATTTTGCATCGCCTGCCCAGTCTTTTACTTTCGTAGGGAGTGATTTCTGTGTGCAGATTTGGGACCATTCCTTCCAAGATTTTCCAAGTGTAGATTATGATATAGGGGTAGATAGGGGTAGATAGATAGGGGTAGGGTAAGGAATGAAGAAAGGGAGAGGATAAAATGAGAAAGGGAGAGGCAGAGAGGGTAGGGTGAAGGGAGAGGCTGGAGTGATAGAGAGAGATAGTGATGATGGAGGGAGGTGGGGAAACAGGGAAAGAAGGAAGGCAGACAATTTAGGGAAAGAAGGTAGTGCATAGGTAGAAGGGAGAGAACAAATATGGAGAGATGAGAGATAGAGGAAAGGAGGGCGAGCAGAAAGGAAGGATAGAGGGAGAGGAAAGAGGGGAAAGTTGAGAGAGAAGAGGCAGAAATAGATGAAAGGAAGCTGGTGGGTGGGCTGGTGAGTGGGTACATAGGCTGGTGGGTGGGTCACTGACCTGCTCACACTCTCGTAATTACTAGTTTACTCGAAATTTCTTATTATTCACAGTGAGAGGTTATTCTCAACTTCTTAACTACGTCAAACTTCAAGTGCTGGTGTGTTCAGAGACACTCATCTCTGGAATAACTACATAACCTATATTTGTTTTTTATCAGACTGATTCTAAACTTTCAAAGCTGGTGTTGTTTATGACGCTTGTGGGTCATACACAACACCAGCTTGGTTTTGATTATAATAATAATCAAAGCTGGTATTTCTTGGGCTGTGTAGGTATTGATTTGCCATTTTTAAGTATCTGGGAATTTAATTTTCTTACCATAACTTGTAAATATTTCTTTTGATTCAAATCAGATCTCCAACACTAAGGTTTAGCTGCACTGGAAACATGTAGTGGTGCTTTGCACTATTCCCGTGACACGCATATTAAGGTACAGGGGAGCTGGGGTTAGGCAACACTGGGATACCTTAATTGGAACGCACAGCGACCCAAATACATCTAGTTTACAAGGAGTGTCTACACAGACTCAGCTGAACACGTAGGATATCAAAGAGATATTTACTTATTTTACTGTGTACATGCGTTCTGGCGTAGGTCTCAAAGAAGAGTTTTAGCACTGGGTTAATATTTGTAATGAGTACCCTGTATTATTATTATTATTATTATTATTATTATTATTATTATTTATTATTTATTATTATTATTATTATTATCATCATCATCATAACTAAGCACTAGACCCTGAGTACCTTGTATGTATATATAGCATGCAGAGTAGCAAGTATAGATTCTGCGTATGTTGATTAAATTTAAGCTTTAGAATAGTAGGGAAGTATTTGTGTGTGTATGTGTGTGTGTGTGTGTGTGTGTGTGTGTGTGTGTGTTGTGTGTTGGTGTGTGTGTGTGTGTGTGTGTGTGTGTGTGTGTGGTCTGGAACCTGATTGTTAGTTATAAATAGCAGATTTTCGTTGAGTTTGGTGGATATAATGTGATTCGCTGTTGTAGATCAATAAGCACATATACAGTGAGGAGGTCAGGATAGATTAGAGATTAGTGCCGTTTGGAAGCAAGAAACTGCACAAGTATTACACCGATAACACCCTTCATCCTTCCCTTGCCTGCCTCAAGTTGCTCACGATAACTCCCATTCCTTTATTCAAATTCAAATTCAAATTCAAAGTTTATTCTCTATAAGGATTACAATGCTGAGTTTACAGAAATTTGGTTATTGTTTGGTTTAACATGTAGTAAAATTGAGATTACAGAGTGTACCACTAGAACGCTTAGCATGGCTAGGCATTTCGGGCATACTTAGTTTTATTCTTAAATGTAAAATATTACAAATTATGAGGTAAGTTGGTATTATGGCTAAGTGACTAAATACTATTTTGTGAGTTTAGCAGTGTGAATGCTTTTGTTTTGGCACAGTATAGTTCAGTATACTCGTCCCCTCTTGTTTCTCGTCCCCCTTTTTGACACTTAAGCTGTGATGAGACTGTACCCATGAAGCTGCCGCAGTTACTGAAAGCCTTCGTGGAATGCTTGACAATATCCCCTGTCACCCTACTGAAGTTTAACAGCACTGACAGATTTCATTACCTAATGGTGGACTTCACCCTCTTGTGACTAAACATAGTAGGGAAACAGCGAAGCTTTGTTACCATCATGTAACTATTAATATTAAGTAGGGTAGAAGGTATACTAAAATAAAGTTCCTTTATTTTTCAGTTTGAAGGCATGTGGATTACCCATGTGATCAAGATCAGAGGTTAGTTATACACTAACATCAAAAATTATTTCAATCCCTAAAATAAGAATTAGACTCTTGTATTTTCATATAAATGTATATATCTCTCGGTGTATACACCCTGCGAGACACACACACCTCTCAATATACACTAAATGGTACATCTCTGGGTATGTACCCTGTCGAACACCCAGTGATGTGTATTATTAAACAAATTCCTCACATCCCTTTCCTCTCCTACTTTAACCATCCCCATTACCCGTCCCCTACAACTTATCTAACCCCTTCCTTTTCCCTCCCCTATCCCCTTCCCCTCCCCCCATCTCCCCCCTCCCCACGCAGCACCCCTCTGCCACCTCTGGTAATGAGGACTCCGCGGACTCATCGTAGAAAATGAAAGGATCTTTTGGGAATAATTTTTTAAAAATTCTTCGAAGTTCGTGAACTTTTTTTTACCTTCTTGTTTCGTGTACTTTGTAAAAGTGGCAGTGTAAAGTAATGCAGTGTACTGTCCTTTGGGTAATAATACTTGTACCTCATTGTACTGACTTCCTCAAGAGGTAATATGAGTTACTCATTGTACTTTAGAATGTGGAAATACTTGTCGTGTGTGGGATTTCTTTGGTATAGTAATGCTGGAAAAATTTTCATTGTATTTTTTAATTAGGTCATTAACAGTGCTTTTTTAATGATACAATGATAGAAATTCATACGATGTGCTTTACTATGTGGCGATTCTCCAGCTCTGTCTTGTACTCCATGATGTAGTAATAACCTTACTGCCTGAATCTGCCATCAGAGGTCGTGTCGTCCATATGAATGTTCTCGCTAGCATTAACATGTGAAAGCCAAGCCACTATAATCCTTGCACGGAATCCCTCCCAAGTGAATCATAAAACGATCCTCAAAATGAATCAGATACACAGTCCACTCTGAGTAGGACGAAAGCGACACTTTCTTGTACCTTGGAAAACGTAAACGTTAGGGTAGCCGTTTCCATATACCTGTGCTGCCATCTGTCGCTGGGGATAGGCCTACCCTCAGTTCACCCCATAATACCCTGGGTTAGCCATTTTCTAATCACTGGACCTCATTTTACCCCAGAGAATTTCATTCCATCGCATTCTAAGTATTGTACTGAAGCCAAATATGATGCCGTAAGTTATATAAATACTTTTATACGGTGATAGTTCCGTTCACCAGCCCAGTACAGCACAGGTAGTATTGACTTCGTTGTCCCTGGTATGTAGAGAGTGGCATCCTGTGTAAATAATTGGGTTTTAACCTTTCAAATTGAAATTGCTCACTATACTGCTTGCACTCGTATGTTTTCATATGTCTAATCTTGACACATTTAAGCGATTCTCTGACTCGTTAAAGTGATTCTGTATCACTTGTAATTCTTTATCATTCCGTGTCAGCAAGCAAGCATGTGTGTTGTGAAATTATATCGCTGGAGTCAGAATCAACTTCCTGAGGATTTTTCTCTCCACATCGTCCTTCAAATACATCACAGAACTCATAAGTTGGCCAGGATGTATGGCCTCAGGGGAAAGAATCTATAATAACTTTGGTTTGTCCGCTGGCAGTCTGAAAATCATAGAGATTGAGCTGTCATGTTATGGATGGGATACAATACCGAGATGATGTATAAGATGCATTTGCAACATACTCACCTGTGACGTCAGTTCCAGTTGTGCTTCTGCTGTTATTACTGCTGCTGCTGCTACTGCTGCTGCTACTGGTGCTGCTGCTGCTACTGGTGCTGCTGTTGTTGTTGTTGTTGCTGCTGCTGTTGTTGTTGTTGTTGCTGCTACTGCTGCTGCTGCTGCTAAGGCTGAGGCTGCTTCTCCTGCAGCTGCTGCTACTGCTACTGCTACTGTTGCTGCTACTGCTGCTGCTGTTGTTGTTGTTGCTGCTGCTGCTACTGCTGCTGCTACTGCTGCTGATGAGGTTGCTGCTGCTGCTGAGGCTGAGGCTGCTTCTCCTGCAGCTGCTGCTACTGCTACTGCTACTGTTGCTGCTACTGCTGCTGCTGTTGTTGTTGTTGCTGCTGCTGCTACTGCTGCTGCTACTGCTGCTGCTGAGGTTGCTGCTGCTGCTGAGGCTGAGGCTGCTTCTCCTGCAGCTGCTGCTACTGCTATTGCTGCTGCTGCTGCTGCTGCTGCTTCTGCTGCTGCTGCTGCTGCTGCTGCTGCTGCTGCTGCTGCTGCTGCTGAGGCTGCCTTGGATCAAACGTCTAGCGCAAGCTAGACTCCAAGGTATTGGTCCAGTGTGGTGAGAATGGTAAGGCACTGAGTACCTTGTTCCAAGGTTCGTATGTTCGAGTCTCCTTCGGCCATAGATCAGTGTTTATAATATATATATATATATATTATATATATATTATATATATATATATATATATTATAATATATATATTATTTTATTATTATTATCACACTGGCCGATTCCCACCAAGGCAGGGTGGCCCGAAAAAGAAAAATTTCACCATCATTCGCTCCATCACTGTCTTGCCAGAAGGGTGCTCTACACTACAGTTTTTAAACTGCAACATTAACACCCCTCCTTCAGAGTGCAGGCACTGTACTTCCCATCTCCAGGACTCAAGTCCGGCCTGCCGGTTTCCCTGAATCCCTTCATAAATGTTACTTTGCTCACACTCCAACAGCACGTCAAGTATTAAAAACCATTTGTCTCCATTCACTCCTATCAAACACGCTCACGCATGCCTGCTGGAAGTCCAAGCCCCTCGCACACAAAACCTCCTTTACCCCCTCCCTCCAACCCTTCCTAGGCCGACCCTACCCCGCCTTCCTTCCACTACAGACTGATACACTCTTGAAGTCATTCTGTTTCGCTCCATTCTCTCTACATGTCCGAACCACCTCAACAACCCTTCCTCAGCCCTCTGGACAACAGTTTTGGTAATCCCGCACCTCCTCCTAACTTCCAAACTACGAATTCTCTGCATTATATTCACACCACACATTGCCCTCAGACACGACATCTCCACTGCCTCCAGCCTTCTCCCGCTGCAACATTCATCACCCACGCTTCACACCCATATAAGAGCGTTGGTAAAACTATACTCTCATACATTCCCTCTTTGCCTCCAAGGACAAAGTTCTTTGTCTCCACAGACTCCTAAGTGCACCACTCACTCATTTTCCCTCATCAATTCTATGATTCACCTCATCTTTCATAGACCCATCCGCTGACACGTCCACTCCCAAATATCTGAATACGTTCACCTCCTCCATACTCTCTCCCTCCAATCTGATATTCAATCTTTCATCACCTAATCTTTTTGTTATCCTCATAACCTTACTCTTTCCTGTATTCACCTTTAATTTTCTTCTTTTGCACACCCTACCAAATTCATCCACCAACCTCTGCAGCTTCTCTTCAGAATCTCCAAGAGCACAGTGTCATCAGCAAAGAGCAGCTGTGACAACCCCCACTTTGTGTGTGATTCTTTATCTTTTAACTCCACCCCTCTTGCCAAGACCCTCGCATTTACTTCTCTTACAACCCCATCTATAAATATATTAAATAACCACGGTGACATCACACATCCTTGTCTAAGGCCTACTTTTACTGGGAAAAAATTTCCCTCTTTCCTACATACTCTAACTTGAGCCTCACTATCCTCGTAAAAACTCTTCACTGCTTTCAGTAACCTACCTCCTACACCATACACTTGCAACATCTGCCACATTGCCCCCCTATCCACCCTGTCATACGCCTTTTCCAAATCCATAAATGCCACAAAGACCTCTTTAGCCTTATCTAAATACTGTTCACTTATATGTTTCACTGTAAACACCTGGTCCACACACCCCCTACCTTTTCTAAAGCCTCCTTGTTCATCTGCTATCCTATTCTCCGTCTTACTCTTAATTCTTTCAATTATAACTCTACCATACACTTTACCAGGTACACTCAACAGACTTATCCCCTATAATTTTTGCACTCTCTTTTATCCCCTTTGCCTTTATACAAAGGAACTATGCATGCTCTCTGCCAATCCCTAGGTACCTTACCTCTTCCATACATTTATTAAATAATTGCACCAACCACTCCAAAACTATATCCCCACCTGCTTTTAACATTTCTATCTTTATCCCATCAATCCCGGCTGCCTTACCCCCTTTCATTTTACCTACTGCCTCACGAACTTCCCCACACTCACAACTGGCTCTTCCTCACTCCTACAAGATGTTATTCCTCCTTGCCCTATACACGAAATCACAGCTTCCCTATCTTCATCAACATTTAACAATTCCTCAAAATATTCCCTCCATCTTCCCAATACCTCTAACTCTCCATTTAATAACTCTCCTCTCCTATTTTTAACTGACAAATCCATTTGTTCTCTAGGCTTTCTTAACTTGTTAATCTCACTCCAAAACTTTTTCTTATTTTCAACAAAATTTGTTGATAACATCTCACCCACTCTCTCATTTGCTCTCTTTTTACATTGCTTCACCACTCTCTTAACCTCTCTCTTTTTCTCCATATACTCTTCCCTCCTTGCATCACTTCTACTTTGTAAAAACTTCTCATATGCTAACTTTTTCTCCCTTACTACTCTCTTTACATCTTCATTCCACCAATCACTCCTCTTCCTCCTGCACCCACTTTCCTGTAACCACAAACTTCTGCTGAACACTCTAACACTACATTTTTAAACCTACCCCATACCTCTTCGACCCATTGCCTATGCTCTCATTAGCCCATCTATCCTCCAATAGCTGTTTATATCTTACCCTAACTGCCTCCTCTTTTAGTTTATAAACCTTCACCTCTCTCTTCCCTGATGCTTCTATTCTCCTTGTATCCCATCTACCTTTTACTCTCAGTGTAGCTACAACTAGAAAGTGATCTGATATATCTGTGGCCCCTCTATAAACATGTACATCCTGAAGTCTACTCAACAGTCTTTTATCTACCAATACATAATCCAACAAACTACTGTCATTTCGCCCTACATCATATCGTGTATACTTATTTATCCTCTTTTTCTTAAAATATGTATTACCTATAACTAAACCCCTTTCTATACAAAGTTCAATCAAAGGGCTCCATTATCATTTACACCTGGCACACCAAACTTACCTACCACACCCTCTCTAAAAGTTTCTCCTACTTTAGCATTCAGGTCCCCTACCACAATTACTCTCTCACTTGGTTCAAAGGCTCCTATACATTCACTTAACATCTCCCAAAATCTCTCTCTCTCTCTGCATTCCTCTCTTCTCCAGGTGCATACACGCTTATTATGACCCACTTCTCGCATCCAACCTTTACTTTAATCCACATAATTCTTGAATTTACACATTCATATTCTCTTTTCTCCTTCCATAACTGATCATTTAACATTACTGCTACCCCTTCCTTTGCTCTAACTCTTCAGATACTCCAGATTTAATCCCATTTATTTCCCCCCACTGAAATTCTCCTACCCCTTCAGCTTTGTTTCGCTTAGAGCCAGGACATCCAACTTCTTTTCATTCATAACATCAGCAATCATCTGTTTCTTGTCATCCGCACTACATCCACGCACATTTAAGCATCCCAATTTTATAAAGTTTTTCTTCTTCTCTTTTTTAGTAAATGTATACAGGAGAAGGGGTTACTAGCCCATTGCTCCCGGCATTTTAGTCGCCTCATACGACACGCATGGCTTACGAGAGGAAAGATTCTTTTCCACTTCCCGATGGACAATAGAAGAAATAAAAAAAGAACAAGAGCTATTTAGAAAAAGGAGAAAAAACCTAGATGTATGTATTATATTATATATGCATGTGCGTGTCTGTGAAGTGTGGACCAAGTGTAAGTAGGGAGTAGCAAGATATCCCTGTTATCTAGCGTGTTTATGAGACAGAAAGAAACCAGCAATCCTACCATCATGCAAAACAGTTACAGGTTTTTGTTTCACAGTCATCTGGCAGGACGGTAGTACTTCCCTGGGTGGTTGCTGTCTACCAACCTACTACTATATATATATATATATATATATATATATATATATATATATATTATATAATATATATATATTATATTATATTATTCTTTTAAAAACACCAGTCGTATCCCACAGAGGCAGGGTGGGCCAAATATAAAAACAAAAGTTTCTCTTCTAAACTTTAGTAATGTATACAGGAGAAGGGGTTACTAGCTCCTTGCTCTCGGCATTTTATTCGCCTCTTACGACACGCATTGCTTACGGGGGAAGAATTCTGTTCTATTTCCCCATGAAGATAAGAGGAAATAAACAAGAACAAGAACTAGTAAGAAAATAGAAGAAAATCCAGAGGGATATATATATATATATATATATTATATATATATATATATATATATTTATATATATATATATATATATATTTTATATTATAATATGCATATGCTTGTACTTGTACTTGTATGTGTAGTGTGACCTAAGTGTAAGTAGAAGCAACAAGACGTACCTGAAATCTTGCATGTTTATAAGACAGAAAAAAGACACCAGCAATCCTACCATCATGTAAAACAATTAGTCTTTCGTTTTACACGGGTAGTTTAGCCAGATCACTTCTCTGGAAGAATTTAGTTGCCTGTCTATTGCACGGCATGGTCAAGGACTGGGCCGCGGGGGCGCTGACTCTGGGAACGACCTCTAGTAGTAATAATGGTAGAATTATCCATAAAATGTTTGGTAAAAGGACACAGATGCAACTAATGTGACATTTTATTGTGGCGACGTTTCGCTCTCCAGGAGCTCTGTCAAGCCGTACGGCTTCTTCCTAAGTTGTGCTTGGAAAGCAGCCGTTCTACTGACTTGCATTTTATCCAGATTGGCTGTTATCCTCCATTTTCTTTTCCATTCAGTTTTTTTGTGTTTTTTAGTTTCTCTTTTGTTTTCTTTATCATCTCTAATTGTTTCTCTGACGGTTGCTCCAGCTTTGGAAGTCAACAGAGGGATTACGTCGTCTCGTCTCAAGCTAGTTGATGATGCTATCGTCGTGGACTAGCAGAGAGGTTGTATATAACTATGTTTAAGAGTACCGTGCTGAAGCACTATCCTCAAGGATCTGGAGAGTCCTCAAGTATACGAGGATACCCTTGCCAGAAACAGAAACTCTTGTAGTTACTACTAGCCTATTTAGCTAACAATATGTTAGTTAGAAAAGTTAGTAGTAATTACATGTTTGTCTCGACACATAAAACTGGTCGAGATGCACATAATTGGTCCAGATACTGAACCAGAGACGGGACTACTTATGTGCCTCTGTAATCTTTCTAACTACCTCCGCAGTGTGGGAATATAGTTACTACCGCCCAAAGTATTTGTGTAAGGTGACTACCTCCCAGATACAGGGTATGGGTTGACTGCCACCCACGCTGTGGATGTGGGGGCACATAATAAAGTTACGACACTAACAGACTTCAGAGTAATCCTGTGACCTTCCCTCTCCCGAGTCTGTCACTCTGACCCCACCAGATATTGACATCCTGGCTCTCTCATTACGGGGGTACGAGGAGTAAGGAAAAACAAGTGGGCTAAAAATAACACGATGGTATTTTTAGCGTAAGCCAGTGGGAGGGGGGTGATGTTTCAGGGGGTGGGAGGAACCGGAGTACTTCAAAGGAGGAGGGAGAAGGGGTATGACTTGATGGATGAGAATGGGGTACGTGTGACCACGGGGTGGAGAGAGGAGGATGGAGATAGAGATGGATTGAGGTTGGGACCTGTTATAGTATTGGAATTTAGTAATTCTGGATGGGTTTCTAGGCGGGGCTCGTCTGGATGCAGAGTCATGGAAGGGGTAAGTACTAAATAAATGGATATGGAAAGAGATTACATCTGGATGAGGGTCGGGAAAAGGTACGTCCGGACGGGGTTGGCAGGATTTGTCTGGAGGGAAGTGGAAACAAGGTACATCTGGCTGATGATGGGAACAGAGGACGTGTGAACAGGGGGTGGGGACTGGGTACACCTGGATATAGGGGGAGATAGGGTATATCTTGATGGGGATCTGGGGAGGAAAGGGGTTATACCAGTAATCTCTGATTAACAATGGGACTGAGGAATTTTTCGGGGCGTTTCACAGTAGAATGTGTATACAGGGATACGAACACCTAGTTGGTTCGTTGTCAATGCAATGTATTGTGATGTAGTTGGTAGATGCAGTCGAACGGGAAGAAGACATTAATATGTGAGAGATTGGTTGCTGGGAGAACCAGTCTGCAATTAGTTTCTGGGGAGCAACGACTGCTCAGGGAGCCAAGACGTCTGTGATACTCTGCTGGGACACCCAGGATGTCAGTAATTGACTGCTGAGGGAGTCAAGATGCTCGTGATTGACTAGTGGAGAGCAACATGTCTGTGTTGGGTAATATTAGCAGGCGCCGCTGTCTCCGACTTCAACTGCATTTTTTATAGCTCTCTTCCTCACCACTAACAGTCAAAATTATTGATTTAGCTCCTGTCCCTTCAAAGCCAGAGCCAATGTATTCAGAAAAAATAGTCATGAACATCTACAATCAATTCACATACAACTGGAGGGAAACTGGGGACCAACTCTCAGCTACGGGAGAGTGAGGATCGCACTCCGTCACATCACAAGGTTTTTTTTTTTTTTAAGGGGTTTAGCGATAAGCCAGTGAAAGGCCTCTATCAAATGACCAAAAGCTCCACTGAGAGGCTCGTACTCTGACAAAAACCCATATCAGGAGATTTTTTTTATATTTACCCTAACAATATGCCAAGATACCAATCCCCACAGTCTGCTAGGTAGGCAAGTTCGCATGACACGTAACATCGAGGTGCGACATCCTACACAGTCTGCTAGCTAGCTGGACAGTTTCACATCACACGTGAGAGACATCCACCCACCAGGGTTTCCAGCAAGTATAGCTTAAAACTGACATTTTTTCCCGGAAATTCCGACGGAGAGAGAGTCAGTTCTGAGAAAGTTGGTGGTGATGGTGAGACTGGATTTAGCTCCGGTCCAGGACAGCAGGAAACTGGGAAGGAGAGAAGCGTCCAGGAGGGACATGTTGGAAGGGAGGGAGGGAAGGAAGGAGGGAGAGAGAGAGAGAGGGAGGGGGGCAAGGAAGGAAGGAGGGATAGAGGAGGGTTCCCTATAAATGGAATCCTCTTCGCGGTATTGAGTGGCTGTCCCCTCTCTCTCTCTCTCTCTCTCTCTCTCTCTCTCTCTCTCTCTCTCTCTCTCCTCTCTCTCTCTCTCTCTCTCTCTCTCTCTCTCTCTCTCTCTTCAACCCTAAATTAAGCCAACAATATCCTGGAATAGGATCATCACTAACTGTACTAAGATAAGAAAAACAAACTCTCCAGCCAGGTAACAGCTGTGTCTGAGACTCTCTGCAGGAACATTCCCTTCAGAAGAATCCTCCCCAGTGATGGCCTCTTGATCCAAGGGACTGAAGCTACCTTTCACTGTTAACTTCCCGTTCCCCCAGGTGCTGTGTGACCCCTTGCGGGTTTAGCGTGCCCAAGCGAATGCAAATATTCTGGAGGAATACGAGATGACGCACTCATAGTGAATTAGTAATGATCTTCTTAAATAGAAGCCTTGGAGGGTCCAGTGTACCTTGTTGAGAGCCTTAGAAAGTCCATTGTACCTTGTTGAGAGTTTTGGAAAGCCCATTGTACCTTGTTCGTAGCCTTGAAGGGTCCAGTGTACCTTGTTGAGAGCCTTAGAAGGTCCATTGTACCGTGTTGGTAGCCTTGGAAGATCCAGTGTACCTTGTTGAGAGTCTTGGAGGGTCCAGTGTACCTTGCTCGGAGCCTTAAAGGGGTACAATTTACCTTGTTGGGAGCCTTGGAGGGTCCAGTGTACCTTGTTGAGAGTCTTGTGTACCTTGTTGAGAGTCTTGGAGGATCCAGTGTACCTTGTTGAGAACTTTCAACCTCTTGCACTAAACTTATTTTTAAACTTACTCAGCAAATTCTTAACAACTAGTGAGTTACAGACCTGAGTCAATGCATGAATGAGTTACAGACAAGAGTTAGACAGGGAATAACATGAATGTGTAAGTAGGTGAACTGGGTGATTATTATTGTAAACAGATTTATGTTGATTTTGTTTTTCCATGGCTTATGACCAGTGCAAGATATTGTTAGTAGTTATTACGACTTGTGCAATGTATTGTCCTCTCGTGTTTATTAGTTACTGTGACCAATATAATGAGTGACTTTATTGTTGCAACGTTTCTCCTACGAGGTGTTTTTTTTTAGTCAAATACAGAGAATGGATTGAAGGTAGCAGAAGTAACGAGGTAAGGATGATGGAATCACTCCATCAGCCCTGGAGAAATAATTTGAGGTGGTCAGTCCCTCAGCCTGGAGAAGAGTTCAGTTCCATACAGAACAATACGAAGCTGAAGCATCAGAATGGAGTCTTCAATACTGTATCAGTAGGAGAGAATAAAGTTGTTTCACTTCGGTTCTTTTAAGTTTCATTTTCTTATCCTTCCTTCATTCATAAAATATTTAAATTGTTTTAGTGTCTGTATGTCCTGATCTATTGTAGCATATGTTGTTCTTATTATCTATTGTAGCATCTGTATGTTTTGATCTATTGTAGCGTTTATATATTATGATTATTGTAGCACCTGTATGTCCTGATCATTGCAGCGTCTGTCGTGATCTATTGCAGCTTTCATGAGTGTGTTTGTCACTCATGAGTCTCCGTTTTCAGGGCCTCCTTCTGCTCTCATTCTTTCTGTCTTTCTCCCTCTTTCCCTCTTGTTACGAGCAATTAAAGAAGCAATAAGGGAGTGTGACGTCAGAGGCACCTAACAGTTCATTAACCAATGAAGGAACTGCCACGTCATACAGTGGATGGTGTGTGAACCAATAAGGAGGCTTTAACGTCATCACCAGCCAGAGTAAACCTGTCTCACACACGTCAAGCCACGCGTTCCTCTTAATCATCTGTGTGTGTGTGTTGATATATATATTATATATATATATATATACATATTATATATATATATATATATATATATATATATATATATATA
Organism: Cherax quadricarinatus; assembly: GCF_026875155.1. Classification (NCBI taxonomy): domain Eukaryota; kingdom Metazoa; phylum Arthropoda; class Malacostraca; order Decapoda; family Parastacidae; genus Cherax; species Cherax quadricarinatus. Next base: position 46,188,072 of record NC_069402.1, read on the forward strand.
TATATATATATATTATTATACTGCATGATAGTCAGGTCCCTTCCTCGTTAAGATTTAATCATTGAATGTCAGAATTCAATGTAAAATGCAGAAGCTGTCATGTTTACTGATGAGGGGAGAACCTCGTGACGCTGGCCAACAAACACGCCGCAACTGAAGCCACTCACACACAAATTCGAACACTATTAGAGCTTACAAATTAACCCCGCTCAATATTCAGTGGTATATACATTGTTTTAAACAAGGGTATATACAATGACATATGCTATAGTATAGACAGTAGTATATACTATAGTATGTATCGTGGAATATACAATGGTGTATATACATAGTGATATATACTGTATTGTATAGTGGTATACACAGTAGTATATACTGTAATGTGTAGTGGTATATACAGTGGCATATACTGTATAGTGGTATACACAGTGGTATATAGCGTATAGTGGTATACACAGTCATATATACTGTAATCTTATTGTGATATATACTGTAATGTATAGTGGTATATACAGTGTTATAGTGGTATACACAGTGTTATATATAGTGGCATACACAGTGTTATATATAGTGGTATACAGTGTTATATATATAGTGGTATACACAGTGGCATACACAGTGGTATACACACTGGTATACACAGTGGCATACACAGTGGCATACACAGTGGTATACACAGTGGTATACACACTGGTATACACAATGGTATACACACTGGTATACACACTGGTATACACAGTGGCATACACAGTGGTATACACAGTAGTATACACAGTGGTATACACAGTGGTATACACAGTGGTAAGCACAACTTGCCTACCAGTAGAGTTTTAAACAAAAGTTGCTCCCTCGCATACTCAACTAGTTACAGTAGTCTGTTTGGTGTTTCAGAGGTTGAATCTCACCTCCTGGACCCGCCTCTTCACTGGCAGCATGACTCAGTGTGTCTGTGTATGGGGGCCGGGGAGAGGGGGGGAGCAGCTCACAGTTTGTATGTTTGTGTTTGGGTGTTGATGAAGACACACGTGTGTGTGTGTGTGTGTGTGTGTGTGTGTGACCTTTGAAAAATAACCGGTTCACACATCCACAACAAATGTGGACGCTAAAGTATTTAGTTGACACGCTCCCTGTGTGTGGGCGTCTCTGAAGCAAATATTTCACACGCCCACGATGCATGTGTGTGTGGGTGAGTGTGTGTGCGTGTGTGTGTGTGTGTGTGTGTACTCACCTAATTGTACTCACCTAATTGTGGTTGCAGGGGTCGAGACTTAGCTCCTAGCCCCGCCTCTTCACTGATCGCTACTGGGTCCTCTCTCTCTCTGCTTCCTGAGCTTTGTCATACCTCTTCTTAAAACTATGTATGGTTCCTGCCTCCACTACTTCACTTGCTAGGCTATTCCACTTGCTGACAACTCTATGACTGAAGAAATACTTCCTAACGTACCTGTGACTCGTCTGAGTCTTCAGCTTCCAGTTGTGACCCCTTGTCCCTGTGTCCCCTCTCTGGAACATCCTATCTCTGTCCACCTTGTCTATTCCCCACAGTATCTTGTATGTCGTAATCATGTCTCCCCTGACCCTTCTGTCCTCCAGTGTCGTCAGTCCGATTTCCCTTAACCTTTCCTCGTACGACAATCCCTTGAGCTCTGGGACTAGCCTTGTTGCAAACTTTGTACTTCTCTAACTTCCTGACGTGCTTGACCATGTGTGGGTTCCAGACTGGTGCTGCATACTCCAGTATGGGCCTAACATACACAGTGTACAGTGTCTTGAACGATTCCTTATTAAGGTATCGGAACGCTATTCACAGGTTTGCCAGGCGCCCGTATGCTGCAGCGGTTATTTGGTTGATGTGTGCCTCGGTGATGTGCTCGGTGTTATGGTCACCCCAAGGTCTTTTCTCCCTGAGTGAGGTCTGTAGTCTTTGTCCACCTAGCCTATACTCTGTCTGCGGTCTTCTTTGCCCCTCCCCAATCTTCATGACTTTGCATTTGGCTGGATTGAATTCGAGAAGAAGCCAGTTACTGGACCACATGTCCAGCCTGTCCAGGTCTCTTTGCAGTCCTGCCTCATCCTCGTCCGATTTAATTCTTCTCATCAACTTCACGTCATCTGCGAACAGGGACACTTCGGAGTCTATTCCTTCCATCATGTCGTTCACATATATCAAAAATAGCACTGGTCCTAGAACTGACCCCTGTGGGACCCCGCTCGTAACAGGCGCCCACTGTGATACCTCTTCACGTACCATGACTCGTTGCTGCCTCCCTGTCAGGTATTCCCTTATCCATTGCAGTGCCCTCCCTTTTACATGCGCCTGATCCTCCAGCTTCTGCACTAATCTCTTGTGGGGAACTGTGTCAAAGGCCTTCCTGCAGTCTAGGAAAACGCAATCTACCCACCCCTCTCTCTCGTGTCTTACTTCTGTTACCTTGTCATAAAACTCCAGGAGGTTTGTGATACAAGATTTGCCTTCCATGAACCCATGCTGGTTTTCATTTATAATCTTGTTCCTTTCCAGGTGTTCGACCACTCTCCTCCTGATAATCTTCTCCATGACTTTGCACACAATACATGTCAGAGACACAGGTCTGTAGTTTAGTGCCTCGTTTCTGTTTCCTTTATTAAATATGGGGACTACATTAGCTGTCTTCCATTTCTCAGGTAGTTGCCCAGTTTCAAGGGATGTGTTGAAGATTGTGGTTAGAGGCACGCACAGCATCCTTCTCTAAGGACCCATGGGGAGATGTTGTCCGGTCCCATCGCCTTTGAGGTGTCAAGGTCACTTAAGAGCTTCTTCACCTCCTCCTCAGTTGTTCGTATGTCATCCAACACTTGTTGGTATATTCCCTCTTGATGTTCCCTTCTGTGCTGTCTTCCCACAGCCCTTCCTGTCTCTACTGTAAAAACTTCCTTAAATCTCCTGTTCAGCTCCTCACATACCTTCTGATCATTTCTTGTGAGTTCTCCACCTTCTGTCCTTAATCTGATCACCTGGTCTTTGACTGTCTTCCTCCTGATGTGGCTATACAACAGTTTCGGGTCAGTCTTGATTCTCGATGCTATGTCATGTGCGTGTGTGTGTGTGTATGTGTGTGTGTGTGTGTGAGAGAGTGTGTATGTGTATGTGTGTGTTGTGTGTGTGTGTGTGTGTGTGTGTGTGTGTGTGTGTGTGTGTGCGTGTGTGTGTCTTCCGTTGTTACTTGTTGCCCTTGGGAAAAACCTTTCCACTGCTCCCTTGCATTTTGTTGTTACATATTCCATCATTTCATTTACTGGCTTTCCTGCCAGTTCTCTGTCCCATGGACCTCCCGCAGGAAGTTCTTCAACCCTATGTAGTCCCCTCTTTTATAGTCAGGCTTTTCCCATTCAATCCTGTTATTCTCTCCACTTGCAGCCTCTACTATGTATTCAAAGCACAGAACCACGTGGTCGCTAGCTCCTAGGGGACTCTCATACTTGATGTCCTCAATGTCTGAGCTGGCCCAGGGTGAACACAAGGTCCAATCTTGCTGGTTCATCCTCCCCTCTCACTTGGTAGTGTCCTTAACATGTTGGGCATGAGGTTTTCCAGCACCACGTCCAACATCCTGGCTCTCCATGTTTCGGGACCCCCATGTGGCTCAGGTTTTCCAGTCACTCTCCCTGTGGTTGAAATCCCCCATAACTAGCAACTTTGCTCTGCTGGAGTGAGCTCTTCTTGCCACCTCAGCAAGTGTGTCCACCATTGCTCTGTTGCTCTCTTCATATTCCCTCTCTTGGCCTCCTGCAGTTCTGTGGTGGATTATACATCACTGCAATGACCACTTTGTGTTCCCCAGACTGAAGTGTACCTGCTATGTAGTATCTTTCTCCTGTCTCATCTATGCCTTCCATTTTCTCGAATTTCCATCTGTTTTTACGAGGAGAGCAACCCCACCTCCCCCCCTGCCCCTTCTATCTTTCCTCATGATCTGGTATCCTGGTGGGAAGAGTGCATCTGTTATTGTCTCTGTGAGTTTTGTTTCTGTAACTGCTATGATGTCTGGGGACTTCTCATTGATTCTGTCTTGCCATTCCTCATGTTTATTCGTTAATCCATCTGCATTTGTGTACCAAACCTTCAACTTCTGTTCTAATACTGTAACTGTGGTGCAGGGGTGGAAACAGAGGGATTGGTGTGTGATGGTTGGTTTGGATTGTTCAGTTGCCTTGGGGGTGTCGTGGCTGGAGTCCTTCTTCAGGTGTTTCTGGGGGGTGCGCTTGTCCTTCCATTTGATCCTGGGTTATTCTGCTCTCCTTTTTCATTTCCTCCCATTTCTCCTTTCGTTTTTGAACTCTCTCTTTCATTGTCTTCCTTTCGTCCTGTGTTCTGTCTCGATCGAGGTACACACTCCGGAACTCCTGCTTGCCTCTCAGCCGTGCTTTCTCCTGCAGGATCATGGTTTGGGTTGATTCTGCCTTGAAAATTACTTTGAGAGGCCAATTTCTTTTCTTTGTGAACCACCCGATTCTCCGAAAATTTGCCACCTGGGTCATGCCCCTCGCCTATCACCTTCATGATATCTTCAATCGCTTTTTTCTCCTCCTGCTTTCTTTCATCATAAGTTTTCCCTTTAGCTTCGTCTAGCCCATAGACAAACACGGATCTCTCCCTTTCTACCTCCCACTGTGACTCCCATTGCATCCTCTGATGTGTTTTAGTTCCTTCCCGTGGAGTGTTCCTTCCTTCAGTCCCTTCCCTAGTTATGGCCCCTATGCTTCTTGGTTTGTCCTTCCTGCTCACCTGTTCCTGGCCCCCACAGGTATCTGGTAAGGTCCTTGTACATGTCCTAGTTTCTTCAATGTCTTCCAAGCTCTCGTTCTGTCCTAGTGTGCTCCCTGTCTTTGTTTTGGCCCCATGTGGGTTTGACAGGACCTCTGCATACAGTTTAGTTTCCATGCTTCCTTCAGACCTGTTGTTTGTGTTTGATGTAGCCATTGCCGATACTACTTCTGTAATATCTTTGTCTCTGTGCTGTTTCAGATGTCTCAGCTCCTCTTCTAATCTCTCTATCTTGATTTCTGCTGCTGTGGCCTGTTGCTTCCACCTTCTGCATTCTGCTGCTAACCTCTCTTCATCTTCCTTTCCAGCTCATCTAGTCTCCTTCCCCAGTCTTCCTCCCTTTTTTTGAGCTCTACCTCCCATTCCTCCCTTCCAGATTCGTCCTTGGAGCCCCTTGTCCTCATCCTGGTTCTAGGTTCCCCCGTTGCTCCACAGAAGGGGGGACGGGTGGTTAGGGGGAGAGGAATAGATGGTTAGGAGGAGAGGGGATGGATGGTTGTGGGGGAGGGGGAGGATGGTTATTAGAGGGAGGGAGGTAGTTGGGGGGGTTAAGACGGTTTGGGGAGGGGTTAGGTGGTTTGGGGGAGGGGTAGGTGGCTAAGGTGAGGTGGTTAGGGAAGGGGGAGAGGTGGTTAGGGGAGGGGGGGTACGTGTTTGTGTCAAGTGTTTGTGTCAAGTGGTGGAGGGTGTGTGTGTGTGTGTGTGTGTGTGTGTGTGTGTGTGTGTGTGTGTGTGTGTGTGTTGTGTGGTATGTGTGTGTGGTGTGTGTGTGTGTGGTGTGTGGTGTGTGGTGTGTGTGTGTGTGGTGTGTGTGTGGTGTGTGTACTCACCTAGTTGTACTCACCTAGTTGAGATTGCGGGGGTCGAGTCCGAGCTCCTGGCCCTGCCTCATACCCTGATCGCTACTAGGTCACTCTCCCTGAGCCGTGAGCTTTATCATACCTCTGCTTAAAGCTATGTATGGATCCTGCCTCCACTACATCGCTTCCCAAACTATTCCACTTACTGACTACTCTGTGGCTGAAGAAATACTTCCTAACATCCCTGTGATTCATCTGTGTCTTCAGCTTCCAACTGTGTCCCCTTGTTACTGTGTCCAATCTCTGGAACATCCTGTCTTTGTCCACCTTGTCAATTCCTCTCAGTATTCTGTATGTCGTTATCATGTCCCCCCTATCTCTCCTGTCCTCCAGTGTCGTCAGGTTGATTTCCCTTAACCTCTCCTCGTAGGACATACTCTTAGCTCTGGGACTAGTCTTGTTGCAAAACCTTTGCACTTTCTCTAGTTTCTTCACGTGCTTGGCTAGGTGTGGGTTCCAAACTGGTGCCGCATACTCCAATATGGGCCTAACGTACACGGTGTACAGGGTCCTGAATGATTCCTTATTAAGATGTCGGAATGCTGTTCTGAGGTTTGCTAGGCGCCCATATGCTGCAGCAGTTATTTGGTTGATGTGCGATTCAGGAGATGTGCCTGGTGTTATACTCACCCCAAGATCTTTTTCCTTGAGTGAGGTTTGTAGTCTCTGGCCCCCCTAGACTGTACTCCGTCTGCGGCCTTCTTTGCCCTTCCCCAATCTTCATGACTTTGCACTTGGTGGGATTGAACTCCAGGAGCCAATTGCTGGACCAGGTCTGCAGCCTGTCCAGATCCCTTTGTAGTTCTGCCTGGTCTTCGATCGAGTGAATTCTTCTCATCAACTTCACGTCATCTGCAAACTGGGACACCTCAGAGTCTATTCCTTCCGTCATGTCGTTCACAAATACCAGAAACAACACTGGTCCTAGGACTGACCCCTGCGGGACCCCGTTGGTCACAGGTGCCCACTCTGACACCTTGCCACGTACCATGACTCACTGCTGTCTTCCTGACAAGTATTCCCTGATCCATTGTAGTGCCTTCCCTGTTATCCCTGCTTGGTCCTCCAGTTTTTGCACCAATCTCTTGTGTGGAACTGTGTCAAACGCCTTCTTGCAGTACAAGAAAATGCAATCCACCCACCCCTCTCTCTCTTGTCTTACTGCTGTCACCATGTCATAGAACTCCAGTAGGTTTGTGACACAGGATTTCCCATCCCTGAAACCATGTTGGCTGCTGTTGATGAGATCGTTCCTTTCTAGATGTTCCACCACTCTTCTCCTGATAATCTTCTCCATGATTTTGCATACTATACATGTCAGTGACACTGGTCTGTAGTTTAATGCTTCATGTCTGTCTCCTTTTTTAAAGATTGGGACTACATTTGCTGTCTTCAATGCCTCAGGCAATCTCCCTGTTTCGATAGATGTATTGAATATTGTTGTTAGGGGTACACATAGCGCCTCTGCTCCCTCTCTCAATACCCATGGGGAGATGTTATCTGGACCCATTGTGAACACTTCTTTGAATCTCTTGTTGAGTTCTTCACATACTTCACGGTCATTTCTTGTTGTCTCTCCTCCTTCCTTCCTTAGCCTGATTACCTGGTCCTTGACTGTTGTTTTCCTCCTGATGTGGCTGTACAACTGTTTCGGGTCAGATTTGGCTTTCGCTGCTATGTCATTTTCATATTGTCTTTGGGCCTCCCTTCTTATCTCTGCATATTCGTTTCTGGCTCTACGACTGTTCTCCTTATTCTCCTGGGTCCTTTGCCTTCTATATTTCTTCCATTCCCTAGCACACTTGGTTTTTGCCTCCCTGCACCTTTGGGTAAACCATGGGCTCATCCTGGCTTTTTCATTATTCCTGTTACCCTTGGGTACAAACCTCTCCTCAGCCTCCTTGCATTTTGTTGCTACATATTCCATCATCTCATTAACTGGCTTCCCTGCCAGTTCTCTGTCCCACTGAACCCCGTTCAGGTAGTTCCTCATTCCTGTGTAGTCCCCTTTCTTGTAGTTTGGCTTCATTCGTCCTGGCCTTCCTGTGTGTGTGTGTGTGTGTGTGTGTGTGTGTGTACTCACCTAATTGTGGTTGCAGGGGTCGAGTCTCAGCTCCTGGCCCTGCCTCTTCACTGATCGCTACTAGGTCCTCTCCCTCTCTGCTTCCTGAGCTTTGTCATACCTCTTCTTAAAACTATGTATGGTTCCTGCCTCCACTACTTCACTTGCTAGGCTATTCCACTTCCTGACGACTCTATGACTGAAGAAATACTTCCTAACGTCCCTGTGACTCGTCTGAGTCTTCAGCTTCCAGTTGTGACCCCTTGTTTCTGTGTCCCCTCTCTGGAACATAGTATCTCTGTCCACCTTGTCTATTCCCCGCAGTATCTTGTATGTCGTTATCATGTCTCCCCTGACCCTTCTGTCCTCCAGTGTCGTCAGTCCGATTTTCCTCAACCTTTCCTGTGTGTGTGTGTGTGTTTGTGTGTCGTCCCCAAAAGTATTTATGCTCATCACAAGTACAATGTGCATGGTACTGGTACAATGTGCATGATACTTTTGGTATTAGCACAATGTGCATGATACCGGTGCAATGTCTGTCGGTAAAGGCATGGTACTTGGGGTTTGGGTACAATGTACAGGAAATGGTACAGTGTACAGGTTTGGGTACAATGTGCATAAACCGTGCAATCCCAAAGGTACTGGTACAATTCATGAAAATGTGCAGTGTGCATGGTACGGTGCAATGTGATGATACTGTGCAATGTGAGGGTAGGTACAATTTGCAGATACTTGTGGTTTTGCACAATGTGCTGTATTGTGGTATTGCAAAATTTTCATAAACCCGGGTGCAATGTGAGGGTAATTACAATGCGATGGTACTTGTGGTATTGGCACAATGGCATGAACCGGTGCAATTGCAGGGAAAGGTACAATGTGCGGGTACTTGTGGACTGGTAAAAATGTACTGGTAGGGAAGTGTCATGGTACTTTTTCAATGGCATGATACCGTGCAAGCGCTGGAAACTGGTACAATGTGCTTTGATATTGTGCATGTGCTGGTACTGTGCAATGTGCATATCTGTGCAATGGCAGGGTACTGGTAAAAGTGCATAAACTTGTGTTTTGGGCACAATGTGTTTTGATCCCGGGTTTGCAATTGCAGGACGGTACATTGTAGATGGAACGGTACAATGTGCATGAACGTAATGCGATGGTTTGGTACAATGTGATGATATTTGCAGTGTGCATGGAATGGTGCAATGTGCATGATACGGCAATGTGCTGGTGCTTGTGGTTCGGGTACAATTTGCATGGGTTGTGGTACTGGTGCAATTGTGCGTACGGGTAAATGTGCATGGACTTTTTGTACTGGTAAAATGTAATGTATCGGAAAATGTGCATGTACTGGTACAATGTGCTGGTGCTTGGGGACTGGTAAAAATTTGCATGGATGGTAAAATTGCAGGGTACTTGTGGTCTGGTAAAATGTACATTATACTGGGCAATGTGCATGGTCTGGCACAAGGCATGGTCTTGTGGTATGGTGAAATGTCATGGTCTGGTACAATGTGTGGATTGTGGTACTGGTCAATGTACATTATATGGTGCAAGTGATGGTACGGCACAATGTGAGTATTTGTTTTCCCAAAAAGGTGATGGTACGGGGCAATGTGCATTATACTGGTTCAATGTGCATGAAACGGGTAAAAATGTGCAGGGTTACTTATGGTACTGGTACAATGTGCATGGTATTTGTACTGGACAATGTGATGATCCCGTGAATGTGCATGGTATGGTGAAAATGTCAGGGTTTACCTGGAGGTTATTCCGGGGAAAACGCCCCCGCACCCCGGGCCCATGACCAGGCTCCCGGGGGGATCAGGCCTGATAAACCGGGTGTTATGCTGGCCGCACCAGCCAACGTACGAGCCACACCCCGGGCTGACCGGCACGCCTTAAAGGCAGCCAGGGGCTTATTGGCAATTCCCCTAATGCTTGATTGGAGATGTTAACAGTCTTGGGCCCCGGACGCTTAGGGTGTTTTCCCTTAGTGTCCCAATGGCGCCCCTATTTTTATTGGGGGGGGCATTTTGCATCGCCCGCCCCCGTCTTTTTCTTTGTGGGAGTGATTTCTGTGTGCGATTTGGGACCATTCCTTCCAAGATTTTTTCCCAAATGTAGATTAGAAATTTTCTCTCCCTCTGCGTTCCAACGAGTACAAATCAAGTCTTTCCAAGCTTCCCAGTAGTTAGGTGCTTGACAGAACTTTTAGGGGCAGTAAAAGGGTCTCTGTACACTTTTAGATCTGGTACTTGGGTATTGGTACAAGGCAGGTACTAGTACAAAATGCATGTACTGGTGCAATGTGCATGGTACTGGTACAATGTGCATGGGACTTGGGTCCCGGTGCAATGTACATGGTAATTTTGGTACTGGTACAAAAGTACATTGTCTGGTACAATGTGCTGATATCGTGGAAATGTGCAGGTACTGGTAAATGTGCATGATATTGTGCAAGTATATGGTATGGTACAAATTCATGATACTGTGCAATAGCATGGTACTTGTGGTACTGGTACAATGGCATGATATGGTGTAAAGTCATGTACTGGTACAATGTGCATGAATTTTTGGTAGGTACTGTGCATGATCTGGTGGAGTGGATGGTTACTGGACAATTCATGGAATTGTGGGGATGGAAAAATGTACATGGATGGTCAATTCCAGATACAGTGAATGTGCATGGTCTGGTACAATGTGCGTGGTATTTTGTACTGGTAAAATGTACAGGGACTTGTGGGTACTGGGCCAAAGTCATGGTATTTTTGGTACTGTAAATAGCATGTATTGGTACATTGCATGGATAGTGCAATGACGGATTGTGGTATGGACAATGCACTGGAACTGGTACGGTGTACATGGCACTGGGACAATGTGCATGATCGGTGCAATGTGCTGGGATTTGCGGTACGGTTCAAAGTACAAAGTACCGCGTTTGCAATCTGCTGACAGAGTTGCTTTCCCCCGACTGATGAGTGGGTTGTTGGAGGTGAGTCCTGGAACGTGGCTGGATACCTTGAGTGGTACGAAACAACGTTTTTGGGGGACCCTCGTGAAAACGTTTCGCTCCGGGCCCCGAACACTTTTAGTAAAGACGTCTGATGAAAGGGAATTTTTAAAAATTTTCTCAAATTTTTGGGAGTATTGGCACTCTTACACAGTGGGTCAGTTTTGTAGGTGTTAAGTTGTCTTCACTCTGTGTGAGAAGTTGTCTTCACTCTGTGTGGGAAGTTGTCTTCACTCTGTGTGAGAAGTTGTCTTCACTCTGTGTGGAAGTTGTCTTCACTCTGTGTGGAGTTGTTTTACTCTGTTGGGAAGTTGTCTTCCTCGTGGGAAGTTGTCTTCATCTGTGTGGAAGTTGTCTTCATCGTGGAAAGTTGTTTCACCTGTGTGGGAAGTTTTCTTCACTCTGTGTGGGGAAATTGTCTTCCTCTGTGTGGAAGTTTCTTTACTCTGTGTGAAAGTTTTCTTCACTCTGTGGGGAGGGGTTTTCTTCACTCTGTGTGGGGGGTTGTCTTCACCTGGGGGAAGTTGTCTTCACTCTGTGTGGGAAGTTGTCTTCACTCTGTGTGGGAAGTTGTCTTCACTCTGTGTGGGAAGTTGTCTTCACTCTGTGTGGGAAGTTGTCTTCACTCTGTGTGAGAAGTTGTCTTCACTCTGTGTGGAGTTTTTCCCTCTTGTGGGAAGTTGTCTTCACTCTGTGTGGGAAGTTGTCTTCACTCTGTGTGGGAAGTTGTCTTCACTCTGTGTGGAAGTTGTCTTCACTCTGTGTGGGAGGTTGTCTTCACTCTGTGTGGGAATTTTCTTCACTCTGTGTGGGGAAATTTCTTCCCTCTGTGTGGAAGTTGTCTTTATCTGTGTGGATTGTCTTTACTCTGTGTGGGAAAATTGTCTTCACTTTGTGTGGGGAAATTGTTTCATCTGTGTGGGAAGTTGTCTTCACTCTGTGTGGGAATTGTCTTCCCTGTTGGGAAGTTGTCTTCACTCTGTGTGGGAAGTTGTCTTTCCCCGTGTGGAAGTTGTTTCACTCTGTGTGGAAATTTTCTTCACTTTTGTGGGGAATTGTTTACTCTGTGTGGGAGGTTGTCTTCACTCTGTGTGGGAAATTTCTTCCTCGTGTGAGAAGTTTCTTTACTCTGTGTGAGAAGTTGTCTTACTCTTGGGGAAGTTGTTTCCCTTGTGTGGGAGGGTTTCTTCATCTGTGTGGAAAATTGTCTTCACTCTGTGTGGAAGTTTCTTTACTTGTGTGGGAGGGTTTTCTTCACTCTGTGTGGGAGTTGTCTTCCCTTTTGTGGGGAAATTTGTTTTACTCTGTTGGGAAGTTGTCTTTACTCTGTGTGGAAATTGTCTTCACTCTTGTGGGGTTGTCTTACTCTGTGTGGGAAGTTGTCTTCACTCTGTGTGGGAATTTCTTCCTTGTGTGGGGGGGTTGTCTTTACTCTGGTGGAATTTCTTCACTCTGTGGGGAAGTTGTCTTCACTTGGTTTGGGGAAATTTTCTTCACTCGGTGGGGGGTTGTCTTTACTCTGTGTGGGAAGTTGTCTTCACCTTTTGGGAGGTCTCACTTGTGTGGGGGAATTTTCTTACTCTGTGGGGGAAGTTTCTTCACTCTGTGGGGAAATTTCTTCATCTGTTGGGAAGTTGTCTTCACTTGTGTGGAGTTGTCTTCTCTTGTTGAGAATTGTCTTCCTTTGTGGGGAAGTTTTTCTTCACTCTGGTGGAATTGTCTTCACTCTGTGTGGAATTTTTCACTCGTGTGGGGAAATTTTCTTCACTTGTGGGGAAGTTGTCTTCACTCTGTGTGGAAGTTGTCTTACTCTGTGTGGGGAAGTTGTCTTCCCCTGGTGGGATTGTTTCACTCTTGTGGAAGTTGTTTCCCCTCTTGGGGAAGTTGCTTCACTCTGTGTGGGAATTGTCTTTATCTTGTGGGAAATTCTTTACTCTGTGTGGGGAAGTTTTTTCCTCTGTGTGGGAAATTGTCTTCATCTGTGTGGGAAGTTGTCTTCACTCTTGTTGGAGTGTCTTCACCTGTGTGGAAGGGGTCTTTATTGGTTTGGGAAGTTGTCTTCAATCTGTTGGGAAGGGCTTCACTCTGTGGGAAGTTTCTTTATCTGTTGGGAAGTTGTCTTCACCTGTGTGGGAGGTTGTCTTCACTTGTTTGGGAAGTTGTCTTCCTCTGTTGGGAGGGTTTTCTTTACTCTGTGTGGGAAATTGTCTTACTCTGTGGGGGAAATTTTCTTCACCTGTGTGGGTTTTCTTTCCCCTGTGTGGGAAATTTCTTCACTTTTTGGGGGGAATTGCTTCACCTGTGGGGAAATTGTCTTTTACTCTGTGTGAGAATTGTCTTTACTCTGTGTGGGGGGGTTGTCTTCACCGTGGGAGTTGCTTTACTCTATGTGGGAAATTGTTTTCACTCTGTGTGGGAAGTTGTCTTCCTTTGTGGGAAGTTGTCTTCACTCTGTGTGGGGAATTTTTCTTCAACTGTGTGAAAGTTTTTCACTCGGGGGGAAATTTTCTTCACTCTGTGTGGGGAAATTTTCTTCCTCTGTTGGAAATTGTCTTCACTCTGTGGGGAATTGTCTTTACTCTGTGTGGGAATTGTCTTCATCTGTGTGAAAAGGGGAAATTGCTTTCCCTTCTGTGTAGAAGTTGTCTTCACTCTGTAAAAATTTTCCCCGGGGGGTTGTCTTTTACTCTGTGTGGGAAATTGTCTTCATCTGTGTGGAAAATTTCTTCACTCTGTGTGGGAAGGGGTTTTCTTCACTCTGGTGGGAGGGTTTTTTTCACTCTGTGTGGGAAATTTCTTCACTCTGTGTGGAAGTTGTCTTCACTCGTGTAGAAGTTTCTTCCTCTGTGTAGAGGGTTTTCTTCACTTTTGGGGTTTTTTTTGGGAAGTTGTCCACTCTGTGTGGAAGTGTCTTCACTCTGTGGGGAATTGTCTTACCAACCTCTGTTGGAAATTGTCTTCACTTATGTGGGGAAATTGTCTTCACCTGTGTGGGGGGTTGTCTTCACCTTTTGTGGGGAAATTGTCTTCACTCTTGTGGGAAGTTTTCTTCCTCTGTGTGAAAATTTTTCTTCACTCTGTGTGGAATTGTCTTCCCCCTGTGTGGAAGTTGTCTTCACTCTGTGTGGAGGTGTCTTTATTGTGTGGGAAGTGTCTTCACTCTGTGTGGAAAGGAAGTTATTCTTCCTCTGTGTGGGAATTTCTTCACTTGTGTGGAAGTTTTCTTCACTTGTGTGGAATTGTCTTCACTCTGTGTGGAAGTTGCTTCCTTGTGGGGAAGTTGTTTCACTCTGTGTGGGAAGTTTCTTTACCTGTGGGGAAGTTGTCTTCACTCGTTGGGAAGTTGTCTTCACTCTTGGGGAGTTGTCTTCACCTTTTGTGGGAAGTTGTCTTTACTCGTGTGGGAAATTGCTTTATCTGTGTGGGGGGTTGTCTTCATCTGTGTGGGGAAATTGTCTTTACTCTTGTGGGAAGTTGTCTTCACTCGTGTGGAAGTTGTCTTCACTCTTGTGGAGGGGTTTCACTTGTGTGGGAGGGTTTTCTTCATCTGTGTGGGAAGTTTTCTTAAACCCGTGTGGGAGGTGTTTCACTCTGTTGGGGGGAAGTTTCTTCACTCTGTGTGGGAAGTTTTCTTACTCTTGTTGGGAGGGTTTTCTTACTTTTGTGGGAAGTTGTCTTACTCGTGTGGGGGTTTTTCACTTGTGTGGGAAGTTGTCTTCACTCTGTGTGGAAGTTGTCTTTACTCTGTGTGAGAAGGTCTTCCTCGTTGGGGGATTAGGGGGTTTCTTCACTCTGTGTGGGAAGTTGTCTTTTACTCTGGTGAGAAAATTTTCTTCACTCTGTGTGGGAGGTTTTCTCACTCTGGTGGAAGTTGTCTTTCCCCTTTGTGGGAAGTTGTCTTCACTCTGTTGGGAATTGTCTTCACTCTTGGGGAAATTGTCTTCACTCTGTGTGGGGGTGGGTTTTCTTTTAAATTTTTTTTTGGGGAAGTTTTTTTTTTGGAATTTTTTCACTTGTGTGAGAGTTGTTTCCTCTGTGGGGAAGTTGTCTTCACTCTTTTGGGGGGTGCATTGTGGAAGTGTCTTCCTCTGTGTGGAAGTTGTCTACTCTGTGGAGAAGTTGTCTTCACCTGGTGGGAAGTTGTCTTCCTTGGTGGGGGGTTTCTTCACTCTGGTGGAAGTTTCTTACTCTGTGTGAGAAGTTGTTTCACTCTGTGTGGAGGTGTCTTCACTCTGGTGGGAGTTGTCTTCACTCTGGGGGAAGTTTTTCTTCACTTGTGTGGAAGTTGTCTTCATTGTGTAGAGGGTTTTCTTCACTCTTGTGGGGAAATTGTTTTTACTCTGTGTGGGAATTGTCTTACTCTGTTGGGGAAAT
This sequence comes from Cherax quadricarinatus, assembly GCF_026875155.1. Classification (NCBI taxonomy): domain Eukaryota; kingdom Metazoa; phylum Arthropoda; class Malacostraca; order Decapoda; family Parastacidae; genus Cherax; species Cherax quadricarinatus. Next base: position 46,203,182 of record NC_069402.1, read on the forward strand.
TGTCTTTATCTGTGTGGGGGTTGTCTTCACTCGTGTGGAAGTTGTCTTCACTCTGTGTGGAATTTTTTCTTTACTCTTGTGGGAGTTGTCTTCACTTGTGTGGAAGTTGTCTTTACTCTGTGTGGGAAGTTTTTCTTCCCCTCTTTGGGGAAGTTGTCTTCACTCTTGTGGGGAAGTTGTCTTTATTGTGGGAAGTTGTCTTCCCTGTGTGGAAAATTTTCTTCACCTGTGTGGGAGGGTTTTCTTACTCTGTGGGGAATTGTCTTTCCCCTTTTTTGGAAGTTGTCTTCACTCTGGTAGAAGTTGTCTTCCTCGTGTGGGGGTTTCTTCACTCTGTGTGGGAAGTTGTCTTCCTCTGTGTGGAGGTTTCTCACTCTGTTTTGGAAGTTTCTTCACTCTGGTGGAAGTTGCTTCACTCTTGTGGGAAAACCCCGGGTTTTCTTCACCTTTTGGGGAAGTTGTCTCACCTTTTGTGGGAAGGGTTGTTTCACTCTTTGGGGGGAAGTTGTCTTCACTCTGTGTGGGAATTCTTTCCCGGGGGGAAATTTTTCACCTGTGTGGAAGTTTTTCACCGTGTGGGAATTGTCTTTATCTTTTTAAATTTCTCCTCTTTGGGAGGGGTTTTCTTCATCTTTGAGAAGTTTCCCATCTGTGTGGGAAGTTGTCTTTACTCTGTGTGGGAAAATTTTCTTCATTGTGGGGAAATTGTCTTCACTCTTGTGGGAAGTTGTCTTCATCTGTGTGGGAGTTTTCTTACTCTGGGGAAGTTGTCTTCATCTGTGGGGGAAGTTGTCTTCCTCTGTGTGGAAGTTGTCTTTACCTGTTGGAGGTGTCTTCACTCTTGTGGGAGGGGTCTTCACCCGTTGGGAAGTTGTCTTCACTCGTGTGGGAGGTGTCTTATTTTTTTTTTTTTTCATTGTTTTTTTTTGTTGGGGGGGGGGGGGGGGTTTTTTTTTTTTTTATTTTTTCATTTTTTTTTTTTTTTTTTTTTTTTTATTTTTTTTTTTTCACTTGTGTGGGGGGGTTTCTTATCTTGTGGGAAAGTTTTCCTCTGTGTGGGAAGTTGTCTTCACTTGTTGGGAAGTTGTTTCACTCGTGTGGGGGGTTGTCTTACCTGTGTGGGAAATTGTCTTCACTCTTTGGGGTTGTCTTCACTCTGTGTGGAAGTTGTCTTCACTCTGTGTGGGGGAAATTGTCTTCAATCTGTGGAAAATTGTCTTCCTCTGTGTGGGAATTTGTCTTCACTCTGTTGGGTTGTCTTCCTCTGTGGGGAAGGGTTTTTTTCCCCTGTGTGGGAATTGTCTTCACTCTTGTGGGGTTGTCTTCCTTGTGTGGGAATTTCTTTACTTGTGTGGGGTTGTCTTCACTCTGGTGGAAATTGTCTTCCTCTGTTGGAAGTTGCTTCACTCTGTGTGGGAGGTTTTCTTCATCTGTGTGGGAGGGTTTATCCTTCACTTGTGTGGGAAGTTTCTTCACTCTGTGTGGGAAGTTCTTCACTCTGTGGGGGGATTGTTTTATTGTGTGGAAGTTTTTCTTCCCCTCTTTTGGGAGTTGCTTCACTCTGTGTGGGAAGTTGTCTTCACTCTGGTGGGGAAATTGCTTTACTCTGTGTGGGAAGTTGTCTTCACTCGTTGGGAAGTTGCTTCCACTCTTGTGGGGAATTGTCTTTACCCGTGTGGGAAGTTGTCTTCCTCGTGTGGGAATTGTCTTCACTCTGGTGGGGGTTGTCTTATCTGTGTGGGAAGGGTTTTTTTCCCTGTGGGAATTGTCTTCACTCTGTGTGGAGTTGTTTCACTCTTGTGGGAAGTTGTCTTTACTCTTTGGGGGGGTGGGGAAGTTGTCTTCACTTGTGTGGGAAGTTGCTTTACTCTGTGTGGGGGTTTTCCCTTTACTCTGTGTGGGAAATTTCTTCACTCTTTTGGAAAGTTTTCTTCACCTGTGTGGGGGAAATTTTCTTCACTCTGGTGGGGTTTTTCTTCACTTGTGGGGAGTGTCTTCACTCTGTGTGGGAGGGTTTTCTTTACTCTGTGTGGGAAGTTGTCTTCCTCTTTTGGAAGTTTTTTCCTTTTGTGTGGAAGTTTCTTCACTCTGTGTGGGAAGTTTCTTCACTTTGTGGGAAGTTGTCTTCACCGTGTGGGAGTTTCTTCACTTGTGTGGGAAAAATTGTCTTTACTCTGTGTGGGAGGTTTTTTTCACTCTGTGGGGAAGTTGTCTTTACTTTGGGGAATTGTCTTCACTCTGTGGAAAGTTTTCTTCACTCTTGTGGGAAATTTCTTACTCTTGGGGAAGTTTTTTCACTTGTTGGAATTGTCTTCCTCTGTGTGGGAAGTTTTTTCTTACTCTGTGTGGAGTTGTCTTCACTCTGGTGGAAGTTGTTTCACTCTTTGGGAAGTTGTCTTCACTTGTGTGGGAAGTTGTCTTCATTTGGGGAAAATTGCTTCATTTGTGGGAAATTGTCTTCACTCTGTGTGAGAAGTTGTCTTCACTCTGTGTGGAAGTTGTCTTCACTCTGTGTGGGTTGTCTTCACTCTGTGTGGGAAGTTGTCTTCACTCTGTGTGGGAAGTTGTCTTCACTCTGTGTGGGAAGTTGTCTTCACTCTGTGTGGGAAGTTGTCTTCACTCTGTGTGGGAAATTTCTTACTTGTGTGAAAGTTGTCTTCACTCTGTGTGAAAGTTTTCTTCCTTGTGTGGGGTTTCTTCACTCTGTGTGGGGAATTTTTTTCATCTGTGTGGGGAAATTTCTTTACTCTGTGTGGGGAAATTGTTTCACTTGTTGGGGGTTTTTTTTTGGGGGGGGTCTTCCTTGTGGAAGTTGTCTTCACCTTGGGGGAAATTGTTTCACCTGTGGGAAAAGGGCTTCACTCGTGTGGGAAATTTTCTTTACTCTTGTGGGAAGTTGTTTTATCGTGTGGGAAGTTGTCTTTCACCCTTTTGGGTTTTTTTGGGGGAAAAGTTGGGTTTTTTCACTCTTTGGGGTTGTTTCACTCTGTGTGGAAGTTTCTCACTCTGGGGGAAGTTGCTTCACTCTTGGGGAAGTTGTCTTCACTCGTGTGGGAAAATTTCTTTTTACTCTGGTGGAGGGTTTTCTTCCTCTGTTGGAAGTTTTCTTCACTCTGTGTGGGGGGTTTTTCTTTCCCCTGTTGGGGGGGTTTCTTCATCTGTGTGGAAGTTTCTTCACTTGTGTGGGAGGGTTTTCTTCCTTGTGTGGGAAGTTTCTTCACTCTGTGTGGGAAGTTGTCTTTACTCTGTGTGGGAAGTTGCTTCACCTGGTGGGAAAAAATTGCTTCACCGGGGGAATTTTTTTCATCAAAGTTGTTTACCGTGTGAAGGCTTATTGGGTTTAAATTTTCCCTTTTATTTCTTACTTTGTGGGGTTTGTTTATTTAATTTTTTCCCCTTTAATTTCTTACCTTTTAATTTATTTTATTTTTATTTTAATTTTTACTCTTTTGGGGGGCCCCTTTAAATTTTTCCCCCTCGGGGGGAACCCCCCCTTTTGGGGGTTTTTATTTTAATTTTATTTTAAATTTTTATTTTAATTTTTTTTTAATTTTCTTTGTTAATTTTTATATTTATTTTTATTTATTTTATTTAATTTTTTTTATTTTTTATAATTTTTATAAATTAATATTTTAATATATATATATATTTTTTATTTATATATATATAAAAATATATTTATATATTAAATAATAATTTAAAAAATTTTAAATAAATTATTATATTTTTTTTAAAAAAAAAAAAATTTTCTAATTTTTTCTGGGCAGGAAATATTATTTTGGGAAAAAACATTCCCTTTTTAAAAAAAAAAAAGAAGTAAGTTTTTGGGGTTCCTTTTACAACAGTATGTCACTTTGTAATTAAAATGGATAGGATTAAATTTTCGTGTCGAAGCATTTTAATTAGCCTAAAAAATTATTATATCGCGGAAATTTTGTGTAATTTTGAGATGTCAGACAGAGGGCCGGACGACCTCCAGCCTGGGAAATTTCAGGGTTTAATTTAAAACTTTTCGAGTTTTTTCTTTGCCTTTTGTCGTTTGGGATAATTTGTGTTCCCACACACACACACACACACAACACACACACCCACACACGAAATTTTCCCTTTTCAATTTTTAAAATCCACATTCATGTTTTCACACCCAAAAAGCAGAAATTAACCCCTATATAGTAAATTTTTTTATAGATGTTTACTATAATGCATAATTTTTATACCCACGTGTGTTGACGAACAAAACATGTCAAAAAGTGAGTTTACATGTATAGAAACCTAACATTAACTTTTTTCCCCATTTCCCCCTTTCCCTCCTTTCCTATGCATTTTTTTTCTCTCTCTCTTTTGTCTGTCTGTTGTCTTCTCTCTCTCTCTCTCTCTCTCTCCTTTTTTTTTTTTTTTTTTTTTTTTTTCTTTTAACAGGTTTGAAAGGTTGGACCCATTTTTTTGCAGCATATTCATTTGGGATCAACCTTTTTTGACAAGCAAAGAGGTTCCTACTCGCCTTTTGGGTTTTTTATTTTATAAACTCAAGGGGGAAACGGAGAAGGGACCAGGGGCCAAATTTTTATTGCCGCTTTTCCGTTGCATAAGCTGTACGGGGTTTTCCCCCGATATCCGGGGTATTTGACTAATGGGGATTTTTGGGGGGGGGGGGGGGGGGGGGGGGGGGTGTGTTTTTTTTTTTTTTACATAACAGAAAGGGCCCACCCACACCCCCTCCTAGTGAAGGTCTGTGAAAGACAATCACCCCAGGATGGGTCCGGGCAGAGATAACTCTTTTTTCTTTCTCTACTCTGTCAAGCATCGCAGATGAGAGGGGGCAGGAAAACCCAAGAAGTGGAGCTACTCAAGGTGTAGCGTACTTGGCCCTACGGGATCTTGCAACCCCTACGTCAAGCAGAGCGAGATGGGCAAGTGCTGTAAGTTTCCCTGCTCCCTTTTTTTGAAAATTTTTACAACAGGGTTCTCATGGTTAGTTTGGAGTAAAATTTTCCCCCCAAGGATATAAACTTTTCTCCAGGTGCCAACATCGTCCCATTCACCCTTTACTACGCACCACATTACCACATGGGCCTAGAGACGATCATTTTTTGGCTTTTTCTCAGTGCAAAGTTACTTCCATCTATTTTCCCCAACTGATATAGCTCCACGTGATTGATTAGCTTAGAGCGCTGGCATTTTTTCTCTTGGATAAGTGAATGTCGTGTACACGTCTGCATATGCATGTGATTCGGGATGAGATGAAGAAGGTTTGAAGTAACATTCCCAAAACATGGACCCAGCACGCCCCCTTGTGAACGTTTTCCCCAATGGGTTCCTTGCTGTTTCCGTTCCTTGAGGAAAAACACTTAGAGATCTACCATGAAGAAACACGGGGAGACTAGCGTAGACCCCAATTCCCAGCTTGAATTTTTTCAAGGGCCCTGGTGCCACACCCGGGTCGAAAGCGCCAGAAATGTCCAGGGTACCACACAGCATTTTTGGGATTCATCCAGTGCGGGCCATTTTAGTGGAGGGGTTTAACAAAAATTTCAGCAGCAGAGAAACCCTTCCCCTGAACCCATATTACATACAAAGTAGTGAGTGTAGTAAAAAAAAATCTGTCATTTTTCTTGAGATTATTGTCTCAAGGATCTTCCAGTGTTTACAGGAGTGACACGGGTCTGTATTTCTTTTTCTGCTCTCCCTTTCTTTTTGTGAACGGGGACTACATTTTGCCTCTTCCATGAGGGGCCTTTTACACTGTACTAGGCAGGCTAAAGATGCGAGTTAGAGTGCTGCTAGCGGGTCTGCACATCTTCTCAAAAATTTTGGGCTCCCTTTGTCTGGGCCCACAGCCTTTTCTTGGGTCAGTGATTTAAAAAGGGAAATGCACCTCCTCCTGCCTTATTGTCACCACTGACAGTTTTGACACAGTTCTTGCACTAGCCAAGGAGGGCCCTTGCGGATCGGGAATTTGGCATTTTGGAAACAAAGTGTTCAGCAAAGAGGTCCCCTTCTTTTGACTACTAGTAAGGTGATCCCATCCTGTCGATTTAGAGGTGGAAAAGCATAGGCAAACCTTGTCTGTCCTCCCGGGGGCCACCCGGTTTTGGACCCCTCCCCTACCGTGCTAACTTTCTTTATGCCACCTCCCATTTACAAGGGCCCCTTTTGAAACCCCCAAAAGCCACGGGTTTGCATGTGCAAGTTCCTGGTAAGGTGGTAGGATGCCCTTTAAACCCTTTCGCCAGCTTTGGTACTTAGCATAGCAGCCCCAAAACGAAAGCCAAACCCAAAGGCGATTTAGGCTTTGCACATATTCCCGGGTGGGAATGTTTTTCTTGTTGCAGTTTTAAGGATGTGTCCAGTGAAGGTTTTCACTTGGTTGTCAACACCCCCCGGGAAAGAGCATTCCCTCGGTGGTGCGAGCTCAGAGCAAAGGGGGGCCAATTACCCGTTTCCCTAGCCAGGTTGTGCTGTGGACTCCTCACCTCGTTCTGTTGGGATCTTTAAATGTGGTAAAAACAGCTTGTGGTCAACTCCAACTACCCCGGGGGTTGACAAGTGACTATGGGTTCTGCCAGACACTCACTCTGTCAAGGGGGACCAGAAATGAGTAGGGAATCAAAAAGTTTCTCATTCAAACCTGCAAGAAGGCATCAAAGTCCCTCTGATAAGGTGCGGTTTAGGTCCCAAAATTATAATATGTTGACAGGGGTGTTGTAGCAAAGGAGTCAATATTTTCCATTAGGAAGTTTAAGGGCGCTGTTGCCACTGAGGTCTGTACATTTCACATGCTAGTACAGAGGTACTAGTGTTTATACAGAGCTTGAAAAACCTTTCAAGATGTTAGGGTGGCAACATCTATGTGCGGCAGAACACTTTTAGAAAGCACACAGCAACACCCCCTCCTGCCCCTTTCCTGTCTCTTTTCATCCATAGGTGTAGCCACAATTTTGCAAAATTTTCTGGAGCCTGTCATCCAAAAATGTTTTTAAAAAACCTATCAGTCGGGACGTCGAGTGTTCACAAAGCATGTTAGCTCCAACATTAGTAAGAAAAACCCCTAATGTTGGCCGCAGAGCTGATAGACTGGGCCCTCATGATGAAGTGGCAGCTTGAGTGGGGGGTGTGAAGGGAATGTAAGGGGCCGCCCTTGAAGAGGTAGGGTACTGAGGCAGCTGAGGGATTAGGGCTGTGGGCTTGTATAAGGGCCCAAACCCCCCTGCTGGGATTCTCTCTCTCTTCTCTCTTCTCTCCCTCTCTTCTCCCCTTTTTCCCTCCTCCTCTCTTTTAAAACACCCCGAAGAAAATCTTTAATCTTTTAAACCCATCTTAAGGGGCCTAGTTGACGACTTCCCGAGTTTGTAGACCAAAATGAGGTCGGTCAGTGCAAATGAGAAAGGAAATGTTGCAAGAAAACTGTATATGAGAGAGAGAGAGAGAGAGAGAGAGAGAGAGAGAGACTGAGATTGAGAAAGCCCAGTGAAGGCACTGGGCATAAAGGAGATGAAAGACAGATACTGATGGAAATCTTGACACTAATCTCACAACCTTGAGTGTACAGTCTCTCAGGAGAGACCTAAGTGAAGGAAGAAATCTGAGAGAGTCTCCCAAGGGAAAGTAGGAGAAGGGTTAGGGATTCTCTCAGAAGAAAGTGAGGGGGAAAGTTGAAGAGCTGAAGGAAGTTGTAAAGGAATGGATTTAAAAGGATGAAGAAGTGAGGAAAGGGTGAAAAAAGGGGGTGGAAGAGGTGTTTCTGGATAAAGGGAGACCGAGAAAGTGAACAAAAAAAATAATGGTGATCTGGGTTTCAAGGAATAAGCAAAAATTAAAAGGGAAAAATAGTAAGAGGGGTAACGAAAACTAGGACGAGAAATGGAAAAGGGCTGCTAAAAGAAAGTAAATGTGAAAGGTATGGAAAAGTCATGAGAGAGGGAGAGAGTTAAAAGGAGTTAGGAAGAAGAGGCAAATGAAAACGGAAAAGGTAAATTGCATGGATTAGACAGAGAAGACGTGTAAGTCGTACCCAGACTATCTGCTGAAACGACTATCTACTGCAGTCTACTACTATCTCAAGTGAGAACTAACTATCTGTGGTTATCTAGGTGACTTGAGGGAAGGACAGCAACGCAGAAGGATCTCCCCCAACCCTCCAATCCTTCCAGCCACTGCAGACTGGAAAAGAAATGTATATTTTGAATCGAGATTCGAAATTCCTGATTCTGAGATCATCATAAATCTTCCTCGCCAAGAAGGAAGAAGGATGTGCAAAAGAAGGAGGAACGGAGAATTGAAAAGGGATTGTAGTTGATATCCAGACATCTTTATTGTTCAAGTGGTTTCAAGAAGTAAAGACTTTAGGGAATTTTAATGCTCTGTGTTACAAGAAGTCGCAATGCGGAATGGAAGGTGGGGGGGTTGGTGATTATTTGGGAAGGAAGAAAGAAAACATGAGAAAGAAGGGTGCATGAAGTATATTAGGGAAGAGGGGAAGGGGTAAAAATATGGAAAGTGGGAGAGAAGAGCAGTGGAAAAGAGTGATAAGGACAGGGAAAGAGAGGAATAGGGATTGGGGATCAGAGTAGAGAGGAAAAGCGAGAGAGGGACGCCCTCACTGGTGTCTAGACTAATGGAACTGCCCTCACTGGTGTCTAGACTATAGGAACTGCCCTCACTGGTGTCTAGACTATAGGAACTGCCCTCACTGGTGTCTAGACTACAGAAACTGCCCTCACTGGTGTCTAGACTATAGGAACTGCCCTCACTGGTGTCTAGACTATAGGAACTGCCCTCACTGGTGTCTAGACTATAGGAACTGCCCTCACTGGTGCCTAACTACAGAAACTGCCCTCACTTGTGTCTAGACTACAGGAATCGCCCTCACTGATGTCTAGACTGCAGGAACTGCCCTCACTTATGTCTAGACTACAGGAACTGCCCTCACTGGTGTCTAGACTACAGGAACTGCCCTCACTGGTGTCTAGACTACAGGGAAAAAGCCTTCACTTGTCCCCTAGACACAGGGATCCCAAGCGAGATGCATGACACTAAGACGGTGCGTAAAAACATCGGAGCAATCACAGAGGACTCTTTATTGCAACGTTTTGGTTCCTGGGGCCGAGTTCACAATTAATATGTTCGGAGACAACGCCGCCCCAGAACCGAAACAAAGCCAAAAACAACGCCCGATGTT
>NC_069402.1:46212859-46228088 GCF_026875155.1 Cherax quadricarinatus
TTATTTAAGATCCCATATATATTTATATTTTATATATATATATTATATATATATATTTTATATTATATATATTTTTATATATATAATAAGATCACAGTAAACAGGTGATTTCAGAATATGCAAAACAACCACTCTGAAAGAATAGAGAAATTCCATGCGCTTTTCGTGATTACTCACATTATCCTTGATAATGTGAGTAGTCACGAAAGCGCTTGGGAATTTCTCTATTCTTTCAGAGTGGTTGTTTTGCATATTCTGAAATCACCTGTTTATTTGTGATTTATTGCATATATATATATTAATATATATATATATATATATATATATAAATATATTATATATATATATATATATATATATATATATATATGTTTTTATATATATATATATATGTCGTGCCGAATAGGCAGAACTTGCGATTTTGGGCCCTTAAATAGCAACGCTCATCTTGCCATATAGGACAAGCGGAAAATTTGTGTATGCAATATTTCCCCAAAAATTCATTCTGAACCTAACGAAAAAAAATATATTTCATTGTGTTTGTTTAGTATTAAATTACTGTAAACAAATCTAAAATATATTTAGTTAGGTTAGGCTAAAATAAATTGCGCTTTTTTTTAATAAGGTTAGGTAAGTTTTCTAAGTTCTTTTGGTGCAAAATTATAATTTTTTACATCAACATTAATTAAAGAAATATATCTTTAAACGTATAAGAGAAAATTTTAGAAAGGATTTAATTTTAAATGAGTTCTTGCTAATTGACCAGTTTTACATATTCGGCAAGACATTTTATATATTATATATATATATATTATATATATATATATATATATATATATATATTATATATTATATATATATATATATATATATATATATATGTATATATTATATGTGTATTATATATATTATTATATTATATATTATTTATATATTATATATATATATTATATATAATATATGTCGTCCCGAAGAGGCAGAACTTGCGATCTTGGCTTAAATAGCAACGCTCATTTTTGCCATATGGGACAAGAGAAAATTTTGTGTAGGCAATAAATTTCGCCAAAATCATTCTGAACCTAACGAAAAAAATATATTTCACTGTGTTTGTTTAGTATTTAAATTATTGTAAACAAATCTAAATTATATTTAGTAGGGTTAGGCTAAATAAATTGTTCTTGTTATATTAAGGTTAGGCAAGTTTTCTAAGATTCTTTTGGAGCAAAATTAAAAATTTTTGCATTTTAAAATTAATGAAAAAAATATATCTTTAAACGTATAAAAGAAAATTTTAGAAAGGACTTAATTTTAAATGAGTTCTTGCTTTAAATTGACCAGTTTTACATATTCGGCCCCGACATATATATATTTTGTATATACATATATATATATATGCAATAAGATCACAGTTAACAGGTGATTTAAAATATGCAAAACAACCACTGTGAAAGAGTAGTGAAAATTTCCCAAGTGCTTTCGTGACTACTCACATTGTCAATGTGACAGTGTGAGTAGTCACGAAAGCGCTTGGAATTTCACTACTCTTTCACAGTTGTTGTTTTGCATATATATATATATTATATTATATATATATATATATATTTATATATATATATATATATATATATATATATATATATATATATATATATATATTATAATTAGATGGATCTGCAAGAATGGAGGAGATACGACAAGAATTTGCTTGAGATCTTGCTGAGTGCCTGACCAGCAGGCACTCAGACAAGGGTGGTTAAGTGTTCCTGTGATGGTAGCACTGATACTCTTCCTCTCACCTCTCTTAACCTCAGTCTTAACCGTTCATTAAATATTATTATTATTATTAAAGATTCGCTGGTTATTCTCCCGGCCCGGGCCTTTTCCAAGTGGTGGCCCGGCCTTGTCTCCCTGTCTAGGGAGTGTCTGAGACCTAAGTCTCCCATTGGAGGAGGCACAAGTACCCCCTCATCTTTGGGACCAACTGTCCCCAGGCCTAGCCACAAGCTAGGCCTCTCTGGTCTGCCATCCCCGCCCCAAGGGGCTAATAGGAATGACAGGTTTGTGAGCTGTTACGCTCTGGCTCAGGCACCTACCCTGCCCTAGAAGGGCTGGGCATGGTGTCGATCGTTGTCATTAAATAATTTTTATTAAATGACGCCGAAATTTAAAAAAAAATAATGTGAGTAGTCACGAAAGCGCTTGGAATTTCTCTATTCTTTTCAGAGTGGTTGTTTTGCATATATATATATATATATATATATATATATATATATATATATATATATATATATATATATATATAATATATATATATATATATATAATATATATATATATACAGTGGTTCCCTCGATTATCGACGGTAATCCGTTCCTGGAAGCCGGTCGATTATCGAAATGGTCGATTTACGAATCAATTTTCCCCATAAGAAATAATGTAAATATCAATTAATCCGTTCCTGACACCCAGAAGTATTAAAAAAAAAAATTTTTTACATGAAATATTCATGTAGTACATAAACAATACAATGGGAAATGATGAATGAAAACATTAAACAGCATAACACTTACCTTTATTGGAGATTCTTCTTAGTGTATGGGAGACTGGGAGGAGGAGGAGGAGTGGATTGTTTTATAGTTTATAAGGGGAATCCCCTTCCAGCAAACACCTCAGGTACCATTTGCTTTTCTGGGGTTGCTTCTTTTCTCTGTTTCTTAATGCCACTAGGACCAGCTTGAGAGTCACTGGAGTCCTGTCTCGCAAAATAACTGTGCAGAGAGCTCTGTTTCTGGCGTCTCTTTAAAACTTCCCTAAAATGGGCCAAGACTCTGTCACTGTACAAGTTGCCGATATGGCTTGCAACATCCTTCTCTGGGTGATGTTTCTCCATAAATCTTTCCATCTTACCCCACATAGTAAAAATCTCCTTAATTTCTGAAGAGGCACCTTCTTCCATCTCTCTTCCTCCTCCTCTGCAGCAAGATTCTGAGCTGCGATCTGTTTGCTCTTCCTGCTGAAGCTCTTGCAGCTCCTCAGTGGTTAGCTCTTCGTTGTGGTCCTCCACCAACTCTTCACATCCTCCAAACTCACATCCAACCCATGGAACTCCCCAGTGCCACAATAGAGTTCAAAACTGACATAGGCTCATCGGGTCAGCCCCAAACCCTTCCAAATCCCTCTTGTCGACACAATCTGGCCACAATTTTCTCCAAGCAGAGTTCAAAGTCCTGGTAGACACTCCCTCCAAGCCTTACCTATAAGGCTTACACAATGGAAAATACTGAAATGTTCTTTCCAAAAAATCTCGTAGAGTCAAGTGAGTGTCTGAGGTCACATTGAAGCACCTTTCAAACATTGCTTTGGTGTACAGTTTTTTTAAAGTTTGCAATGACCTGCTGGTCCATGGGTTGGAGGAGAGGAGTGGTATTCGGGGGCAAGAACTTTACTGAGATGAACCCAAACTCCTTCAGAATTAGGTCATCCAAGTTTGGTGGATGAGCAGGTGCATTGTCCATTACTAGCAGGCACTTGAGATCCAATTTCTTCTCCAGGAGGTAATTCTTCACACTAGGGCCAAACACTTCATTGAACCACTCTACAAAAATTTCCCTCGTGACCCATGCCTTTATTATTAGATTTCCAAAAACACACAATTTACTCTTCATAACATTATTTTTCTTAAATGCTCTGGGATTTTCAGAATTGTACACTAGTAACGGCTTCACTTTGAAATCCCCACTAGCATTAGCACAGAAACATTAGCGTCAGCCTGTCTTTCATAGGTTTGTGTCCTGGCATTGACTTTTCCTCTTGTGTAATGAAGGTCCTCTTTGGCATTTTCTTCCAGAAGAGGCCTGTTTCGTCACAATTGAACACTTGTTCAGGTTTCAGTCCTTCAGCTCTATGTACTCCTGGAATTCATGCACATATTTTTCAGCTGCCTTGTGGTCCGAACTGGCAGCCTCATCATGCCTTACCACACTGTGTATGCCAGTACGCTTCTTAAATCTCTCAAACCAGCCTTTGCTGGCCTTAAAATCACTCACTTCACCACTATTTTGCAGGCAATTTATTTACCAAATCTTCATGCAACTGCCTAGCCTTTTCACAAATAATCGAGGTCATAAGACTGTCTCCTGCTAATTGTTTCTCATTTATCCATACAAATTTAAAAACTTCTCAACCTCTTCCAGTACTGGTGATCTCATTTTTGTCAGCATATTTACCCCTTTGCAACAACAGCGTCCTTGATTTCCTTTCTCATGGCTATGATGGAAGATAGGTTGAATGATTTTTGTTATACATCCTCGCCAGTTCGCCCACACGTACGCCACTATCATATTGTTCAATGATGTTTTTCTTAAATTCAATGGTATTTCTCACCTTCTTTACCAAAGGTTTGGCACTAGGAGCTTTCTTTGGAGCCATGGTAGCTTAATTTAGCACTTAAATAACTTGCAAGCACTAAAATAAATGAAATATTATGAAATATTTCACTGGAGCACGTGAGAGGACCGCCGCTAACTGGTAAACAATGGCACACTGGTGGGAAGGAAGGCTGAGGCGGGTCGAGGCCCGCTTACCTCGTGCATACGCGTCTGGGACGACGGGTCGAGACGGGTCGTTTAAACGAATTTCGGTCAATTTCCGAGTCAATATTTTGTTGAAAAACCGGTTGATTTCCGAAATGGTCGACTTTCAGGCCGGTCGATTATTGAGGGACCACTGTATATATATATTATATAATATATATATATATATAAATATATATATTATATATATATATATATGTTTGTTTCCATAGGCTCGGAGACCCTTGGCTCATGGGGAAAGAGTACATCTAAGTTCTTAACGAGCTAGGCAAAAGACTCACCAGGTAACTAGGGATCCCAGGGCAGCTAGTTTCTGTTCCAGCGACTCAGTGCTGCTGTTCAAGGGGTAATGCCTGCTGAAATTTTGGGCACGCGCCCCAGCTCTGAGGAGCTGGATGAGATTTTCGCATTATAATCAGTGATAAACACGTAACATTATGTACCAGACATGTATCTCTCACACCTCATGTACTGTATATGCCATCTTTATATCAACAATGTATCTCTTAAGTCTTTTGTACCATATTATGTAATAAAATATACCTATTGGAAAAAAAGAATGATAAATCCTATTCGTTATCCATAATTTCTCAGCTTGCATACTGAGAATCCGTGGTTCGATCCCCGGCACAGTTGGTAACGTTGGTCATGTTTTTTTACACCTGCTACCCCCATTCACCTAGCAGAAAGTAGGTACCTGGGTGATATTCGACTGCTGTGGGTGACATCACAGGGGTTGGCAGTATACTTTAGACAGGGCTGGGCTTTGAAGGTAGGATAAGGATAACAGTTCTTAGCCTGTGAAAACAAAATTATCTGTGTAAAAAGAAGTCTGGCTTCACAGTCATAAATCCAACTTTCTTAGTCACACTTTCTCCTTCCAGCTGGATCACTGGGTCATCTTGGAAAGATGTACATCATTCTTCAAGATTTAGTTTCCCGCTGGGTGGCATCCATCAACTTCCCTTCTTCATCCCGTGAGAAACATGCACCAGCCACTAGGACGGAGGCCCGGGGCACCCATCTTCTAGGAGGGAGACCCGTGGAGGCCAGTCAGAGTAATCCTAGCCGGAAAGAGATTTGTGGCCCCCGCCTCCTTAACAAAGTTCTAACAAGGAAATATGTCGAACTTGTTTTTCATCGCTATGAAAGTTCTGCATGAAAACATCTGTTATTCGCTGCTTAGGAAAACAAAAAAGCAGCAAGCTGACAATAGCGCTAACAAGATAGTAACAATAACAATAGCAAGAAACTAACAATAACACAAGCTAGCAGTTTACCTGGAGTTTACCTGGAGAGAGTTCCGGGGGTCAACGCCCCCGCGGCCCGGTCTGTGACCAGGCCTCCTGGTGGATCAGAGCCTGATCAACCAGGCTGTTGCTGCTGGCTGCACGCAAACCAACGTACGAGCCACAGCCCGGCTGGTCAGGAACCGACTTTAGGTGCTTGTCCAGTGCCAGCTTGAAGACGCTAACGAACTAATAAAATCATTAACAGCCTAACAATACTAGCAACCTATGAATAACACAAGTTTACTAGCAGAAAAAATAATACAAAGTATTAGGTAAGATCAGTACAAACTGTTGCAATAAAGGCAAGTTCAACACTTAAAACGTTTTATTATTAGACGTTTTGTCCACTAGGCGTTTTATTAACCCAGAACGAACAAAGTAGAAGACATAGTATAGGGAAGAGAGGTCAGATGAATTAACTAGGGCGGGTAAGATCCAGTAAAGTCTACCTGGAGTCTACCTGGAGGGCATTCCGGGAATCAACGTCCCCGCAGCCCGGTCCACGACCAGGCCTCCCGGTGGATCAGGGCCTGATCAACGAGGCTGTACGAACCACAGCCCGGCTGATCCGGCACCGTCTTTAGGTATCTGTCCAGCTCCCTCTTGAAGACAACCAGGGGTCTTCCCGTAATGCCCCTTATTGCTGGTGGGAGGCTGTTGAACAGTCTTGGGCCCCGGACACTTATTGTGTTTTCTCTTAGTGTACCAGTGACGCCCCTACTTTTCACTGGGGGTATGTTGCATCGCCTGCCAAGCCTTTTGCTTTCGTATGGAGTGATTGCTGTGTGCATATTAGGGACCAGTCCCTCCAGAAACTTCCAGGTGTAGATTATGATATCTCTCTCTCGCCTGCGCTCTAGTGAGTACAAGTCAAGTGCTTCCAGGCGCTCCCAGTAGTTATGGTGTTTGATGGAACTTATACGAGCAGTAAAGGTTCTCTGTACATTCTCTAGCTCTGCAATTTCACCTGCCTTGAATGGGGATGTTAATGTACAGCAGTATTCCAGCCTAGAAAGAATAAGTGATTTAAAAAGGATCATCATTGGCTTAGCATCTCTTGTCTTGAATGTTCTCATTATCCATCCTATCAGTTTCCTAGCAGATGTGATAGTGGCATTGTTGTGGTCCTTGAAGGTGAGGTTTTCGGACATTACCACACCCAGGTCCTTAACATTACTTTTCCGCTCTATTGTATGATTGGAGTTTGTAGTATACTCAGTTCTAGTTATTATTTCAATCACTTTTCCATAACGGAGTAGTTGGAATTTGTCTTCATTGAACATCATATTGTTCTCTGTTGCCCATTGGAAAACTTGGTTTATATCTTCTTGGAGCTTTGCCGTGTCTTCAATGGATGACACTCTCATGCAGATCCTAGTATCGTCTGCAAAAGATGATACAGCGCTGTGGTTTACATCTCTGTCTATGTCTGATATGAGAATAAGGAACAGGATAGGTGCGAGTACTGTGCCTTGTGGGACAGAGCTCTTCACTATGGCAGCATCTGATTTAACTCTGTTTACCACTACTCTTTGTGTGCGATTGGTTAGAAAATTGAAGATCCATCTGCCTACTTTGCCGGTTTTCCCTTTAGCACGCATTTTGTGTGCTATTACACCATGGTCGCACTTGTCAAAGGCTTTTGCAAAGTCTGTGTATACTACATCCGCACTCTGTTTTCCAGTGCATCTAGGACCATATCATAGTGGTCAAGCAGTTGCGAAAGTCAGGAGCGACCTGCTCTGAAACCATGTTGCCCTGGGTTGTGCAATTTTTGGGAGTCTAGGTGGTTTGCTATCCTGCTTCTTAGAACTCTTTCAAAGATTTTTATGATGTGGGACGTTAAAGCTATTGGTTTATAGTTCTTAGCTACTGCTTTGCTGCCACCTTTATGGAGTGTGGCTATATCTGTTGTTTTTAGTGACTGTGGAATCTCGCCTGTGTCTAAGCTCCTTCTCCATAGCATACTTAGGGCCCGTGAGAGGGGTTTCTTGCAGTTTTTAATGAACACTGAGTTCCACGAGTCTGGGCCTGGGGCTGAGTGCATGGGCATGTCGTCGATGGCTTTCTCAAAGTCTAGTGGAGTTATGTCATAAATCTGGCCTACATTGGCAGGGTTTTGAGGCTCATTCATGAAAAAATTGTTTGGATCATCTATCTTTAAACTGGTTAGTAGCTCACTGAACACTGAGTCATACTGCAATTTCAGTATCTCGCTCATTTCTTTGTTGTCGTCAGTGTAGGATCCATCTTGTCTGAGCAGGGGCCCTATACTAGAAGTGGTTTTTTGACTTGTTTTTGGCGTATGAAAATAAATATTTCGAATTTCTTTCAATTTCATTAATCGCTTTTAGCTCCTCTTGTCTCTCCTGGATCCTGTATGAGTCCTTTAACTTCAGCTCAATATTTTCCACTTCCCTGGTTAGCACTACCTTCCGTGTATCAGATAATCTGGCATTCTTGAGGAGCTCAATGATTCTTCGTCTTCTCCTGTAGAGGGAGCGTCTCTCTCTCTCCAGTTTACTTCTTCTTTTCTTTTGTCTTATAGGAATATACCTTGAACATACTTCAGCTACCAGGAGGGTGATCTTTTCGAGGCATTGCTTAGGGTCCATGTAATTTAAGATAGCCTCCCAGCATGTTTCATTTAGGGCGTAGTTTACCTGATCCCAGATGATGTTCTTGTTGTTGAAATTGAATTTGGTAAAGGTACCCTCATAACTGAATGCATTGTGCCGATCAGGACTCCTGTGCATGCAAGTCTGGACTTCGATTAGATTGTGATCAGAATTTGTTGCTTTTGATATTGTTATATTCCTTACCAGATCCTCATTATTTGTGAAAATAAGGTCCAGTGTGTTCTCCAGTCTTGTTGGCTCCACTATTTGCTGACTTAGGGTGTGTTTGTTGCAGAAATTCAGCAGCTCCTGTGTGTGTGACCTTTCATCTGAGCTACCTCCAGGGATTATTTCTGCTACGACATTATTTGCTATATTCTTCCATTTTGTGTGTCTTAGATTGAAGTCACCAAGCAGCAAGATGTTTGGGGATGGGGCTGGAAAGTTGTCCAGACAGGAGTCGATTTTTGACAGTTGTTCTTTGAACTGTTGGGAAGTTGCATCCGGTGGCTTATATACAAGTACAATGACTAAGTTTTGGTTCTATATTTTTATTGTCAGTACTTCAACTACATCATTTGTGGTGTTCAATATCTCTGTGCAAATGAGCGACTCTTTGACGTACAGGCCAACCCCCCCTTGTTGCCTGTTCTTTCTGTTACATCTGTAAAGGTTGTATCCAGGTATCCATATTTCACTGTCAAAGTAATCTTTTGCGTGGGTCTCTGTGAAAGCTGCAAACAGTGAATTTGACTCCTCTAGAAGTCTACTAATGAAAGGTATTTTGTTGTTTGTGGATGGCTTAAGGCCCTGTATATTAGCAAATATAAATGAGGTTGTGTTGCATGTTTGTTGGGGGGATTTTGTTGTTGGCATCAGTAGCTGTGAGCCCGGAGGCGCCACTGGCTGTGCCTCCAGTTCAACAAGGCTCCAAAGTGGTGGACTATTTTGGTTATCTCTTTCCATTTTCTTTCTTCGTTTCCTAAACCTAAAAAATCACTTGGGGTGTTGTCATAGTTACTATGATGTGTTGTATGGGGGGTGTGCCTCCTGGTCCCTTTTAGATGGTATTGTTTTTCAAGGACTGAAGACTGACACATCTCCGGGTGTAAGTATTTGCAAGAGGTAGAACGACACACTCCCTTAGACAGGAGGTCACGGCATTTTTTGGGATGCTCAAAGTTGCATGCCCCATTCGTTTTCCCTGATATTCCGTGTTTACAGATGCCCCAAATATAGTATTTGCACCATTTTGTTTTTGGCTGGGTACAATTCGTGCTGGATGTATTCTTAATCTGTGCTGGCCCTAGAGCTGCACTACACTCCTCAATAGCCAATCCAGAGACACCACCATCTGCTGTCATGGCACCTACATTTTTCCTGGGAGGGGATTCCCCGACTACATCTGTACTAGAGGCTGACTGTGATGGTTGCAGAAGAGTCTACCCCAGAGGAGGGCTCCTCTACTACATCTGTAAGAATAAATGAAAAGAATCCGGATTTAGTTTAATGATGTGAAAAAAAAACACTTATGCCCTGAACTGTACATAAGTGTTTTATTCCACAGTGAGAGCAGGTGCCTGTGGATGTCACCTACTCGTGTAGCGGGTGGTGGGTTAGAATTATTTTAGCGAGGACACCTGATACGCTAGACCTTCTAGAGCACAGGGGAACCACTTCGGACACTGTGATCAGGGCTGCCTAGAAACAGTCACGTGAGCAAATCCTCCTTTAATACAAATCCAGATTCTTTCCATTTTATCAGGTGACCTTGTGTATTAGAGTGTATCAAGTAAGCTTTATGCAACTTGTTTCTGCTGCATGTATACTTGTGCTTTCTTACTCGCTAGTCTAGATTTCTGCTTGTCTCACCCACATACACATTTTTATGTCCCGTGCATGAGACGACTTTCGTCAACTTTGGTTGAGTGCGAACTTCTCGTTCTACTTCTGCCCTGAACACTGGTGTCACGTATCCCCATTGTCTTGGGACGCTTGTCTTCATTATCCGCAGCCCGTTTAGCAATTAGACTGGGCAATATACAACAGCTCTTTCTAGGCTTTGGGAAAAGCCTGTGTTGACTCAAGTTTGAAGGTGGGGGTGGAGGGATTATTGTAGGCGTCTGACTATGTCATACCTCATCTGACTCCTATGCAGGCAACGATCTTCCTGCCTATGCTACAGACTCATGAGAACCACAGTGACGGATATCATCCAGGCTGAGGGACTGATTACCACGTCTACTATTGTCTCCGGTTTCAACGCCTTCAAATAACCTCTGTATTGAATTAATAAAGCAACTGGCTGGCTTTATCAATTCAGTGCAGAATCTCTAGCTGTTTTTTTTTTTTTTTTTTCAATTCAACCAGTTGTTGTAGGTCTGTTTTGAACATTAAAATGGTATAAAATACCGACAGGTTGTTAGGTAAGACACATATGCAACAGTTAGGTATCTTCATTATGAAACGTTTCGCCTACACAGTAGGCTTCTTCAGTCGAGTACAGAAAAGTTGATAGAAGCAGAAGATACTTGAAGACGATGTAATCAGTCCATCACCCTTAAAGTTTTGAGGTGGTCAGTCCCTCAGTCTGGAGAAGAGCATTGTTCCATAGTATGAAACAATATGGAGATGAAGTGACAGGATGGAGCCTTATATAGCGCCAGGAGGTGAGACGTAGGTCACTGGAAGAGGTAAGAACGCAGATGTTGGGAGGTCAGGTCCCTCTCAAATCCAGCCGCTCTCACCAGTGACCTCTTCCAGTGACCTACGTCTCACCTCCTGGCGCTATATAAGGCTCCATCCTGTCACTTCATCTCCAAATTGTTTCATACTACGGAACAATGCTCTTCTCCAGACTGAGGGACTGACCACCTCAAAACTTTAAGGGTGATGGACTGATTACATCGTCTTCAAGTATCTTCTGCTTTTATCAACTTTTCTGTACTCGACTGAAGAAGCCTACTGTGTAGGCGAAACGTTTCGAAATAAAGATACCTAACTGTTGCATATGTGTCATACCTAACAGGTCTGTTTTATTCATCATGTTGTCGGTATTTTATACCATTAATGTTGTCATCATATTATACTTACAGGCTATCCCAGATGCCCGGGAGAGAGTCTAATCCAGTGTACAAGAATGGATTCATGTACAATGCCCGTGTACTCCCTCGCCCCTGAGATACTCTCCTGCACCTCATCTGCCTTTGACCATAACTGTGTGTATGTACTCTTCTTTCTCATGTTTTTGTCTACTGACTTGGCAGACTAACTCTGCGGGCGTGTAGTGCATTGAGTATCATTTTCTCCACCGTGTCGGTGTCTGCATACCATTCACCCACATTAACACTAGCAAACTGTTTAACGTAACTGAATGCATCAAAAATAAAACTTGTTGTTGTTGTTGTTGTTGTTTTTAAGTCCGCCAATCTCACAAGCCCTACACAATTATCCCCACTCCTGCATATCCATCACTTAAACAACCATCACCAACCCTTCACAGATAATGGAAAGCAAATGTTGATGTAGCATAAATGGCTCTTCATTATAGAATCACCCGGAGCTGCTCACATTTGCATAAAACTAATCGCTTCCGTATTACCTTATTCATGAGAGGTGATCTTTGTTTTTTTATTATAGAGGAGAAGATTTGAGGTTAGGATAGTAAGTTTTTAAGAAGGAACGGACGGCTTTTAGAGAATATACGAAGAGTTTTAAAGATAAACAGAGTTTTCAGGGGTATGGGACTTTTAGAGGAAACGTATAGGGAGGGATTTTGGAGAGGGAAGGGAAAGTTTTAAGAGGAGAGAGAAGGCTTATGGAAAGGATTAAAAGGTCAACACAGTATCGCTGTTTGCAGTGCTTCAAAACTGGCGAGTTGGCAGGTGCACAACACTAGTGCTTGGTGTTCCCTGGAAGTGATCCAGCCACCCAGTGACGGTGATTTGCCGCCCACTGACAGCCGTCTGGCTCGCCAGCCAACTTAAGACGAGGATAAACGACCACCTGCTACCTAGATTACTGTTCCTCGCTTCAGGAAAGTGAGACACACTAGTGTCTTCTCACTGACATATGGTCGCTTCACATGGTATTCTGCTACTACTCTAAGGAGTGGCTGGCTGTTTAGTGTCCATTGGTTGCCCTCTCTCGAGTTAAATACTGCAGAAAGCTTCACTTTATTTCGGTGATCAGTGAAATATTACCCTCTTAGAACAGCCAGGCACTGTAGTGTTGATTCTTCGAGCCCGCCATTGACTAGCATCTTCCAGTAGCTGCGTGCAGGTGCCTCTTAGCTAGTTACGGCTTGCTCAACTAACCGCTCACTGCCGCTCATCTCATTGGTTGCTCACGGGGAAACTCTGCATTCCCATTGGCTGAATAAAGTTTGTTCATACAACCAATCGTTTGATCTGCCTCTCATCAACTGCTCGTGCAGGAATCTAGTTTTCACTGAGCAAAGCTTGCCTGACAAGGATAGAATTACCGTATTAGTTAAAAGGACACAAGCGCAACTGATGTGATATATCACTGTGGCAACGAAAACGTAGCTCCTAGAGAATTAAAGTTCTCTAGGAGCTATGTCAAGCCGTTACGACAAGGCTTGACAAAGCTCCTGGAGAGATAAAAGTTGCCACAATAAAATGTCACATTAATTGCTCATGTTTAATTTTACCTTACAATGCCTGACCAGCTAGTCACCGTACCTCATATGTTTACCTGGAGTTTACCTGGAGAGGATTTCGGGGGTCAACGCCCCCGCGGCCCGGTCTGAGACCAGGCCTCATGGTGGAGCAGGGTCTGATCAACCAGGCTGTTACTGCTGGCCGCACGCAAGCTGACATACGAACCACAGCCCGGTTGGTCAGGTACTGACTTTAGGTGCCTGTCCAGTGCCTTCTTGAAGACAGCCAGTATTCTATTGGTAATCCTCCTTATGTATGCTGGGAGGCAATTGAACAGTCTTGGGCCCCGGACACTTACTGTGTTGTCTCTCAGTGTACTCGTGGCGCGTGTGCGTGGAGCGTGTACTTGTGTACTCGTGCACACAAGTAACCCACACACAGGAGACAAACTTATGACAACGTCTCAGTCCGACTTGAATCATTAACTAGCGACACTGTAACTTGTTAATAGTCCAAGTCGGACTGGAACATCGTCATAAGTTTGCCTCCTAACTGCGGATTATTTGTGTATTGTTCCAGTCACAGTAATTTTCTTTTATTCTTTCCTCATGTCAGTAACTGTTTTCAAGAAATCCGGTACTTCCACTAGCTGACTAGTGTTCAGGCAGCCAATCGCCGTCTTGCGTCATTGACTGCTCTTTAATTGGCTGAACAAGCTTTACCTAAGCAGCCAATCATCGTCGTCTTCGCAACAATAGTATTTAACTATCGTTATCTATCACATATGGACTGATTCAGTTCAATCCTTTGGTTAGAAACTGTGGCAGTTCTGGGAAAGCTTAGAAGTATTTTCGTAGATTGATGCTAAACCCACTCGGTTTTTTTTTTTTAATCTTGTATGAGATCTGACTGTGGTCTGAGATCTGTCTCTAGTCTGAGGTTTCGAGGGTCTGGTTGTATTTTAAGGAATGGCTGATCTAAGGTCTGTAGGGCGTGGCAAGGTCTGTGTTGAGATCAGAACTTTGGGTAGAAAGCAAAGCTCCAGGAATGAGGTCGAGATAGGGAGTGGAAAACTTTGTAGGTAAGGAGTAGTAACATGGGAGACTCATTTCAAAGTCGCCGAGATGACGAGCCGACATTTTGATAAGATCCACCGACTCAGTATCCACATCATTGAAATTCAACAACTCAGTTTTTGTTTAACAATAATCATAACAGGAATGAAAGTGTGTTATAATCATAACCGTAATTTTTAAAGAGGTGGACCGGTAAGCCAGCGGAAGGCCTCGGTCAGATGACTAAAAAACTCCAGCTTCAGGTCATCATATAACTAAGGCCCGCGTCAGAAAACACTTGTCCTGATTCTTAACAAATATTACCTAACCTATGGAGTGAGTGTAACAAATGAATTGCTTAATGACAGAATAAGTGTAGAGAAGAGGACACAATAGTGCTCACTCCTCGAGTCGCTGCCTCGGAAACACGGGATAGTCACACACCTCACAGTGTTTACACTTGTCTAGATCCAAGTCTCTCACCAAGGACTACCGGGAAAAAATATAAAGGAAAAAGTATAAGCATCATTTCTCTCCTCATACCTTGCTTCCCTGTGTACGATTCTCTATATTTCGTCATCGCCTTTGTCTCCATGTCTTCATCTCTCCATTATTCTTTGCCTCTCTGTTCTTTGTCTTTCTGTATCTCCCTCTACGTCCCTAAGTATCAAAGGAAATAGATCAAAGCATCCACTTAAGTGACTCGTTGTCCAATAATTAATTTATCATTTAGCAGCTTCACAGAAGGGCAGAATATGGCCACCCTGGCCCAAGCTGCAACAGTGGCCACGATGGCCACCCGGTGGCCATGAACGATTGTAAACACTTCAGAGGACTGACAGGGATCTGAACTGTACAAATCGCTCGCTGGTGCCTCTGTACCTCACTCAGCCGTCACAATACTCCAACTATAATACTGGAAAGGATGTTCCTGCCTACCAACTCATCGATTTCTAAAGAATTAATACAGAGCTAGATTCAGGAGCCCAGGAGCAACTTTAGTCAATTGCTTAAAAATTTTGGGGTTTCTGATAGAAAAGGGTTTCAACG
>NC_069402.1:46228588-46231088 GCF_026875155.1 Cherax quadricarinatus
GGAAGTTTAAGGAAGGGATTTAAAAGGATGAAGAAGTGAGGAAAGGGGAAAAAAGGGGTGGAAGGGGGTTTTTTCGGGATAAAGGGAGACCGAGAAAGTGAACAAAAAAAATAATGGTGATCTGGGTTTCAAGGAATAAGCAAAAATTAAAAGGGAAAAATAGTAAGAGGGGTAACGAAAAGTAGGATGAGAAATGGAAAAGGGCTGCTAAAAGAAAGTAAATGTGAAAGGTATGGAAAAGTCATGAGAGAGGGAGAGAGTTAAAAGGAGTTAGGAAGAAGAGGCAAATGAAAACGGAAAAGGTAAATTGCATGGATTAGACAGAGAAGAAGACGTGTAAGTCGTACCCAGACTATCTGCTGAAACGACTATCTACTGCAGTCTACTACTATCTCAAGTGAGAACTAACTATCTGTGGTTATCTAGGTGACTTGAGGGAAGGACAGCAACGCAGAAGGATCTCCCCCCACCCTCCAATCCTTCCAGCCACTGCAGACTGGAAAAGAAATGTATATTTTGAATCGAGATTCGAAATTCCTGATTCTGAGATCATCATAAATCTTCCTCGCCAAGAAGGAAGAAGGATGTGCAAAAGAAGGAGGAACGGAGAATTGAAAAGGGATTGTAGTTGATATCCAGACATCTTTATTGTTCAAGTGGTTTCAAGAAGTAAAGACTTTAGGGAATTTTATTGCTCGATTGTTACAAGAAGTCGCAACGCGGAATGGAATGTGTGTTGTGATCATGGAAGGAAAGAAGAGACGATGAGAAGAAGGGTGCAAGAAGTATATTAGGGAAGAGGGGAAGGGGTAAAAATATGGAAAGTGGGAGAGAAGAGCAGTGGAAAAGAGTGATAAGGACAGGGAAAGAGAGGAATAGGGATTGGCGATCAGAGTAGAGAGGGAAGAGCGAGAGAGGGAACTGCCCTCACTGGTGTCTAGACTAATGGAACTGCCCTCACTGGTGTCTAGACTATAGGAACTGCCCTCACTGGTGTCTAGACTACAGAAACTGCCCTCACTGGTGCCTAGACTACAGAAACTGCCCTCACTTGTGTCTAGACTACAGGAATTGCCCTCACTGGTGTCTAGACTACAGGAATCGCCCTCACTGGTGTCTAGACTGCAGGAATCGCCCTCACTGGTGTCTAGACTGCAGGAACTGCCCTTACTTATGTCTAGACTACAGGAACTGCCCTCACTGGTGTCTAGACTACAGGAACTGCCCTCGCTGGTGTCTAGACTACAGGAACTGCCCTCACTGGTGTCTAGACTACAGGAACTGCCCTCACTGGTGTCTAGACTACAGGAACTGCCTTCACTTGTCTCTAGACTACAGGGATCCCAAGCAAGATGCATGACACTAAGACGGTGCGTAAAAACATCGGAGCAATCACAGAGGACTCTTTATTGCAACGTTTGGTTCCTGGGGCCGAGTTCACATATTAATATGTTCGGAGACAACGCCGCCCCAGGACCGAAACAATGCGCAAAACAACGCCCTGAGTGTTGGCTGGTATGTGACTATCCACACGCGGGTCACCCAACTTTGCAGCTCAAGCGGACCACGTCAAGGCTGAAAATCTGTAAGGGCACCGATGGTGTTGTGCACTCTGGTGTTGTGCACTCTGGTGTGCACTCTCACGTTGTGCACTCTCATGCTGTGCACTCTGATGTTGTGCACTCTGTTGTGCACTTTGGTGTTGTGCGCCCTGATGCTGCGCACTCTGGTGCTTTGTACTCTAATGTTGTGCACTCTGATGCTGTGCACCCCGGTGTGCACTCTGGCGTTGTTCACTCTGTTGTGCCCAAGTGTGACGCATCTTGGTACAGGGACGGTATTAGAGAGTGGACTTCCTAACACAGTCAACTCTCTACCCTGTTTACCACGCGCGCGCCACCACACGATCTTCCGCGACCTGACTTTCAGTGCGTCAGGATGTATATGCTGGGATTTATATACCAGGATGTGTATGCGTGAACGTATATACCACGATGTTAACCCCAATATGCATCTGGATGTGTAGATTATGTCAGAATGCACATATACCGCAATATATTTATCGGGATATGTATGACAGGATATCTATGTGTGTACTCACCTAATTGTGATTGCAGGGGCCGAGACTCAGCTCCTGGCCCCGCCTCTTCACTGATCGCTACTAGGTCCTCTCTCTCTCTGCTTCCTGAGCCATGTCATACCTCGTTTTAAAGCTATGTATGGTTCCTGCCTCCACTACACCACTTGCTAGGCTATTCCACTTCATGCTACTATATTGCTGAAGAAATACTTCCTAACATCCCTGTGACTCGTCTGAGTCTTCAGCTTCCAATTGAGACCTCTTGTTTCTGTGTCCCCTCTTTGAACATCCTGTCTCTATCCACCTTATCTATTCCACGCGGTATTTTGTATGTCGTTATCATGTCTCCCCTGACCCTCCTGTCCTCCAGTGTCGTCAGTCCGATTTCCCTCAACCTTTCGTCGTAGGACATATCCCTGA
>NC_069402.1:46233588-46258588 GCF_026875155.1 Cherax quadricarinatus
ATATATATATATATATATTATATATATATATATATATATATATATATATATATATATATATATACATATATATTAGATGGGATCTGCAAGAATGGAGGAGATACGACAAGAATTTGCTTGAGATCTTGCTGAGTGCCTGACCAGCAGGCACTCAGACAAGGGTGGTTAAGTGTTCCTGTGATGGTGGCACTGATACTCTCCCTCTCACCTCTCTTAACCTCAGTCTTAACCGTTCATTAAATATTATTATTATTATTAAAGATTCGCTGGTATTCTCCCGGCCCGGGCCTTTTCCAAGTGGTGGCCCGGCCTTGTCCCCCTGTCTAGGGAGTGTCTGAGACCTAAGTCTCCCATGGGAGGAGGCACAAGTACCCCCTCATCTTTGGGACCAACTGTCCCCAGGCCTAGCCACAAGCTAGGCCTCTCTGGTCTGCCATCCCCGCCCCAAGGGGGCTAATAGGAATGACAGGTTTGTGAGCTGTACGCTCTGGCTCAGGCACCTACCCTGCCCTAGAAGGGCTGGGCATGGTGTCGATCGTTGTTCATTAAATAATTTTTATTAAATGACGCCGAAATTTAAAAAAAAATAATGTGAGTAGTCACGAAAGCGCTTGGAATTTCTCTATTCTTTCAGAGTGGTTGTTTTGCATATATATATATATATATATATATATATATATATATATATATATATATATATATAATATATATATATATATATAATATATATATATATATATATATATATATATATATATATGTTTGTTCCCATAGGCTCGGAGACCCTTGGTTCATGGGGAAAGAGTGCATCTAAGTTCTTAACGAGCTAGGCAAAAGACTCACCAGTCTAACTAGGGATCCCAGGGCAGCTAGTTTTCTGTTCCAGCGACTCAGTGCTGCTGTTCAGAGGGGTAATGCCTGCTGTATTTTGGGCACGCGCCCCAGCTCTGAGGAGCTGGATGAGATTTTCGCATTATAATCAGTGATAAACACGTAACATTATGTACCAGACATGTATCTCTCACACCTCATGTACTGTATATGCCATCTTTATATCAACAATGTATCTCTTAAATCTTTTGTACCATATTATGTAATAAAATATACCTATTGGAAAAAAAGAATGATAAATCCTATTCGTTATCCATAATTTCTCAGCTTGCATACTGAGAATCCGTGGTTCGATCCCCGGCACAGTTGGTAACGTTGGTCATGTTTCTTTACACCTGCTACCCCCATTCACCTAGCAGAAAGTAGGTACCTGGGTGATAGTCGACTGCTGTGGGTGACATCACAGGGGTTGGCAGTATACTTTAGACAGGGCTGGGCTTTGAAGGTAGGGTAAGGATAACAGTTCTTAGCCTGTGAAAAAAAAATTATCTGTGTAAAAAGAAGTCTGGCTTCACAGTCATAAATCCAACTTTCTTAGTCACACTTTCTCCTTCCAGCTGGATCACTGGGTCATCTTGGAAAGATGTACATCATTCTTCAAGATTTAGTTTCCCGCTGGGTGGCATCCATCAACTTCCCTTCTTCATCCCGTGAGAAACATGCACCAGCCACTAGGACGGAGGCCCGGGGCACCCATCTGCTAGGAGGGAGACCCGTGGAGGCCAGTCAGAGTAATCCTAGCCGGAAAGAGATTTGTGGCCCCCGCCTCCTTAACAAAGTTCTAACAAGGAAATATGTCGAACTTGTTTTTCATCGCTATGAAAGTTCTGCATGAAAACATCTGTTATTCGCTGCTTAGGAAAACAAAAAAGCAGCAAGCTGACAATAGCGCTAACAAGATAGTAACAATAACAAAGCAAGAAACTAACAATAACACAAGCTAGCAGTTTACCTGGAGTTTACCTGGAGAGAGTTCCGGGGGTCAACGCCCCCGCGGCCCGGTCTGTGACCAGGCCTCCTGGTGGATCAAGCCTGATCAACCAGGCTGTTGCTGCTGGCTGCACGCAAACCAACGTACGAGCCCAGCCCGGCTGGTCAGGAACCGACTTTAGGTGCTTGTCCAGTGCCAGCTTGAAGACGCTAACGAACTAATAAAATCATTAACAGCCTAACAATACTAGCAACCTATGAATAACACAAGTTTACTAGCAGAAAAAATAATACAAAGTATTAGGTAAGATCAGTACAAACTGTTGCAATAAAGGCAAGTTCAACACTTAAAACGTTTTATTAGGAGACGTTTTGTCCACTAGGCGTTTTATTAACCCAGAACGAACAAAGTAGAAGACATAGTATAGGGAAGAGAGGTCAGATGAATTAACTAGGGCGGGTAAGATCCAGTAAAGTCTACCTGGAGTCTACCTGGAGGGCATTCCGGGAATCAACGTCCCTGCGGCCCGGTCCACGACCAGGCCTCCCGGTGGATCAGGGCCTGATCAACGAGGCTGTTACTGCTGGCCGCACGTAATCCAACGTACGAACCACAGCCCGGCTGATCCGGCACCGTCTTTAGGTATCTGTCCAGCTCCCTCTTGAAGACAACCAGGGGTCTCCCCGTAAGGGCCCCTTTAAATTGCGGGTGGGAAGTGTTAAAACAGTCTTGGGCCCCGGCCCACTTATTGTGTTTTCTCTTAGGGGTACCAGTGACGCCCCTACTTTTCACTGGGGGTTTATGTTGCATCGCCTGCCAAGTATTTTGCTTTCGTATGGGTGATTGCTGTGTGCAAAATTAGGACCAGTCCCTCCAGAAACTTCCAGGTGTAGATTATAAATACTCTCTCTCGCCTGCGCTCTAGTGAGTACAAGTCAAGTGCTTCCGGGCGCTCCCAGTATTTTATGGTGTTTGAGGGAACTTATACGAGCAGTAAAGGTTCTCTGTACATTCTCTAGCTCTGAAATTTTCACCTGCCTTGAATGGGGATGTTAATGTACAGCAGTATTCCAGCCTAGAAAGAATAAGTGATTTAAAAAGGATCATAAATTGGCTTAGCTCTCTTGTCTTGAATGTTCTCATTACCCAATCCTATCTTTTTTCCCTACAGATGTGATAGTGGCTTTTGTTGTGGTCCTTGAAGTGAGTTTTCGGACATTACCACACCCAGGTCCTTAACATTACTTTTCCGCCTATTGTATGATTGGAGTTTGTAGTATACTTCAGTTATTATTATTTCAATCACTTTTCCATAACGGAGTAGTTGGAATTTGTCTTCATTGAACATCATATTGTTCTCTGTTGCCCATTGGAAAACTTGGTTTATATCTTCTTTGAGCTTTGCCGTGTCCTCAATGGATGACACTCTCATGCAAAACCCTAGTATCGTCTGCAAAAGATGATACAGCGCTGTGGTTACATCTCTGTCTATGTCTGATATGAGAAATAAGGAACAGGATAGGTGCGAGTACTGTGCCTTGTGGGACAGAGCTCTTCACAAGGGCAGCATCTGATTTAACTCTGTTTACCACTACTCTTTGTGTGCGATTGGTTAGAAATTGAAGATCCATCTGCCTACTTTGCCGGTTTTCCCTTTAGCACGAAATTTTGTGTGCTATTACACCATGGTCGCACTTGTCAAAGGCTTTGCAAAGTCTGTGTATACTACATCCGAAACTCTGTTTTCCAGTGCATCTAGGACCATATCATAGTGGTCAAGCAGTTGCAAAAAGTCAGGAGCGACCTGCTCTGAAACCATGTTGCCCTGGGTTGTGCAATTTTTGGGAGTCTAGGTGGTTTGCTATCCTGCTTCTTAAAACTCTTTCAAGATTTTTATGATGTGGGACGTTAAAGCTATTGGTTTATAGTTCTTACTACTGCTTTTGCTGCCACCTTTATGGAGTGTGGCTATATCTGTTGTTTTTAGTGACTGTGGAATCTCGCCTGTGTCTAAGCTCCTTCCCCCATAGCATACTTAGGGCCCGTGAGGGGGGTTTTTGCAGTTTTTAATGAACACTGAGTTCCACAGTCTGGGCCTGGGGCTGAGTGCATGGGCATGTCGTCGATGGCTTTCTCAAAGTCTAGTGGAGTTATGTCATAAATCTGGCCTACATTGGCAGGGTTTTGAGGCTAAATTCATGAAAAAATGTTTGGAAATCATCTATCTTTAACTGGTTAGTAGCTCACTGAAAACTGAGTCATACTGCAATTTCAGTATCTCGCTCATTTCTTTGGTTTTCGTCAGTGTAGGGTCCATCTTGTCTGAGCAGGGGCCCTATACAGAAGTGGTTTTTGACTTGTTTTTGGCGTATGAAAATAAATATTTCGAATTTCTTTCAATTTCATTAATCGCTTTTAGCTCCTCTTGTCTCTCCTGGATCCTGTATGAGTCCTTTAACTTCAGCTCAATATTTTCCACTTCCCTGGTTAGCACTACCTTCCGTGTATCAGATAATCCGGCATTTTTGAGGAGCTCAATGATTCTTCGTCTTCTCCTGTAGAGGGAGCGTCTCTCTCTCTCCAGTTTACTTCTTCTTTTCTTTTCTTATAGGAATATACCTTGAACATACTTCAGCTACCAGGAGGGTGATCTTTTCGAGGCATTGCTTAGGGTCCCATGTAATTTAAGATAGCCCCCAGCATGTTTCATTTAGGGCGTAGTTTACCTGATCCCAGATGATGTTCTTGTTGTTGAAATTGAATTTGGTAAAGGTACCCTCATAACTGAATGCAATTTTGCCGATCAGGACTCCGTGCATGCAAGTCTGGACTTCGATTAGATTGTGATCAGAATTTGTTGCTTTTGATATTGTTATATTCCTTACCAGATCCTCATTATTTGTGAAAATAAGGTCCAGTGTGTTCTCCAGTCTTGTTGGCTCCACTATTTGCTGACTTAGGGTGTGTTTGTTGCGAAATTTTAGCAGCTCCTGTGTGTGTGACCTTTCATCTGAGCTACCTCCAGGGATTATTTCTGCTACGACATATTTGCTATATTCTTCCATTTTGTGTGTCTTAGATTGAAGTCACCAAGCAGCAAGATGTTTGGGGATGGGGCTGGAAAGTTGTCCAGACAGGAGTTCGATTTTTGACAGTTGTTCTTTGAACTGTTGGGAAGTTTGCATCCGGTGGCTTATATACAAGTACAATGACTAAGTTTTGGTCTATATTTTTATTGTCAGTACTTCAACTACATCATTTGTGGTGTTCAATATCTCTGTGCAAATGAGCGACTCTTTGACGTACAGGCCAAACCCCCTTGTTGCCTGTTTTTTCTGTTACATCGTAAAGGTTGTATCCAGGTATCCATATTTCACTGTCAAAGTAATCTTTGCGTGGGTCTCTGTGAAAGCTGCCCAAACAGTGAATTTGACTCCTCTAGAAGTCTACTAATGAAAATTATTTTGTTGTTTGTGGATGGCTTAAGGCCCTGTATTAGCAAATATTTAAAAGAGGTTGTGTTGCATGTTTGTTGGGGGGATTTTGTTGTTGGCATCAGTAGCTGTGAGCCGGAGGCGCCACTGGCTGTGCCTCCAGTTCAACAAGGCTCCAAGTGGGTGGACTATTTTGGTTATCTCTTTCCATTTTCTTTCTTCGTTTCCTAAACCTAAAAAATCACTTGGGGTGTTGTCATAGTTAACTATGATGTGTTGTATGGGGGGGTGTGCCTCCTGGTCCCTTTTAGATGGTATTGTTTTTCAAGGACTGAAGACTGACACATCTCCGGGTGTAAGTATTTGCAAGAGGTAGAACGACACACTCCCTTAGACAGGAGGTCACGGCATTTTTTGGGATGCTCAAAGTTGCATGCCCCATTCGTTTTCCCTGATATTCCGTGTTAAGATGCCCCAAATATAGTATTTGCACCATTTTGTTTTTGGCTGGGTACAATTCGTGCTGGATGTATTCTTAATCTGTGCTGGCCCTAGAGCTGCACTACACTCCTCAATAGCCAATCCAGAGACACCACCATCTGCTGTCATGGCACCAACATTTTTCCTGGGAGGGGATTCCCCGACTACATCTGTACTAGAGGCTATGACTGTGATGGTTGCAGAAGAGTCTACCCCAGAGGAGGGCTCCTCTACTACATCTGTAAGATAAATGAAAAGATCCGGATTTAGTTTAATGATGTGAAAAAAAAACACTTATGCCCTGAACTGGTACATAAGTGTTTTATTCCACAGTGAGGCAGGTGCCTGTGGATGTCACCTACTCGTGTAGCGGGTGGTGGGTTAGAATTATTTTAGCGAGGACACCTGATACGCTAGACCTTCTAGAGCACAGGGGAACCACTTCGGACACTGTGATCAGGGCTGCCTAGAAACAGTCACGTGAGCAAATCCTCCTTTAATACAAATCCAGATTCTTTCCATTTTATCAGGTGACCTTGTGTATTAGAGTGTATCAAGTAAGCTTTATGCAACTTGTTTCTGCTGCATGTATACTTGTGCTTTCTTACTCGCTAGTCTAGATTTCTGCTTGTCTCACCCACATACACATTTTTATGTCCCGTGCATGAGACGACTTTCGTCAACTTTGGTTGAGTGCGAACTTCTCGTTCTACTTCTGCCTGAACAACTGGTGTCACGTATCCCATTGTCTTGGGACGCTTGTCTTCATTATCCGCAGCCCGTTTAGCAATTAGACTGGGCAATATACAACAGCTCTTTCTAGGCTTTGGGAAAAGCCTGTGTTGACTCAAGTTTGAAGGTGGGGGTGGAGGGATTATTGTAGGCGTCTGACTATGTCATACCTCATCTGACTCCTATGCAGGCAACGATCTTCCTGCCTATGCTACAGACTCATGAGAACCACAGTGACGGATATCATCCAGGCTGAGGGACTGATTACCACGTCTACTATTGTCTCCGGTTTCAACGCCTTCAAATAACCTCTGTATTGAATTAATAAAGCAACTGGCTGGCTTTATCAATTCAGTGCAGAATCTCTAGCTGTTTTTTTTTTTTTCAATTCAACCAGTTGTTGTAGGTCTGTTTTGAACATTAAAATGGTATAAAATACCGACAGGTTGTTAGGTAAGACACATATGCAACAGTTAGGTATCTTCATTATGAAACGTTTCGCCTACACAGTAGGCTTCTTCAGTCGAGTACAGAAAAGTTGATAGAAGCAGAAGATACTTGAAGACGATGTAATCAGTCCATCACCCTTAAAGTTTTGAGGTGGTCAGTCCCTCAGTCTGGAGAAGAGCATTGTTCCATAGTATGAAACAATATGGAGATGAAGTGACAGGATGGAGCCTTATATAGCGCCAGGAGGTGAGACGTAGGTCACTGGAAGAGGTAAGAACGCAGATGTTGGGAGGTCAGGTCCCTCTCAAATCCAGCCGCTCTCACCAGTGACCTCTTCCAGTGACCTACGTCTCACCTCCTAGCGCTATTTAAGGCTCCATCCTGTCACTTCATCTCCATATTGTTTCATACTACGGAACAATGCTCTTCTCCAGACTGAGGGACTGACCACCTCAAAACTTTAAGGGTGATGGACTGATTACATCGTCTTCAAGTATCTTCTGCTTTTATCAACTTTTCTGTACTCGACTGAAGAAGCCTACTGTGTAGGCGAAACGTTTCGAAATAAAGATACCTAACTGTTGCATATGTGTCATACCTAACAGGTCTGTTTTATTCATCATGTTGTCGGTATTTTATACCATTAATGTTGCCATCATATTATACTTACAGGCTATCCCAGATGCCCGGGAGAGAGTCTAATCCAGTGTACAAGAATGGATTCATGTACAATGCCCGTGTACTCCCTCGCCCCTAAGATACTCTCCTGCACCTCATCTGCCTTTGACCATAACTGTGTGTATGTACTCTTCTTTCTCATGTTTTTGTCTACTGACTTGGCAGACTAACTCTGCGGGCGTGTAGTGCATTGAGTATCATTTTCTCCACCGTGTCTGTGTCTGCATACCATTCACCCATATTAACACTAGCAAACTGTTTAACGTAACTGAATGCATCAAAAATAAAACTTGTTGTTGTTGTTGTTGTTGTTGTTGTTGTTTTTAAGTCCGCCAATCTCACAAGCCCTACACAATTATCCCCACTCCTGCATATCCATCACTTAAACAACCATCACCAACCCTTCACAGATAATGGAAAGCAAATGTTGATGTAGCATAAATGGCTCTTCATTATAGAATCACCCGGAGCTGCTCACATTTGCATAAAACTAATCGCTTCCGTATTACCTTATTCATGAGAGGTGATCTTTGTTTTTTTATTATAGAGGAGAAGATTTGAGGTTAGGATAGTAAGTTTTTAAGAAGGAATGGACGGCTTTTAGAGAATATACGAAGAGTTTTAAAGATAAACAGAGTTTTCAGGGGTATGGGGACTTTTAGAGGAACGTATAGGGAGGGATTTTGGAGAGGGAAGGGAAAGTTTTAAGAGGAGAGGGAAGGCTTATGGAAAGGATTAAAAGGTCAACACAGTATCGCTGTTTGCAGTGCTTCAAAACTGGCGAGTTGGCAGGTGCACAACACTAGTGCTTGGTGTTCCCTGGAAGTGATCCAGCCACCCAGTGACGGTGATTTGCCGCCCACTGACAGCCGTCTGGCTCGCCAGCCAACTTAAGACGAGGATAAACGACCACCTGCTACCTAGATTACTGTTCCTCGCTTCAGGAAAGTGAGACACACTAGTGTCTTCTCACATGACATATGGTCGCTTCACATGGTATTCGCTACTACTCTAAGGAGTGGCTGGTGTTTTAGTGTTCCATTTGAGCCCTCTCTCGAGTAAAAACTGCAGAAAGCTTCACTTTATTTCGGGGACCCGTTAAATATTACCCTTTAAAAAGCCCGGCACTGTAGGGTTTATTCTTGAGCCGCCAATTTAATAGCATCTTTTCCCGTAGCTGCGTGCAGGTGCCTCTTACTAGTTACGGGGTTTTCAACTAACCGCTCACTTTCCGCTCATCTTTATTTGGGTTCCCCGGGGGGGAAAATCTGCATTCCCCTGGGTGAATAAAGTTTGTTCATAAAACCAATTTGTTTTATTTGCCTTCAAACAATGCCCGTGCGGAATCTTGTTTTTACTGACAAAGCTTGCCTTTACCAAAGGGTAGAATTACCGTTTTTAGTTAAAAAGGGCCAGCGCAAAATGAGTGATATATCCCCTGTGGCAACGAAAAAAGTACTCCAAAAGAATTTTTAAAATTTTCTTTTGAGCTATGTCAAGGGCCTTACACAAGGGTTGACAAAAAAACCCTTTTTTTGGAATAAAAGTTGCCAAATAAAATGTTTACCCTTTAAATTTCCCCATGTTTAATTTTACCTTTCAAAAGGCCCGACCACTAGTCACCCCTACCTCATATGTTTACCTGGGTTTACCTGGGGAAGGGTTTCGGGGGTCAAAGCCCCCGCGGGCCCCGGGCTGAGACCAGGGCCCCATGGTGGAAACAGGGTCTTATCAACCAGGCGTTACTGCTGGCCGCACGCAAGCTGACAACGAACCCCAAAAAACCGGGGGTTTAGGTTTTGACTTTATTGTCCTGTCCCGTGCCTTCTTGAAGACAGCCAGTAAATTTTATTTGGTAATCCTCCTTATGTATGCTGGGAGGCAATTGAACAGTCTTGGGCCCCGGACACTTACTGTGTTGTCTCTCAGTGTACTCGTGGCGCGTGTGCGTGGAGCGTGTACTTGTGTACTCGTGCCCACAAGTAACCCACACACAGGAGGACAAACTTATGACAACGTCTCAGTCCGACTTGAATCATTACTAGCGACACTGTAACTTGTTAATAGTCCAAGTCGGACTGGAACATCGTCATAAGTTTGCCTCCTAACTGCGGGTTATTTGTGTATTGTTCCAGTCACAGTAATTTTCTTTTATTCTTTCCTCATGTCAGTAACTGTTTTCAAGAAATCCGGTACTTCCACTAGCTGAATAGTGTTCAGGCAGCCAATCGCCGTCTTGCGTCAGTGACTGCTCTTTAATTGGCTGAACAAGCTTTACCTAAGCAGCCAATCATCGTCGTCTTCGCAACAATAGTATTTAACTATCGTTATCTATCACATATGGACAGATTCAGTTCAATCCTTTGGTTAGAAACTGTGGCAGTTCTGGGAAAGCTTAGAAGTATTTTCGTAGATTGATGCTAAACCCACTCGGTTTTTTTTTTTTAATCTTGTATGAGATCTGACTGTGGTCTGAGATCTGTTTCTAGTCTGAGGTTTCGAGGGTCTGGTTGTATTTTAAGGAATGGCTGATCTAAGGTCTGTAGGGCGTGGCAAGGTCTGTGTTGAGATCAGAACTTTGGGTAGAAAGCAAAGCTCCAGGAATGAGGTCGAGATAGGGAGTGGAAAACTTTGTAGGTAAGGAGTAGTAACATGGGAGACTCATTTCAAAGTCGCCGAGATGACGAGCCGACATTTTGATAAGATCCACCGACTCAGTATCCACATCATTGAAATTCAACAACTCAGTTTTTTTTAACAATAATCATAACAGGAATGAAAGTGTGTTATAATCATAACCGTAATTTTTAAAGAGGTGGACCGGTAAGCCAGCGGAAGGCCTCGGTCAGATGACTAAAAAACTCCAGCTTCAGGTCATCATATAACCAAGGCCCGCGTCAGAAAACACTTGTCCTGATTCTTAACAAATATTACCTAACCTAAGGAGTGAGTGTAACAAATGAATTGCTTAATGACAGAATAAGTGTGGAGAAGAGGACACAATAGTGCTCACTCCTCGAGTCGCTGCCTTGGAAACACGGGATAGTCACACACCTCACAGTGTTTACACTTGTCTAGATCCAAGTCTCTCACCAAGGACTACCGGGAAAAAATATAAAGGAAAAAGTATAAGCATCATTTCTCTCCTCATACCTTGCTTCCCTGTGTACGATTCTCTATATTTCGTCATCGCCTTTGTCTCCATGTCTTCATCTCTCCATTATTCTTTGCCTCTTTTGTTCTTTGTCTTTCTGTATCTCCCTCTACGTCCCTAAGTTCAAAGGAAATAGATCAAAGCATCCACTTAAGTGACTCGTTGTCCAATAATTAATTTATCATTTAGCAGCTTCACAGAAGGGCAGAATATGGCCACCCTGGCCCAAGCTGCAACAGTGGCCACGATGGCCACCCGGTGGCCATGAACGATTGTAAACACTTCAGAGGATTGACAGGGATCTGAACTGTACAAATCGCTCGCTGGTGCCTCTGTACCTCACTCAGCCGTCACAATACTCCAACTATAATACTGGAAAGGATGTTCCTGCCTACCAACTCATCGATTTCTAAAGAATTAATACAGAGCTAGATTCAGGGAGCCCCAGGAGCAACTTTAGTCACATTGCTTAAAAATTTGGGTCTACTGTATGAGAAAGGGTTGCGAACGGGCCCCCCATAAGAGTTCAAGCTTCAGGGCCCCAAAATGTAGGTCCGTCAGTAGATATATTTATCCGAAGTTAGTTTATGTTGATTCGCAGTAATCATAAAACTTCCAGTATTCTGGTTAGAGGAATCTTATAGCATTGGTGCAACAGCTCAAGTAATGGGCTTATAATTAATCTCAAACCGTTACCCGTTTAACTGCGTTAGTAACAGTGAAATACTGACGGTGATTAAGAGGCTGGGTTGTAATCTTAGCACAACTAAAACACTGCTTCGGATCCCTCTCCCTCCTTAGACATGGCTAGTTGCATGCAACGTGTGGTAATTGCCATGTCTATTTGCATATACCGTGTGGTAGCTGCCGTTGCCTTGTATTCACGTTGATTACTGTGCAGACACACACAACACACACACACACACACACACACACACACTACAGTTCCTGGTCACAAAAGAATGGCGCGCCATACAGAACTAGCAGCGTTGTCTCGATAAAAGCTTGTCCTGCAGCGTAATTTC
Source organism: Cherax quadricarinatus (assembly GCF_026875155.1). Taxonomy (NCBI): domain Eukaryota; kingdom Metazoa; phylum Arthropoda; class Malacostraca; order Decapoda; family Parastacidae; genus Cherax; species Cherax quadricarinatus. The sequence goes on from NC_069402.1 coordinate 46,245,364, forward strand.
TTCGCGGCATTAGTTTGGTTGAAGTGAGGCACTGTGTATCCTCTGCTTCCCTAGGGACAGCCACAATGAATGTGACATCGTACTGTATTTTACTTCGTGAAACGTTATACCCATGAGGGACATTCCCGGCAGAACATGGAGACTCGATCTCCCGTCCGCTAATCACGGCCCGGACTCTGATATAGCCAGGCTGTTGGGAAGAAGGAACGAACTCAGATTTCGATGTCCTGGAGAGAGAGAAAGAGAGAGACTGTTGCTCCATCCGAAACGAGACATGAATTCTCTAAGAGCCAGTGATCCTGGGCCGGGAAAGGTTTCTGGGGTGAATGTTAACTTTGGGACGATGAATGGAGCCTCAGTATCAAATAAGTTTGAGACGAGGAGTAGAACCTCGGTTACGCTGAGAGTATTTACTACTGCTGCGGTGGTGGTGGGGAAGAGAGTAATGTGGTGTGTGTATCTCTGTTCTAAAGCCCTATGCAGTGTACTGGATAGAGAGAGGCTTCCGTAGGCCTGGGAATTGAGAAGAGCTATCACGGTGCCGGGAATAGAGAGGCTTTGTAAGTGACATCATCAGATAGTCCTGAGAGAGGAAGAAAACCAGGTGCTTGAAGCAGAGATTGTTCTTATAAGATTTAAGTGGAATGAGAGAGATGAGAGAGAGAAGGAGCAGTAAAAAGATTTGAGACGAGAGTAGAAGGTAGAGAGATTAATGTGGGGAGAGGGGAAAGAGAGAATTTCTGGGACAAGAACTGGAAGCTGGTAAGAAGAGTAACTGTTCTGCGGAGTGTGAGAGAGGAGGAGTTGCTATCACGAAATGATGGACATGATTGCAAACAAATAACCAGGGGGGAATAAACCCGGGGATAGCTTAGCGTCGGTCTGGAGATTTAATGACTCTGATCGCGGAATCTATCCCGCAGTGGTATGTTTATAGGAGAACTTACATAGGATAGATAGGTAGACAGTCAGATAGAGAAATACGAAGACAACAGATAATGAGATTGAGGTTAAATACTTACTGTTAATATTAATTTATATGTAACTATTGTGTTTGTGAGTTCCCAAATAATTTGTACCAACAGTAAATTACCCATTCAGATCTCATCTGAAACCGCCATTCATAAGTCCTCCCCTAGCACTCAGCCACCCACACGACTCCCCGCCAGCCTACACGTTCATTTAGATAAGTTACCATGCCAACCACGCCACCCCATCAACACACGCCACCTAGACCAATAAAGCCATTCATAGTCTCTCCCTGCCAACCCATCCACCCCCACACACATTGCGCACTCCCAACCTACCGCCATTCATAAGTACCCCTGCCAACCACCCACCCCCACGTAACACGCGCCTCCAGACTACACGCCATCATAAGTCCTCCCCTGTACCAACCCACGCCACCCCCACACACACGCCACCTCCAGACCTACACGCCACCCCCTACTAACTCATCCCACCACCCAATCAGCTGTTCCTGGCCACCCTCGCATGGATCATTCTACATGCAAACACATTCATTCAATCATTTTAACAGTAACCATAGCAATAATAATAATTTTCAATAGTAATTTCAACATTCACGAGGTCAGTAGGTCTATTCCAGCTGAGGTCCGGAGTCATACTGACCCCACTAGGTCTACTGCGCACGAGGTCAGCAAGTGCCCTGGCCTCGACCCAGTCGAAGTTTACCATCCTCATAGCACTAACAGGAACATTCTTCAGGCCTGGCCATGGACCGGGCCGCGGTGAGCGTAGACCCCGGAATACCCTCCAGGTAGGTAAACATACCTTTGTAACCGCTGCTGCCGAGCACGAGCATCAGCGACACTAACATTTCTCCAGAAGCTAGACATAATTCATTACAATGACACATGTATGATCTCAGTTCTTCACCTGTATTAGTCCCCATACAAAAAAAAAGAAAAGAAAAGCTAGCAGGCCTAACCACACGGAAAGACGTACTGACTGCAGTCTACCTCTGACTCTGCACATCCAGCTCGACCACGGTGCTTCAGCAAGCTATCAACACTGACAGCAGTCATCATCGAATCAAAACAGTGACAACAATGACAGCAGTCATCATCGAACCAAAACAGTGACAACACTGACAGCAGTCATCATCGAACCAAAACAGTGACAACAATGACAGCAGTTCAGCGAAATGCACTCGAACCAAAACAGTGACAACACTGACAGCAGTCATCATCGAACCAAAACAGTGACAACACTGACAGCAGTCATCATCGAACCAAAACAGTGACAACAATGACAGCAGTCATCATTGAACCAAAACAGTGACAACACTGACAGCAGTCATCATCGAACCAAAACAGTGACAACAATGACAGCAGTCATCATTGAACCAAAACAGTGACAACACTGACAGCAGTCATCATCGAACCAAAACAGTGACAACATGACAGCAGTCATCATGAACCAAAACAGTGACAACAATGACAGCAGTCATCATTGAACCAAAACAGTGACAACATGACAGCAGTCATCATCGAACCAAAACAGTGACAACAATGACAGCAGTCATCATTGAACCAAAACAGTGACAACACTGACAGCAGTCATCATCGAACCAAAACAGTGACAACACTGACAGCAGTCATCATCGAACCAAAACAGTGACAACACTGACAGCAGTCATCATCGAACCAAAACAGTGACAAACAATGACAGCAGTCACTCATTGAACCAAAACAGTGACAACACTGACAGCAGTCATCATTGAACCAAAAACAGTGACAACACTGACAGCAGTCATCATTGAACCAAAACAGTGACAACACTGACAGCAGTCATCATCGAACCAAAACAGTGACAACACTGACAGCAGTCATCATTGAACCAAAACAGTGACAACACTGACAGCAGTCATCACTGAAGTAACAGCACAAGTGATAAACAATTTACAACACGTGCAGTCATCGGGAGAAGAATACTGCATGTAACTTGAAGAAAATCATGAGGTCTACAGCTGGGGGTCCAGGGGTCAACAGGCACTGCAGCTGAAGTTTATGGGTCAACAGGCACTGCAGCTGAAGTTTATGGGTCAACAGGCACTGCAGCTGAAGTTTATGGGTCAACAGGCACTGCAGCTGAAGTTTATGGTCAACAGCACTGCAGCTGAAGTTTATGGGTCAACAGGCACTGCAGCTGAAGTTTATGGGTCAACAGGCACTGCAGCTGAAGTTTATGGGTCAACAGGCACTGCAGCTGAAGTTTATGGGTCAACAGGCACTGCAGCTGAAGTTCATGGGTCAGCAGGCACTAATTTCAACATAGTTGGGATACAGAGGCTCATACAAAGAGCCTCTGAAGTTTCTGAATGAGAGATTAATTACTTGTTAATGAATCGCTCAAGCGGATGTTTTTGATTCATGACGTTTGATGCTGAGGAACATTGGAGAGAGAGAGAGGGGGGGGGTCGGGGGGCTAAACAGAGACGTAAACAAGGAGAGACGAAGTGAGATGGAGAAGCAGACGAATAGACAGATACGGAAAAATAAAGTGAAACGTAGAGGCAGGCAGTGAGAGATGGAGAAACAATAAAGATATGGAGCAATAGACGGAGAAACGAAAAAAAGACGGATACGGAAAGACAAAGATTGAGTTGGCTGAGGGACTGAGAGTCCAGACAAGAGAAAACACTGTCAGTTTACCTGTGTGTAGACACTTTCTGCTGCCTGAGTTTAGACACTATTCGCTGTCTGGAGACGCTGTTGTAAATGTGTTATTTATCAACTTCTCGGTATTGTATAACAATTACATGATAGTTGTGTGACACAGCAACACCGTGACACAGCAACATTGTGACACAGCAACACCGTGACACAGAAACACTGTGACACAGCCACAACGTGACACAGCAACACCTTGGTACCTTAGTACAGAGTAAGTATTCAACCTTTTTTGCTTACTGTACCTCCACTCGGGGGCCACGCTTCCCTGTGACGTTACCTCTAACTGCTTCATCTCACCTCTAGTGTATAATGTCTGGCTACATGCCTATGCTTTAGGCTTAAGGGACTGACCACCTCTCACCGATGGGCGACGTACTGATCACGTCAGAACTACTATTCCTTCCAGTTTTGTATTTACTTGTATTCGACCGAAGAAGCCTGTTGTGTAAGCGAAATGCTTCGGCAGCAAAGATACCCACTTGTTACACATGTCTTATTCATCAACCCAGACGAGCCAGAGTATATGGATTTCCAAAGACACAAACTCGACAAAACTTGCCGACCCGTCACCTCTGGTAGAAGAATTTCCACACACCGGTTAGCGGGACTCCTTGCAAAACAACTCTCAACACTACTCGGGTTGATCAGTCCAGCACATTTAAAGCACTCAGGAGACCTTCAGTCAGGCAATTTCGGCATCATCGAGAATAACCACTTGTCCTCTTTTGACGTCACCTCTCTCTATCCACTTTTCTTTTGACGCCGCCATTAACAGTTTAAAACAGAAGATTAACAGGGAACACCAACTCTTCTGTCCGATATCAAGACTTCATGGAAGTGATCTCTGCATCAACTTCTGCTGTTTTAAATGTGAAAATAGGCGCCTCCAGTAATGATTTGGTTTGACAATGGTGGAGCTCGCTCGTGACACTGAAAACAGAAGGGTTTCGGTTCAATATTCCCACTGCTGTAATATTCCCACTGCTGTAATATGGCTGCCATACGGAGACGACATCCTGGGTATCTCAACATGCACAATCTCCTCGAACAGATCAACGCAGCTGGGTACATCATCATATTTGCCTTAGAACTCGAGAAAAATGGTCAACTTCCCTTCTTAGATGTTCTCTGCAAGTCCTAGGACAACAACACACTGGAGTTTTAATGTGTACAGGAAACCTGCCAATAAAGACGATCTTAAATGTTACTGTTTCCACCACGACACGGTAGTTATGGGTTTCTTTCTAAGAGCCTTCCTTATCTTAAGTTCTGCCTTCCTCGCCAAAGACTGCACTTACATTCTTCAAACATTCACGCACCTTCCGTCCTCTGTCTTCATCCTACATGATGGCAGACGAAGGTTAAATGCCATCCCCAACGCGACACCCAGGTAGCGACACCCAGGTAGCGACACCCAGGTAGCGACACCCAGGTAGCGACACCCAGGTAGCGACACCCAGGTAGCGACACCCAGGGAGCGACACCCAGGTAGCGACACCCAGGTAGCGACACCCAGGTAGCGACACCCAGGTTGCGACATCCAGGGAGCGACACCCAGGTAGCGACACCCAGGGAGCGACACCCAGGGAGCGACACCCAGGGAGCGACACCCAGGGAGCGACACCCAGGGAGCGACACCCAGGAAGTAACCCGACAGGAGGTATGTGGTTCTTTGTGCATATTAAAAGGTATAAAATACCGACAGATTGTTAGGCAAGACACATATGCAACAATTAGGTATCTTTAGGTATCTTTATTACGTATCTTTATTTCGAAATAAAGATACCTAACTGTTGCATATGTATCTTACCTAACAACATGTGGTTCTTTCTTGCCTCAGTGTAACCAGTCGTACATCACATGTACAGACTAGGAACAACATTCGGTTGATTTCTGCAGCGTCCACAACTGTCAAAGAAATCGCTAGGAAGCGGCGCACTACTCACCAGCCAGTTTCCACCGCCGGTCATTGCGAAAATAAATACGTAGGGGAGAACAAGCAGAAGTGAGGAAAAAAATCGTGAAACAGAGACATGAAAACTGCATGTGTGATACAAATGATCTTCATGGAACTAGATCTCATCAGACGCCGATGTTCAGAGGCTGCTCTGACTGTTAAGTAAAAGGACACAAGTGTAATTAACGCGATATTTTATTGTGGCAACATTTCGCTCTCCAGGAGCTTTGCCTCTGGAGTGAAACGTTGCCACAACAAAATGTAGCATTATCCGCTACATTAATACAGCTCTGACTGCTGTAACAAATATTGCAGCACAGCAGTAAGCTGCAGTATTGCCACCACACACTGGCACACACGGTAATCGAACAAGCATCGCCCCGCCCACCACCAGACAGCTTTCGGATGACACATAAGAACATAGAATGGAAGGAGACTGCATTATGCCTACTGGTTCTTGCTAGGCGAGTCATCTCGGATTCTCTCTCTTTTCGCTCATATTTGTCCAACCAATTATAGAGCCTCCCAGGATTATTTAGTTACTAAACCTCACTGCTGCTCAGGTGCTTTCCTGACAACATAAGTTTATGTCTTTCTGTTTATATATACATTTTGAGTGACCAGCGTTCCAGGACCTAAACTCATTTCAGTAAAATGTTTTAGTTTTTTTCACTTCTTTCTTCAAGGGCTCTGGTGGCCTGGTGGTTAACGCTCTCGCTTCACACGGTGAGGGCCTGGGTTCGATTCCCAGCCAGAGTAGAAACATTGGACGTGTTTCTTTCCACCTGTTGTCTATGTTCCCCATCAGTAAAATGGGTACCTGGGTGTTAGTCGACTGGTGTCTCAGTAGTAGTAACCAGTTACCAGTAACCAGTGTACCGTTGACTCAACGACCAACCGTCTCTGCCTGAGTCACTATCTGAACTCATATTGCGCTGACCTGGCATTATTCAAAGACCCTCTCACTGGGTACTGTGGGCGGCCAGTCGGTCAGTGTTACGAGAGGAGCGAGTGAGATAGGTTACGGCTGTAAGGGCGCTACCCACATTATCTGTAATTATACGTAATACCAGCCTACGTGAGTATTTCTTACCTAATCCACGTGTCGAACTCCCCCATGATAAATGGTGGCACCGGTGTGGAGCGTGGATTTAGTTTTTACGGGTAATTCCAGACGTTAGAAGACTGTGAGTAGCCGGCAGGGTCAAAGGTGAACCTCCAGCCAGCTGCCTTACCCTCACTCACTACCTTCAGCCTGGAAGCCTGTTGCAGCCGTTTCAAGCTTCCTGGTTTAGTTCGTGTGCTAATTGCTTCAATCTCCGAGGGGTTGACCCGGATTTTGCAATTAAGCCAGTCAGTAAGCCAGACTGTGGAAGTGAACGCCAGTCAGCCTATCACCCAGCCTGTCTCCTGTCATCCAACTGCTCCTCCGTGCTTTGTGCATCGTTACACGTCTTCCAGCCAGCCATTCTCGTGGGGTAAGCCAGTCAGCCAACCCAGCTTCTAACCCAGCTGAGAGAGAGAAGTAAGCCACGCAGTAAGAAGTAAGCCAAGTTCCTCTGAAGTATTGTCTATATCGCTTTGTGCTCCCTGTTGGATGCTAAGAGTGGGTTTCACCATTCCTGTGGCATAGAGTGGCTTATCAAGCCACCTTCGTGGGTAGAGTGGTGGGCGTTGCGCGCCAGCATCTCACCCACCACACTCTACCCCCACCACTATCCACAACGCCGAGCTCTCAGTAGTAGTAACCAGTTACCAGTAACCAGTGTACCGTTGACTCAACGACCAACCGTCTCTGCCTGAGTCACTATCTGAACTCATATTGCGCTGACCTGGCATTATTCAAAGACCCTCTCACTGGGTACTGTGGGCGGCCAGTCGGTCAGTGTTACGAGAGGAGCGAGTGAGATAGGTTACGGCTGTAAGGGCGCTACCCACATTATCTGTAATTATACGTAATACCAGCCTACGTGAGTATTTCTTACCTAATCCACGTGTCGAACTCCCACATGATAGGTGTGGGTCGCATCCTGGGACACTGACCTAAGGAGGCCTGGTCACAGACCGGGCCGCGGGGGCGTTGACCCCCGGAACTCTCTCCAGATAAACTCCAGAAGTATTATAAGATCACCGATTTAATACTGACGAGTTAAAGAATAAGACACATGTGCTACGCCTGTATTTCTTTGAAACTCTTTCTGCCTACACAACAAGCATTAGTAATTTAATACCGAGGCATGAGGATGGAGCCTTTGGAGCCAGTAGAAGTAGTGGTGAGATGCAGAAGTTAAAGGCATCATCACATGTGGACGTGGCCCACTAATGGAAGAAAGTCAAAGATTCAGTAACGAAGTTTTGGAATATATTAAGACCTACAGCATAATTAATGATAAACACTGACAGATTGATGACCAAGAAACATGCAATATTTGGGTAACTTCAGTGATGAGACACTGTGCCAGCCGATTGTTTTCTTAATAATCAAGTGCTGAGAGAATATATTACTAGAGAAGTCATTTTGAAGGTGTTCACTCCCTCATTCTTGACTGAAGGTGTTCACTCCCTCATTCTTGACTGAAGGTGTTCACTCCCTCATTCTTGACTGAAGGTGTTCACTCCCTCATTCTTGACTGAAGGTGTTCACTCCCTCATTCTTGACTGAAGGTGTTCACTCCCTCATTCTTGACTGAAGGTGTTCACTCCCTCATTCTTGACTGAAGGTGTTCACTCTCTCATTCTTGACTGAAGGGTGTTCACTCCCTCATTCTTGACTGAAGGTGTTCACTCCCTCATTCTTGACTGAAGGTGTTCACTCTCTCATTCTTGACTGAAGGTGTTCACTCCCTCATTCTTGACTGAAGGTGTTCACTCTCTCATTCTTGACTGAAGGTGTTCACTCTCTCATTCTTGACTGAAGGTGTTCACTCTCTCATTCTTGACTGAAGGTGTTCACTCTCTCATTCTTGACTGAAGGTGTTCACTCTCTCATTCTTGACTGAAGGTGTTCACTCCCTCATTCTTGACTGAAGGTGTTCACTCTCTCATTCTTGACTGAAGGTGTTCACTCTCTCATTCTTGACTGAAGGTGTTCACTCCCTCATTCTTAACTGAAGGTGTTCACTCCCTCATTCTTGACTGAAGGTGTTCACTCTCTCATTCTTGACTGAAGGTGTTCACTCTCTCATTCTTGACTGAAGGTGTTCACTCTCTCATTCTTGACTGAAGGTGTTCACTCCCTCATTCTTGACTGAAGGTGTTCACTCTCTCATTTTTGACTGAAGGTGTTCACTCTCTCATTCTTGACTGAAGGTGTTCACTCCCTCATTCTTGACTGAAGGTGTTCACTCCCTCATTCTTGACTGAAGGTGTTCACTCTCTCATTCTTGACTGAAGGTGTTCACTCCCTCATTCTTGACTGAAGGTGTTCACTCTCTCATTCTTGACTGAAGGTGTTCACTCCCTCATTCTTGACTGAAGGTGTTCACTCTCTCATTCTTGACTGAAGGTGTCACTCCTCATTCTTGACTGAAGGTGTTCACTCTCTCATTCTTGACTGAAGGTGTTCACTCTCTCATTCTTGACTGAAGGTGTTCACTCCCTCATTCTTGACTGAAGGTGTTCACTCTCTCATTCTTGACTGAAGGTGTTCACTCCCTCATTCTTGACTGAAGGTGTTCACTCCCTCATTCTTGACTGAAGGTGTTCACTCCCTCATTCTTGACTGAAGGTGTTCACTCCCTCATTCTTGACTGAAGGTGTTCACTCCCTCATTCTTGATAAATCTGAAACAAATGAATGGGGATGAGACTTGTATATTGGAGCCACTAGTGGGCGGGGCCCACTAGTGACGGGCCCACTATTGGCGGGCCCACTAGTGGAAGTAGGTCGGGCCCATAAGGTGGGTCACCATAGAATTAGCAACAGAGTTGTAGAAGATTTGCTCTGTACCTAGATTCCATGGTGTTGCTGTGTCACACAAGTTTTAGATCAAAGTTATAATGAGGGTGGAAGGTATAATGAAGGTGGACGGTATAATGACGGTGGAATGCATAATGACAGTGAAAGGTATAATGACAGGGGAAGGCATAATGACAGTGGAAAGTACAATGACAGTGGAAGGTATAATGACAGTGTAAGGTATAATGACAGTGTAAGGTATAATGACGGTGGAAGGCGTAATGACAGAAGGCATATTGACAGTGGAAGGTATAATGATTGAGACGATACAATGACGGTGGAAGGCATAATGGTGGCGGACGGTATAATGACGGTGACGATATAATGACGGTGGCGGTATGACAGTGGACGGCATAATGACAGTGGAAAGCATAATGTTGGTGAACGGTATAATGATGGTGGACGGTATAATGACAGTGGAAGTTATAATGACTGTAGACTGTATAACGCAGCCGACAAAATGGATGAAGGGACACAAGTGTCTACACTCAGCACTTCTTTATTGGATAAGTTTCAGTTCTGGACCCTTGGTCACGCCCCTTCCCCCTCATTCCCCCTCCCTCCTTCCCCTTCCCCTCCCCTCCGTCTCACATCCCCTTCCCGTCTCCCTCTCCCTATCCCCCCTCCCCTAAGCCCTGCAAACACCCCCACCATCGATTATGGAAGGCAGTCACCTGTTTAATAAGGCTTTTTAGCCGGGCCATTATCACCTAACGAGGTTATTAGTGATGACGCAGGCGGTAATTAGGGGCGAGTGGGGTTTCAACGCGTCCCTGAGACACACTGGGCGACCCACACTGTTGTGACAAGCTGAATACCGAGTGTGTTTAGAATTTCAACACGTAGGATAAACGGATACCAATAGGGCATTATAACAGTGAAGAATCACAAGACAGAGAGAAAAAAAGGCTTTTGTTAGACAATACTTCGCTGAGTGTAGAGTTTAATGAGTTCATGACCTGATGAAAGAGGAAGGAGAGTCACAACACCGTGGGTGAAACAGTTCAGAAATAACCCACACTCAGAGTAAAGCTTTCTTACTTACAAAGATCGGTATGCAATATTATCATGTCAATAATACCTTACAATTATTCAAAAGCACTGAGTAGTCTAAAATAACACAGGGAAAATAAGATTGATGAGAAGACCGGCGCGCCTTCCGTCCCAACATCATGCAACTGTGTTCTCACAGCTTTGTTGATCCAAACAGACGAGACAGTCCTCAGGGTAAATAAAAGATGATTCATCCTTTTTCTTACTTGGGGTTCTACAAGGTTAGGTTAAGGTTCCTAACTTTATTTAGAAGCTAAGGGTTGCTACCTACATCAGCTCATTTGAAAGCAGTTCATCCCAGCTGACAGACTGTCTCTCGTGAAGTGCAAAGTGTACTTGTGACTTGATAATGGTTCAACATGGACCTTAACCTCTTGATAATGTTCCAGCATGGACCAAAACCTCCAGGTGTACGTATGTCTGATTCTTGTGAGTCTGGTGTGTGTGTGTACTCACCTATTTGTACTCACCTATTTGTGGTTGCAGGGGTCGAGTCTTAGCTCCTGGCCCCGCCACTTCACCGGTTGCTACTGGGCCCTCTCTCTCCCCGCTCCATGAGCTTTATCAAACCTCGTCTTAAAACTGTGTATGGTTCCTGCCTCCACTACGTCATTTTCTAGGCTATTCCACTGCCTTACAACTCTATGACTGAAGAAATACTTCCTAATATCTCTCTGACTCATTTGTGTCTTCAACTTCCAATTGTGGCCTCTTGTTTCTGTGTCCCCTCCCTGGAACATCCTGTCTTTGTCCACCTTGTCTATTCCACGCAGTATTTTATATGTCGTTATCATGTCTCCCCTGACCCTCCTGTCCTCCAGTGTCGTCAGGCCGATTTCCCTCAACCTTTCTTCATAGGACAATCCCGTAGCTCTGGGACTAGTCTTGTTGCAAACCTTTGCACTTTCTCTAATTTCTTGACGTGCTTGACTAGGTGTGGATTCCAAACTGGTGCTGCATACTCCAGTATGGGCCTGACGTAGATGGTATACAGAGTCTTAAACGAATCCTTACTGAGGTATCGGAACGCTATCCGTAGGTTTGCCAGGCGCCCGTATGCTGCAGCAGTTATCTGATTGATGTGCGCCTCAGGAGATATGCTCGGTGTTATACTCACCCCCAGATCTTTTTCCTTGAGTGAGGTTTGCAGTCTTTGGCCATCTAAACTATATTGTGTCTGCGGTCTTCTTTGCCCTTCCCCAATCTTCATGACTTTGCATTTGGCAGGGTTAAATTCAAGGAGCCAGTTGCTGGACCAGGCTTGTAGCCTGTCCAGGTCTCTTTGTAGTCCTGCCTGATCCTCGTCCGATTTGATTCTTCTCATTAACTTCACATCATCTGCAAACAAAGACACTTCTGAGTCTATCCCTTCCGTTATGTCGTTCACATATACCAAGAACAGCACAGGTCCTAGGACTGACCCCTGTGGAACCCCGCTTGTCACAGGCGCCCACTCTGACACCTCGTCGCGTACCATGACTCGTTGTTGCCTCCCTGTCAGATATTCTCTGATCCATTGCAGTGCCTTTCCTGTTATGTGTGCCTGGTCCTCTAGCTTTTGCAGTAACCTTTTGTGAGGAACTGTGTCGAAGGCCTTCTTGCAGTCCAAAAATATGCAGTCGATCCACCCCTCTCTCTCTTGTCTTACTTCTGTCACCTTGTCATAAAACTCTAGTAGGTTTGTGACACAGGATTTTCCTTCCCTGAAACCGTGCTGGTTGTCAATTATACACTTGTTTCTTTCCAGGTGCCCCACCACTCTCCTCCTGATGATCTTCTCCATGACCTTGCATACTATACACGTTAGTGATACAGGTCTGTAGTTTAGTGCCTCATGTCTGTCTCCCTTTTTAAAAATTGGGACTACATTTGCCATTTTCCATACCTCAGGGAGTTGCCCAGTTTCAAATGATGTGTTGAAGATCTTTGTTAATGGCTCACACAATATCTCTGCTCCCTCTTTAAGGACCCATGGATTATTATTATTATAATCAAGGGGGAAGCGCTAAACCCGGAGGATTATACAGCGCCTGGGGGGGGGGATGTGGAAGGCATTCAGGCTTAATTTGGGGAACTGGAGCACAGATCCAATTCCCTAAATCAAGAGCCCCTCACCAACATCAAGGAACCTTCCTTGAGGGGAAGGACCCATGGAGAGATGTTGTCTGGTCTCACCGCCTTTGAGGTGTCAAGTTCGCATAGCAGCTTCTTCACCTCCTCCTTTGTTATATGTACCTCATCCAGCACTTGCTGGTGTGCCCCCCCTGTTCTGATTTCTTGGAGTCCTACTGGTTTCCACTGTAAATACCTCTTTAAATCTTGTGTTGAGCTCCTGACAAACCTCTCGGTCGTTTCTTGTGAATTCCCCATCACCCTTCCTCAGTCTGATTACCTGGTCCTTGACTGTTGTTTTCCTCCTGATGTGGCTGCACAACAGCTTCGGGTCAGTCTTTACTTTTGATGCTATGTCATTTTCATATTGTCTCTGAGCCTCCCTTCTTATCTGTGCATATTCATTTCTGGCTCTTCGGCTGATTTCTTTATTTTCCTGAGTTCTCTG
>NC_069402.1:46263588-46278588 GCF_026875155.1 Cherax quadricarinatus
ATCCTAATGTCACTAAAGTTAACCTGAGACACAGCCTGACACTGTGATTATTACTGATTCTATGTCATCATTGAGGGCACATGATTCGCATAATGACTAATAACATGATGATTAGAGAAGCCAGATATAGACACAAAAAACACGAGAAAATAGAATCAGTATGCAAATTTTACAGATTCCATCACACACTCCATGATAACGTTCATGAATTAGCCAAAGAAAGTAATATAAAAGAAAATGAAGAATATAACTTTGGTGTGTCTGTGCCTAGCATAAGAATAATATTAAAAGAGAAATAATGACAGTGAATCACATAAGAAGTTTGAGTAGATCTATAACTTACTATAATAACATGAACATAGATAAGCACATTTACGGAACATCTTTTAAAAACAAGATCAGATTGATTATTGTTGTAACTAGGCTTAGGTTCGGTTAAAAGTACTTGTGGAGGTCAAACTGAATGCTAGGTATGTGGTCATTTCTTGAACACTTGGTGAATCACTGCCTGCTTGTTTAGGAAAATAAAGATAGACAGTATAACAACCTACATGATATGTCAAGGTATTTTATTAACGAATACACGAAATTAAGCAAATATCTTAAATTTGCTTGCAACACAGAAGATCAGTATAGATATAAATCCAGGTGTCCTCTTGGAAACCCTTTTTCCCCGGCATTTTGTGTATCCAGATCCAGAATAATAGTAACGTGATTATAATAGGGTAAGATAAAATAATAATTAATGATAATACTAATCGACACAGTATTTACAAACAAGATAAATGAAAGATATGTGCGCTTCCCACCGGCATAATGGTTCAGAGATGAGAACAGTTGCGACTCCAGCAGATGGAGGCGAGCTGTGTGAGAAATAATAATGAGAAGCGTTTCCAAGAATAGGATGGCGTGTCGAGTTTTACAAGCAGCAGCGCAGAGGTGGAAGACTGTGGTCTGGGACTTAGGCGAGGGGGCAGTGACCTCCGTGGGGCTGTGACCCCCGTGGGGCTGTGACCCCCGTGGGGCTGTGACCCCCGTGGAACGTCTTGGTATATATGTGTATGTTAGTTACCATTTGTCAATAGCATTAGTAGATAGACACTAGCCCTATGGGAGGTGTGTTTGTGTGTGTGTGTGTGTGTGTGTGTGTGTGTGTGTGTGTGTGTGTGTGTTGTGTGTGTGTGTGTGTTGTGTGTGTGTGGTATGTGTGTGTGTGTGTAGTTGTGTGTGTGTGTGTGTGTGTGTGTGTGTGTGTGTGTGTGTGTGTGTGTGTGCGTGTGTATGTGTGTGTGTGTGTGTATGTATGTGTGTATGTGTGTGTGTTTGTGTGTGTATGTGTGTGTGTGCGTGTGCGTGTGCGTGTGCTGTGCGTGTGTGTGTGTGTGTGTGTGTGTGTGTGTGTGTGTGTGTGTGTGTGTGTGTGTGTGTGTGTGCTCACCTATTTGTACTCGCCTATTTGTGGCTGCAATAGTCGAGACTAAGCTCTTGGCCCTGCCTCTTCACTGATCGCTCTAGGTCCTCTCTCTCTCCCTGCTCCATGAGCTTTATCATACCTCGTCTTAAAGCTATGTATGGTTCCTGCCTTCACTACATCACTTGCTAGACTATTCCACTTCCTGACAACTTTATGACTGAAGTAATAGTTCCTAACATCCCTTTGACTCATCTGAGTCTTCAACTTCCAATTGTGACCCTTTGTTTCTGTGTCCCATCTCTGAACATCCTGTCTCTGCCCACCTTATCTATTCTACGCAGTATTTTGTATGTCGTTATCATGTCCCCCCTAACCCTCTTGTTCTCTAGTGTCGTCAGGCCGATTTCCCTCAACCTTTCTTCGTATTACATTCCCCTTAGCTCTGGAACTATCCTTGTTGCAAACCTTTGCACTTTCTCTAATTTCATGACGTGCTGGATCAGGTATAGGTTCTAAACTGGTGCTACATACTACAGTATGGGTCTGACGTACACGGTGTGCAGTGTCTTCCACGATTCCTTACTAAGGTATCTGAACGCTATTCTCAGGTTTGCCAGGCGCCCATATGCTGCAGCAGTTATCTGGTTAATGTGTGTTTCCGGAGACGTGCTTGGTATCATACTCACCCAAAGATGTTTCTTCTTGAGCGAGGTTTGCAGTCTTTGGCCACCCAGCCTATACTCTGCCTGCGGTCTTCTTTACCCTTCCCCGATCTTCATGACTTTGCATTTGGCGGGGTTAAATTCGCGGAACCAGTTGCTGGACCACGCGTCCAGCCTGTCCAGGTCTCTTTGTAGTCCTGTCCAATCCTCATCTGATTTAATTCTCCTCATTAACTTAACATCATCTGCGAACAGGGACACTTCTGAGTCTATCCCTTCCTTCATGTCATTCACATATACCAAAAATAGCACTGGTCCTAGGACTGACCCCTGTGGGAACCCGCTCGTCAGAGGCGCCCACTGTGATACCTCATCGGGTACCATGACTCATTGTTGCCTCCCTGTTAGGAATTCTCTGATCCATTGCAGTGCCCTTCCTGTTATACGCGCCTGATGCTCTAGCTTCTGCACTAATCTCTTGTGAGGAACTGTGTCCGAAGGCCTTCTGTTACTTTGTCATAAAACTCCAGAAGGTTTGTAACACAGGATTTGCCTTCCATAAATCCGTGCTGGTTGTCGTTTATAATCTTGTTCCGTTCCAGGTGCTCCACTACTCTCCTGATAACCTTCATGACTCTGCATACTATACAAGTCAGTGACACTGGTCTGTAGTTTTGTACTCACCTAGTTGTACTCACCTAGTTGAGGTTGCGGGGGTCGAGTCCGAGCTCCTGGCCCCGCCTCTTCACTGATCGTGTGTGTGTGTGTGTGTGGTGTGTGTGTGTGTGTGTGTGTGTAATACGTGTTACCCTCGCTCTGGGATGATGGGGAATATCTTAAAATTCCATTTTTCAGGTATATGCAATAGACCATTACCAGAGATGGTATTTCCCAAGTGTGAGTAACTCCAGCTCTGTGGAATGAAACCTTTCAAGCTGACGTAGCCGATGAACCTTTGCAAGACTTCAACACTGTATATGCATAACCCATCCTGAGCGATGGAATATGACGAAGAAACAGTTAGCCATCGCAGCTGTGCAGCTGCGATGGAGAGTAGGGTAGCAGCACACTGCTGACGTCTCCAGTTCGGTTTTAAGAAACAATGACCTTCGTCTTGAGCTGGACCTGCTCACAACTTATCCAATACCCCTGCCAAGCTACCTAAGATTTTAGACTCTATAACCCCACCCGGTAGATCATCAGATGCAGCATTCTCCACCTGACTTCAACATTCTGAACCTGACTATAAATACTCACGTACCTTCCACCCCAGGTAGAGCTGTTTGTGACATGAAAAAGCCCACTGTGTGGGCGAAACGTTGTCAATAAAGGATCACATTAAACTGCATATGTGTTTATGTTTCCAGCTGGTCCTTGTGAGGAGGCGGGGAGAGATCTCTTGTAATGGTGGCGGAGATTATACTTCAAAATAAACGCATCTGGGAATAATGTTCGTGTGTGTGTGTGTGTGTGTGTGTGAGGATGCGTGCAAGAAGGTCACAACGAAACTAATATAAAATTTAACTAATTTTAAATTGAATTAAATTTAAAAAGATTTTGAAAATGTCATTAATAGGTCATGAAAGTACTTGTATTGAATTCGAACTAAGGCCAGAAAATAGAAGGTGGGAGGGAGGAGCAGCAGGATAGTACTAGTAACGGTGGTGGTGCTAGTAGAAAAGCGGGAGTGGTAGCGATGGTAAAACAAGTGATGGAAGTAATAGTAGGGAGAGGGTAGCAGTACTGAAAGAATTAGTTTTAGTGGCAGAAGTAGTAGTGTAAAAGAAGAGAAAAAAGGAGCACTGTAGGAGGACTACTGGCCCTCGGGCTGTGAGTAAAACCCCCACTGGAAAAGAACCCAGAGACAGAATCCACCAAGGCAGAAGGCAGGAAAGAGAAAGGAAAAGATAATGTAGAAAACAAATGAAATGGAAGGAGAGAGAGAGCAGAAAAGGTTTGGTCAAGTGACAGGTGTTCTGAAGCTTAGATCATTTGACAACGCAATGGGAGAGGCAGACATCTTAAGTAGAAGAACTAAGATTCATGTTAGAAAAGTTGTGTGTAAGAGTTGCTTCAACAAGACGGCATTTTTTTTGGAAGCCAGAAGAATATATAGTTTTAGTGGAGAATCAGTTAACTGGATGCCTGTGATCTCTGACATGACACACACAAAATTGTTAGTATCGCCATAAAAGACATCTTTTGTTCCCTTTAAGTCTGTCAGGAAGAGAGTGGCCATTTCTCCAAGGTATTGGAGAGAACAAGAGGAGCGGGAAATGGAGCACAGACAACATCAGTGACAGAAGAAGTATGGACAAGATTAGTGCGAAGCAAGTTTGATACCTCGGGAAGGGAGGGTGTTGTTAAGGTTTTGAAGACTGGAAATGTTGGGAAGGTAAAGCATAGAAGATTTCACAGGAAGTGTTAGGGAGAAAAGAAACTTGGTTTAAGAATAAGAGAAGGCAGAGTTTATGAACCCTGAAGGATAGCCAAGACGAGGGAACGAGCTTGCATAGAGTGGAAATTTCAGAGTTAAGAAACTGAGGGTCACGGACGCGGAGGTGACAAGGACATAACTTCTCTCCTTCACTTCATCTTTGCTTTTTCTTTGCTTTGGTGGGTTCAGTTTCTGGGTTCCAATCCCTTCCCCCCCCCCGTGGGGGTTGTGTTCACACCCCGAGGGACACCAGCCCTCCTTCAGTGCTCCTTTGTTCTCGTGTTCTTTTACAGTTCCAATTTTACCCTTGTTACTAATTCTTTCACTACTACTACTACTGTTACTTTTATCACTTGTGTTACAGTAGTCACTACTAATACTGTTACTACTACTACTGTTACTACTACTACTACTGTTACTACTACTACTAATACTAATACTACTACCACCATCACCACTACTATCACCACCCACCACCCTCGCCACTACCACTAACCACCCTTATCACCAACCACCACAACTCACATCCTCCTCTCCCTCCTCCTCTTCCTCCTCTTCCTCCTCCTCCTCCTCCCCCTCCTCCTCCTCCTCCTCCTCCTCTTCCTCCTCCTCCTCCTCCTCCCTCCCTTCCTCCCTTCCTCCCTTCCTTCCCTCCCTCCCTCCCTCCCTTCTTCTAAGCTTCTGGCCTTCCCTGTTTCTTACTCAGTAGTGACTTGACACAAGTTCAGGACGGACTGCAGAGTCATCCAAAACGGTTCTCTCTGAAGTGTGAGAAGTGGTAGTGTAGAAGAAAGTGGCACTGGAGGAGTGGTAGTGGCTCTACTGGTGGGAGGGACAAGCAGAGCAATAGTAGCAGTAACAGTGGTGATGCTGGTAGTAATAGTAACAGTAATGCAGGAGTGGTAGTGCCATTTGTTCTTTGCAGGTTGTCTGCTGAAGTCAGAATTATATTCATCGGCTACAATGCGCAGCGCTCCTCTGTGTGTCTGTGTTCGACTAATTGTGGGATGAGAAGAGCTGAGGAGAGAATAGAGAGATGAAGAGAAAATTGAGGAGAGAATAGCGAGATGAAGAGAAAATTGAGGAGAGAATAGCGAGATGAAGAGAAAATTGAGGAGAGAATAGCGAGATGGAGAAAATTGAGGAAAGAATAGCGAAATAAAGAGAAAATTGAGGAGAGAGAATAGCGAGATGAAGAAAAATTTGAGGAGAGAATAGCGAGATGAAGAGAAAATTGAGGAGAGAATAGCGAGATGGAGAAAATTGAGGAAAGAATAGCGAAATAAAGAGAAAATTGAGGAGAGAATAGCGAGATGAAGAAAAATTTGAGGAGAGAATAGCGAGATGAAGAGAAAATTGAGGAGAGAATAGCGAGATGAAGAGAAAATTGAGGAGAGAATATCGAGATGGAGAAGACTGAGGAGAGAATAGGGAGATGGAGAAGACTGAGGGGAGAATAGCGAGATGAAGAGAAAATTGAGGAGAGAATAGCGAGATTGAGAAGATTGAGGAGAGAATAGCTAGATGAAGAGAAAATTGAGGAGAGAATAGCGAGATGAAGAGAAAATCTGTTAGCGACCAAGGTATGTTGTGAGCATCAATCACTGGTCGTGCGAGGAGAGGAAAGGAGTTTGCAACGAAATTCGTTATTGGATTTCCCAGGTGAGCGAGTCAGCTTACGGGGTTACGTCGTATTTTTTGCCCTTTTTATTTATTTATCCCCTAAACCCACACCCACACGCCCACACCCACACACCCACACCCACACGGAAGGGATAGACTCAGAAGTGTCCTTGTTTGCAGATGATGTGAAGTTAATGAGAAAATCAAATTCGGATGAGGATCAGGCAGGACTACAAAGAGACCTGGACAGGCTACAAGCCTGGTCCAGCAACTGGCTCCTTGAGTTTACTGCCAAATGCAAAGTCATGAAGATTGGGGAAGGGCAAAGAAGACTGCAGACACAATATAGTTTAGATGGCCAAAGACTGCAAACCTCACTCAAGGAAAAAGATCTGGGGGTGAGTATAACACCGAGCATATCTCCTGAGGCGCACATCAATCAGATAACTGCTGCAGCATACGGGCACCTGGCAAACCTACGGATAGCGTTCCGATACCTCAGTAAGGATTCGTTCAAGACTCTGTATACCATTTACGTCAGGCCCATACTAGAGTATGCAGCACCAGTTTGGAATCCACACCTAGTCAAGCACGTCAAGAAATTAGAGAAAGTGCAAAGGTTTGCAACAAGACTAGTCCCAGAGCTACGGGGATTGTCCTACGAAGAAAGGTTGAGGGAAATCGGCCTGACGACACTGGAGGACAGGAGGGTCAGGGGAGACATGATAACGACATGTAAAATACTGCGCGGAATAGACAAGGTGGACAAAGACGGGATGTTCCAGAGATGGGACACAGACACAAGAGGTCACAATTGGAAGTTGAAGACTCAGATGAATCAAAGGGATGTTAGGAAGTATTTCTTCAGTCATAGAGTAGTCAGGCCATGGAATAGCCTAGAAAGTGATGTGGTGGAGGCAGGAGCCATACATAGTTTTAAGGCGAGGTATGATAAAGCTCATGGGGCAGGGAGAGAGAGGACCTAGTAGCAATCAGCGAAGAGGCGGGGCCAGGAGCTGTGACTCGACCCCTGCAACCACAAATAGGTGAGTACAAATAGGTGAGTACTCCCACACCTACACACCCATACATTCACACCCACACCCATGCACGCACACCCACCCACGCACGCACACCCACTCACGCACACCCACTCACGCACACCCACGCACCCACACCCACCCATGCACACCCACGCACGCACACCCACGCACGTACACCCACGCACGCACACCACGCACGCACACCCACGCACGTACACCCACGCACGCACACCCACGCACGTACACCCACGCACGCACACCACGCACGCACACCCACGCACGCACACCCACGCACGCACACCCACGCACGCACACTCACCACGCACACCACCGCACGCACACCCACGCACGCACACCCACGCACGCACACCCACGCACACACACCCACGCACGCACACCCACGCACGCACACCCACGCACGCACACCCACGCACGCACACTCACGCACGCACACCCACGCACGCACAGCTTACTGAGACAGCCACGAAAACCCCGCTCTTCTATTCCTCCCGTATAAGATGTATAAAGAATCCGTAGGGCACATACACAGCATACCTCTCTCTCTTCTCATCTCTCTCTCCTCCTCTACCTATCCTATCTATCTATCTATCTATCTACTATCTACTATCTATATATCTATCTATCTATCTATCTATCTGTCTGTCTACTCTATCTATTTATCTATCTATCTATCCTATCATCTATCTATCTATCTATCATCTACTATATCTATCTATCTACTTCTATCTGTCTGTCTTATCTATCTATTTATCTATCTATCTATCTATCTATCTATCTATCTATACTAATCTATCTATCTATCTATCTATATGTCTCTATCTATCTCTATTTCTTTAAATCTTAAATAATGTTTGCACACACACACACACACACACACACACACACACACACACACACACACACACACACACACACACACACACACACTATCGACAAGTGCCCTTGACAACCAAGAAATGAGTAATGACGTTACCATCGGTCGCACTGTGACCACAAATGCAAATTTTCACAGATGAATCTCCCGCCACCGTGGTCGTGACGAATTCTATCGCAAATCCCCTCAAAGCTGCCATCACGACTCACGAAATCGTAATAAAAGGATTGCACACAAACCATGGTGTGGGTGGGGATCGAACTCACGGCAAGTGAGTAGTAAAACTCCAGGCCAGTGCGTGAGCACTGTCATGAGTAATGATATTTCAATCTCAGAGAAATTAAGTTATTTATATATAGTCTCTATCTCTCTCTCTTTATCTACCTATCTATCTATCTATCTATCTATCTATCTATCTATCTATCTATCTATCTATCTATCTATCTGTCTATCTGTCTATCTATCTATCTATCTCTCTGTCATTTCAAAGCTAGGGTAGCATAACAGCTCATTGCCTGCAAAACTTTTTTGTGTAAGTGTGTGTGTGTATGCACATATACATATATATATTATATATATATATATATATATATATATATATATATATATATATATATATATATATATATATATATATTGATGTCGTGCCGAATATGTAAAACTGGTCAATTAGCAAGAACTCATTTAAAGTTAAGTCCTTTCTAAAACAAAATTTTCTTTTATACGTTCAAAGATATATTTTATTCATTAATGTTAATGTAAAAATTTTTAACTTTGCAACAAAAGAATCTTAGAAAACTTACCTAACCTTATTATAACAAGAGCAATTTATTTTAGCCTAACCCAACTAAATATATTTTAGATTTGTTTACAATAATTTAATACTAAACAAACACAGTGAAATATATTTTTTTCGTTAGGTTAAGAATGATTTTGGCGAAATTATTGCATACACAAATTTTTGCTTGTCCTATATGGCAAGATGAGCGTTGCTATTTAAGCCAAGATCGCAAGTTCTGCCTTCTGCCTATTCGGCACTACATATATATATATATATATATATATATATATATTATATATATATATATATATATATATATATATATATAAATATATATATATATATATATATATATATATATATATATATATATTCATATACAATTTGTCCCAGTGAGATCAGAGACTTTGGGCTCATGGGGAAAATGCCAAAGGTTACCTTAAAGAATTGGGTTCCAGACTCATCGACACCACCAGCGACCCAAGGGCAGCCACGTTCATGTTCCAGCTCCTCAGCGTGACCATCCAGAGAGGAAATGCTTGCTGCATACTTGGCTCGCGTCCGGTTTCGGAGGAAATGGAGGAGATTCATAATCTTTGATAAATTGTGCCAATGTATTCATGTTTGTGTTTTCTGTCAATGTATTCTGTCAATTAATAAAGTTCACATAAAAATATAGGGAGTGGTAGGAGAAGAAAATATTCAAACAGCTCGGGGGAGAGTTTTCCCTGAAGTACGTTTATTGTCTTCTCTAAGGATGAGGGTCCCCAGGAAAGTTCTAGAGGTGGTACCTCCCTATAATTTTAATAATAATAATAATAATAATAATAATATATATATATATATACAGCTCATTTCCATATTGCCCACCAGGGAGACTGTTAGTCTGTGATTGCACATCAATTTTGATATTTCTTAAGAGTTCTTATTTCGGCAATTGTGGGCAAGTGTCTCAACCCGCAGAGCTTCTCTATTGCATGGCTCCCTGCTATCCTGCCCCAGTATACACACTGAATAGAAGTGCAAACTGACCAATATGATCTAGAGTCGGATTCTAGATTGCCCAAACTCCTAGCGTTGACATGCAAGATACAGTGATCCCAAGATCTTAATACAGGGAATTCTTCACTTGCCTAACTCTTGGGCACGACCTGCTTCCACATTGGACAAATGTGACACCACCTACGACTGCTGCACCTCTCCTGCCTACGGTATATAAGCTACTTCTCCACAGATATGCTGTATTTTTTTCAAGATTGATGGACTGACCACATCGACTCAAGGCTGAGGGACTTATTACCTCAAACTCCTCCTGTTCTTCAACGCTCTCCTTTGTATAGACTGTTGAAGCCACTGTGTGGCCAAACGTTTCCTGAATAAAGATACCCAAGTGTTGCATATGTGTCTAATTTATCAAGATAAGTAAAGTCAACGGCATCATGGAGAGCCTCTCGTCAATATAGTTAACCCAAGATATAGAGTATTCTAGAGTGCCTAGAGTAGTAGTGCTCTGGACCATGAATACAAGCCGTAGATTATTCAAGAATGATATTCCAGATCGTAATTCCAAGACAGACTATCCCAGATATGGACTCCGGGCCGTGAACCCAAGACAGACTATGACTATCCCAGAAGTACTCTGGGCCATGAACCCAAGACAGACTATCCCTGAGAAATACTCCGGGCCATGAACCCAAGACAGACTATTCCAGAGAAGTACTCCGGGTCGTGAACCCAAGACAGACTATGACTATCCCAGAAGTACTCCGGGCCATGAATTCAAAACAGACTATCCCAGAGAAATACTCCGGGCCATGAACCCAAGACAGACTATCACAGAGAAGTACTCCAGGTCATGAACCCAAGACAGACTATCCCAGAGAAGTACTCCGTGGCCATGAATCCAAAACAGACTATCCCAGAGAAATACTCCGGGCCATTAATCCAAAGCAGACTATCCCAGAGAAATACTCCGGGCCATGAATCCAAAACAGACTATCCCAGAGAAATACTCCGGGCCATGAACCCAAGACAGACTATCCCAGAGAAGTACTCCGGGCCATGAACCCAAGACAGACTATCCCAGAGAAGTACTCCGGGCCATGAACCCAAAACAGACTATTTTAGATCTCGACTCTGAATACTGTACCCGGATTAGTTTCATTAAAAATATGGAGATCGTTCCAAAATAAGATTCTCCTGCAAGATGGCGGAGGAGATGGAGATGATGATGAGAGAGGAGATGGGGAAAATGAGAGAGGAGATGGGAGAAATGAGGGAGGAGATGGGGAAGATGATGAGGGAGGAGATGGGGAAAATGAGGGAGGAGATGGGGGAAATGAGGGAGGAGATGGGGAAGATGATGAGGGAGGAGATGGGGAAAATGAGGGAGGAGATAGGGGAAATGAGGGAGGAGATAAAGATGACGGAGGAAATGGAGAAGATGAGGGAGGGGCTGGATAAGTTAAGGGAGGGAGGGAGGGGATGTAGAAGATGATGCAGGAAAAGAAGAAATGAATAATAATGGAAAGAAAATAGAAGAAAAACAGAAAAGAGAAAGGAGGGAAGAAAGAATTGATAGAAGAGCAGGGGTGGAAGGAAAAAGTTAAGTGAGATAGAGGGAAGGAGAAAAGGAAGAATATAGGGAGGAGGGAATGAGTGAGGTGAAAGACAGGAAGTTGCGATGGAGATAAGGAGAGGAACAGTGTGAGAGGAGAATAAGAGAGGAAGTTAACGGAAGTTATGAGAAGAGGAAAGAACATGAGTAAGAGAGGGGGAAGGGAATAAGGAAGAGGACGAGAATGGCGAGTAACAGAGAGAGAGAGAGAGAGAGAGAGAGGAGAAGAGAGAGAGAGAGAGAGAGAGAGAGAGAGAGAGAGAGAGAGAGAGAGAGAGAGGATGTAGGAAAGAGGTGAGTTGTGAAAGTCAGTAGAGGTAACAGAAGAGAAACCAGCTAATCTTGATTACAGTTTGTAAATACAACTAAGTTTCAGTTGTACACCTTGAGTACAAAGTTCCAGGTGTACACCTGAATACAAAGTTCCAGGTGTGCACCTGAGTACAGTGATGACTCCTGAGAGAACACCAATTTCCAGGTATACACCTGAGTACAGTGATGACTCCTGAGAGAACACCAAGTTCCAGGTGTACACCTGAGTACAGTGATGACTACTGAGGGAACACCAAGTTCCAGATGTACACCTGAGTACAGTGATGACTCCTGAGGGAACACCAAGTTCCAGATGTACACCTGAGTACAGTGATGACTACTGAGGGAACACCAAGTTCCAGATGTACACCTGAGTACAGCGATGACTCCTGAGGGAACACCAAGTTCCAGATGTACACCTGAGTACAGTGATGACTACTGAGGGAACACCAAGTTCCAGATGTACACCTGAGTACAGTGATGACTACTGAGGGAACACCAAGTTCCAGATGTACACCTGAGTACAGTGATGACTCCTGAGAGAACACCAATTTCCAGGTGTACACCTGAGTACAGTGATGGCTCCTGAGGGAACACCAAGTTCCAGGTGTACACCTGAGTACAGTGATGACTCCTGAGGGAACACCAAGTTCCAGGTGTACACCTGAGTACAGTGATGACTCCTGAGGGAACACCAAGTTCCAGGTGTACACCTGAGTACAGTGATGACTCCTGAGAGAACACCAAATGAATTAAAAATTTCTGCAGTAGATGAGACCAAAGAGAGAACATGGTCACAACATACAAGAAACTCGTAATACTAGATAAAACAGATAAAGACAGACCGACAAGGACGGAGACAAGAGAACACAGATGAAAGGTATACAATAAGCTCTCTTGTACAGCTATTCTATAAAATACGATTTATTCCAAAAGCGGTTAAAAAAACTACATAAAAAATTGATCATCACGTATTATGAAGGCCTTTCCACCTGCTATTCAATTCTGAATGTACTTTTTCAGTCGCTTTCATTAAATATCGCGTTATATAGAGAAATTTTATAAGACATGTTAGAGTATGATTGTAGGGTGTTCCGGGGGTCAACGCCCCTGCGGCCCGGTCCATGACCAGGTCTCGTGAGTGGCAGGGACGTCAGGGTCTGAGGGATGTTACCTGTGTAATCCCGTGTATCGATGAAGTGTCTTGAGCTATTCAAACGATAATAAACCTGTGACATGCCTCTGAACGGGTTCGAGGGTTCTCCTGCCCTTACACCTCTGCTTCAGGTCAGGTGTAGGGCTCCCTCAAGGTGACAGACTGAGTCAGATTTTGTCATTGTCGACAGATTAGATGTTTAAATTTTGTCTCAAGTACGGCCAGCTTATTTTGCTCTCCATATCCACCGTGCAGATGGTACCCCATATCCACTCTGTAGGTGGTACCCCTCTGTCAATCCTGTGGACGGTAGCTCAAGAGCAAATGGATATACACAAGCTTTTGGAACTAGGCTTCACCCCCCCCCCCCCGAGAAAAAAAGTAGTTAGCACGAGTATATCTGGATGAGCTGTAAATTTGCTTTAAATTTTGTCTTACCTATTCCAAGCAAATTCCGGACATTTGCTTACGAAAGACCTCACCTCTATAATGCTTGCAAGACTCACAATGTGATCCTTCACTGTTAGTTTAGAATCTTACCTCCCCAGGATATTAACTTCAGGGTTCTGCAGCAAGTGTCTCTCATTTACTCTCACAGCAGCTCCAGAGTGCAGGCATGTGTACTGGCGTAGAACTCACAGCAACTCCAGAGTGCAGGCATATGTACTGCCGTGGGTCTCACAGCAACTCCAGAGTGTAGGCATGTGTACTGGCGTGGCTCTCACAGCAACTCCAGAGTGCAGGCATGTGTACTGGCGTAGATCTCACAGCAACTCCAGAGTGCAAGCATGTGTACTGGCGTGGCTCTCACAGCAGCTCCAGAGTGTAGGCATGTGTACTGGCGTAGAACTCACAGCAACTCCAGAGTGTAGGCATGTGTACTGGCGTGGATCTCACAGCAACTCCAGAGTGCAGGCATGTGTACTGGCGTGGATCTCACAGCAACTCCAGAGTGCAGGCATGTTTACTGGCGTGGATCTCACAGCAGCTCCAGAGTGCAGGCATGTGTACTGGCGTGGCTCTCACAGCAAGTTCAGAGTGCAGGCATGTGTACTGGCGTGGATCTCACAACAACTCCAGAGTGCAGGCATGTGTACTGGCGTGGATCTCACAGCAATTGCAGAGTGCAGGCATGTGTACTGGCGTAGAACTCACAGCAACTCCAGAGTGCAGGCATGTGTACTGGCGTGGATCTCACAGCAACTCCAGAGTGCAGGCATGTTTACTGGCGTGGATCTCACAGCAGCTCCAGAGTGCAAGCATGTGTACTGGCGTGGCTCTCACAGCAAGTCCAGAGTGCAGGCATGTGTACTGGCGTGGATCTCACAGCAATTGCAGAGTGCAGGCATGTGTACTGGCGTAGAACTCACAGCAACTCCAGAGTGCAGGCATGTTTACTGGCGTGGATCTCACAGCAGCTCCAGAGTGCAAGCATGTGTACTGGCGTGGCTCTCACAGCAAGTCCAGAGTGCAGGCATGTGTACTGGCGTGGATCTCACAGCAATTGCAGAGTGCAGGTATGTGTACTGGCGTAGAACTCACAGCAACTCCAGAGTGCAGGCATGTTTACTGGCGTGGAACTCACAGCAGCTCCAGAGTGCAAGCATGTGTACTGGCGTGGCTCTCACAGCAAGTCCAGAGTGCAGGCATGTGTACTGGCGTGGATCTCACAACAACTCCAGAGTGCAGGCATGTGTACTGGCGTGGATCTCACAGCAATTGCAGAGTGCAGGCATGTGTACTGGCGTAGAACTCACAGCAACTCCAGAGTGCAGGCATGTGTACTGGCGTGGATCTCACAGCAACTCCAGAGTGCAGGCATGTGCACTGGCGTGGATCTCATAACAACTCCAGAGTGCAGGCATGTGTACTGGCGTGGATCTCACAGCAATTGCAGAGTGCAGGCATGTGTACTGGCGTAGAACTCACAGCAACTCCAGAGTGCAGGCATGTGTACTGGCGTGGATCTCACAGCAGCTCCAGAGTGCAGGCATGTGTACTGGCGTAGATCTCACAGCAACTCCAGAGTGTAGGCATGTGTACTGGCGTGGATCTCACAG
>NC_069402.1:46286088-46288588 GCF_026875155.1 Cherax quadricarinatus
CTGGAGGACGGAGACGAGCTAAAAAGATGACTTGGTCAGGTTGCGGTCAAACATGTGTATGCGGGAGTTTAATACAAACAAGTGCAAGGTAATGCAAGTTATGGAAGGCAACGAAAGACCAGATAGTGTGTAACCTGAGAGAGAAGACGTTCCAGAAAATAAGTAAAAAGAAGGTCCGGGAGTAATTATTTCAACAAACATCACAAACCATACCACGGGCGGGGTTAGAACCCGCGATCAGAAAGTCATAAAACTCAAGTGGTTAACGCGTCGGTCTGGAGTTTTATGACTCTCTGATCGCGGGTTCTAACCCCGCCCGTGGTATGATTTGTTTGCAGTCGTGCAATTACGATTTCATGAGTCATGTAAACATCGGAAGAGATGCATAACATCAGCAGCATATACGAGCCTGGAAAACCTTACAATTTTCTTTACAACTTTCAACAAGAAATTTTTCAGGAAAATGTAGATGAATTATATCAAGCTTATCTTACCTTACTCAGCAGTAATATGGCGTTCACATCTGAGAAAATACATTCAGAAGCTGGAGAAAATAGAGTTACAACTATTCTACTTCCAGAACAGAGAAGATTGAACTAGCATAGGATTAAAAAATAAATCAGAGAACCGTAAATGTGAGAAGGACCAGAGGAGACATGATAGCGACGTAAAAGGTACTAAGGGGTTTCAATAGAGCGAACAGGGTAAGACTATTTCACACTTGAGGCACTGAGGCGAGAGGACACTGGGAAAAGATTAATAACACAGATGGACCACAGATATGTTAAGAAATACTACAATCTTAGAGTGGTACACAAAGGAACAGGTGATGGAGGAAAATTCCATAAATAGTTTCAAGAGTAGGTACAATAAGGCTCAGTGGGCCAGGAACCAAAATTTGCTGGCCAATTTTTGAAGTAAAGAGCAGAGGCCACAAGCTGAATCTCGAACCCCTCAAAGATAACTTGGTGAGTAAGTACGTGCACTTGCAAACGAAAAGAAGACCACGGCCGGAGTACAGGCTCCGAGGGGCAAAGACTGCAAACCTCGCTCAAGATGAAGGACCTTGGGGTGAGTGTTATACCGAGCATGTCACCTAAGGTGCACATCAACCTGCTGCAGCAAATGCGCGTCTAGCAAATCTAAAACTAACTTTTCGACTTCTAAATAAGAAGTCATTCACTGCCCTGTATACCGTGTAAGTCAGGACCATACTGGAGTACGCAGCACCAGTATGGAACCCACACCTGGTCAAGTACATCAAGATACTGGAGAAAGTCTATAGGTTTGCAATCAGACTAGTCCTGGAGCCATAGGGTATGTCCTATAAGGAGAGGTTAAGAGAACTCAACCTGATGACACTGGAAGACAGAAGGACTAGGGCGATATGTTGATGATAATGTACAAAATACTGAGAGTAGCTGATAGGGTGAATAGCGACAGATTATTTGAGAGATGGGAAACTGGAAAAAGAGGGCAAAGCTGGAAGTTGACAACTCAGATGAGTCACAGGCATGTTAGGAAGTATCTCTTCAGCCTTAGTGTTCTCAGGAAGTAGTACGACCTGGAGAATGAAGTGATAGAGACAGGATCCATATATAGCTTTAAGAAGAGGTACGTTAAAGCTCTCGAAGCCAAGAGTGAACCTAGTAGCGACCAGCAAAGAGGCGGGGTCAGGAGCTGAGACTTGACCTCTGCAACTACATATAGGTGAATAGTTTAGGTGAGTACATACATACATAAGCATTCAAGTGTGTGTACAGTGCGCACACACACACACACACACGTACACCGTATACGTTAGGCCCATATTGGAGTATGCGGCACCAGTTTGGAACCCACACCTAGCCAAGCACGTAAAGAAACTAGAGAAAGTGCAAAGGTTTGCAACAAGACTAGTCCCAGAGCTAAGAGGTATGTCCTACGAGGAGAGGTTAAGGGAAATCAACCTGACGACACTGGAGGACAGGAGAGATAGGGGGGGCATGATAACAACATACAAAATACTGAGAGGAATTGACAAGGTGGACAAAGACAGGATGTTCCAGAGATTGGACACAGTAACAAGGGGACACAGTTGGAAGCTAAAGACACAGATGAATCACAGGGATGTTAGGAAGTATTTCTTCAGCCACAGAGTAGTCAGTAAGTGGAATAGTTTGGGAAGCGATGTAGTGGAGGCAGGATCCATACATAGCTTTAAGCAGAGGTATGATAAAGCTCACGGCTCAGGGAGAATGACCTAGTAGCGATCAGTGAAGAGGCGGGGCCAGGAGCTCGGACTCGACCCCCGCAACCTCAACTAGGTGAGTACAACTAGGTGAGTACACACACACACACACACACACACACACACACACACACACACACACACACATACACACACACACACACACACACACACACACACACACACACACACACACACACACACACACACACACACACACACACACACACACACACACACACACACACACACACACACACACACACACGC
>NC_069402.1:46293588-46306088 GCF_026875155.1 Cherax quadricarinatus
TTTCTCCACCCCACCACTTCCCTTTTCCACCACCCCCATTTCCCTCCCCCCCACCACCTCTTCCTCCCCACCCCCCAAATCTTCTCTCCCCCAAACCCACCCCCCCTTCCTCTCCCCCCACCTTTTCCTCCCACCACCCCCTTTTCTTCCCCCCCACCCCCACCCCCAAATCCCCTTTCCCCCCACCACCTCTTCCTCTCCACCACCCCTTCTTTCTCCACCCCCCCCCTCTTCCTCTCCACCACACCCCTTCCTCTCCACCACCCCCCTTCTTCCTCTCCACCACCACCTTTTCCCTCTCCACCACACCTTTTAAAAAATTTTTTCCCACCCACCTTTTCCTTCCACCCAAACCCACAAAACCCTCTTCCTTCCACCACCACCTCTTTTTTAAAATTTTTACATCCCATCTTTTACCAAAACACATTTCCTTTCCACCCCACCCTTTCCCTCCACCACCACCTTTTCTTCCCCCACCCCCACCTTTTCCCCTCTCCACCCCACCATCTTCCCTCTCCACCACCACCTCTTCCTCTCCCCAAACCACCACTTTCCTCTCCCCCACCACCATCTTCCTCCCCACCCCCCCCCTTTCCTCTCCACCCACCACCTTCTTCCTCTACCCCCCCACCATTTCTTTCCCCACACCTCCCCCTTCCACCACCCTCTTCCTCCACCACCCCATCTTCCTCTCCACCACCACCATTCCCCCCACCAACCATTTCCTCTCCACCACCCCATCTTCCTCTCCCCCACACCCTCCCCCTCTACCACCACCCTCTTCCCCTCCCCCCCACCCCCATTTCCCTCCCACCACCACCATCTTCCTCTCAACCACACCACTCCTCTCCCCCCCACCATCTTCTCTCCACCCAACCCCTTTCCTCCCCCCCCAAACCCCCCTTTTCCCTCTCCCCCCACCCCCATTTCCTCCCCACCCCACCATCTTCCTCTCCACCACCCCCATTTTTCCCTCCCCCACCACCATCTTCCCTCCCCCACCACCATCCCCTCTCCACCACCCCCCCTTTCCCCCCCACAACCACCATTCCTCCCCACCACCCCATCTTCCCCCACCACACTTTTCCTCTCCCCCACTACCCATTTTCCCTCCCACCACCCACCATTCCCTCCCCCACCCCCATTTTCCCCTCTCCACTACCATTTTCCCTTCCCCCCACACCATTTCTTTCCCCCCACCACCCCATTTCCCCCTCCAAAACCACCACCCTCTTCCCCCCCCCCCATCTTCCTCCCCCCCACCACTTCCTCTCCACCACCACCATCTTCCTCTCCCCACCCCCCTTTTCCTCTCCACCACCCCCTTTTTTCCCCCCACCACCACCCTTTTTCCTCCCCACCACACCATTTTCCTCTCCACACCACACCTTTCCTCTCCACCACTACCACCCCCCCTCCCACCACCCTTCTTTTCCCACCACCCCCCCTTTCCTTACCCCTCTCCCCCACCACCCCCCTCTTCCTCCCACCACCCCCCTCTTCCCTCCACCCCCCCATCTTCCTCTCCACCCCCACCTTTCCCTCCCCCACCACCATCTTCCTCCCACCACCCCCCAATCTTCCCCCACCCCACCCTTCCTTCCCCCCCACCATTTTCCTCTCCACCACCCACCATTTTCCCCCCCTCTCCCCCAAACCACCACCCCCTCTCCACCACCCCCCTCTTCCCCTCCCACCCCCAAAAAACCCCTTCCCCCACCACCACCCCTTCCCCCACCACCACCCTCCCCCCCACCACCCCCTTTTTCCTCTCCACCCCCACCACTTCCTCCCCCCAACCACCATCTTCTTTTACCACCACCATTTTTCCCCATCCCCACCACCATCTTCCCCCCACCACCACCATTTTCCCCCCCAAACCCCCAAAATTTCTCCCCACCCCCACCATTTTCCCCCCCCCCACCAATTTTTTCCCCACCACCCCCTCTTCCTCCCCACCCCAACCTCTTCCCCTCTCCAAAACCACCACCACTTTTCCCCCCCCACCCATTTCCCCTTCCCCACCACCCCTTCCCCCAACCACCCCAAATTTCCTCTCCAAAACCCCACCCACCACCCCCCCCAAACCACACCATTCCTCCCAACCACCCACCCCTCTCCCCACCCCCCCTTTTTCTTCCCCCCCCACCCTTTTCTCCCCACCACCTCTTCCTCCCCCACCCCCCACCATCCCCACAACCCACCATTTTCCCTCTCCCCACCCCCATCTTCCTCTCCACCCCACCATTTCCTCTCCACCACCACCCCCTTCCCCCTCCCCCACCACCCTTCCTCTCCCCACCACCACTTTCTACCCCCACCTCTTCCCCCCCTCCACCCCACACCCCCTCCCCCCACCCTCTTCCTCTCCCCACACCATTTCTCTCCCACCCCCCCCCCCCATCTTCCTCCCCACCCCCACCTCTTCCTCTCCACCACCCCCACCACCCCTTTTCCTCCCCCCCACCCTCTTCCCCCCACCACCCCCCCCCACCACCACCTTTTCCTTCCCCCCCACCACCACCATTTCCTCTCCCCCCCACCATTTTCCTCTCCCCACCCCATCTTCCTCCCACCCCCCCACCATCTTCTCTCCCCCCACCTCTTCCCCCCCGCCACCACCATCTTCTCCCCCCACCACCATCTTCCCTTCCACCCCAACCCCCACCACCCCATTCTTCCTCCCCACCACCATTTTCCTCTCCCCACCACCATTTTCCTCTCCCCCCCCTCCACCCCAAATCTTCCTTCCCCCCCCCACCATCCCCAAACCCCCCTCTCTCCCCCACCACTCTTCCTCTCCCCCCACACCTCTTCCTTCCCCCCCACCCCCATCTCCTCTCCACCCCCACCATTTCCTCCCCAAACCACCCCCCCAATTTCCCTCTCCACCACACCCTTTCCCTCCCCCACCCCATTTTCCTCTCCACCACCACCATTTCTCTCCCCCACACCATTTTCCCCCTTCCCCACCACCCCCTTTTTCTCCACCACCCCCCTCTTCCTCCCCACCCCCATCTTCCTCTCCACCACCCCATCTTCCTTCCACCACCACCATCTTCCCTCCCACCCCCCCTTTTTTCCCCTCTCCACCCCCACCTCTTCCTCTCCACCACCACCCTTCTCTCCACCCCCACCTCTTTTCCCCACCACCCCTTCCTCTCCCCCAAAACCACTTCCTCTCCCACCACACCATTTTCTCTCCACCACCACCTTTTCCCTCCACACCACCCCTTCCCCCCACCACCACCATTTTCCTCCCCACCACCACCCCCCCTCTTCCCCAACCCCCACCTTTTCCCTCCCCCTCACCCCCCCCCCCCTCTTCCTCTCCCCACCCACCCCCCCCCTCCCCTCTCCACCACCCCCCTCTTCCTCTCCCCACCCCCCTTTTCCCTTTCCCACCACCACCAACCCCCCCACCCTCTCCTCTCCCCACACCATTTTCTTCCCCCCACCACCCCTTTTCCTCTCCCCACCACCCTCTTTTTCACCCACCACCACCACTTCTCTCCACCACCACCCCTTCCTCTCCACCTCCACTTCCCCCCCCCCTTTCCCCTCTCCACCCCCCACCCTCTTCCCTCCCCCCACCCCCCCTCCCCCCACCCTTCCCTTCCCCCCCCATTTTCCCTCCCCACCCCCACCATCTTCC
This sequence comes from Cherax quadricarinatus, assembly GCF_026875155.1. Taxonomy (NCBI): domain Eukaryota; kingdom Metazoa; phylum Arthropoda; class Malacostraca; order Decapoda; family Parastacidae; genus Cherax; species Cherax quadricarinatus. The sequence continues at coordinate 46,297,244 of NC_069402.1, forward strand.
TTCCCCAACTCCATCTTCCCTCCACCCCCCTCTTCTTCTCCCCCACCACCCTCCCCTCTCCACCCCCACCTCTTCCCCCACCACCACTCTTTTCTCCCCCCACCTCTTCCCTCTCCCCCCCATCTTTTTTTCTCCCCAACCCTTTCCCTCCACCACCCCCCTTTCTCCTCCCACCACCCCACTTCCTTCCACCCCCACCATTTCCTCTCCCCCACCACCTCTTCCTCCCCCCCACCAACCATTTCCCTTCCACCACCCCTCTTTCCCCACCACCACCTCTTTTTCCCCACCCCCACCATTCCCTCCCCACCCCCCCCTTTCCCCTCTCCACCACTCCATCTTCCTCCCCACCACACCTTTTTCCTCTCCCCACACCCTTCCTCTCCCCCCACCACCTTTTTCCCCCACCCCCACCATTTTCCCTCTCCCCCCACCCCCCATTTTTCCTCTCCCCACCCCTTCCTCTCCACCCCACCATTTTTTCCCCACCACCACCTTTTCTTCCCCCCACCTCTTCCTCTCCCCCACCCCCAAACTTCCTCTCCCCCACCATCTCCTCTCCACCCCCATCTTCTTCCCACCAACCCCCTTCTCCCCCACCACCATTTTCCCTCCCCACCACCACCTTTTTCCTTCCACCACAATTTTCCTCTCCCCCACATCCATTTTCCCTCCCCACCCCCACCTCTTCCTCTCCCCCCCTTTTCCCCCCCCCACCATCTTCCTCTCCCACCACCATCTTCCTCTCCACCCCCCACCATTTTCCTCCCCACCAACCATCTTTTCCCCAAAACCCTTTTTCCAACCCACTTTCCCTCTCCCCCACCCCCCTTCTCTCACCACCACCATTTCCCTCTCACACCACCATCTTCCTCTCCCCACACCTCTTCCTCTCCACCCCCCCCTCTTCCCCTCTCCACAAACCACCCCCTTCCTCTCCACCACCCCCCTTTCTTCCACCACCACCTCTTCCCTCCACCACCCCCCCCCTCCTTCCTCCCCCACCACCTCTTCCTCCCCCCCCCTTTTTTTACCAACTTCCTCTCCCCCCCACCATTTTCCTTCCCACCACCCCCATTTTCCTCTCACCACCCCATTTCTTCCCCCCCCTTTTCCCCCCACCACACCATCTTCTTCTCCACCCACCCTTTTCCTTCCACCACCCCCTCTTCCTCTCCCCCACCACCCTCTCCCCCCCCCCAACCCCCCCCTTTTCCTCTCCACCCCCACCTTTTCCCTCTCCACCCCCACCATCTTCTTCCACCCCACCCTTCCCTTTTCCACCACCACCCTCTTCCTCTCCCCCACCCCCATTTCCTCTCCACCCCCATTTTCCTCTCCCCCACCACCATCTTCCTCTCCAAACCCCCACCATCTTCCCTCCCCACCCCCATCTTCCTCTCCACCCCCAAATCTTCCCTCTCCCCCCTCCCCCATCTTCCCTCCACCCCCCTTTTCCTCTCCCCCACCACCCTTCCTCTCCCCACCCCCACCCTCTCCAAACCACCACCTCTTCCCCCCCACCCCCCACCACTTCCTCTCCCCCACACCATCTTCCTCTCCACCACACCACTTCTCCCACCACCACCCTCTTCCTCCACCCCACCCTTTTCCCCTCCCCCCCCCACCATTTCCTCCCACCACCACCACTTCCTCTCCACCCCCACCTTTTCCCTCTCCCCACCAAAAACTTCCTTCCCACCCCACAACCATTTCCCCCCCCACCACCCCTTTCCCCCCCCCCACCACCATCTTTCCTCCACCCCCCCCCCCCTCACCACCCCTCTTCCCCACCAAAAAAAACCCCTTTTCCACCACCCCACCCCTTCCCCCCTTTTCTCCCCCCCCCCTCTTCCTCCCCCCCCACCACCACCATTTTCCTCTCCCCCCCACCATTTCCTCTCCCCCCCAACCTCCCCCTCCCCACCCCCATCTTCCTCCCCACCCCATTTCCCCCCACCCCCCCTCTTCTCTCCACCACCAATCTTCCTCTCCCACCCCATCTTCCTCTCCCCCACCCCCATCTTCCTCCCACCCCTACCACTTCCTCTCCACCACACCATCTTTTTTCCCACCACCACCCCCTTCCTCTCCACCACCCCACCCCCCCCCCCCACCCCCACTCCTCTCCACCCCCACCATCTTCCCCCCCCCCCACCACCCTCTCCCCACCAATCCCTCCCACCACTACCATTTTCCCCTCCCCACCACCCATTTCCTCTCCACCACTACCATCTTCCTCTCCCCCACTACCATTTTTCTCCACCCACCCCTCCTCTCCACCCCCCCCTCTTCCTCTCCACCCCCACCCCCTCCTCTCCACCACCACCTTTTCCCTCTCCACCACCACCATTTTCCCTCCCCGCCCCCACCATCTTTCCCCACCCCCACCATTTTCCCTCTCCACCACTACCACTTCCTCTCCACCCTCCACTTTTCTCCCCCACCCCCTTTCTTCCCCCACCCCCCTTTCCTCTCCACCACCCCCCTTTTCCTCTCCCCCCCACCCTCTTCTCCCCCCACCACCCCCCCCTCCCCCCCACCCCCACTCCCCCCCACCACCACCCCTTCCTCTCCACCACCCCCATCTTCCCTCCGCCACCCCCATTTTCCCTTCCCACCCCACCATTTTCCCCTCTCGCCAACCTCTTCCTCTCCCCCACCCCATTTCCCTCCGCACCACCATCTTCCCTCCCCCACCCCCACTTCCCTCCACCCACCATTTTCCCCTCCCCACCCCCCCATTTCCTCTCCCCCCCCACCATTTCCCTCCCCACCCCCTCTTCCCCCACCACCCATTTTCCCTCCCATTACCACCCCTCCTCCCACCACCCCCTCCTTCCCCCCCCCATTTTCCCCTCTCCCCCACCCCATTTTCCTCCCCCACCACCATTTTTCCTCTCCCCCCCACCATCTTCCTCTCCACCACCCCCATTTTCCTCTCCACCACCACCATTTCCCCTCACCTCCCCCATTTTCCCCTCTCCACCCCAAATTTCCTTCCCCACCACATCCCCTCCCCCCCAACCACCATCTTCCTCTCCGCCACCACCATCTCCTCTCCCCCACCCCCCCTTCCTCTCCACCACCACCACTTCCTCTCCACCCCCACCATTTCCCTCTCCACCACCAATTTTCCTTTTCCACCCCACCCTCTCCCTTCCACCCCCACCATTTCTCCCACCACCCCCCACTTCCTCTCCACCACCCATCTCCTCTCCACCCCACCATCTTCCTCTCCACCACCCCCCTTTTCCCCCACCACCCCAATTCCTCTCACCACCACCATTTCCTCCCACCCCCCCCATTTTCCCTCTCCCCACCCCCTCTTCCCCCCACCACCACCTTTTTTTCCCTCCACCACCCCCATTTTCCTCCCCCCCCACCCTCTTCCTCTCCACCACCACCATTTCCTCTCCACCCCCACCTCTCCCTCCCCCACCACCATTTTCCCTCCCCCCACCCCTCTTCCTCTCCACCACCCCCATCTTCCTCTCCACCCCCCCATCTTCCCTCCCCCACCACCATTTTCCTCTCCGCCCCACCATTTCCTCCCCCCACCACCATTTCCTCTCCACCACCACCATTTTCCCTTTCCCTCCCCACACCTTTCCTCCCCACCCCACCATCTTCCTCCCACCCCACCATTTTCCTCCCCATAGTTTTACTATATTATTTTCAACGTACAGAGGTGACAGGGGGGGTAGAAAAAACAGCCGTCAGCATTTTTTTTTTTTTAAAATTTGGGGAATGAGTTCACTTTCTACCCATCAAGGAATAAATGATTACTGATTGAAGTCTTTAAAAAAAGGGTAAGCCAAATGACGCGCTGTTGGCTGCCCGTTTTGGGGGTATAACAGCTGTTTTCGACGGGCCCCGAACTGAACTCGTGCAACCCTACCATCTTTTGGTTTCTAAAGTCTCTTTTGAAATTCCATCAAACAAAACACAACCGAGATGCAAGCCTCAAACTTTTTCAGAAGTTTATATACGATGGGGGGAAGCATAAAAGACAGAGACAGTGCACAACCGAATTTAGAGCAAAGTTGAATCTTACATTTTGTTGCAGCCTCGGGGAAAGCCGGCTGCGGGGAACTTTAGTCACCTGAGCTACTGCTGAAAGGGACTGTTTGCTTTTTTAAAAAAACTGTCGTTTTGTGGGGGAAGGGAGAGAAAAACAGAAGGCTCTCCCCTCTTTTCACTACCTCCAACAACTGTTGATATGAAATAGGAGGAAAAAAATGTATAATAATTTATTGAAAAATGGCACGGAATTTACATGATAGAAGTGGATGGAAGGCATGGATTGCAAGCTGCCTCTATTTCTTAATAATGTTTCTGACGCAGCTACTTCTTCCACAGAGCTGTGTATCAGTGATTTTTCTCCCAGTTCCCACTACTGATACAGTGGTGCGGGTGGATGTGCACTATTGCCATGAATACCACACCTGCTACTGCTACCCCCTACTTCTTCCACTACTATTATTAACTGAAGTGACTCATTTTTAGCTGTTTGTCTTAATGTAATTACTGAACAAACGCCAGGCATCCGTTGATTTCACTTTGATCTAGCACAGTATCCAGTTGAATCCTGTGTTTGCAAAGTGCTTGTCCAACTGATTCTTGAATCTTTGTGTTGTATTTGCACTTATACTTTCAATAGGTAGGATGTTTTTATCCATTGTTTTATGTTTCTAAAAACATCTTTACACACGTTCATGTTGCATCTGTTGCCTCGAAGTTTCACTTCATTCTTCACTGCAAATAGTTTTCCGTGTCTGAGTATATCAAAACCATTCAGTATCTTAGATTTGGATGAGATCTCATAGTATCATTTGCCTAAGAGAGAAGTCAAATGTTTTGAGTCATTCTCTTTTCTGTTTATCTCTTAGTGAGGGTACGAGCTTAGTTTCCATTCCTTGTACCCTCTATAGTCTGTCTTCATCTTTTATTCAGTTTGGAAACCTAAGCTAAACGTCGATAAGGTAAGAAACGTTGGGTATGTTTCCCCCACACCTGTTTCCCGTGTTCACACCTAACAGTAAATAGGTACCTGAGAGCTAGTCGACCCTTGTGTGTGGCATCCCGGGGGGTGGTAGTAGACCTGATGTACGGTATAACGCTTACCTCGTAAAACTGACCCGTGTAATTAAAAAAAATATATAAAAAAGCATTATATTTTCAATATGGTTTCTGGTGTTATGTATTCTAAGTTTCTAACTATGAACTCTAGCAAGGTGTTAGTTCTACTGCTCCTAGATGAGTATTATTTTCTTTGTTTTAAGGTCGTTGCTGATGATTACTCAAAGATCCTTATCTCTTTTCATTAATTTATTGTCAAACATTTTGTATTCATGCTTCAAATTACCGTATCCAAAATACTTTACAAGTGAGAACGTCGTAACTCGTCTTCATTTCTGCGACTACAGCGCCAGCTTATCCATATATACTCGTGTATGTAATACAAAGAGGTATCGCCTCTAGAACTGTACTGGAGACCCTCAGCCTCAGAGAAGAGAATAAAAGTACTTCAGGGAATTCAAGGTTCTCCCTGGAATTGTTTGAATATTTTCTTCTACCACTCCCTATATTCTATGTGAATTTTATTAAATTATTTTGTTTTTAAATAGAGATACAATGGGAAGGAGAACAACGTAACTGATATCTCAGGGCCTACATCTCAAAAACTTCATCCAACATCCCGGCGGTGGGCAGTGTGCCCAGAATGCTGCAGGCATTTCCCCTCTGGATCGCAACACTGACTCTCTGCAAGAGAAAGTTGGCCACTTTAAAATCCTTGGGTTCTGTGATGAGTTTTTCACCTAACTTTTTCAAGAATTTTAGAGCATACTTGCCCATTGCTGCAAGTACAAATTCAGATATTCCTTAATATAAAAATTTGTTAAAGAACACTGCAGTGAAAAACGTCATAGACTCTCATGCATGACACATGTAAGTGAGGTGAGAGCCAGTAGGGAAGCATTAAAGTTATATAGTAAGGAAGGGAGGTAAAATGACGCAGACTGAAGACCCTTTAACCTTCCTGCAAGACGGTCCACCTTCCCTGCCAAGTATCAGTATTTTTTTTTTTGCCTTCTTCGTCTTGTTTACTCTGGCAACTTGTGTTTACATGCGAGTCAGATGATGGATTGCGTTCTGTGCTTACATGAGCAGACACAGATAGACTGATACAGAGGTACGTACTCAGCCACTTTTACTAACCTGGTTTTGGTTACAAGGGTCGAGTCTGCTCATGGCACTGCCCGTCATTTGGACGCTTTTGGGTTCACTCTCTTTCCTGGCTTCGTGAACCCTATCATACCTATTCTTAAAGTTGTATATGGATGTGGCTTCCACCACTTCACTGTCCATGTCCATGCCTCAGACCGAGCCGCGGGGGCGTTGACCCCCGAAACCCTCTCCAGGTAAACTCCAGGTAAACAATTTGAGGCTGGAGAAATGTTTCCTAACATCAGTCTAACCTAAGTGTGATTTTAACTTCCAGTTTTCCCCATGCGATCCTGTTTTCTGGCTCTCGAACAGCCTGTCCCTATCCACCCTACAAATTTTTCGTGGCAATTTTTTACGTCGCTAGCATGTCTTCCCTGGTTCTCCTGCCCTCAAATGTCATCATCAAATTCAGTTCCTCTAGTCTCTTCATAGTTCATGCCCCTTAGCTCTGGGACTTTCGTCTCGCTCCAAACCATACCACGGGCGGGGATAGAACCCGCGATCAGAGAGTCTCAAAATTCCAGACCGTCGCGTTAGCCACTGGGCCAGCTAGCCACAATAGGATTCGTCCAACTAGATTTATTTATATACCATAGGAAGGTTAGCATAGGCACTATTGTGACCACAAATGCAAGTTTTCACAGACGAATCTCCAGCTAGCGTGGCCGTGACGAACTCTAGCTCAAGTCCCCTCAAAGCCGTCAACATGACTCATGGCCAAGCTAGCGACGGTCTGTAGTTTTGAGACTCTCTGATCATGGGTTCTAACCCCGTCCGTGGTATGGTTTGTTTGCAATCATGTCATTACGATTTCGTGAGTCTTGCTGCAAACCTCTACACTGTTTTCTTCCCAGTATCTTGACATGCTTAATCAGGTATGGGTTCCACACAAGTGATGCATACTTAAGAGATGAGCCTGACGTACGTCGTATAGAGTCATTTTTGCTGAGTTTCCTGAATGCTAATCTTAGATTAGCCAGACGTACATGCTCTGCAGAGGTTATTCAGATGATATGCTCCTCAAGTGATAGGCTCAGTACTATGCTCACCCTAGGTCTCTCTCCTTGCGTGAGGTTTCCAGTCTATGTTCACCGATTTCCGATCTTCTTGCCTCTTCCAAAATTTTCACCTTATATTTGCTGGAGGTTCAATTCCAGTAGCCAGTTGGTTGAAATCTTGCAGGTTGTTGAAGCCTATTTATAGTCTTCCCTTGTCGTCGTCGGTATGTATTCTCCTCATTAACTTTATGTACAAACAAGGATACATCTGAACATCATCCACATGTACACGAAACAATGCCAGTCTCAATACTGAGCCTCGTGGAACCCCCGATTGTTACACTTGCCTATTCTTGCATTTTCTTTTTCAGAAAGTCACTTTATCTCCTTCCTACAAGACTCTGTTTGATCACCTGCAGCACATGAGATGTTATAGACCTGCTTGTTACTCAATTTATTGTCCCAGTCTCATGTGAGATACGGTTGTCAAAAGGCTGTTTGCAGCCCAAAAATATGCAGCCCACCCATCCTCTCTTTCTCTCTCTCTCTCTCTCTCTCTCTCTCTCTCTCTCTCTCTCTCTCTCTCTCTCTCTCTCTCTCTCTCTCTCTCTCTCTCTCTCTGCTTCACACTTCAGTAGGGTTGTGACTAGGATTGGTCATCTCTGAACCAGTTGTGGTTGTTAATCCATCTTCCTCCAGGTGCACCACAACTCTCAGTATTTTCTCAGTACGCATGACACTTACAGCGGCCTGTAGTTTACTGCTTCATGCCTCCCTCCTTAAATATTAGTAAAACATTTGCTGTCTTCCAGATATCTGGCAACTACCCCGTATCCACTTAGTGCAGAGTTTACCTAGCAACGTGAACGGTGCTTCTGCCCCCTCTCAGAATCCGCAGTGACACTTCCAGGTCCCATTGTCTTTGATGTTTCTTTGTCAATCACAAGTTTCTTAAATTCCTTACCCTGGTGTATGGTGTCTAGTGCTTGGTGTACATTTTCCCTCTTCATTTCTCTGGCGTTGCTTCCTGATTCTACTGTGAACTCTTTAACCCTTTGACTCAGCTCCTCACACTTTCTTGCCATTTTTTTGCGAGTTCTTCATTTTATTTGTCTGGCTTTTTAATGTCGGCTGTCTTGTGACAACGGCTGTGTAGCCTTTTTTGGGTCCAGATTTGACTTTTGTTACTGTGTTTTCAAATTGACATTCACTGTTTTTTTTTCCCTTGTCCTCTCCCTTGCTTATTCATCTCTGGCTGTGATCGCTTCCATGTTTTTATTTTATCCTTATTCTACCGACATTTTTCCCCTTGCTCTTACACTTCTTGATCTTTCCCCTCTGCTTCTTTGTTCTCCTTCCTTGTTCTTACCATTTCCACTGTTTCTTTCCACATTTTTCTGACTCGTTTCTCCAAGTAATTTGTTGTCTTTCCTTCCGGTTCATTTAGTTCCCTTCTCCATTTTACCTCATTCAGAAGTTCCGTCATCTCTGCACATATAATAGGAATGAGTTGATGGATAAGACACAATTGCAACACCTGAGTATCTTCGCTGAGAGACGCTCCGCCTGCACGGCAGGCTCTGGCTGTCTAATACAGCGACACATAGACGGAACTT
>NC_069402.1:46311088-46386618 GCF_026875155.1 Cherax quadricarinatus
ACTGCAGGAAGGCCTTTGACACAGTTCCCCACAAGAGATTAGTGCAGAAGCGGAGGATCAGGCACACGTAAAAGGAAGGGCACTGCAATGGATAAGGGAATACCTGACAGGGAGGCAGCAACGAGTCATGGTTTACGTGAAGAGGTATCACAGTGGGCGCCTGTTTACGAGCGGGGGTCCCACAGGGGTCAGTTCTAGGACCAGTGCTATTTTTGATATATGTGAACGACATGATGGAAGGAATAGACTCTGAAGTGTCCCTGTTCGCAGATGACGTGAAGTTGATGAGAAGAATTAAATCGGACGAGGATGAGGCAGGACTGCAAAGAGACCTGGAGAGGCTGGACATGTGGTCCAGTAACTGGCTTCTCGAATTCAATCCAGCCAAATGCAAAGTCTTGAAGATTGGGGAGGGGCAAAGAAGACCGCAGACAGAGTATAGGCTAGGTGGACAAAGACTACAGACCTCACTCAGGGAGAAAGACCTTGGGGTGACCATAACACCGAGCAAATCACCGGAGGCACACATCAACCAAATAACCGCTGCAGCATTACGGGCGCCGGCAAACTGAGAATAGCGTTCCGATACCTTAATAAGGAATCGTTCAAGACACTGTACACTGTGTATGTTAGGTCCATACTGGAGTATGCAGCACCAGTCTGGAACCCACACCTGGTCAAGCACGTCAAGAAGTTAGAGAAAGTACAAAGGTTTGCAACAAGGCTAGTCCCAGAGCTCAAGGGAATGTCGTACGAGGAAAGGTTAAGGGAAATCGGACTGACGACACTGGAGGACAGAAGGGTCAGGGGAGACATGATAACGACATACAAGATACTGCGGGGAATAGACAAGGTGGACAGAGATAGGATGTTCCAGAGAGGGGACACAGGGACAAGGGGTCACAACTGGAAGCTGAAGACTCAGACGAGTCACAGGGACGTTAGGAAGTATTTCTTCAGTCATAGAGTAGTCAGGAAGTGGAATAGCCTAGCAAGTGAAGTAGTGGAGGCAGGAACCATACATAGTTTTAAGAAGAGGTATGACAAAGCTCAGGAAGCAGAGAGAGAGAGGATCCAGTAGCGATCAGTGAAGAGGCGGGGCCAGGAGCTGAGTCTCGACCCCTGCAACCACAATTAGGTGAGTACAATTAGGTGAGTACACACACACACGCACACACACACACACACACACACACACACACACACACACACACACACACACACACACACACACCTATCGAAACAGGGAAATTGCCTGAGGTATGGAAGACAGCAAATGTAGTCCCAATTTTTAAAAAAGGAGACAGACAAGAAGCACTAAACTATAGACCAGTGTCACTGACATGTATAGTATGCAAAGTATAGTATGCAAAGTCATGAAGAAGATTATCAGGAGAAGAGTGGTGGAACACCTAGAAAGAAATGAGCTTAACAACAGCCAACACGGTTTCAGGAACGGGAAATCCTGTCACAAACCTACTGGAGTTCTATGATATGGTGACAGCAGTAAGACAAGAGAGAGGGGGGGTGGGTAGATTGTATTTTCTTGGACTGTAAGAAGGCGTTTGACACAGTTCCACACAAGAGATTAGCGCAAAAACTGGAGGACCAAGTAGGGATAACAGGGAAGGCACTACAATGGATCAGGGAATACCTGTCAGGAAGACAACAGCGAGTCATGGTACGAGGCGAGTTGTCAGAGTGTGTGCCTGTGACAAGCGGGGTCCCACAAGGGTCAGTCCTAGGACCGGTGCAGTTTCTGGTATTTGTGAACGACGTGACAGAAGGAATAGACTACGAAGTGTCCCTGTTTGCAGATGATGTGAAGTTGATGAGAATAATTCAATCGGACGAGGACCAGGCAGAACTACAGAGGGATCTGGACAGGCTGCAGGCCTGGTCCAGCAATTGGCTCCTGGAGTTCAACCCCACAAAGTGCAAAGTCATGGAGATTGGGGAAGGGCAAAGAAGACCGCAGACGGAGTACAGTCTAGGGGGCCAGAGACTACAAACCTCACTCAATGAAAAAGATCTTGGGGTGAGTATAACACCAGGAATATCTCGTGAGGCGCACATCAACCAAATAGCTGCCGCAGCATATGGGCGCCTAGCAAACCTAAGAACAGCATTCCGACATCTGAATAAGGAATCCTTCAGGACCCTGTACACTGTGTACGTTAGGCCCATATTGGAGTATGCGGCACCAGTTTGGAACCCACACCTAGCCAAGCACGTAAAGAAACTAGAGAAAGTGCAAAGGTTTGCAACAAGACTAGTCCCAAAGCTAAGGGGTATGTTCTACGAGGAGAGGTTAAGGGAAATCGACCTGACGACACCGGAGGACAGGAGAGATAGGGAGGACATGATAACGACATATAAAATACTGAGAGGAATTGACAAGGTGGACAGAGACAGAATGTTCCAGAGATGGGACACAGTAACAAGGGGACACAGTTGGAAGCTGAAGACACAGATGAATCACAGGGATGTAAGGAAGTATTTCTTCAGCCACAGAGTAGTCAGGAAGTGGAATAGTTTACGAAGCGATGTAGAGGAGGCAGGATCCATTCATAGCTTTAAGCAGAGGTATGATAAAGCTCATAGTGCAGGGAGAGTGACCCAGTAGCGGCCAGTGAAGCGGCGGGGCCAGGAGCTATGAATCGACCCCTGCAACCACAACTAGGTGAGTACACACAAACACTAAACCATCCCACATCAGTTCTTTCTCTCTCTTTCTCTCTCTCTCTCTCTCTCTCTCTCTCTCTCTCTCTCTCTCTCTCTCTCTCTCTCTCTCTCTCTCTCTCTCTCTCTCTCTCTCTCTCTGTCTGTTATTATAGACCTATGAAGGTTTAACATAAGTTCTCTGCATTTATTGTATAAAGTACAAGTATGGAGAAGTAAGGCGTAAGAAGACGCTAAATTTAGAGAGAGAGAGAGAGAGAGAGAGAGAGAGAGAGAGAGAGAGAGAGAGAGAATGAATGAATGAATGAATGAATGGTAGCAAGAATATGACCACTTTGACGGGTAAACAGTAAGAAAGCAAAATGCAACCTTAAAATGTATGAATGAAGGTGTGTGTGTCTGTGTGTGTATGTGTGTCTGTGTGTGTGTGTGTGTGTGTGTGTATGTGTGTCTGTGTGTGTGTGTGTGTGTGTATGTGTGTGCATGTGTGTATATATGTGTGTGTGTGTGTGTGTGTGTGTGTGTGTGTGTGTACTCACCTAATTGTGGTTGCAGGGGTCGAGACTCAGCTCCTGGCCCCGCCTCTTCACTGAGCGCTACTAGGTCCTCTCTCTTCTTGCTCCATGAGCTTTATCATACCTCATCTTAAAGTTATGTATGGTTCCTGCCTCCACTACCTCACTTCCTAGGCTATTCCACTTCCTGAGGACTCTATGACTGAAGAAATACTTCCTAACATCCCTTTGACTCATCTGGGTCTTCTACTTTCAATTGTGACCCTTTGTTTCTGTGTCCCATCTCTGAACATCCTGTCTCTGCCCACCTTGTCTATTCCACGCAGCATTTTGTATGTCGTTATCATGTCTCCCCTAACCTCCCTGTCCTCCAGTGTCGTCAGGCCGATTTCCCTTAACCTTTCCTCGTAAGACATTCCCCATAGCACTGCAGCTAACCTTCTAGCAAACCTTTGCACTTTCTCTAATTTCTTGAGGTGCTTGACAAGGTGTGGGTTCCAAACTGGTGCTGCATACTTCAGTATGGGCCTGACGTACGCGCTGTACAGTGTCTTAAATGATTCCTTACTAAGGTATCGGAACGCTATTCTTAGGTTTGCCAGGCGCCCATATACTGCAGCGGTTATCTGGTTGATGTGTGTTTCCGGAGACGTGCTCGGTGTTATACTCACCTCAAGATCTTTCTCCTTGAGCGAGGTTTGCAGTCTTTGGCCACCTAGCCTATACTCTGTCTGCGGTCTTCTTTGCCCTTCCCCGATCTTCATGACTTTGCATTTGGCGGTGTTAAATTCGAGAAGCCAGTTGCTAGACCAGGTGTCCAGCCTGTCCAGGTCTCTTTGAAGTCTTACCTGATCCTCATCTGATTTAATTCTCCTCATTAACTTCACATCATCTGCGAACAGGGAGGGACGTGTGTGTAAACTCACCTAACTGTGGTTGCAGGGTTCGATTCATAGCTCCTGACCCGCGCCTGAGTGTGTTTTTGTATGTTCCTGCGCTCGCCTGCTCACCACTACCAACCTACTCAGTGTTTACGTACACTCAAGACGCCTAAATTCACTTACCGGCTCCATAATAAATTTTCCTCAGAAACGATGACGTCAGACGCTAAGTTTGTTAATGAACCATTCGCTGCTCGCTTTTGATTCTATTAGCTATGAATTATCTCAATGGCTGTGGATTTAACTGCCAATTAGAGGTGTCTGTTCCTTATAAAATTAAATGATGACACTTCCGAAATTACGCACCTCTTAAGTCAATGTATGCAATAAAGACGCAACATTAAAACAGTGAAATGCATCATTAAATCAAACCGTAATTTACTGACACGTGTGGGGAACAAGTGGAAGTGGTGAAGCGCAGCAGTTGAAGACATCATCATAGGTGGGCTGGGGTCACTAGTGGGAGTAGGTCAGCCCCATAAGGTGATCCGTAAATACTGCATTGGAGTTGTAGAAGATATCTTGAGTACCAGGATTCCAGGTTGAATCTTGGTACGAAGGTATGTCTTCTACAATTCCATTGCTAACATTTGGCCCACCTTATGGGCATTACCTACTTCCACTAGTGGTCCCCGCCCACATGTTACGATATCTTCAACTACTGCATTCCACAACTTCTGCCACTAGCTCCACTATATATATTTCCTTTCTTATTCCTCTGTATTTCTCTGAGAGATGCTTGCTGCATGGGAAGACGCCTCTCCAGTAACGATACCCAGGTGTTACAATATCCAAATGTTGCAATACCCAGGTGTTACAATATCCAGATGTTACAATACCCAGGTGTTGCAATACCCAGGTGTTACAATACCCAGGTGTTACAATATCCAGATGTTGCAATACCCAGGTGTTACAAAATCCAGATGTTACAATACGCAGGTTGTTAGGTAAGACACATATGCAACAGTTAGGTATCTTTATTGTGAAACGTTTCGCCTACACAGTAGGCTTCTTCAGTCAAGTACAGAAAAGTTGATAGAAGCAGAAGATACTTGAAGACGATGTAATCAGTCCATCACCCTTAAAGTTTTGAGGTGGTCAGTCCCTCAGTCTGGAGAAGAGCATTGTTCCATAGTATGAAACAATATGTTTAATACTATGGAACAATGCTCTTCTCCAGACTGAGGGACTGACCACCTCAAAACTTTAAGGGTGATGGACTGATTACATCGTCTTCAAGTATCTTCTGCTTCTATCAACTTTTCTGTACTCGACTGAAGAAGCCTACTGTGTAGGCGAAACGTTTCGAAATAAAGATACCTAACTGTTGCATATGTGTCTTACCTAACAACCTGTCGGTATTTTATACCATTTTAATGTTCAATCTGTCAGACACTGCAACACAAGGGTATCTTGGTACAGACCTGCAATCAACTTCGACAACTTCCACTAGTGAGAGCGGCTGGATTTGAGAGGGACCTGACCTCTCAACATCTGAGTTCTTACCTCTCCTAGTGGCCTACGTCTCACCTCTTGGCGCTATAAAAAGCTCCATCCTGCCACTTCATCTCCATATTGTTTCATACTATGGAACAATGCTCTTCTCCAGACTGAGGGACTGACCACCTCAAAACTTTAAGGGTGATGGACTGATTACATCGTCTTCAAGTATCTTCTGCTTCTATCAACTTTTCTGTACTTGACTGAAGAAGCCTACTGTGTAGGCGAAACGTTTCATAATAAAGATACCTAACTGTTGCATATGTGTCTTACCTAACAGCCTGTCGGTATTTTATACCATTTTAATGTTCAATACGCAGGTGTTGCAATACCCAGGTGTTACAATACCCAGGTGTTGCAATACCCAGGTGTTGCAATACCCAGGTGTTACAATACCCAGGTGTTACAATACCCAGGTGTCACAATACCCAGGTGTTGCAATACCCAGGTGTTACAATACCCAGGTGTTACAATACCCAGGTGTTGCAATACCCAGGTGTTACAATACCCAGGTGTTGCAATATCCAGGTGTTACAATACCCAGGTGTTACAATACCCAGGTGTTACAATACCCAGGTGTTACAATACCCAGGTGTTACAATACCTAAGTGTTGCAATACCCAGGTGTTACAATACCCAGGTGTTACAATACCCAGGTGTTACAATATCCAGATGTTGCAATACCCAGGTGTTACAATACCCAGGTGTTACAATACCCAGGTGTTGCAATACCCCGGTGTTACAATACCCAGGTATTACAATACCCAGGTGTTACAATACCCAGGTGTTACAATACCCAGGTGTTACAATACCTAAGTGTTGCAATACCCAGGTGTTACAATACCCAGGTGTTACAATACCCAGGTGTTACAATACCCAGGTGTTACAATACCCAGGTGTTACAATACCCAGGTGTTACAATACCCAGGTGTTACAATACCCAGGTGTTGCAATACCCAGGTGTTGCAATACCCAGGTGTTACAATACCCAGGTGTTACAATACCCAGGTGTTACAATACCAAGGTGTTACAATACCCAGGTGTTGCAATACCCAGGTGTTACAATACCCAGGTGTTACAATACCCAGGTGTTACAATACCCAGGTGTTACAATACCCAGGTGTTACAATACCTAAGTGTTGCAATTCCCAGGTGTTACAATACCCAGGTGTTACAATACCCAGGTGTTACAATACCCAGATGTTACAATACCCAGGTGTTGCAATACCCAGGTGTTGCAATACCCAGGTGTTACAATACCCAGGTATTACAATACCCAGGTGTTACAATACCCAGGTGTTACAATACCCAGGTGTTACAATACCCAGGTGTTACAATACCCAGGTGTTACAATACCCAGGTATTACAACACCCAGGTATTACAATACCCAGGTATTACAATACCCAGGTGTTACAATACCCAGGTGTTACAATACCCAGGTGTTACAATACCCAGGTGTTACAATACCCAGGTGTTACAATACCCAGGTGTTACAATACCCAGGTATTACAATACCCAGGTATTACAATACCCAGGTATTACAATACCCAGGTATTACGATACCCAGGTGTTACAATACCCAGGTGTTACAATACCCAGGTGTTACAATACCCAGGTGTTACAATACCCAGGTGTTACAATACCCAGGTGTTACTCATATCTTATGCATCAAACAATAGTTAAAATACAATACATGACAAGGAAATTCTTTTCGAAGATAAAATCAATACAATAGTAATACAGTTTAAATATGACCAAATTTCATTAAAATCGTCGGACAACTTTCCAAACATTTCAATGAAAATTTGGAACTGTTTGATATTAGTGAAATATGAAAAGCACAAGATATTTCAAATATAGTTTAAAAAAATAAAGGACTGAAGTCCTTTAGAAGTTGTAATCTTACACACGGGTATATTTCTCTCAGTATATTTTGAGAGTTTTCTCTGATCTCTGTTTTAGGGATTAAAATATTATCTGATGGAAAAAGTTGCTGCAGCATTAATGAACGTAATGCAGTCGATAAGCTTTAAACCTCATTAACTATTTAACCCATGATTGTCAGCTGGCTGGAGGTTAGGTTAGGGAAGATTTGTTAGGAAACAGGACAAGTGTTTCCTGACGCTGGTGCTAGTCATATGGGGACCGGCAGCTGGAGTTTTTGGTTATCGGACAGAGGCCTTCCGCTGCCTTACCGGTCCACCCCTTTAAAAATTATGGATGTGATTATAACCATTTTTCAGGCTAGAGTTTTAGGTCTCGCCATAGGTTCAAATCTCACCCGTTCCGCTGTTTTTAATAATAATAATAATAATAATAATAATAATAATAATAATAATAATAATAATAATAATCTTTATTTCTACATGTACGGCAGGTTGTGTAGCGGGCTAGCTGGGGGATTTTCAAGGATAGCTCCTGGTCAAAGAGGATGACCAGGTCCCTACTTAACAGAACTCAGTGTGAATGCTTTGAGAAGATACCAGAGCAGCGAACGGACATCCCAGTGCATCGTTTCAGCGTAAATAGTTGAAGTGTTGTGCAGTTTTAGAGGGTTTGGTGTTGTAGAGTCAGGACCAGTCAGCGCCTCCCCCCCCCTCTCCGCTGTGGGGGAGGGGGAGGACGTGTGTAGTAAACAGTGACCCTCTCATAACGCCTCACCTCTGCGCGTCTCCCCCGCCTCACCCACCCAACTCCCAGCGCCACCCCATCTGTAGAGGTTACTTCTCCCCTAACCCACGATGTTAGCGATGGCACTGCAGGGAGTGCCGGGCTCACAGGAACTTCCACTACAGGGACAGCATCGTGGAGTTCGACCGCGAGGCAGCTGTCAGGTGTGCCACAGGCAGTGTGTACTCAGTTCCTCGAGCTTCAACATCCGTGCACACGAGGGCCTGGGATCTTCAATCAACTTGGCGTCCACCAGGACGCTGACATGTCCCTAGGACAGCTCTCCATCGGGCTGCTGACGGAGTCACTGGCTTCTTGGACCTCTTGGGGAGGGTCGATGGTGCTCGTGCAAGCAGCAGATCCCTGGGCAACTTGCTGCTGTTTGCAATGGCTGTCTGCCGAGGAGAGACAGGCACCTAGCAACATCTGTTGTTGGGGCAATGGATGAATTCACTACTATGTTTGTTAACTGCTCATTACTCTGTAATTTGTCTATGATTGTAATCATGTCATAACGTGTTCCCTGTATTCCCTGGAATGCAGGCGGGAGAGATACATGATTATATACACCTGGAAAATCCTAGAGGGACTAGTACCGAACTTGCACACGAAAATCACTCACTACGAAAGCAAAAGACTTGGCAGACGATGCAACGTCCCCCCAATGAAAAGCAGGGGTGTCACTAGCACGTTAAGAGACCATACAATAAGTGTCAGGGGCCCGAGACTGTTCAACTGCCTCCCAGCATACATAAGGGAGATTACCAACAGACCCCTGGCAGTCTTCAAGCTGGCACTGGACAAGCACCTAAAGTCGGTTCCTGATCAGCCGGGCTGTGGCTCGTACGTTGGTTTGCGTGCAGCCAGCAGTAACAGCCTGGTTGATCAGGCTCTGATCCACCAGGAGGCCTGGTCACAGACCGGGCCGCGGGGGCGTTGACCCCCGGAACTCTCACCAGGTAAACTCCATTACCTTTGAAACTTGTCATGATTGTGACCAGCTCTACCTGGAGCTCATTACCTTTGTAAATTCTCATGATTAATGTGTTTATGATTCATTACCTTTGCAATTATTCATGAATGTGACCAGCTCAACCTGGAGCTCATTACCTTTGTAACTTGGTCATGATTATGACCAGATCTAGTTCATTACCTTTGTAACTTGCTCAGCTATCAAAACTTTGGAGTCCAGTCCCTGGACCAATTATGTACCTCTGTAATCTTTTGACTACCGCCCACGGAATGGGTATGGGGTGCATAATAAACATATTAAACTAACTAACAAGGTATACAGTCCTAACTGACATCAATGACATATTACTATATCGAAAGCCCCTTGATATACCTGGAGGGGGTCTCGGGGGTCAGTTAACCCGCGGCCCGGTCCGTGACAAGCCTCGCGGTGGATCAGGACCTGGTCAACCAGGCTCTTACTGCTGGCCTCACGTAAACCGACGTACTACCCACAGCCCGGCTAGTCAGGTACTGACTTTAGGTGCCTGTCCAGCGCCTTCTTGAAGACAGCCAGGGGTCTATTGGTAATCCCCCCTTATGTATGCTGGGAGGCAGCTGGACAGTCTTGGACCCCTGACACTTACTGTGCTACTGTCTCTTAGCGTACTCGTGGCGCCCCTGCTGTCCACTGGGGGATGTTGCATCTCCTGCTGAGTCTTTTGCTGTCGCAGGGAGTGATTTTCGTGTGCAGATTTGGGACTAGTCGCTCTAGGATTTTCCAAGTGTATATTATCATTATCTTTTCCAGCTGCTTTCATGGAGTACAAGTAATTTAGGTGCTTTATCGTACTTATACGTGCCGTGAAAGTTCTCTGTATATTCTCCAGGTCTGCAATTTCGCCTGCCTTGAAAGGAGCCATTAGTTTACAGCAATATTCCAGCCTAGAGAGAACAAGCAATTTGAAGAGAATCGTCATGAGCTTGGCATCCCTAGTTTTGAAGGTTCTCATTATCCAACCTATCATTTTCCTAACAGATGTGGTAGATACATTGTGGTCCTTGAAAGTAAAATTCTCTGACATTATCATTCCCAAATCTTTCACGTTAGTTTTTCGCTCTATTGTGTGGTTGGAATTTGCTTTATACTCCGAAACAGTTTTAATTTTCCTGGAGTTTTCCATATCGGAGTAGTTGAAATTTGTCTTCATTGACCTTCATGTTGTTGTCTGCAGCCCATTTAAAGATTTAGTTGATGTCTGTTTGGAGACTTGCACTATCTTCGATGGATGAGACATGCAAATTCGGATGTCATCCGCAAAGGATGACACTGTGCTGTGGCTTACATCTCTGTCTGTGTCAGATACAAGGATGAGGAACAGGATGGGAGAGAGTACTGTACCTTGTGGAACGGAGCATTTCACTGCAGCCGCCGGTGACTTTACTCTGTTTGCTATTACTCTTTATGTTCTATTTGTTAGGAAGTTATAGCTCCATCTACCAACTTTTCCTGTTATTCCTTTATCACTCATTTTGTGTGCTATTACACCATGTTTGCACTTTTCGAAGGCTTTCACTAAGTCTGTATGTACTACATCTGCATTTTGTTTGTCCTCCAGAGTATCCAGGGCTATATCATTGTGGTCCAGTAGTTGGGATAGACAGGATTGACCTACTCTAAACCCATGTGTGCTTTGTGTTTTGCAACTGAGCGGGTGGCGATCTGCAGAATATTTCGGCAAAATTAGGTCAATTTTGACCCCAGAATGCGACCCACACCAGCTGACTAACACCCAGGTAACTATTTTACTGACAGGTGAACATGGACAACAGGTGCCTTAAAGAAACAGCCTAATGTTTCTACCCGTACCGGGGATCGACCATCGGATCTCAGTGTGTGAGCTGACCGCTTGCAGTCGAGCAACCTAAAGCAACATCTATAGCCAGGAAAATATTTACATCAGCGGCAATGCAAACGCAATATGAACGTCGATGGGACTGTTACATATAATATTAAAGTCTGGCCTTAAAACAATAAGTATTTTTAGTCACAGAAAACGTTGAGAAATTTACGGTGGGACAGTATTATACACAAGTGTAGAATGTAAGTAAGTAAGTAAGTAAGCTTATTCAAGTATACACAAATACAGTTACATAGAATTATCATACATAGCAGCATATGTGTAGAGAACCTAGGATAACCCAGAAAAGTCAGACAGAGTGACTTATTTCCATTGGGGTCCTTTTACCTTATTATTATAATATAAAGGTTATAATATTTTCTTATTATTCTACAATGAAGATAACATCTTATTATCATACTAAAAAGACTATCTACTACACGAGGGTCATTAAGACTATCTACAATACGAGGGTCATTACTAGGAATATGGTAAAATTTACACGTATGTTAGCTAAAAAATAGAAAATCATTCCCCTCCCTTTCATCAGACACCTTTTGGCACTCTTCTTGAACTGGTTCATGCTATGACTGGCTTTGACATGTGCGGGCAGTCTGTTCCATTCCTTTATTGCTGTACAATAAAAGGTGTTTGAAGCCTGGCCAATGACTGTGGGTACTACAAAGTTGTGCTCTCTCCCCCTAGTACTATGATTGCTTTGGTTCCCAACCTTGACAAAATTGACAGCAAGATATTCTGGACATTGTTTGTGAGCAATTTTATAAACATGATTTAGCTTTAGTTGTTTTACTCTGTCTTCAACATTCAGCATATCCAACTGCTGTAATTCATCCTGGCCTACATGTTCTCTTGGTCCCAGCCCCAGGATGAATCTTACGATTTTGTTCTGGGTGATTTGCAGTCTATCTTTCAGTTTTTTTGCCAAGGCAGAGTACCAAGAAGAGCATGCGTAATCCATATGGCATTGTATAAGGGCTAGACATAGGGTCCTGCGAGCCTCAGTAGGTAGACACTGTGCTTGTCTATACAGGAACTTCAGTCTGGCATTCGCTTTCTTTACTACACTGTTCCCTATCAATTCTCCTGACATGCATGGGTCAAAGGGGATTCCCAAATATTTTACTGATGAAACCAAAGTGATGGGCTCCCCATTACATTGAACATTAAAATTATTTACCCTTCTCAGTTTATGTTTCGTGCCAAAGAGAATGGCTTCAGTTTTCCCTAGGTGTAATGATAGTTTGTTGTCTACTAACCATTTGCTGCAGGACTCCAGTTCCAGTGTTAAAACATTAGCAATATCTTGTGGGTCTTTACCTGACACTAACAGAGCACTGTCATCTGCATACAGTAGGAGTTTGCACTTGACGCTGATAGGCATATCATTGACATAACATAAGAATAATAAGGGACCCAGAATACTACCTTGGGGAACTCCACATGTTATCGGCAGTGGTTCTGATTCTGTTTTGTTGATTTTGACTATTTGTCTCCTGTTGCTAAGGTAGGACTTAAACCAGTCTACAGAACCTATACCGATAGCTTGAAGTTTATTACATAATATATTGTGGATGACATTATCGAAGGCCTTTTGCAAGTCTAAGGTTACCATACCTATGAGGTTCCCCTTTGACATTTCAGTTCTCAGGTATTATTATTATAATCAAGGGGGAAGCGCTAAACCCGGAGGATTATACAGCGCCTGGGGGGGGATGTGGAAGGCATTCAGGCTTAATTCGGGGAACTGGAGCACAGATCAAATTCCCTAAATCAAGAGCCCCTCACCAACATCAAGGAACCTTCCTTGAGGGGAGTTCTCAGGTAATCCATCAGATTAATTAGGGAGGTGTCGGTTGAATAGGATCTTCTAAAGCCCGATTGATAGCTATGGAGAATGTTGTTGTCATTAAGGTACATAACTACTTGAGAATACACCGCCCTCTCTAGAATTTTAGATATTATACTGAGTATACGAACAGGCCTATAGTTGCTTACATCAGACCTACTATTTTTCTTGAAGACAGGAGTAACTCTGGCCTCCTTGAACCCCTCCGGTACGGTATTAGTGGTGATTGATAGATTTATTATGTGAGCAATAGGGATTATTTAATCCCTATTTTAGGGATTAAAGTATTCTTGACCAGCGGTGAACAAGTGACATACAGTCTTAACGACTAGTGTAGGAGCTATGCTTTAAACTCCACTAACCAACCAACCGATGGTAATCTCTTCGGAAAATAATTTAGTGAAATAAAGATAGGTTGCTGGTAGTGGGGTGTGTGTGCAAGTCTAGACAACGTTCAGAAGTGTACGTGTAGCCCTCGTTAGGGGGAGGGGCTGGGCTGAAGTATCTCATGTCGTTATGTTAATCAGTCCTGAATAGCATACACCGAAGATATTTAAAGGTAAAAATACCCTATTTTTGTAAGTATTGTATAATATAGGCCTGGTCTCAGAATGAGGCCTGGTCTCAGAATGAAGCCTGGTCTCAGAATGATGCCTGGTCTCAGAATGATGCCTGGTCTCAGAATGAAGCCTGGTCTCAAAATGAAGCCTGGTCTCAGAATGAAGCCTGGTCTCAAAATGAAGCCTGGTCTCAGAATGAAGCCTGGTCTCAGAATGAAGCCTGGTCTCAGAATGAGGTCCAGTCTCAGAATGAGGCCTGGTCTCAGAATGAAGCCTGGTCTCAGAATGAGGTCCAGTCTCAGAATGAGGCCTGGTCTCAGAATGAAGCCTGGTCTCAGAATGAAGCCTGGTCTCAGAATGAGGTCCAGTCTCAGAATGAGGCCTGGTCTCAGAATGAAGCCTGGTCTCAGAATGAAGCCTGGTCTCAGAATGAGGTCCAGTCTCAGAATGAGGCCTGGTCTCAGAATGAAGCCTGGTCTCAGAATGAAGCCTGGTCTCAGAATGAGGTCCAGTCTCAGAATGAGGCCTGGTCTCAGAATGAAGCCTGGTCTCAGAATGAGGTCCAGTCTCAGAATGAGGCCTGGTCTCAGAATGAAGCCTGGTCTCAGAATGAGGTCCAGTCTCAGAATGAAGCCTGGTCTCAGAATGAAGCCTGGTCTCAGAATGATGTCCAGTCTCAGAATGAAGCCTGGTCTCAGAATGAGGTCCAGTCTCAGAATGAAGCCTGGTCTCAGAATGAAGCCTGGTCTCAGAATGAGGTCCAGTCTCAGAATGAAGCCTGGTCTCAGAATGAAGCCTGGTCTCAGAATGAAGCCTGGTCTCAGAATGAGGTCCAGTCTCAGAATGAAGCCTGGTCTCAGACTGAGCCGCGGGGGCGTTGACCCCCCTAAACCCTCTCCAGGTATATATGACTGGATTCATGGCAAAGCTTTTTTTTTTTTAATATATTGTAATCAACTTAACAGAGCAGCTCCTAGTATGCTTTTATTCCAGTTCCGAAAATACACAAAGCACAGTGAAGCACATAAGTATCAAGCCAAGACGTATACAAAGGCTGCAGCATCACCACTAACTGATCTCAGTTGAGTGTTCAATTGGATCATATTTCGGAAAGTATCAAAATAACTTGGACTGAGGGAGATGCCAGCAGGACAGTCACCCTCACTTTTGTGCTTGTAAGGAGTACCAACTCTAGTATTTTCTCATCCCCCTTGATTATAATAATAATAGTATTTTCTCACTCCTATTATTAAATGTCTCTTGTTCTAAATGAGATACTGGTGAATACATTTACCATTTATTTTGGATACACATCCATTAATATGGCAGACATAGTCGCCTAGCAACACTAGGAGATAACTAGACCCCGGCAACTCAAATCTGTATTTTACTCCCAGGATAAACAACGTCAAAACATTCGAGTTTACTTAATATTTAGGGCGTTCACATGGGTATTTATAAATGTAATTTCCCAGACCCGTAATAAAATCATGAATTTTTTTTTAATATATTGTACTAATAAATATTGATGTTTCTTGGAGTTAGATTATTATGGTTGATCCATCATGAGAGAACCTGCAAAATATATAAAGTATGGGCATTTTTTAACACAAATCAGTTTTACAGGCTGAAAGTTATATTAGCTCAGCTCATTTCAAAGCCCAGCCCTATATATGATCTACCACCCCCCAGGATGCCACCCACACCTTTCAACTAACACCCAGGTACCTACTTACTGCTGGGTGAAAAGGGTCGTCAATCAGTCAAATGTATTTCCACATCGTACATCGTTTGTACAAAATTGGATGGCACTAAAATAATAAAGTGGAAAGTCCCTTAGTGCATCTCGGGGAAGCTTATTAAAAATGTAACCAACAAGAAACATTTTAATTTAATATTTTAAACCCTAAATGAAAGCTTACCGAGAGCCTGTGTGTGACCTAAAGAAATATTATTATTATTATTATTATTATTATTATTATTATTATTATTATTATTATTATTATTATTATTATTATTATTATTATTATTATTGTGGACATAAGTCTCTGGTTATACAGGACAATTCGGGCCACCACATGCAAGATACAATATGTTAATCTAATCTAAATAATAATAATAATCTTTATTTCTACAAGTACATGATACAACTTATACAGATGATAAACCAGTAGTCAAACAATGTAGATAAAGAAGTTTTTATGCAGGTTCAATATACACGTTTTTATAAACGTCTTATAGAAGTTGTGTGTAAATCAACCTATGTTAAACCAGTTTAGGAAGAGATAAAAAACTTCCTAATGAATGAAATTACAAAAAATGAAAGGGATTTCTTGTATAGTTAACATTCTTGTGCTTTATATTAAGCAGATTTTCTCTACATATTCCTTTTTTTTTTATTATTTCAACTATTTCTTCACGCTGTTGAGTTATTTATTTTAAGGTTATAATCATGACTAATTTCTGCTGTATCTAGCTAGGTTTCTAATATGATTTTTACAAGTCCCGATGGAAATAAGTTAATTCGTCCTGCTTGTTTTGGGTTATCCTAAGTAATTGACACATATGTTACTGGGTGTGATAATTGCAATGAACTAAACTAGTGTAAATGTACCTAAATAAAGTTACTTGCTGAGATAACCCAAGTTGGCATAAAGTTACTTGCTGAGATAACCCAAGTTGGCATAAAGTTACTTGCTGAGATAATGCCCATAATGCCTAGGCATAATAGAGGCTGGCTTTGCATTGCAACCCACTATTGTAAATACAAAATCTCAATGTAGTGTTTGCAAAGACATAAAATAAATAAATAAATAACCCAAGTGGGCATAAAGAGTTGTGGTGGTTGGTGTTATTCCTGGAGTAAGAGAGAGAGTATAGACCAGCAGTGGTCAAGGTCCACACTGATGAACTTATATCACTGTTATCAGTCTGCAACATGGCACTGCTCAGGAAGATTGCCACCACTCGAATTTTAGGTTGCTTGTACCCCTGGGTGTGCCCTGGGCGGCATGTGTCAGCAGCACCCCCAGGCCAGGCCAGACGTATAGACCTCGGGGGTATTTTCCCCCCCATACCCACCCCCTTCAACCGTGATGAGACTATAGCCTATGATAAGCTGGCCCAAAATGTCGCCATATGGAGTATGATTCCTTTTAAAGGTGAGTGTGTGTGTCAGCTCAGCTGTGGCTGGGTTTGGCTTGCAATAGAAATGTCGCGGGTTCGATTCCCGGGCGGGGTGGAAGGTATGGGAAAGTCGTCTTATGACTGAAGTCACATGGGTAGGTGCCCACACCTGCTGCCGTGACACTAAATAGGTAACTGTGTTAGTTGCACTCCCCTTCATTGGATCAAACCTGTTGGTTCAGTGTTTCCTGTTATTATAGTAATTATTTTGATCAATATTTACTTCATCTGCTCGATGGAGTTGGTTATTAATTTATGGTTTACTGTACAATAGTTTTGTGTATATTAAATTTGGGTTTAGCTATAAACATTGTTTTTGTGCTAATTAAGTGTTTTTGGTTTTAATATTTACTTAAGCTGTTCGGTTTTATATTATGTACATTTTACAATATTAAAATGGTTGTGCAGTGGAGACATTTATATTTTGGCCCTGTGGGGAAGGAGCCTTTTTTTTTCTTTTTTGCCTGGTCTCAGACTGAGCCGTGGGGGCGTTGACCCCCCGAAACCCTCTCCAGGTAAACTAACTCAAAATCTAGGTTAGGTTAACTTATGTTAGGTTCCTTTTATAGCATTGCCAAAAAAAAGTTTCCTTGCCATAGATAAAAAATATAAATGTCTCCATTCCATAACCCATTTATTACTGGGAAATTTAGTTAATAACCATTATTTTCAGAGCAGTTAAAGTAAATATTGATTATTAGTTTTTTTACATATTTGGGTAAATATGGAGATCTAGTCTCTTTTCAAAAATTGTCTAGCCCTGCACAAATTATTTGTGTAAATTTTTATTTTGAGAGATATTAAAATTAATACATGTATTAGTATATTTTGGGACATACAGTACATCAGTCAATTAACAGTTTACATTGATACTCCTGGTCAATCACAACAATTGTAAACAAAGACAAAATTAATTGTGAACAGACATGCTGGTTCCATATCTACTCCTGGTAGAGTAAGGTTATGTAACGTTCGGTATTTTACGTAAGGTTAGTATGGGTTGTATGTGGTTAAGTTTTTTACATTTGCACAACATAAAACACTGTCAGTGATAAAGCCAACCTAATATTGAGCAGTTTCAAGAATAAATAAGGGCCAGACTTGCACAAAAACTAGAGCTTCATAATTACTCATTGCAAGATAAGATTTTGTTCATATTTTTAACCCTGGGGGTTAGCCACCCAGGATAACCCAAGAAAGACAGTGCATCATCGAGCGACTGTCTGTCTTACTTCTATTGGGGTCCTCAGTCTTGTCATCCAGGATGCGACCCACACCAGTCGACTAACACCCAGGTACCTTCTTGCTTGTTAGATGAATGGGACAGCAGGTGTAAGGACACACACCCAATGTTTTCACCCTTGCCGTGGATTGAACCACAGAAACTCAGCTCATGAAGTGAGTGTGTTGCCTACCAGGCCACTGGCCTGGTAGGCCACAGGCCTGGTAGGATATGATAGACCATATTATAATGTAACTTTTGCTTTTCTGTTTTGATTATATGAATTATAAGAAAAATGCCAGTTTTTATTGAGGCCTAATGTATAATTAGAAACTTTTACAATAGTGTTATAGAGAAAATTATATAGAATTTAATCTAAGATAACCAAGTAAAGTCATGTGATTTATTTCTGTTGGGATCCTTGTAAAGGAAATTTTTAGGTGCTTTGATGTGAAATTAAAATGCAGCCCTTCTTCTAAACAGCAATTTCATTTTTCAATACATTATAGTGCATCCAGTTTATGTATGAGATCAAAATTAAATATTACTGTAGCTATTCTAGGTTAGGTTAACCTATCCTTACCATTATTAAATATGCTGGAGGCAGTGGAGATGTCATGTCTGAGAGCAGTGTCTGGTGTGAATATAATGCAGAGAATTCATAGTTTGGAAATTAGGAGGAAAGTTTAGGATTACCAAAACTATTATCCAGAGGGCTGAGGAGGAGTTGTTGAGGTGGTTTGGACATGTAGAGAGGATGGAACAAAATAGAATGACTTCGAGAGTGTATAAATCTATAGTGGAGGGAAGGCGGGGTAGGGGTCAGCCTAGGAAAGGTTGGAGGGAGGGAGTAAAGGAGGTTTTGTGCACATGGGGCTTGGACTTCCAACAAGCATGCATGAGCATGTTAGATAGGAGCAAATGGAGACAAATGGTTTTTAGGACTTGACGTGCTGTTGGAGTGTGAACAGGGTAAAATTCATGAAGGGATTCAGGGAAATCGACAGGCCAGAGTTGAGTCCTGGAGATAGGAAGTACAGTGCCTGCACTCTGAAGGAGGGGTGTTAATGTTGCAGTTTTATAATTGCAGTGTAAGTACGCCTCTGGCAAGACAGTGATGGAGTGAATGATGATGGTGAAAGTTTTTCTTTTTCTGGCCACCCTACCTTGGTGGGAGATGGCCTGTGTGTTAATAAAAAAAAAAAATGCTTACATATCGTTGGCCACTGGGAAGTACCTCAGTTTGACTTTACTGTATTATCTTTATTATCTGTATTATCTTTTAAATACAGCTTTTCCTCACTTAACAATAGAGTTCCGTTCCTAAGACCATATCGTTAAATGAATTCGTCACTAAGTAAGGAGCATACTATAATGGTAGTGGGTTTGTGTCAACCCTCTTTGATATTGTTTTGATGTCACCTTTGCACCATTTACTGTATAACATTTGTGGTATATTTTTAAATGTTTATACAGTAGTGTACTGTATATTGAAATACGTAAACAGAATACAGTGGAACCCTGAGTTTCGGCCATAATTCGTTCCAGAAGGCTGTTCGAGTGCCATTACCAAATGAATTTGTTCCCATAAAGAATAATGTAAATTAGATTAGTCCATTTCAGATCCCCAAAAATACACTTACATTATTTAGGTGTAAATATTGGTCAGAGAGCCCGTTGTAAGTCCAAGGTGTCAGTAAATGAGTACGTCACTAAGTGAGGAGAGGTTGTACAGTATTGGGAAACTACACACTCATCACATACTTTGAAAGACGGATTAAAATATTGCTGTACAGGAGGCCCTCCACATTCGTGAGGGTTACGGGATCAAGAATCTCGCGAATCTTGCAAATTCGCGAATGTTTGGAGCACAAATATGATGTAGGGAAATATAATAATACAGTGGACCCCCGACTCACGATATTAATTCATTCCAGAAGTCTGTTCGGGCGCCGTTACCGAACGAATTTGTTCCCATAAGGAATATTGTAAATTAGATTAGTCTGTTTCAGACCCCCAAAAATACACTTACAAAATTACACTTACATAATTGTTCGAGTTGGGAGCTGATCGTAAGTCGGGGGTCCACAGTACTGTATTGTAGCTTTATGTATAGTAAATTGTTATGATGTGTAGCATGCAGATAAAAATTTATTGCACATTTCTCCTGAATGTGATGCATTTTCCTTGCGTACATTATATAAATCACATCTGCAGTAATGTACTGATTTCAATATATTAGTTTTAATCATCCCCCCCACCTAGTTAAGAATTGTATTTTTTTTAATAGCAAACTTTTTTTTAGAATCAGTGAAAATTTCAGCTTATTTAAATTATTAGCTGCTTTTTGTCTTCCTAAAATGGTTTTCCCATGTAAGAAATAAATAGATACAGTAGACCAATACTTCTAACACAGATGTATCTTATAAAATAATTTTTCAATATTATTATAATTTTTATTATTACTTATTCAGGCTTGGTGGTGGAAGGCAGCAATGGAGAATATGTCTATCTAACTCCAGAGGAACGTGTGGAGGTGGTGAAACGTGTCCGCGAGTTTCTCCCCAAAAATTCAGAGAAGCTTATTTTGTGTGGCTCAGGATGTGAATGTAAGTGGTATTAGTGAATGGTAATTCTCCCTACTTGTATTAGTGTGTGTGTGTATCAATTAGTAATTTTTCTCTTTTTTCTTTATTAAAATATTAGAGTAAAACCTTGATTTAATGTGGCTCAGTTTAACAGATTTTGGATTTAACTGACAAAATCTGTAGTTGGATAAGATTCAGAAGAAATGGACAAACTTCATTAAACTCAGAATTATCCACTATTCTTACAGTCCACTGGGTGAATTAATTTTGGATATAACAGCTTTTGCTAAATCTATTATTATTATTATTTTTTATTATCACACTGGCCGATTCCCACCAAGGCAGGGTGGCCCGAAAAAGAAAAACTTTCACCATCATTCACTCCATCACTGTCTTGCCAGAAGGGTGCTTTACACTACAGTTTTTAAACTGCAACATTAACACCCCTCCTTCAGAGTGCAGGCACTGTACTTCCCATCTCCAGGACTCAAGTCCGGCCTGCCGGTTTCCCTGAACCCCTTCATAAATGTTACTTTGCTCACACTCCAACAGCACGTCAAGTATTAAAAACCATTTGTCTCCATTCACTCCTATCAAACACGCTCATGCATACCTGCTGGAAGTCCAAGCCCCTCGCACACAAAACCTCCTTTACCCCCTCTCTCCAACCTTTCCTAGGCCGACCCCTACCCCGCCTTCCTTCCACTACAGACTGATACACTCTTGAAGTCATTCTGTTTCGCTCCATTCTCTCTACATGTCCGAACCACCTCAACAACCCTTCCTCAGCCCTCTGGACAACAGTTTTGGTAATCCCGCACCTCCTCCTAACTTCCAAACTACGAATTCTCTGCATTATATTCACACCACACATTGCCCTCAGACATGACATCTCCACTGCCTCCAGCCTTCTCCTCGCTGCAACATTCATCACCCATGCTTCACACCCATATAAGAGCGTTGGTAAAACTATACTCTCATACATTCCCCTCTTTGCCTCCAAGGACAAAGTTCTTTGTCTCCACAGACTCCTAAGTGCACCACTCACTCTTTTTCCCTCATCAATTCTATGATTCACCTCATCTTTCATAGACCCATCTGCTGACACGTCCACTCCCAAATATCTGAATACATTCACCTCCTCCATACTCTCTCCCTCCAATCTGATATTCAATCTTTCATCACCTAATCTTTTTGTTATCCTCATAACCTTACTCTTTCCTGTATTCACCTTTAATTTTCTTCTTTTGCACACCCTACCAAATTCATCCACCAATCTCTGCAACTTCTCTTCAGAATCTCCCAAGAGCACAGTGTCATCAGCAAAGAGCAGCTGTGACAACTCCCACTTTGTGTGTGATTCTTTATCTTTTAACTCCACGCCTCTTGTCAAGACCCTCGCATTTACTTCTCTTACAACCCCATCTATAAATATATTAAACAACCACGGTGACATCACACATCCTTGTCTAAGGCCTACTTTTACTGAGAAATAATTTCCCTCTTTCCTACATACTCTAACTTGAGCCTCACTATCCTCGTAAAAACTCTTCACTGCTTTCAGTAACCTACCTCCTACACCATACACTTGCAACATCTGCCACATTGCCCCCCTATCCACCCTGTCATACGCCTTTTCCAAATCCATAAATGCCACAAAGACCTCTTTAGCCTTATCTAAATACTGTTCACTTATATGTTTCACTGTAAACACCTGATCCACACACCCCCTACCTTTCCTAAAGCCTCCTTGTTCATCTGCTATCCTATTCTCCGTCTTACTCTTAATTCTTTCAATAATAACTCTACCATACACTTTACCAGGTATACTCAGCAGACTTATCCCCCTATAATTTTTGCACTCTCTTTTATCCCCTTTGCCTTTATACAAAGGAACTATGCATGCTCTCTGCCAATCCCTAGGTACCTTACCCTCTTCCATACATTTATTAAATAATTGCACCAACCACTCCAAAACTATATCCCCACCTGCTTTTAACATTTCTATCTTTATCCCATCAATCCCGGCTGCCTTACCCCCTTTCATTTTACCTACTGCCTCACGAACTTCCCCCACACTCACAACTGGCTCTTCCTCACTCCTACAAGATGTTATTCCTCCTTGCCCTATACACGAAATCACAGCTTCCCTATCTTCATCAACATTTAACAATTCCTCAAAATATTCCCTCCATCTTCCCAATACCTCTAACTCTCCATTTAATAACTCTCCTCTCCTATTTTTAACTGACAAATCCATTTGTTCTCTAGGCTTTCTTAACTTGTTAATCTCCCTCCAAAACTTTTTCTTATTTTCAACAAAATTTGTTGATAACATCTCACCCACTCTCTCATTTGCTCTCTTTTTACATTGCTTCACCACTCTCTTAACCTCTCTCTTTTTCTCCATATACTCTTCCCTCCTTGCATCACTTCTACTTTGTAAAAACTTCTCATATGGTAACTTTTTCTCCCTTACTACTCTCTTTACATCATCATTCCACCAATCGCTCCTCTTCCCTCCCGCACCCACTTTCCTGTAACCACAAACTTCTGCTGAACACTCTAACACTACATTTTTAAACCTACCCCATACCTCTTCGACCCCATTGCCTATGCTCTCATTAGCCCATCTATCCTCCAATAGCTGTTTATATCTTACCCTAACTGCCTCCTCTTTTAGTTTATAAACCTTCACCTCTCTCTTCCCTGATGCTTCTATTCTCCTTGTATCCCATCTACCTTTTACTCTCAGTGTAGCTACAACTAGAAAGTGATCTGATATATCTGTGGCCCCTCTATAAACATGTACATCCTGAAGTCTACTCAACAGTCTTTTATCTACCAATACATAATCCAACAAACTACTGTCATTTCGCCCTACATCATATCTTGTATACTTATTTATCCTCTTTTTCTTAAAATATGTATTACCTATAACTAAACCCCTTTCTATACAAAGTTCAATCAAAGGGCTCCCATTATCATTTACACCTGGCACCCCAAACTTACCTACCACACCCTGTCTAAAAGTTTCTCCTACTTTAGCATTCAGGTCCCCTACCACAATTACTCTCTCACTTGGTTCAAAGGCTCCTATACATTCACTTAACATCTCCCAAAATCTCTCTCTCTCCTCTGCATTCCTCTCTTCTCCAGGTGCATACACGCTTATTATGACCCACTTCTCGCATCCAACCTTTACTTTAATCCACATAATTCTTGAATTTACACATTCATATTCTCTTTTCTCCTTCCATAACTGATCATTTAACATTACTGCTACCCCTTCCTTTGCTCTAACTCTCTCAGATACTCCAGATTTAATCCCATTTATTTCCCCCACTGAAACTCTCCTACCCCTTCAGCTTTGTTTCGCTTAGGGCCAGGACATCCAACTTCTTTTCATTCATAACATCAGCAATCATCTGTTTCTTGTCATCCGCACTACATCCACGCACATTTAAGCATCCCAGTTTTATAAAGTTTTTCTTCTTCTCTTTTTTAGTAAGTGTCTACAGGAGAAGGGGTTACTAGCCCATTGCTTCCGGCATTTTAGTCGCCTCATACGACACGCATGGCTTACGGAGGAAAGATTCTTTTCCACTTCCCCATGGACAATAGAAGAAATAAAGAAGAACAAGAGCTATTTAGAAAAAGGAGAAAAACCTAGATGTATGTATATATATATGCATGTGCGTGTCTGTGAAGTGTGACCAAAGTGTAAGTAGGAGTAACAAGATATCCCTGTTATCTAGCGTGTTTATGAGCCTTATTTTTGTGGACAATCCCAGATTTAGCAGCCCATTAAATCCAGAATTACGTATTCATTATTGTTGCAGTTCACTGGGTAAATATATTTTTGAAATTAGTGAACTTAGTCCGTTAACAATTCAGATTTATTGGACAGTCAGCTTTAAAAAGGTCATAGAATGATTGTCTCTTGTTAATGGTACATACCTCAAAATTAGTAATGTAGAAAAATAGACTGATTGAGCTTTGTGCAGTTTGGGATAAGTACATTATTATAACACCTTTTATTACTGTAAAATATATGAGCTGTTTATGGCTTTGGGTTTTTTTATTTTTAACTCTCCATTCTTCAGTTGGTTGCCACATTTACAGTTGAGCATGGACCGAGGGAAATGAGGGCCCGAAGAGAGCCTTATGCTGTACTTTCTTAATCTCACCTATCTAGATAGAATTGAAGGTAGCTGATTTTATTTAGTAATTTATACCAGATAATCTCAGTATGTATCATGGGAGGGCTCATGCTCCCTGTCTTTTCCATGTACTGCCATGAAATTTTAAATACCTTAGTTTAATAACAGACTCCAGATGGAAATAATCAAACAAAAAAATTATTTTGGTTTGGCTATCATAAAGATGAAACAGCCGTCATCTGCTTGCACTAAGAAACATGTGAAAAGAATGACCATTGTCTTAAAGGTCCTCCTAATCTCTGACCCATCAGTTGTATTGTGTTCATACCAAAAAAAAAATAAAAATGAACTTCAGAGAGCCTAGCCTAGCAGTTGTACAATTAGAGAATAAATGACACACGTGATAGTTTTCTGTTAATAGTAATTTATAAACCTTGCAATTATACTATAGCAGTAACTATTCTTGGTGTATGTTTCAATGCTGACATAACTTTTATCTTCTAGCTACACGAGATACAATCAACATGACTCAAAAAATGGCTGCAGCTGGTGCTGATGCAGTGATGGTTGTTACTCCAAGCTATTATAAAGGAAGCATGAAGGTAATAACTCTTTAAAAGAGCTGTGAAACTTATTTACAATTTTTGCCAGTAATTCATGATTTCACTATCACAGAGAACAAATTTTATACAGCATTTCTCCATTTTCATGCTAGGGAACATTTTCCTTGATTAAGATTTAAAATAACTTTTTAAATAACCTAGGTAAGAATATTTGAGTTTGAAAATAACAAGCTGTTTGAGTATACATATGCATGATGTGGAAAATTTTTAATCTCCCATAGAGAGGTATGCAAACATAAAGAATAAGGGAAGAGAAAATAGAAGGAAAAATAATGAAAATGTAGATGAACCTCATTCTGTACCTTCTTGTATTCTGGTATCCCATATATTCATAACACTTATGCAATTCTCTTTTCAGGACAAAGCTCTCCATGCACACTTTACAGCAGTAGCTGACAATAGTCCTGTTCCAGTTATTCTCTACAGTGTTCCTGTTTTTACAGGTAACAACACAAACAAAAGACTTGAAGTAATACTTTATTAACTCTAATAATAAATAAAATGCTTCACTTGTGCTTATCATTATTTGCCCATTATTTTAGGTATTGGACACGAGTTAAATTTAATCAGAAGTAAATATTTAGATTTTTCCAGCATTGTGGTTGTTCAGGTATCTGTCATACACCTCAGTTTATTTTGGAAGTGATTTGTAATAGTTTGGAAGATGTGGTTTGTTATATCCTGAGTTTTATTTTATTTACTTCTCCAGAAACTGTTTGTCACATTCTCATTACTTTTATTTTTATAATGTCTTTGCCAAAGGAAATATGATGAATTGGAAGAATTCAACTGAACCTTTTTTTTTTTGTAAGTCAATGAGATGTAAATAGTACAAGTCATTGATGATGTAATCCAATACATTACAACACAGTAATGACAGGATATTTTGTATACTGTTCCAGAATATATAAGAAAAAAATTATTATATGCAGGCAGTAGTTTCCATTTGTGCTATGTTCTAATCTACAAGCTTTTATAATACCTATATTATAGAGATGGATAATGATGAAGTCTTCATGGCAACACTAAACAACACACCCTTCAGAAAAATCGTGATCATGTTGTAAAGTTCATTCTAAATGGTTTACATGATTGTGTAATTCACTAAAGTCAGACTTATTTTTCAGTGATTGATTTAAGCCTTGATGTGATAGTTGACCTTGCCAACCATCCAAATATTGTTGGCATGAAGGAGAGCGGTGGAGACGTAAGCATTTTAATGGATTAGTAGTTGTTTTAATTTAGATCCAGATTCTTTATTTCTAATCACTGGATTTACAAAATATACAATAATCAGAAAGCCCATACGATACACAGCATTTCAGAGACTAAGACTTGTATATTGTGAATTGCTAAATAAACAATACCAGTTGTAACATATATGGGTGATGGGACAACAAATGTAGGCTGTTGCTGTTTATATTTTATTGTTTATATTTTTCTGTGTACAGTGGACCCCCGCATAACGATATTATTTCAATCCAGAAGTCTGTTTGGGTGCCGTTATAGACCGAATTTGTTCCCATAAGAAATATTGTGAATTAAATTAGTCCTTTTCAGACCCCTAAAAATACACCTACAAAAGCACTTACAAAAATAAACTTACATAATTGGTCGAGTTGGGAGCTGATCGTTATCCGGGGGTCCACTGTACTAGGTAATAGGTTGGTAGACAGCAGCTGCCCAGGGAGGTACTACAGTCATGCCAAGCGAGTGTAAAACAGAAGCCTGTACATATTTGTTTTACATGGTAGGAGTGTTGGTGTCTTTTTTCCATCTCGTAAACATGCAAGATTTTGGGTACGTCTTGCTACTTCTACTTACACTTAGGTCACACTACACATGCATGTACAAGCATATAGTATATACACACCCCTCTGAGTTTTCTTCTATTTTCTTACTAGCTCTTGTTATTGTTTATTTCTTCTTATCTTCATGGGGTAGTGGAACAGAATTCTTCCTCTGTAAGCCATGCGTGTCATAAGAGGTGACTAAAATGCCGGGAGTAAGGGGCTAGTAACCCTTTCTTATGGATACATTACTAAAGTTAAAAAGAGAAACTTATCTTTTTCTTTTGGGGCCACCCTTCTTTGCTTTATATTTTTAATGTCATTAGTAAATTTAAATTTTGGTGTTGTTGAAAGTTCACTGTTATTTGGCAGACAGTGTTATGCTTGTTTTTTTTATTCTCTTGAGCCATATGATGTTGATGTCATTGAATAAGGAATGACAAGAAGCTGTTGAACACTGTTTGAATGATACTTCTCTTAAGTATGAGCTCTTATCAAACATTTTTGTATTGACCAGACCAGGCTTACACTATTAAGTATCCTCATTTTACTCAGTACCTGGACTCGTCTCACAACAGGGTTACTCTGTCACACTTGAATATGTCTCCTCAGTAAGATGTTAACCACTGTTAAGCAGCTGTATTGTGATCTGTTATTCAATTTAGAAAATGTATTGATTGATAAAATTGGTTGTAGACCACAAAATGAGCTAAGCACATGAGTCATACAGTCCACTACATCAAAAAACTAATTTCTTTACAGATCGCAAAAATTGGCAGCATAGTACATCAGACAAAAGAGTCAGACTTCCAAGTGTTTGCTGGATCTGCTAGTTATCTTTTAGCAACTTTACAGATAGGTGAGACAGTGAATTTTTGTGCTTCACACATTTTATACCAGTACGGTGTTTGTTTAGTAATAAAGCATTTTTAAATTTATTCTATACTTGATTGCCATTCAGAATTTTTTTATGAAATTGTTGAATGATTCTTTCATGTATATTTGTGCACAATAATGTTTTTTATGTGAAAAAGTTTGTCCATATTTGCACCTTAGAAAGACCTAATTACATTTTTTATGCAGTGAAGTACGTATTTCAGTTTATCATTCTATTATCTAATATCTAAAAGTTTGGGTTAATTAGCAAATATTTCCTCCTTTTATAATACTGTGCTGTAATTGGTTTCTTACTGCTGTACTAGTAGTGTTTGTGATGATTTTTTAATCAGTAGTTGCACTGTTTTTATGTTTTCCTAGGGATTTATATGTACATTAACAGGAATTAACATAGTACAGGTACCATCCAACTTACGACCAAGCTTGGCTCCAACCAGCTGGTTGTAAGTCAAAATGGATGCAAGTCGAACCTTACTACTGAATATCAACATTTTATTTTATTGTTTTATTATGGTATTTCATTTTTACCTTACTTTTTATGCTGTTAGTACTGTATTTTATACCATAAGGTTTAGGATAAACAGTGTGTACAACACAAACAGTTGTTTGTTTCCCAGAAATCTGACGTAAAAAACATGGTCGTAAGTCGAGTGGTCGTATGTCAAGCAGGTCGTAAGTCGGCTGGTAGGTGTAATTGTCACTTGTCAGAGTGATTAAATCTTGCTAGAATTTACAGAAAATATCTAACTTAATCCTTCTTAATCTATCTGAGGCCAGGCAGACTTTAGCTAATATTATTTAACTTCAGTTAAAGTATTTTGTGATATTCTGGTTAATTTTTGTTGTCTTCTTCTTTCAACAAACCGGCTGTATCCCACCAAGGGAGGGTGGCCCAAAAGGAAAAACGAAAGTTTCTCCTTTTAAATTTAGTAATATATACAGAAGGGGCTACTAGCCCCTTGCTAATTTTTGTAGTCATAATAAAAAAAAAATAAATATCCTTAGCTTGTCTGGCAAAACGATCATTGCCAAATATCAGTAAGCTCTGTCTATAAAGCCCAACGTTTATGCATGTAAATTTTTTCTTTTATATTCTTCTTCAAATTTGTGTGGCCTTTATATCTTTCGTAATTTTTTTTTTTGGTTGGGGAGGGGGGTTAAGTACTCTGTTAAGGTGCTTCATTCAACTGTAAATTCTTCACAAAATGAATAGCAACCAGTGACATTATATTTCCCTTCAGGTGGTGTTGGTGGTGTTTGTGCTCTGGCCAATGTGCTTGGAGAAGCTGTGTGTGAACTCCATAGACTTACAGTTGAGGGGAAAATTGCTGATGCTGTTCATCTACAGAAAAAGCTCATTGCTCCAAATTCTGCAGTATGTAACCATTAATAAAATTTCTTTGTAATATTTTTGTTGTCATTTCTTGGCAAATTATCTTACGTTTTTTATCACGTTGTGTTTAACTTTTAATCTTAACATTTGCTAATTTTGGATCTTTTCCCAAATCGTTTATACCCAGCACAACCTGTGCTGTGCTGCTAATGAAGCAGATGCTGGTATAACACAGAAGTAGTTGAATACAAATTAAGGAAGGTTAGGTATAGTTGAGCATCAAGGTGTCATGAACTCGTGTCAGTAATGGGAGTAAAATTAACTTTTAACCCTTTCAATGAGTTTTTTTCTTCTATGCAGGTTACCAAGACTTTTAGCATCCCAGGACTGAAGCAAGTCATGGATTGGACAGGTTTTTATGGTGGCCCCCTCCGTTCACCTCTGCAGCCTCTATCTGATCAAGAAGCTGCTAAACTCCGTAAAGTCTTTGAAGATTCAGGCTACCTTTGAACAGTGTATTTGAATATTTCTACATGATGGGGTAGCCTAAAATATTTTAAAACTGGGACTGATTTTATTGTTATGGGGATAACAACAGTTTCAATGACTTTGACAAGGCAGTAGTGTAACACATTTGAAGTAACATTGGATCACAAATATGTTTTATCAGTTATACTACACATGCTCTGTTTGTGCAGTGTGTGTGTGCATCTGTGTACTCACCTAATTGTGGTTGCAGGAGTCGATTCATGGCTCCTGGCCCTGCCTCTTCACTGGTTGCCAGTAGGTCCACTCTCTCCCTGCTCCACAAGCTTTATTATACCTCTTCTTGTGTTTGTATGTGTATGTATGCATGTATGAATGTACATATAAGAGAAAGAACATTATATTCTTTGCCAGGACACTGTCTGTCATGCATAATGCCAAGCCACCTAACAGTGTAACCTTAAATGGTCAAGCTCTCAAAAATGAGGACATTCATGCTGTATGTTTACTTAAAGCAGTTAGAAAATATATTTTCAGAATGCATAACTATCATGAAAAAATTATGATTCCAACATCCTTTTAAAAATTACCAACTAAATGGTCTGATTATTGAGTCAACACGGTCCCCCAGGACATTTTTTTTTTCTTTAACCCTTAAACGGTCCAAACATATATTATATACGTTTTTTCAACATTTGAATGTATGTAAAAAAATGTACATCTTTTTTTTTTTTTTACATTTGAAAATGTGTAAAAAAACTTTTATCTACATTTTTTTTTGTTATATTTGAAAATGTAAAAAAAAAACATAGATCTACTTTTGGAGCACTACTGATTTGAACGTCGATCTATTTGGACCGTTTAAGGGAGAGTTGTATTAGGCAACTGTTATGCACAATGGTTGTAGTTCTGCCATAGGTAGGTAATGAACAGTTTTCAAGGAAAGTATGCATATTATACTGTATATATTTTGGAAACACAATAGGTCTATTCCTGACATGGGTAATGAGGTGCCTTCAAGTGTTGCATACAAGCATTCCTCGCATTATGCTGTAGATGATTTCCAGGTCCATGGCAGCTCAACTAAGCTCAGCCAGGTCACCTCGCCTAATTCCACATGTAAGAATTTTTAGTACAGTTTATGAACAGTGTCAATGGCATACACTGGATGTATTTCATGAATACAGAATTAACAATTCAAATGGGTCATCGTACAACAATGAATTCTCGTAAAGTGGCCTCAGCATGAGGGAAAGTTAAGTGAAGATAAGGTGAATATCTTTAGCAGATACTTATGTATAGGTCCTTGTCTTTAAGAATAATTTAGTAAACATCACAGTACTAGTAATTCTAATTTTGTAACAACTGTATTGTAATTTGAAGCACATACAAATTATAATGAAAGATTGTGCATTTCATGGGAGGAAGTATGGAGGAAGTAAATGTAATTAGATATTTGAGAGTGGACATGTGGGTAAGTGGTTCTATATAACATGCAGTGAACTGTGTAATAGACAAGGGGAGAAAGGTAGATGGTGTGTTGAAGCATCTGTAGAAAGGAAGAAGTTTATTTATGGAAGAAAAAAAAGGGGGAATGTACCAGAGTATGGCAGTACCCACACTTTCATATGGGTGTAAAGCTTGGGCTTTCAATGTTGCAGCAAGACAGAGGCTGGAGGCAGTGGCAGTGGCAGTGTCATGTTTTAGAGCAATGTGTGGTATGAATGTAATGCAGAGGATTCAGGGCACAGAAAGTAAAAGATAATATTTGGTTACCAAAGGTATCATTCAGAGGGCTAGGGAGGGATTGTTGAAGTGAGTTGGGTATTAAAAGATTGTGGATCAACAGAAGAACCAATAAGGTGTATAAGCTGGGGTGGAAGAAGGGTAAGGGGTCATCCATCCCAGGAAGGTAGGAGGGAGGGAGGGAGGGAGGGAGAGAGTGCTTGGAACTTGTGTGAGCTTGTTAGACTGGAATGGAGACAAGTGGTTTTTATGGCTTGGTGTGCTATTTGAGGGTGAGCTAAGTAATATTTACTATATTAAGGGGTTTAGGGAAATGGGTTAGCTACACTTGAGTCCTGCATGTTGAAGAAAGTGGGGATGTCTTTGCAGTTTTGACAAAGCAGCTTTTGGGTGGCCTTCATTGGGAGATGGCCAGTGTGTTTTAATAAAAAAAAATCCATTATATTGGGGCAACTTTAATAGTTTAAGAAAAAATATGCATTTGGTTCAGTTTTTTAAGAAATATAACATGTTTTGAGAAAGAGTATAAATTTACTTAATCTTATAAAATACTAGAAGGCTTTCACACCACAATAATGTATCATGTCTTTACATATGTATTTTAAATATGTGTACACTGTATTACAAGGACATAACATAATAAAAAAATTTTCCCCAATATTTTTATATACAGTATTTTAATTGGAGTGAATGATGGTGAAAGTTTTTCTTTTTCGGGCCACCCTGCCTTGGTGGGAATCGGCCGGTGTGATAATAATAATAAAAAAAATTTTAATTGGACCTGTGCCCCAATTCCTTGAATCAAGCCTGAATGCCTATCATTCCCTCAGGCATTATATGACCCCTACAGGTCTAACACTTCCCATTAATATAATAATTTAGTGGTTTTGTGGATCCTTTATAAATTCTCACACATCTAGCAGTCAATTTATGGGAGACATTATGTGGATGAGCTACTCAATATTTGTCAGTGAAAATAAACTTTGTCAGGGTAAGAAACTAGGGTGATTTGGATGTATATTAATTTTTTACAGCATTTTCTTGTACAATTAACATTCCTATATTTTAGGGATATGCACAAACAATAAAAAGACATCTAGCATATTAATGTAATAATAATATATGTAGCAATGAATAAAAAAATAGATGCTGATATACAGGCTTGTAAAGAATACTTGTAGGTACAAATAGCCCACTACTATCCTATTACAATTATTACAAGGCCTGGGAACAAGAAGAAATTATAATGAGAAGATAGAGTATTGTATAACTTAAGGTGCAGAGGCACTTGCAAACCTCCACTTGTAAGGTGTATGGCAGATAAATACAGTGGACCCTCGACCAACGATGGCATCGTCTAACGTTAAATGCAACTAGCGATACATTTTAACACAAAAATTTTGCCTCGGCTAGCACTAAAAATCTCGACCAACACAATTCGTTCCGTCTGAGACGCATCCACTTCTGGCCAGTGTTTACAAGCCAGCCAGCCACGGCGGTCGCTTCCAAGCATACAATTGGAACATTTCATATTATCACAGCCTTTTTAGTGATTGCACCTGCAAAATAAGTCACCATGGGCCCCAAGAAAGCTTCTAGTGCCAACCCTACAGCAAAAAGGGTGAGAATTACTATGGATATGAAGAAAGAGATCATTGCTAAGTATGAAAGTGGAGTGCGTGTCTCCGAGCTGGCCAGGCTGTACACAAAACCCCAATCAACCATCGCTACTATTGTGGCCAAGAATGTTGTGAAACACTTTAGGAATGTCATAAAGGAACGGGAGGTACAGGCCTCTATGGGCAGATATGTTGTGCGACAGAGGTCCAGTGACTCTCAAGCTGGTCTTAGTGGCATTAAGAGAAGGGAAATAACCCCGAAAAAGGACTTGTCACCTCAAGTCCTAATGGAAGGGGATTCCCCCATCTAAACACTAAGACCATCAACACACTCCCCTCTTCCCATCCCATCAATCATCACCAGATCTTCAATAAAGGTAAGTGTCATGTAACTGTGCATGTCTTCTTCAGTTTGTGTGTATTAAAATTAATATTTCATGTGTTAAATTTTTTTTTTTTTCAATACTTTTGGGTGTCTTGCACGGATTAATTTGATTTCCATTATTTCTTATGGGGAAAATTAACTTGACTAACGATTATTCTGACTAACGATGAGCTCTCAGGAACGGATTAATAGCGTTAGTCGAGGGTCCACTGTATATATATATATATACAGTGGACCCCCGCATAACGATTACCTCCGAATGTGACCAATTATGTAAGTGTATTTATGTAAGTGCGTTTGTACGTGTATGTTTGGGGGTCTGAAATGGACTAGTCTACTTCACAATATTTCTTATGTTAACAAATTCGGTCAGTACTGGCACCTGAACATACTTCTGGAGTGAAAAAATATCGTTAACCAGGGGTCCACTGTATATATATATATATATATATATATATATATATATATATATATATATATATAATATATATATATATATGCAAAACAACCACTCTGAAAGAATAGAGAAATTCAAAGCGCTTTCGTGACTACTCACATTATCAAGGAACTATGCTTCCTAGAGCTAAAGAAGGAGTAGCAATAATGTTGAAGGATAAGCTATGGCAGGAAAAGAGGGACTATAAATGTATTAATTCAAGGATTATGTGGAGTAAAATAAAGATTGGATGTGAAAAGTGGGTTATAATAAGCGTGTATGTACCTGGAGAAGAGAGA
This sequence comes from Cherax quadricarinatus, assembly GCF_026875155.1. Classification (NCBI taxonomy): domain Eukaryota; kingdom Metazoa; phylum Arthropoda; class Malacostraca; order Decapoda; family Parastacidae; genus Cherax; species Cherax quadricarinatus. The sequence goes on from NC_069402.1 coordinate 46,345,450, forward strand.
AGTGTAGAGGAGAGAGAGAGATTTTGGGAAATGTTGAGTGAATGCGTGGGGAGTTTTGAATCAAGTGTGAGAGTAATGGTGGTTGGGGATTTCAATGCTAAAGTGGGTAAAAATGTTATGGAAGGAGTAGTAGGTAAATTTGGGGTGCCAGGGGTAAATGTAAATGGGGAGCCTTTAATTGAGCTATGTGTAGAAAGAAATTGGTAATAAGTAATACATATTTTATGAAAAAGAGGATAAATAAATATACAAAGTATGATGTAGCACGTAATGAAAGTATTTTTATTAGATTATGTATTGGTGGATAAAAGGTTGATGGGTAGGCTCCAGATGTACATGTTTATAGAGGGGCAACTGATATATCGGATCATTATTTATTTTGTAGCTACAGTTAGAGTAAGAGGTAGATGGGAAAAGAGGAAGGTGGCAACAACAAGTAAGAGGGAGGTGAAAGTGTATAAACTAAGGGAGGAGGAAGTTCGGGTGAGATATAAGCGACTATTGGCAGAAAGGTGGGCTAGTGCAAAGATGAGTAGTGGGGGGGTTGAAGAGGGTTGGAATAGTTTAAAAATGCAGTATTAGAATGTGGGGCAGAAGTTTGTGGTTATAGGAGGGTGGGGGCAGGAGGAAAGAGGAGTGATGGTGGAATGATGAAGTAAAGGGTGTGATAAAAGAGAAAAAGGTAGCTTATGAGAGGTTTTTACAAAGCAGAAGTGTTATAAGAAGAGCAGAGTATATGGAGAGTAAAAGAAAGGTAAAGAGAGTGGTGAGAGAGTGCAAAAGGAGAGCAGATGAAAGAGTGGGAGAGGCACTGTCAAGAAATTTTAATGAAAATAAGAAAAAATTTTGGAGTGAGTTAAACAAGTTAAGAAAGCCTAGGGAAAATATGGATTTGTCAGTTAAAAACAGAGTAGGGGAGTTAGTAGATGGGGAGATGGAGGTATTGGGTAGATGGCGAGAATATTTTGAGGAACTTTTAAATGTTAAGGAAGAAACGAGGCAGTAATTTCATGCACTGGTCAGGGAGGTATAACCATCTTTTAGGAGTGAAGAAGAGCAGAATGTAAGTGTGGGGGAGGTACGTGAGGCATTACGTAAAATGAAAGGGGGTTAAAGCAGCTGGAACTGATGGGATCATGACAGAAATGTTAAAAGCAGGGGGGGATATAGTGTTGGAGTGGTTGGTACTTTTGTTTAATAAATGTATGAAAGAGGGGAAGGTACCTAGGGATTGGCAGAGAGCATGTATAGTCCCTTATATAAAGGGAAAGGGGACAAAAGAGACTGTAAAAATTATAGAGGAATAAGCTTACTGAGTATACCAGGAAAAGTGTACGGTAGGGTTATAATTGAAAGAATTAGAGGTAAGACAGAATGTAGGTTTTGCGGATGAGCAAGGAGGTTTTAGAGTGGGTAGGGGATGTGTAGATCAGGTGTTTACATTGAAGCATATATGTGAACAGTATTTAGATAAAGATAGGGAATTTTTTATTGCATTTATGGATTTAGAAAAGGCATATGATAGAGTGGATAGAGGAGCAATGTGGCAGATGTTGCAAGTATATGGAATAGGTGGTAAGTTATTAAATGCTGTAGAGTTTTTATGAGGATAGTGAGGCTCAGGTTAGGGTGTGTAGAAGAGAGGGAGACTACTTCCCGGTAAAAGTAGGTCTTAGACAGGGATGTGTAATGTCACCATGGTTGTTTAATATATTTATAGATGGGGTTTTTAAAGGAAGTAAATGCTAGGGTTTGGGAGAGGGGTGGGATTAAATTATGGGGAATCAAATTCAAAATGGGAATTGACAGTTACTTTTTGCTGATGATACTGTGCTTATGGGAGATTCTAAAGAAAAATTGCAAAGGTTAGTGGATGAGTTTGGGAATGTGTGTAAAGTAGAAAGTTGAAAGTGAACATAGAAAAGAGTAAGGTGATGAGGGTGTCAAATGATTTAGATAAAGAAAAATTGGATATCAAATTGGGGAGGAGGAGTATGGAAGAAGTGAATGTTTTCAGATACTTGGGAGTTGACGTGTCGGTGGATGGATTTATGAAGGATGAGGTTAATCATAGAATTGATGAGGGAAAAAAGGTGAGTGGTGCGTTGAGGTATATGTGGAGTCAAAAAACGTTATCTATGGAGGCAAAGAAGGGAATGTATGAAAGTATAGTAGTACCAACACTCTTATATGGGTGTGAAACTTGGGTGGTAAATGCAGCAGCGAGGAGACGGTTGGAGGCAGTGGAGATGTCCTGTTTAAGGGCAATGTGTGGTGTAAATATTATGCAGAAAATTCGGAGTGTGGAAATTAGGAGAAGGTGTGGAGTTAATAAAAGTATTAGTCAGAGGGTTAGAAGAGGGGTTGTTGAGGTGGTTTGGTCATTTAGAGAGAATGGATCAAAGTAGAATGACATGGAAAGCATATAAATCTATAGGGGAAGGAAGGCGGGGTAGGGGTCGTCCTCGAAAGGGTTGGAGAGAGGGGGTAAAGGAGGTTTTGTGGGTAAGGGGCTTGGACTTCCAGCAAGCGTGCGTGAGCGTGTTAGATAGGAGTGAATGGAGACGAATGGTACTTGGGACCTGACGATCTGTTGGAGTGTGAGCAGGGTAATATTTAGTGAAGGGATTCAGGGAAACCGGTTATTTTCATATAGTCGGACTTGAGTCCTGGAAATGGGAAGTACAATGCCTGCACTTTAAAGGAGGGGTTTGGGATATTGGCAGTTTGGAGGGATATGTTGTGTATCTTTATATGTGTATGCTTCTAGACTGTTGTATTCTGAGCACCTCTGCAAAAACAGTGATAATGTGCGAGTGTGGTGAAAGTGTTGAATGATGATGAAAGTAATTTCTTTTTGGGGATTTTCTTTTTTTTTTGGGTCACCCTGCCTCGGTGGGAGACGGCCGACTTGTTGAAAAAAAAAAAAAAAATATGTATATATATATATATATATATATATATATATATATATATATATATATATATATATATATATATATATATATATATATATATATACATTTTTTTTTTTTCAACAAGTCGGCCGTCTCCCACCGAGGCAGGGTGACCCAAAAAAAAAAGAAAATCCCCAAAAAGAAAATACTTTCATCATCATTCAACACTTTCACCACACTCGCACATTATATATATATATATATATATATATATATATATATATATATATTATATATATAATATATATATATATATATCCTAGGTAGTAGGTTGGTAGACAGCAACCGCCCAGGGAGGTACTACCGTCCTGCCAAGTGAGTGTAACACGAAAGCCTGTAATTGTTTACATGATGGTAGGATTGCTGGTGTCCTTTTTTCTGTCTCATGAACATGCAAAATTTCAGGTACGTCTTGCTACTTCTACTTACACTAAGGTCACACTACACATACATGTACAAGCGTATATATACATTACCCCTCTGGGTTTTCTTCGATTTCTTTCTAGTTCTTGTTCTTGTTTATTTCCTCTTATTTCCATGGGGAAGTGGAACAGAATTCTTCCTCCGAAAGCCATGCGTGTTGTAAGAGGCGACTAAAATGCCGGGAGCAAGGGGCTAGTAACCCCTTCTCCTGTATATATTACTAAATTTGAAAGGAAAAAAAAAAACTTTGTTTTTTTTTTTTGGGCCACCCCACCTCAGTGGGATACGGCGGGGTACGTTGAAAGAAAGAAAGATATATATAAAAATATATTTTATATATATATATATATATATATATATATAATATATATATATTTTAATATATATATAATATATAAAATAATAGTATTGAGAGAAAGGATTACTAACCCCCTTTCTCCCAGAATTTTAGTCACCTCAGTCAATATTCATGGCTTATGGAGGAAGGATTCTCCTCTTTCCCATGGAGTTTTTATTGCTGTGAGGTAAATCCTTAAGAGACCTTGAAACAAACTGAACACTCCCCAGGAGCCGAAGATCAACACTCAAGATTCTCAGAGCTTTCAGGTAAATTATTATGAAGCATAGCACCTGTACTCTTGTGTGGTCAACAGTACATGACCTCCCAGTTTCATATAGAGGTGTTCCATTTACAGACTATTTTGCTGCAGTTTCCAGCCACCTTCACAACATTGGCCTGATATGATACATAACAAATTACATTCTGTTCAACCAAGTTTAGGTTTCTGTCCATCTTGTCATCAGTGCCGAGGTTGGGAGACTACACTCTCCCGGCTTCACATCGGACACACTCGTCTTACTAGTTAGTATGTAAGTAAATTTATTCAGGTATACACAAATACAGTTACATAGATTATCATACATAGCAGCATATGTGTAAAGAACCTAGGATAACCCAAAAAAAAGTCAGACAGAGTGACTTATTTCCAATGGGGTTATCTCATGGAGAGGCACCCTGTTTCACACCTGGATACCTGGATACCCTCCAGGTATCCAGGTGTGAGACTCGTCAGGTTCCATTTTCAGTTAGCCATATTCTGTTGGACTGTCCAGTCTATCAATGAGCATGCAGAATTTACCTCAGACATCATCACCACTCCAACGCCCTTACTTTATCTTCCCTCCTTGTTGACGGACCCACTTTGATTTACTCTCTCGTTGACTTTGACAGCAACTTATTTACTGCACAAACTTTAATGGTCCTTCCTCTAGCATTCCTCACAACTCTTCCTAACTCTCCCTCTTGCTACTCTCTAACCCTATGCTATCCCCTACCCCACTGCGCTGCATGACCCTTGTAGGTTTAGCTCTTCTTTTTGATTATAATATAGGTCCTCCATCACAAATCCAGCATCATTGGGACCTGTATTATTATTATTATAATCAAGGGGGAAGCGCTAAACCCGGAGGATTATACAGCGCCTGGGGGGGGATGTGAAAGGCATTCAGGCTTAATTCGGGGAACTGGAGCACAGATCCAATTCCCTAAATCAAGAGCCCCTCACCAACATCAAGGAACCTTCCTTGAGAGGTTGGGACCTGTAGTGTGCCGGATTACAGAGTGGTTAGGTTAGAATACACTTAATAAAATTAACCAACTTGACTTGCACAAAGTTCATTAAACATCAGCAAAAATCGATCATTTCCACTATTTTGAGCTTAATTTCAAGGTATTTTTCGTCGTGAAAGCAATCAGAACCATATCTTTCTGTAATATATCTTCCATTCTATCAAATGAGACCAAAACAACGAGAATACAACCATAAAAACCATATGAAAATATACCGCAAAGAGGCGGCTAATGGCTGAGAAATGAACTCCCTTATTTATCGTCCGTTTTTTTTTTTTTTTTTTTGAGTGTACGTATAGAAGCATCTTTCCATCATACATTGCTCAAGTTTCATTAAGATAGCCCAACAAACAACTGAGAGAAAAATAATAATAATGATAATAATATCTTTATTTACTACACATACATGTACATGGTATACAGACCTAGCTGACATCAGTGACATACTACTATACAGAAAGCCCCTTGTTATGCTAAGCATTTCAGGCAAATTAGGTCAGTGTCCCAGGATAAGACCCACACCAGTCCACTAACACCCAGGTACCCATTTACTGATGGGTGAACATAGACAACAGGTATAAAGAAACACTCCCTGGCTGGGAAGCGAATATTTACTAAAAATCTTATATGGCTAGCCCAAGCCAGGTAAGTAAGTAAGTTTATTCAGGTATACACAAATACAGTTACATAGAATTATCATACATAGCAGCATATGTGTAGAGAACCTAGGATAACCCAAAAAAGTCAGACAGAGTGACTTATTTCCATTGGGGTCCTTTTACCTTATTATTATAGTATAAAGGTTATAATATTTTCTTATTATTCTACAATGAAGATAACATCTTATTATCATACTAAAAAGACTATCTGCTACACCAAGGTCATTAAGACTATCTACAATACGAGGGTCATTACAAGGAATAAGGTAAAATTTACACGTATGTTAGCTAAAAAATAGAAAATCATTCCCCTCCCTTTCTGTAGCTACATTCATCAGACACCTTTTGGCACTCTTCTTGAACTGGTTCACGCTATGACTGGCTTTGACATGTGCGGGTAGTCTGTTCCATTCCTTTATTGCTGTACAATAAAAGGTGTTTGAAGCCTGGCCGCTGACTGTGGGTACTACAAAGTTGTGCTCTCTCCCCTAGTACTATGATTGCTTTGGTTCCCAACCTTGACAAAATTGACAGCAAGATATTCTGGACATTGTTTGTGAGCAATTTTATAAACATGATTTAGCTTCAGTTGTTTTACTCTGTCTTCAACATTCAGCATATCCAACTGCTGTAATTCATCCTGGCCTACATGTTCTCTTGGTCCCAGCCCCAGGATGAATCTTACGATTTTGTTCTGGTGATTTGCAGTCTATCTTTCAGTTTTTTTGTCAAGGCAGAGTACCAAGAAGAGCAAGCGTAATCCATATGGCATTGTATAAGGGCTAGACATAGGGTCCTGCGAGCCTCAGTAGGTAGACACTGTGCTTGTCTATACAGGAACTTCAGTTTGGCATTCGCTTTCTTTACTACACTGTTCCCTATCAATTCTCCTGACATGCATGGGTCAAAGGGGATTCCCAAATATTTTACTGATGAAACCAAAGTGATGGGCTCCCCATTACATTGAACATTAAAATTATTTACCCTTCTCAGTTTATGTTTCGTGCCAAAGAGAATGGCTTCAGTTTTCCCTAGGTGTAATGATAGTTTGTTGTCTACTAACCATTTGCTGCAGGACTCCAGTTCCAGTGTTAAAACATTAGCAATATCTTGTGGGTCTTTACCTGACACTAACAGAGCACTGTCATCTGCATACAGTAGGAGTTTGCACTTGACACTGATAGGCATAGGTACTAGAAATAAGTCACTTTGTCTGACTCTCTTGGGTTATCCTAGGTTCTCTACACATATGCTGCTATGTGTGATGATCTGTGTAGAGAAAATAGCTTTTTTGTTTCAGTTTTATGGTGCATTAAGAGTGTATATCACAGTCCTGTGCTATACTCCGTTTTCTCTAATATAAGCCCCCAAGACAGAGATAGGAGATTGGTACTTGTATCCCATATCCTCTTCATACCTCCGTCGAACTGCTCGGTATTATGCCAAATATTATTCATTCTGGAGTATTTTATTGCCGTGGCAAGAGTGAGGAGACACGCCTGTGAAATTTTTCCAAAACTTTTCCTGTACACCTTTGCTGCAGCAGGGAATTACGACGACCATTGAAACACGCCCAATCACGTTTTTTTTGTCTATGTTAAAAGGCTGAGAGAGAGAGTGTTATTTACTCAGAAGATATTTACTTTTTAAAGGAATTTGCATCCAAAAATTTACACAGTTGTCGAACTCCCTCTTTTTTGGCTTGTTTTTTTTGTTAAGAACCACAATACAGTTCAGGCATTTTACTGTAAAAAACTTTTATCCACCGGGGATTTCATCATTCTCACAAAGAACAAGTTTTTTCAATTAAATTTCAATTCAATTAAAAATTTATTCCTATAAGGATTACAATGCTGAGTTTACAAAATTTGGGGTTTTTGGTGGTTTTTACACTAGTAAAATAAAAAATTTGCAGAGTGTCCCACTAAACACTAGCATGGCAGGAAAATTTGGGGCAGATTTAAATTAAATCTTAAGTTTAAAATATTACAAAATTAGAGGTAATTTGGGTATTACTAAGTGACTAAAACTATTTGTGAGTTTAGCAATTAATGCTTTGTTTAGGCACTATACATATTTTTTCAGTATTGGAGTATCACAGGCCAACTTATGACTATTAAATTTCATTAAAAGAGAATTGTTTTTTCTTTTTAGGTCAAAGGGGAAGTGAGTGAATTTTAACCACCATGGTATTCGGTAATTAGTTACGGGGTGTTCAGGGAGAAAGATGTTTTCTGAGGATTTTTTTGAAGGTATGAATGTGTCTGAGTTTTGGAATTTTCAGGTAGGGTTTTCCAGATTTAGGGCCTTGACATACATTTAATTTTTAAAAAGGTTTTGTCGGACACGGGGAATGTCATAGATTTTTTTTGGTCTGTGTTGTTTTTACCTGGGAGAGTTCCGGGGGGAAACGCCCCCGCGGCTCGGTCCCTTTACCAGGCCTCCTGGTGGATGACCTGATTTAAACCCGGCTGTTTTGCCTGTGGCGCACGCAAACCAACGTACGAGCCACAGCTCGGCTGATCAGGAACTGACTTTTGGTGCTTGTCCCTGCCAGCTTTAAGACGCCAGGGTCGTTGGTAACCCCCCCTTTTGTGTGCTGGGGGGCAGTTGAACATCTCGGCCCCTGACACTTATTGATGGTCTCTTAATGCATTTACACCCCTGCTTTTCATTGGGGGAGGTGCAAACCTCCAAGTCTTTTTCTTTTGTAGTGATGATTTTCGGTGCAATTCGGGACTACCCTCTAAAGGTTTTTCCAAGTGATATAACATGTATCTCTCCCTCCTCATTCCAGGGGGTACGGTTAGGAACCCCAACGCTCCCAGTAATTGGGGTGTTTTATCCCGTTATGCGCGCCGTTAAAGTTTTCTTTGTACCATTTTTAGGCGGGCAATTTACCTGCCTTGAAGGTGCTGGTTAGTGTCCTATTTCAGCCTAGATAGAACAAGTGACCTGAAGATGTCATCATGGGCTTGGCCTCCCAGTTTTGAAGGTTCTCATTATCCATCCTGTCATTTTTCTAGAGCAGATGCGATTGATACAATGTTATGGTCCCTTGAAGGTGAGATCCTCTGACATGATCACTCCCAGGTCTTTGACGTTGGTGTTTCGCTCTATTTTTGTGGCCAGAATTTGTTTTATACTCTGATGAAGATTTAATTTCCTCATGTTTACCATATCTGAGTAATTGAGATTTCTCATCGTTGAACTTCAAATTGTTTTCTGCAGCCCACTGAAAGATTTGGTTGATGTCCACCTGGAGCCTTGCAGTGTCTGCAATGGAAGACACTGTCATGCAGATTCGGGTGTCATCTGCAAAGGAAGACACGGTGCTGTGGCTGACATCCTTGTCTATGTCGGATATGAGGATGAGGAACAAGATGGGAGCGAGTACTGTGCCTTGTGGAACAGAGCTTTTCACCGTAGCTGCCTCGGACTTTACTCTGTTGACGACTACTCTCTGTGTTCTGTTAGTGAGGAAATTATAGATCCATCGACCGACTTTTCCTGTTATTCCTTTAGCACGTATTTTGTGTGCTATTACGCCATGGTCACACTTGTCAAAGGCTTTTGCAAAGTCTGTATATATTACATCTGCATTCTTTTTGTCTTCTAGTGCATTTAGGACCTTGTCGTAGTGATCCAATAGTTCAGACAGACAGGAGCGACCTGTTCTAAACCCATGTTGCCCTGGGTTGTGTAACTGATGGGTTTCTAGATGGGTGGTGATCTTGCTTCTTAGGACCCTTTCAAAGATTTTTATGATATGGGATGTTAGTGCTATTGGTCTGTAGTTCTTTGCTGTTGCTTTACTGCCCCCTTTGTGGAGTGGGGCTATGTCTGTTGTTTTTAGTAACTGTGGGACGACCCCCGTGTCCATGCTCCCTCTCCATAGATGGAAAAGGCTCGTGATAGGGCTTCTTGCAGTTCTTGATGAACACAGAGTTCCATGAGTCCTGGCCCTGGGGCAGAGTGCATGGGCATGTCATTTATCGCCTGTTCGAAGTCATTTGGCGTCAGGAAAGCATCGGATAGGTTTGTGTTAATCAAATTTTGTGGCCCCTCTCATAAAAAAATTTATTTTGATCTTCGACTCTCAGTCTGGTTAGCGGCTTGCTAAAAACTGAGTCATACTGGGACTTGAGTAGCTCCACTCATTTCCTTGCTGTCATCTGTGTAGGACCCATCTTGTTTAAGTAGGGCCCAATACTGGACGTTGTTCTCGATTTTGATTTGGCATAGGAGAAGAAATACTTTGGGTTTCTTTCGATTTCATTATGGCTTTTAGTTCTTCCCGCGATTCCTGACTCCTAAAGGATTCTTTAGCTTAAGTTCGATGCTTGCTATTTCTCTGACCAGTGTCTCCCTACGCATTTCAGATATATTGACCTCTTTTAGCCGCTCTGTTATTCTTTTCCGTCGCCTGTAAAGGGAGTGCCTGTCTCATTCTATTTTACATCTACTCCTCCTTTTTCTTAGAGGAATAAGCCTTGTGCAAACATCGAGTGCCACCGAGTTAATCTGTTCTAGGCATAAGTTGGGGTCTGTGTTGCTTAGTATATCTTCCCAGCTTATATCGGTTAGGAATTGGTTTACTTGGTCCCACTTTATGTTTTTGTTATTGAAGTTGAATTTGGTGAATGCTCCCTCGTGACTAGTCTCATTATGTCGTTCTTGGGCTCCACGCATACATGTCTGAACCTCAATTATGTTGTGATCTGAGTATATTGTTTTTGATATGGTGACATTTCTTATCAGATCATCATTGTTAGTGAAGATGAGGTCTAGTGTATTCTCCAGTCTAGTAGGCTCTATTATTTGCTGGTTTAAATTGAATTTTGTGCCTGTGGGTTCTGTCACAACTATCAAGAAAGTGTTTTAGGTCAAGGTTAATATTGGAATTTAAGGTCCTGTAGATGTAGATTGCACAGTAGTAAGTGTGGATGTACTGAACAGGGAGTAAGTTTAGATCTATGAAGAGTGGGGGGGTGTGTTGCCAGGGATGGGATTTAGTGATTATTCTTACCTAGGCTTTTTGTTGGGTTATTATTGGCTTTAGGTGTGTTGCTGCAGTTGAACCATAACATTGTATCAATCGCATCTGCTAGAAAAATGACAGGATGGATAATGAGAACCTTCAAAACTAGGGAGGCCAAGCCCATGATGACACTCTTCAGGTCACTTGTTCTATCTAGGCTGGAATATTGCTGCACTCTAACAGCACCTTTCAAGGCAGGTGAAATTGCCGACCTAGAAAATGTACAGAGAACTTTCACGGCGCGCATAACGGAGATAAAACACCTCAATTACTGGGAGCGCTTGAGGTTTCTAAACCTGTATTCCCTGGAACGCAGGAGGGAGAGATACATGATTATATACACCTGGAAAATCCTAGAGGGACTAGTACCGAACTTGCACACGAAAATCACTCACTACGAAAGCAAAAGACTTGGCAGACGATGCACCATCCCCCCAATGAAAAGCAGGGGTGTCACTAGCACGTTAAGAGACCATACAATAAGTGTCAGGGGCCCGAGACTGTTCAACTGCCTCCCAGCACACATAAGGGGGATTACCAACAGACCCCTGGCAGTCTTCAAGCTGGCACTGGACAAGCACCTAAAGTCAGTTCCTGATCAGCCGGGCTGTGGCTCGTACGTTGGTTTGCGTGCAGCCAGCAGCAACAGCCTGGTTGATCAGGCGCTGATCCACCAGGAGGCCTGGTCACAGACCGGGCCGCGGGGGCATTGACCCCCGAAACTCTCTCCAGGTAAACTCCAGGAACCCCAAGCACAGATAGCATAGGTGAGGTATGGATATATAAGTGAATGGTATAGTGTGAGAAGGGCAGTTTGCGGCACGTAGTATCGTATCTTGGAGAGGATCCCAACCGTTTTGGATACTTTTCTGGTTGTGTTGGATATGGGTGCTGAAGTTCAGGTTGTTGTCGAGGTATAGGCCTAGGAATTTGCCCTCATTATGCCTGGCAATTAGAATGTTGTCGATCTTAACGTTAATTTGCGCATCTCCTACTCTGCTACCAAACATAATGTAGTAGGTTTGGTTGGAGAGAGGTCCTGGTGTGTAAGACAAAGGTCCTGAAGTCACATGTGAGTTGCTAGCTGAGTAATTGAGGGTAAGTGATGAGGAATTAGATACATAAAGGTATGCAGTACCGACACTTATTGGCATTGTATACCTTTATTCTAATGATACAGGTTAGGTGATCACAGTATTAGATATTGGGAGAATAAGCCAGCAGTAATTATGTTGCTAGAATTACTAACAATACGTTAAGTAAAAAGACACAAGTTCAACTAGGCCTCTTGAGGAAGTTGAGCTGCAGCTCCAGTTCCTCTTGAGAGTTTTAAGGTAGAGCTATTAAACCTCTTTTGTAGGTTGAATCACAAGTGACTCAGGTTACGTGATGTGGGAGATTCCTGTTTTAGATTGCGTAGCGACTGAAACACATCTACCATTATGTACAAATTGTAAACAGGTATTCTATGTGAGGTCTGGAGTGATGTACCTCAGTCATCCTGCCACTCTTCAGCTACATACACATGTAGAGTCCCTTGGTCTACCTCTTCTTTTGTTCCTATTGTCTCCCATCTTAAGCAGTCTCTAGTCCAAGATTAACTTACTATCCTTCTTTTCAAGAGGCTTCACTTCTCTGCCTTGCACTAGCTCTCGCTTTTGCTTAACTATTTTTGATCACGCTCACATGTTACGTAGCCCAGTAGCAACACTTTCAGTCTTGGGCGGGGGCAAGACGTATGAGCAACTTTCTATATAGTAGTATGTCATTTATGTCGGCTAGGCCTGTATGCCTTGTACATGTACTTGTAGTAAATATAAATATTATTATTATTATTATTGTACCTACTATTGCAGAGTCACTTGTTTGCACAGAACTGCTTAATGCCTCAAATGACGTAGTGGAAGTTTTAGCAGTAAAGGTCGAGAACCAAAACCTAGTCATTGTGGTAGTCTACAAGCCTCCGGATGCAACATCCCAGCAATTCCAGGAACAGCTGTTAAAAATTGACCACTGTCTGGAAAATCTTCCAGCTCCTGCACCCAACATCTTGCTCCTGGGGGATTTCAACTTAAGGCACCTAAAATGGAGGAATATAGCAAATAATATTGTTGCAGAAATAACACCAGGAGGCAGCTCTGATGAAAACTCACACTCACACGAGCTTTTAAATCTCTGCACAAAATTCAATTTAAACCAGCAAATAATAGAGCCTACAAGACTGGAGAATACACTAGACCTCATCTTCACTAACAATGATGATCTGATAAGAAATGTCACCATATCAAAAACAATATACTCAGATCACAACATAATTGAGGTTCAGACATGTATGCATGGAGCCCCAGACCGACAAAATGAGACTAGTCATGAGGGAGCATTCACCAAATTCAACTTCAATAACAAAAACATAAAGTGGGACCAAGTAAACCAAGTCCTAACCGATATAAGCTGGGGAAAATATACTAAGCAACACAGACCCAAACTTATGCCTAGAACAGATTAACTCGGTGGCACTCGATGTATGCACAAGGCTTATTCCTCTAAGAAAAAGGAGGAGTAGATGTAAAATAGAAAGAGACAGGCGCTCCCTTTACAGGCGACGGAAAAGAATAACAGAGCGGCTAAAAGAGGTCAATATATCTGAAATGCGCAGGGAGACACTGGTCAGAGAAATAGCAAGCACTTCCTCATATCGACTAGAAAAGGATGTCACCCACCCCGGTCTTCCTTTGCAGATGACCCCCCAAAATTGCATGACAGTGTTTCCATTGCAACACTGAAAGGCTAGGGGACATCAACCAAATCTTTGTGGGCTGCAGAAAAAAAATTGAAGTTCAACGAAGAAATTTCAATTACTCAGATATGGTAAACATGGGAAATTTAAATCTTCTCAGAGTACAAAAAAAATTCGGGCCCCACAAAATAGAGCAAAACCCCCAACGTCAAAGCCCTAGGAGTGATTTGTCGGAGGATCTCCCCTTCAAGGCCATAACATTGTATCAATCGCTCTGCTAAAAAATGACGGATGGATAAGAGAACTTCAAACTAGGGAGGCCAAGCCCATGATGACACTCTTAGGTCACTTGTTCTATTAGGCTGGAATATTGCTGCACTCTAACGAAACCTTTCAAGGCGGGTGAAATTCCCGCCCTGGGAAAAATGTACAGGAACTTTCACGGCGGAAATAACGGAGATAAAAAACCTAATTCTGGGAGCGCTTGGGGTTTTCTAACCGTTTCCCCTGGAACGCAGGGGGAGAGATACATGTTATTTACCCCGGGAAAAAATCCTGGGGGGGGCTAGTACCCCAAACTTCACACGAAAATCACTCACTACGAAAGCAAAAGATTTGGCAGACGAGACCATCCCCCCAATGAAAAGCAGGGGTGTCACAGCCTTTTAAGAGACTCAATAATGTCGGGGGCCCGAGACTGTTCAACTCCCTCCCCCACACAAAAGGGGGATTACCAACACCCCGGGCGCTTAAAAGCTGGCACTGAAAACACCAAAAGACATTCCTGATCACCCGGGCTGTGGTCGTACTTGGGTTTGCGTGCGCCCCACCCAAAACCCAGCCGGGTTTGACAGGCGCTGATCCACCAGGGGGCCCTGGTCCGACCGGGCCCGGGGCGTTGACCCCGAAACTCTCCCCCAGGTAAACTCCAGGTACTACCCTTGTTCCCTGGGTTTTTGACTGTTATTCTGGGTTTCTTTAATAAGGGAAAAGGGATCCCAAAGATTAATAAAAAATAACCCACACTGATGGCATTTTTGGGGTTATCCGTTAAAACTAATTCTTCAAGGTACATTTTCAAAGGGCTTAAATCATTTGGGGAAATAGCTGTCAACGTCTAGATTGTGGCGAGTTGCGGTTTCATAAAGGGTTTGGGGTATCAGTTTGGGCCGGAACTCTCTCCAGGTTTTTGATGTCAGTGAGGGTTCTTGGTTCAGTGCATCGAATTGATTACTTCCTATTCCCGTTGTAGGGGACTTACGATTTTAAACATTTCCCTTAAAAATATGTAATAAAATGAAAAAAACTTTAAAATTCAGGGGAAAATAGCTAAACTTATGAGGGTCATACAGTCCCTTAGGAAGGGGAAGGGCAATAAATTTTGATCCGGGGAAAGGGAGAGGGTTGCTCTGATTCTTCGGAGTAAGACCCCTTAAAGCACTAAAGGCATTCCATAAAGGCAATAGTATTAAAGGCGCAGACACGAGTGCGAACAGTAAACGAGCCCACAAAGGCAGGTTAAAAACATCCAAATGTGATCCCGCCTGCAAATCGTTTGTGCTCTCTAGCTGGAATACTGCTGACACTAATGGCCCCCTTTCAAGGTGGCGACATTGCGCCCTGGGAGTGTACAGAGAACTTTCAGGGAAAAATAAGTACGAAAAGGGGCACCTAAACTACTGGAATGGTTGAAATTCCTTGTCTTTTCCCCTCAAATGAGGCGAGAAGATGCTAAATATACCTTTGGAAAATCCTGACGGGCTGGTACCAAAAACCTGCACACGAAAATTATCCCATGAAAGCAAAAAAAACCAGAGGAGATGCAATTTCCAATGAAAAGCAGGGGGGCCCCGAGACACTGAGAGACAAAACAATAAGGTCTGGGCCCCAAAACTTTCAATTGCCCCCCCTACAAGGGGGATTACCAATAGACCCCTGGCTGTCTTCAAGAAGGCACTGGACAGGCACCTCAAGTCCGTACCTGACCAACCGGGCTGTGGTTCGTACATCACTTGCTTTGACCAGCATTTAAAAGACTGGTTTATCAGATCCCGATCCACCATGAGGCCCGGCTCAACCGGGCTGCGGGGGCGTTGACCCCCGAAACCCTCTCTAGGTAAACTCCAGATACCTACGACTGCTGCACCTCATCTGCCTACAGTATACAAGTCACTTTTCGCACATATGCTACATTCTTTTCAAGATTGATGGACTGATTACATCGACTCAAGGCTAAGAGACTGACTACCTCAGGCTAGGACCCCGGGTAGCTTTAAAGAGAGATTGGGCAGATATATGAGTGGGAGGGGCTGGGTTTGATTGGTGTCTTGGGTACAGGAATAAATTCATGGGTAGTGGTGGTTTTAATAAGGACCTGCCTTGTATTGGCCAGTAGACCTTCTGCAGTGTTCCTCCATTTTTATGTTCTCATTACCCACTTGTAGTTTCCGGAGCAGAGATAAACTCGTGGCGTGCCCCATCTTCAACGTTTAATTTATCGTAAAGCTTTGTTTTTTTATTTTTAGTCTCAGTTGTGCTACTTCTTGTAAACCATTTACCGTTTTTAGCAAAGGATGTACTGACGTTGAAAGGGGGAAAACTGGTCAAAAACCCAAAAATCTGTTTCGTAACGGATGAGTTGTCTTTACCAATCGTGTGGGGGTCACCCCCATTAGCCATAAATCTTTATAAGTTGACTATTTACATTTTTCTTAAAAGAGTTCCCTTTTTTTTTTTACTTTGTTTGTAGGACAATGCTAAAAAGTTTTTTGTGGTACTTTTGGGGAGGTACAGATTGGTATGTCCCGGGGGAATGGCCCCGCTTTGCTGCTTTGCGTCCCCCCCCTCAAGGGGGTTCCCTTGGGGTGGTGAGGGGCTCTTTTATTAGGGGGTTGGTCTGTGTTCCAGTTCCCCGAAGACCTGAATGCCTTCCATCCCCCCCACAGGCGCTGTATAAACCTACGGGTTTTTTGCGCTTCCCTGATTATAATAATAATGCCGCGCACCCTCAGCTCTGATGGCGAGGCCCCCCCCCCAGGCCACCCCCCAAGGGGGTTCCTTTGATGCTGGTGAAGGGCTCTTGATTTGCGAAATTTGGGTTTTTTGCTCCGGTTTCCGAAACGCGTCTGAAACCTCCCTCCCCCCCCCAAAGCGTGTATAATCCTAGGGTTTAGCGGCTCCCCCATGGTTATAATAATTAAAATAATCCCCCAGGCCAACAGCTTCCAGGTGAGTCCCACCCATGTTAAACGCTAGCAGATCAGCCACTCCTACTGTTCCAAAATCATCCGCTACCTTCACCAGGGTCGTGACTACTACATGACTGCTGATGACCAAAACTCAGTGAATACGAAGAGGGTGAAATGAAATATATTAGAAAGTATTGTGGTTTAGCGCTTCTTTTTGATTATAATAATAATTAGAAAGTATTTACGCCTACACTGACCAAACACCATCCCAGTTAAATTGGACAAAAAGCCTCCCATCAAGGACTAACGGATGGTGTACCAAGCAATGAACTTGTTCAATGAACTTACGTGTCTAAATATGACCAATAAAACTGGCAAGAGTTGCCACGTGTTGATTACCAAAGGAAAACCCAGTTGCTTTTCCTAATTAATGTCGCAGAAATTCAAGTGGTTTTGAAGAGGTATACCCCTTTGTAGATGGATGGTTCAGAGAACCGACACGTTGATAAATTAGACACATGTGCAACTCTTGGGTATCTTTATTGAGGAAACATTTCACCACACAGTGGCTTCATTAGTCCATACAAAGGAGAAACTTGAAGAACAGGAGGAGAACGAGGTAATCAGTCCCTCAACCTTGAGTACTCTATTCAAGATTGATGGACTGACCACATCGACTCAAGGTTGAGGGACTGATCACCTCGTTCTCCTCCTGTTCTTCAAGTTTCTCCTTTGTATGGATTGATGAAGCCAGTGTGGAGAAACGTTTCCTCAATAAAGATACCCAAGAGTTACACATGTGTCTAATTAATCAGGCATACCCCTAAAGAATGAATGTTTCCCCAGGGTAGGAGAAACACCCAGGTACGTAGGTACCTGGGTGTTAGCCGACTGTTGTGGGTGGCATCCTGGGGGACAAAATTAACCTAAGTTGCTCGAGATGCTCTTCATAACCAGGAGTTTTCTATAGAGTATGTGATAAATGGTTCTGAAAACCGACAGGTTGAAGATTGAGACACTTATGCAACATACCTGGAGTTTACCTGGAGAGAGTTTCGGGGGTCAACGCCCCCGCGGCCCGGTCTGTGACCAGGCCTCCTGGTGGATCAGCCCTGATCAACCAGGCTGTTGCTGCTGGCTGCACGCAAACCAACGTACGAGCCACAGCCCGGCTGATCAGGAACTGACTTTAGGTGCTTGTCCAGTGCCAGCTTGAAGACTGCCAGGGGTCTGTTGGTAATCCCCCTTATGTGTGCTGGGAGGCAGTTGAACAGTCTCGGGCCCCTGACACTTATTGTATGGTCTCTTAACGTGCTAGTGACACCCCTGCTTTTCATTGGGGGGATGGTCTATTCGTCTGCCAAGTCTTTTGCTTTCGTAGTGGAGTGATTTTCGTGTGCAAGTTCGGTACTAGTCCCTCTAGGATTTTCCAGGTGTATATAATCATGTATCTCTCCCTCCTGCGTTCCAGGGAATACAGGTTTAGAAACCTCAAGTGCTCCCAGTAATTGAGGTGTTTTATCTCCGTTATGCGCGCCGTGAAAGTTCTCTGTACATTTTCTAGGTCGGCAATTTCACCTGCCTTGAAAGGTGCTGTTAGAGTGCAGCAATATTCCAGCCTAGATAGAACAAGTGACCTGAAGAGTGTCATCATGGGCTTGGCCTCCCTAGTTTTGAAGGTTCTCATTATCCATCCTGTCATTTTTCTAGCAGATGCGATTGATACAATGTTATGGTCCTTGAAGGTGAGATCCTCCGACATAATCACTCCCAGATCTTTGACGTTGGTGTTCCCATGTGCTGCATAAGTGTCTCAATTTTCTATAAAGTATGCCAGTGATGTCAGCTAAGTCTGTATCAGTTGTAGAAATAAAAAAATATAAACGGGAAAAATCCTCGATTGGTTTATCATCATACCACTTGTGCCCTGTCGCAACTGGCACTCCTCAAATTGTCAAAGATATTAATATTTATCAACTTTTCTCCTTTTACTACCTCTGGCCACGCCCCCTCCCCCCAGCTATATGTATACTGGCTCCCTTGCCTTCACCCTTCAGCATGACTAGTTGTACTAATGTTGGTAGAATTACCGACAATATGTTAGGTAAAAGGAACACAAGTGCAACTAATGTGACATGTTATTGTGGCAACGTTTAAACTTTGTCAAGGTGTTACAAACAATACATGGACACAGAGGGTATATATAGGCTTAGAGTTAATGTATTACTACTACTACTGGTGGTAGTAGTAGTAATACAATATGGTAGAACAATAAACTTCCACAAGAGTAAAAGGTTATAAAAGCTATTATATGGGTAGCATAAAAAATACTTACATAGAAAAGAAAAAAAAAACAATGTATAACAGGCTTTATTGTTATTATTATTATTTTTAAATTATTATTATTATTATTATTATTATTATTATTATTATTATTATTATCATGACTGCTTAATGCCTAAAATGATGTAGTGGAAGTTTTAGCAGTAAAGATCGAAAACCCAAAACGTATTCATTGTGGTAGTCTAGAAGCGCCCGGGAAAATGCAACGTCCAAAACATTCCAGGAACAGTTGTTGAAAATTGACTACTGTCTGGAAAAATCTTCCAGCTCCTGCCCCAAACATCTTGCTCCTGGGGGATTTTCAACTTGAGGCACCTAAAATGGAGGAATAATAGCAAATAAGTTGCAGTGATAACACCAGGAGGCAGCTCAGACGAGAACTCACACACACACACGAGCTTTTAAATCTCTGCACAAAATTCAACTTAAACCAGCAATTAATAAGAGCCTACTAGACTGGAGAATATACTGGACCTCATCTTCACTAAAAATGATGATCTGATACGAAATGTACCATATCAAAAACAATATACTCAAATCACAACATAATCGAGGTTCGTCATGTATGCGCGGAGCCCCAGACCGACAAAATGAGATCAGCCCACGAGGGAGCCTTCACCAAATTCAACTTCAATAACAAGAACAAAAAAGTGGGACCAAGTAAACCAAGTCCTAAACGATATAAGCTGGGAAGATAGACTAAGCAACACAGACCCCAACTTATGCCTAGAACAGATTAACTCTGTGGCACTTGATGTATGCTCAAGGCTTATTCCTTTAAGAAAAAGGAGGAGTAGATGTAAAACAGAAAGAGATAGGCGCTCCCTTTACAGGCGACGGAAAAGAATAACAGAGCGGCTAAAAGAGGTCAATATATCTGAAATGCGTAGGGAGTCACTGTGAAGGCTTACTCAGCCCTGTAACAACTTCAGACAGTATTACCAAGGCTGGCTCCTCCTCAGGAAAATTAATATATAGAAAAAGAATAAAAACTGACAAACATAAACACTTTATTATTTAGAAAATATAAAATATAAAACACTTAAATATGAAATATTGATCCTACATTAAAAAAAATGAAAAATTAAAAAATATAAATGATATCTGAATTCAATGCTAAAATATATCTATAAAACTTGGGTGTCTGGTGTTGGTGACACTGCGTGTTGTTGAAATCGTAGCCATTGCTGATGATGGGGGGGGGGTCGCAGGTGTTGGTTAAACCCACTGGCTAGTTCTTCACGTATAGCCTTGAGTATTCTATCCCGATGACAGGAAAGCAGGTTCTTTACCCTGCAATGATGAGGGGTTTTCGTCCTGCAATTTCATACAGGTGCACAGTAATTAAATCCAAAAAGGGGAAGTCTCAGGACGTTAGTCCATCTCCTTCAATTCTACTCGTTGATTGGCAGGTGACCCTCTCTGTCATCCAAGCTGGAAAGATAGACAGGTTACCCACTGCTTAAGAAATCACTCTCCATGATAAGTACAATACTTAGAAGATGTGGTGATTATTACAACAGTCAACTTAGAGCAAGACTGAAAGGACTAAGTTTATTATTGGTCAAAAGTGAAGCTTTCAACCAATATAATCCACTAGAATACAAGGCAGGCATTTACTTACAGTAGTGCTGTGAGCTGTGAGTCTAGCGATTACTGTTTGGACTGGAGCCCCACATGTCCCCTTTCGGGGGGGGGGAAGGAGGGGAAGGGATAGCGGGAGCTAGACTGACCCTACCTTAACAAGTAGCCGGCAATGAAACTATTGGTTACTATATCGCTACTCCTATCTATTGAACTTTTCCCTCACAGTCACTGGTCAGAGAAAGCAAACATCGAACTAAAGCTAAAGGAATCTTATAGGAGTCAGGAATCGCGGAAAGAACTAAAAGCCATAAATGAAATCAAAAGAAACCCAAAGTATTTCTTTTCTTATGACAAATCAAAGTCGAAAACAACATCCAGTATTTGGCCCCTACTTAAACAAGATGGGTCCTACACAGATGGCAGCAAGGAAATGAGTGAGCTACTCAAGTCCCAATATGACTCAGTTTTTAGAAAGCCGCTAACCAGACTGAGAGTCGACGATCTAAGTTAATTTTTTATGAGAGAGCCACAGAATCTGGTAAACACAAGCCTATCTGATGTTATCCTGACGCCAAATGACTTCGAACAGGCGATAAATGACATGCCCATGCACTCTGCCCCAGGGCCAGATTCATGGAACTCGTGTTCATCAAGAACTGCAAGAAGCCCCTATCACATGCTCTTACCATCCTATGAAGAGGGAGCATGGACAACGGGGGTCGTCCCACAGTTACTAAAAACAACAGACATAGCCCCACTCACACAAGGAGGCAGTAAAGCAATAGCAAAGAACTACAGACCGATAGCACTAACATCCCATATCATAAAAATCTTGAAAGGGTCCTAAGAAGCAAGATCGCCACCCATCTAGATACCCATCAATTACACACACCCAGGGCGACATGGATTTAGAGTAGGTCGCTCCTGTCTGTCCCAACTACTGGATCCCTACGACAAGGTCGTAGATGCACTAGAAGACAAAAAGAATGCAGATGTAGTATATACAGACTTTGCAAAAACCTTCGACAAGTGTGACCATTTTTGAGTAATTAGCGAACAAAATGCGTGCTAAAGGAATAACAGGAAAAGTTGGTAGATGGATCTATAATTTCCTCACAAACAGAACACAAAGAGTAGTAGTCAACAGAGTAAAGTCTGAGGCGGCTACGGTGAAAAGCTCTGTTCCGCAAGGCACAGTACTCGCTCCCATCTTGTTTCTCATCCTTATATCTGACATAGTCAAGGATGTCAGCCACAGCGCCGTGTCTTCCTTTGCAGATGACACCCGAATCTGCATGACAGTATCTTCCATTGCAGACACTGCAAGGCTCCAGGCGGACATCAACCAAATCTTTCAATGGGCTACAGAAAACAGTATGAAGTTCAACGATGAGAAATTTCAATTACTCCGATATGGCAAACATTAGGAAATTTAAACTTCATCAGAGTACAAAACAAATTCTGGCCACTAAATAGAGCGAAAAACCAACGTCAAAGGCCTGGGAGTGATCATGTTGGAGGATCTCACCATCAAGGACCATCAGTGGTGATATCCAATTTAATCCAGGACCTCAAACTATTGTGCAGAGGCAAAACAGACAAATAAATGACGGCGATAATGACGGTCTAGTAGCTAGGGATGATAACCTTAACTCCATATGTAATGCATACATAGGTCAATGTGAGACAATACAGCCATTATTATCTCAAACACTACCAAACAGGTGCATACACTGTACTAAAGTACGCATGAAAAACAGAAAAGGCACCTTATGTAAAATGTGTAAGGGGTGGGTGCATGATGGATGTATGTACAATTATAACAACGGTGCCAGAATTCATTTTGTGTGTAACAAATGCACTTTGGCACAGTTACCCTTTAGCAGTGATGACATTGATTTACCTAAATTTAATACAAATGACCCATTGCCATATATTGATGATTATGATTGTTTTATGAAAACAGGCCTTCACTTTATTCATGTCAATGCAAGATCACTTCTTCCTAAATTGGCAGAGATTAGGATTTTAGCTAAAAAATTAGGGGGGCAGTTATAACCATCTCTGAATCTTGGTTGGATGATACGGTGACTGACGACGAGGTCAAAATAGATGGTTACAATATAAAACGCTTAGATAGGGACAGAAAGGGTGGTGGAGTATGTGCCTACATTAGAAATGACTTAGCTTAAAACCCAAGACCTGATTTAAATAAAAATAAACGGGAGATTCTGTTGGTTTGAGTGCGGCTTCTAAGACCAAACCCCATCTTGTAGGAACTGTTCCCGCCCTCCTACCCGGGACCATTTCTTAAAGACTTTTCCAGAGTCTTGTCGGAGTTGAAAAAAATTTGCGAGACAAAAATTTGGGGCGACTTAAATACTTTTTTCAGCAGAAAAAAAAAAGGGGCTATGAAAAAAGGTAAAGCAAATTTAGGTTTAAAATACTACACTCAAAAAATTAATACCCCAACCCGGATCACACAGTTTCACCACCCTAATTGACCACATACTTTGTAACGCCTGAAACATTAGTAGTCAGGCGTCATTCCACGGGCTTAGTGATCAATTTATCTTTTAAACGCACCAGGAAAACAAAAGGGATAGGTTGGCCTACACGGACAAAAAAATGAGGTAACTAGAAATTCGAAAAAGAAACACTGGTAAATAGGCTACCATTGTGATGGACGGAAAACAAGTTGCCGGACGAAAAAGATGCCTGGAAAAATTCAAAAACAAATTCCTACCCCCCTTGATAATTTTGCCCCCATTAAAGAGGTTAGGTTTAAAAACGAAGAAAAAAACCCTGGATAAATACGAGATATTGGATAATATGAAATTCGAGACCGCTGAAAAAAAGATTTAAAGCAAACGACGGTTATTGCAGCACTAAATGAATTCCAAAGGTGAGGAAAAGAGTACAGAGACTTAAAAAGGAGCAAAGGAAAAACTACTGCTCAAAAATTAAAGGTATAAGCATAACCCAAAAAAGCTTGGCAAAACTAAAACTTTTGTGGCCCCGGGTGTTGGTGGCAAAAGCCCCCCGCTTCACACACGGGGGCCCGGGTTCGATTCCGGCGGGGGAAAATTTCCGAACGTTTCCTTCACCTGTTGTCCTTGTTCCCTAGCAGCAAATAGGTACCTGGGGTTAGTCGAGGGGTGTGGGTGCATCCGGGGGGACAAGATTAAGGACCCCAAATAAAAAATAAGTTAGACAGCCCTCGATGACGCACTGATTTCTTGGGTTATCCTGGGTGGTAACCTGGGGGGTTAAAAACCCGAACAAAACTTTTTTTATCTTATTTTTTTTATTGGGGTATAGCCATAACCCGTAGTAGGTCTAACATAGTCCCCACTATCAAAATAGGTATCCCTAAAAACATCTAAGGTGGCAAATTGTTTTTAATTCATACACACACTTTTGCATCAACACTAGTAAGAAAACTACCAGCTGCATCAAATACTTTTAACACAGACCTGATAAGTTTCAAACAATATCCCAAATAAAGGGAAACCCCCAAACGTTGTCAATAGTAAGTGTATCTCTGACTTTATTCAAAAAAACTAAGCGGGTTTAAAACCCCAAACTAAGAGCCAGGCCCTGTAACACCCGTATAAGTTCCAAAAAGATGGTGCTTCTGAACTGTAAATCCCATTGCTCACAAAAAAATCTATCAATCCCACAATACCGTCCGGGGGGTTCAAGGAGGCCAGAGTTACCCCTATCTTCAAGAAAAATAGTGGTCTGATGTAAGCAATTATGGCCTGTTGTATATCAGATAATATCTAAAATTTTAGAGGGGCGGTGTTTCTCAAGTGTTAAATATTAAGACAACAAATTTTTTCCATACTATCAAACGGGCTTTAGAGATCCTACTCAACCGCACTTCCCTTATTAAACTGATGGATTACCTGAAACTGAAATGTAAAGGGGGAAATCTAGGTAGGTAACCCTTTGACCTGCAAAAAGGGCCCTTCGAACGTCAACCCCCAAAATATTTTGTAATAAACTTTAATATCGGTATAGGTTCTGTAGCTGGTTTAAAACCTACCTTAGCAACAGGAGACAAATAGCAAAACAAAAAAACAGAATCAGAACCTTGCCGATAAAGTGGAGTTCCCCCCAAGGGATATTCTGGGTCCCCTTTTTATTTTTATGTTTTTTCAAAAGATATGCCTTCGGTCAAATGCAAACTCCACGTATGCAGTGACAGTGCTCTGTTTGGTCAGGTAAAGACCCCCAAGATTTGCTAAGTTTTTAAAAACGGAACTGGAGTCTTCAGCAAATGGTTAGTAGACAACAAATATTTCACCTGGGAAAATGAAGCCATTTTTCTTTGGCACGAAAATAAACTGAGAAAGGGTAAATAATTTAAGTTTTAATGTATGGGGACCCATCCACTTTTGGGTTTTTATCAGTAAAATTTTGGGAACCCCTTTGCCCAGCATGTCAGGAGAATTTTTAGGGAAAAAAGGGGTAAAAAAAAGCGAATGCCAGACTGAAGTTCCCGTATAACAACACAGGTCTACCCACTGAGGTCGCAGGACCTATTTTGCCCCTTTTACAAAGCCATATGGATTACGCTTGCTTCTTGGGACTCTGCCTTTACAAAAAAAAAAATGAAAGATAGACTGCAAAACCCCAGAACAAAATGTAAATTCATCCCGGGGGTGGGACCAGGAACAGTGGCCAAAATGAATACAGCAGTTGGATATGCTGAATGTTGAAGACAAGGGGAAAAAAAATGAAGCTAAATCATGTTTATAAAAAATTTCTCACAAACTGTCCGAATATCTTGCTTTTCAATTTTTTTCAAGGTTGGGAACCAAAAAAAACATAGTACAGGGGGGGAGGCAAAATTTTTAGTACCACAGTCATTGGGAGGCTTCAAACCCTTTTTTGTACAGCAAATAAAGGAATGGAACAGCGCCCGCACATGTCAAAACCAGTCAAGCATGAACCTTCAAAAAGGTGCCAAAAAATGTTGATGAATGTAGCTAAAAAAGGGAGGGGAATGATTTTTTTATTTTTTTTCTAAATACGGAAAATTTTCTTATTCCTTGTAAGCCCTCGATTGTAGTCTTAATGGCCTCGTGTAGTAGATAGTCTTAATGACCCCCGTGTAGTAGATGTCTTATAACCCGTTATGATGTCTTAATGACCCTGTGTAGTAGTATCTTAATGACCCTGTTGTAGATAGTCTTTTTAGTATGAAATAAGAGTTATCTTCATTTTAGAATAATAAGAAAATTTATAACCTTTTATTATAATAATAGGTAAAAGGGGCCCCCATGGAAAAAAGTCACTTGTCTGACTTTTTTTGGGTTATCCTAGGTTCCTACACATATGTCTTTTGTAGAAATTTTAGTAACTGTATTTTTGTATACCTAATAAACTTACTTACTTTCTTACTTATAACATGCTCAATCGCATCACAAAAAAAATGACAGGATGGATAATGGAACTTCAAAAAATAGGGATGCCAAGCCCATGATGCACTCTTCAGGTCCTTTTTCTTTGGCTAAATATTGCTGCCACTAAAAGCACCTTTTAAGGCAGGTGAAATTGCGACCCAGAAAATGTACGGAACCTTCACGGCGCGCATAATGGAGATAAAACACCTCAGTTACTGGGAGCGCTTGAAGTTCCTGAACCTGTACTCCCTGTAATGCAGGCGGGAGAGATACATGATTATATACACCTGGAAAATCCTAGAGGGACTAGTACCGAACTTGCACACGAAAATCACTCACAACGAAAGCAAAAGACTCGGCAGACGATGCAACATCCCCCCAATGAAAAGCAGGGGTGTCACTAGCACGTTAAGAGACAATACAATAAGTGTCAGGGGCCCGAGACTGTTCAACTGCCTCCCAGCATACATAAGGGGGATTACGAATAGGCTCCTGGCTGTCTTCAAGCAGGCAATGGACAAGCACCTAAAGTCGGTACCTAACCAGCCAGGCTGTGGCTCGTACGTTGGATTGCGTGCAGCCAGTAGTAACAGCCTGGTTGATCAGGCTCTGATCCACCAGGAGGCCGGGTCACAGACAGAGTCGCGGGGGCGTTGACCCCCGGAACTCCAGGTAAACCAAGCGCTAAACCCGCAAGGTTCATACAGTTCATACAGGGGTAGTAGGAATGAGATACCCTTTGCCAGTACGTCTCCCCCCCCCCCCCACCTTCCCGCCCAAGATTGAAAATGCTGCCACTGGGCTACGTAGCATGTGTGAGTGATTAGAAATAGTAAACTGACAGAGGTGAGGTGCTTGTTCGTGAGTCATCTGGACCAGGTGACTGGTCACTCGTCGTATGAGTGAACACTTCATCTTACTTATTGATCGCCTCCCATTTCCCAGGCGCAATATGATCCCTGCGGGTTTAGCGCTTCCCTTGCTCAAAGTAAAAACAAGAATGAATAACATCGAATGAAAGGCATGTAAAATAGAAAAAAAATGCATAAACAAAATCACTTCGTAACCTTTTCAGTCATATAGCTAAACCATTTTGTGAATTTTTCGGAGACGCTTTTGGTAAGGTTTCGCTTTATGTACCTGGCATGAAACTCGGTGTAGGGAACAGAGTCGGGGATGTCGTCGCCCAGGTAGTGGTCCCAGCACTCGTAATAGCGATTAAGAGCTGCGATATCTGTGCGGGAGGGACCGTCTCTCTGCCCTATCATCCCCAGAAATTCCCTCTTCACAGCTATGGTAGGCACATGATCTGTACTTAGTGCAAAGGCATCAGCTGGGTAGTGCATAACGCTGTTGTAGTCGTAGGGTAGTCCAAATGTCCAGAGGTAATCATATGGATTATAATCGTGTTTTTGGAAATTCGAATAAGCTTCCTTATCAATACGGTCTCTGTAAACGTTAACGTAATCATCGCGATCTATTCTTACCTGCTGGTGGTGAAAACTGCTGGAGTGTATTAGTTCATGAACGATCACCCCAAAACCGTAGAAACAGTTTGGGCAAAGGTTCACTAGCTGGTAACCAATCTGATGATTTTGGAATCCTAAATGGGCATAGCACGAATTATCGATGTACGTGATGTTCAAGTAATATTTTTGCGTGTCAGTGGAATTAACGAACTTTAAACACGTCAGTGTGCTGAGCAAATTCATTGCCTTGTAAATCTCCGGTCTGTACTGCATGGCCATCTTATCACATAAGATGACTGGGACGGTATTATTTGGCCACCGTGTCTCTAAAAAGTGCTTTATTCCGAACTGTAACTTCCATTCCTCAAGGTTAAATGCATCCTGTAAGAGGGTGTCCTCAGGAATTCCTGCCTGGCCAATGGAGTTCTCAGTGAGGCCGATCTTTTCGGGGTAGTAGACGAGGCTGTCCTGGAGGTGGTCATCCTGAGTGAGGCTGCCCTGGGCGTGGCTCTCCTGGGTGTGGTCATCCTGGGTGTGGTCATCCTGGGTGTGGTCATCCTGGGTGAGGCTGCCCTGGAGGACAGCCTGGTCCCTCACAGTGGAGGAGCCGCTAGTGGCTCCAGCTCTCCCCAGACACACCAACACTATCGCCCAAGTGACCAGCAGCGACATGCTTAACACTCTCTTACGTAACTGTTGATACACAAAACAAAATGAATAAATAAATAAAAAATAATTTGACTAAAACTCAGATGCAAACAAATAACGAATAGATTTAGGAGTTTAGAACGTGAGATTAACTTCGCGAGTCTCATTAGAGAGTGGAGTATTAAGCTTCTACCACTCTTTGCACTGAAGAGTCCAAGCAGGTTTAGCATTTCATGAAATACAAGAAAAAACGAAATACACTCGGTACACAATATTGAGCTTCATCACTCCGCTCAATCCAGGCGAGTAGATGCTGGTGCGTCTCTGAATCAAATGAAATTAACTTGTGTCTACCTGAATTGTGGCAGAAGACCTTGTCACCTCAGACACTGTAGGACTCCTACGGGTTTATCTCTTCCCCATTAACGTAATAATAATTTCCGTCAAGACTAAGGTGGGACTCCATGTTAAATGTATTATTATTCATGTGGAAGCGTTAAGCCCGCAAGGGTTGCATAGTACCTTGTAAGTGAAAAGTAATCAGAATTTAAGCCAATAAGAAGAAAAAAAAAAACTTTAATTCCCCAGAACAGATCAATTCACCACCATCAGAATATAGCTTACAAGCAACCTTAAAATGCACATGGCAGCAGCTTTAATACCTCATCCCTCTCCTTTCTTACTGGGTGACTCATTTGGGTTTAGTTATTTTTTCGTGAGCTATGATATAATTTTCCCACACATCTCAAGTCGGTGTTTACAAGCGCAGTGCTCGTGCATTCTCCTTCATTTATGTTCAATTCACTTTAAGTGATTTAGCTAGTAAAATAAAGCGCGATACAAGTACACCTTGAAATAAAACAAAATAGTTCACATCCCTTCGCTAAACATCATTAATTATTATTATTATTATTATTATTATTATTATTATGGTAAACCATTGTCCTGATCAGAAGTGACCCCTCAGGGGAGGCTCCTGGAAGCCGGGGAGAGACTCTGCATCCAAGGCATTGGGGGGACGACGCGCCGCCCCGGGTGACACCATTTAGGGGGTGACACCAGAGAGCCTCTAAAGGTGACACTAATGACCAAAACAGTGCTGCACCAACATAAGAGAAGAATCCTTAGTTTCTATATAGCCTATTATAGGATTACAGTGTATAAATTAGCCTATATAGGGAAAATCATGGATTGTGATGATGTGATAGATGATTTTGCAGGACTGAAGGAAAGGAAATGTAAGATCAGATTCACTGAGATGCTACCTGTACTCAAGGTCAAATTGGAACTAATGTTTATCTGATATTGCAATATTTTTCTTTATTTTTCAAGTTTGTTTTTTTCATTGTTGAAGATGAATAAATGTAGGATCTGTTGCTTGTACTTAACGTGGTATTTGAGTTTATGTTTCCTCAATATTACTACGATTATTTATTTTATCATTAATAAAGTTGAGAAGTATTCTCCTGTTCGGTTTGTGGCTCTTAAACGTTCTCATTGTTAAACATTAGTTACTGGTCATGCAGTAGTGACGTAACTGGAGTTTACTTCCCCCCCCCCATCCTTGGCTTTCACAGGGATGACACCAAAGATGCCGCCCCGGGTGACACCAACCCTAGTGACGCCTCTGGTCACATTGCACGTTACTCCATAAACATACTGATCTACGTTCATGTTATCATAGTGGGTTATGGATCTACTCAGGCTTCTAACTGCATTCCTATAACAATCATTTTCATTATTTACTTCTCTCCTAATATTATTCCTAATGCTAGACACAGATATACAAAAGTTATATTCTACATTCTCCTTCTAGGTACTCTTCTTGGCTAACATATCAACTTTATCATGAAGGAGTAATCCAATGTGTGATGGGATCCATAGCAATTGTACATTAGTTCCTTTATATTTAAAGGGTGACTACCTGGAGGTTACCTGGAGGTTATTCCGGGGATCAACGCCCCCGCGGCCCGGTCCATGACTCGTGAGATTTAACGCTGCCGTATAACACTGTGAGTTATTAATATTTCTCGCATTTCTTTTTCTTATTAATATTTTATTTCAAATTCTTTGTAGTCCTGTAAGATTTTTAAGATACTAGATAATACTTATCTCTGCATAACTGTGGGCTTTCTGCATGCACAACCAGATGTCACTCATATGTACAATTGGAAAATTATGAAACTGTCAACAACTCTGGTACTATATACCCCTACGGATTTAGAGCTTTCCTCTGATTATAATAAAAAGAAAAGATCACAAAGTATTAACTCCGTACTTCATACGTATGATCCAGGCTAGGAGAGCACCAGACACATTCCTGTTCTCGTCTGGGTCAATGTATCTGGCGTGGAAGTCGTCGTAGGGAACGGCGCCGGGGATATCGTCACCCAGATAGTAGTCCCAACACTCGTAGTAGCGGTTAATGGCTGCAAGATCGGTGCGGGAAAAGCCGGTACGTTGTCCCACAAAGCCAGAAAAGTTCCTAGTCAACTCCATAGTTTTACCATACTTGGCTCCCTTAGAAAAGGCGTTGAGCCTGTAGTGCATGACACTGTTGTAGTCGTAAGGGAGACCGAGGGTTCTCAAGAATGCAAACTTTCCGCTGCTTTTGGCGAAATTGCCAGATTTTCCGGCTAACATTCTTTTAGGAAAGACTTTTACGAAATCATCCCGATCGGTTCTCCCCTGCTGATGCTAAAAACCGGAGGTGTGTATGAATTCGTGGACGATGACTCCAAGGGCATAGAAGCAACCATCGCCTAGATTCACATCCTGAAAACCTTTTCTAGATTTAGAGAACCCCACTGTGGCAAAACAAGCATTTTTTTTACTACTAGTGACGAACACGTGGTACCCCTTGCCAGTCTTATTATATAAATAAAGACACGTCAGCTCATTGAACCAATCCATTGTTTGATAAACCATCTGCTTGTCCTTGACGGGATGCTTACTATCAAATTTAACTGGGATTGTTTTTTTTGGCCAGCGTTTTCTTAGGTACTTTTTTACAAATTTCTTCTCGTCCTCTTCGTATTTAGTGAGCGTTTGGGAGTTATCAGCGAGCATATGATTATCAGAACGACCTTGAGGAAGGTAGTGGATATTTTGACTATGAGGGTGATTGACCTGGGTAGGACTTGCCTGTGAGAGGTTGACCTGAGCAGGATTTGCATTGGAAAGGTTGAGCTGGGCAGGACTTGCCAGTGAGAGGTTGACCTGGGCAGGACTTGCATTGGAGAGGTTGAGCTGGTTAGGGCAGGCTTGGGAGAGGATGACCTGGGAAGGCCTGGCCTGAGAGAGGTTGACCTGGGTATAGCTGGCTTGGGAGAGTTGAGCTGGGTAGGACGACTGGCCTGGGAGAGGTTGAGCTGTGTAGGACTGGCCTGGGAGAGGTTGAGCTGGGTAGGACTGGCCTGGGAGAGGTTAACCTGGGAGATGTTGAGCTGGATGGGACTCGCGTGGGGAATGGCGGAGGTGACACCAGCTGGTCCAGCTCCCCAGACACACACCAACATCACCCAAGCGACCACCAACAATTTGCTTAACGCCATATTAAATAATTGTTGAAAATAATTATGAAAATTAATGAAAATATTGTACGTACAATTATTGGTAAAATAAATGATTAACGAATAAACACACGAGATTTCATGTGCTTAAAGAAGAATGTTTGTATTGGTAATCCCGGTGAGTTAATGACGCAGGATAACCCAAGAAAGCCAAGCAGCGTGGCTTACTTCTATTGAGTCCTTTTGTCAGGTGTGTGATCCAAGATGCGACCCACAGCAGTCTAATAATGAATTATTCCAGGAAAACAATGTAGTAGGTATAACGCTTCCTAGGGGTCATTGTCCTAAGGTGTGGGCTATTTAGAGTCCTTATATTGAAGCATACCTAATTGGTAATTTAAAAAACCTAGTTAATTTGCAACAGTGTTCCAGAACCAAAACATGGGTTGACGCTTCATTACCTCTGTAACTTGCCATGATTGTGACCAGATCTACCTGGAGTTCATTACCTTTGTAACTAGTTCAGCTATCATAACTTTGGGGTCCAGTCACTGGACCCATTGTGTACCTTTGTAATCTTTTGACTACCGCCCACAGGATGGGTATGGGGTGCATAATAAAGATATTAAACTAAACTGTGTGTGTAGACAGCCTGTACTGTCAGAACACACAGCCTAGCCGTCTGCTCTGACTAGTTCATATTTCGCGGCATTTAGGTGCTGCCCTCTGTAGGCTCACCCAGGTCAGTGGGAGGCTCAGCCCATTCGCTCTCACTCCTAGGCCGACCCACTTGATAGACACAAGTGCTCCCCCTCCACGGACTGGTTTGCGGTCACTCCCTCACACTGCCCGTTGTGTACTCACTCCTATCCAATTAAAGCCAAACTAGTCCACGGCCGTATCATTGCTACCTACACTACCTTCATCGGCACTAAACCGCTGTTCAGCAGCAAGAACAGTAATAACGTGTGTGTGTGTGTGTGTGTGTGTGTGTGTGTGTGTGTGTGTGTGTGTGTGTGTGTGTGTGTGTGTCTGTGTGTGTACTCACCTATTTGTGGTTGCGTGTGTGTGTGTGAGTGTGTGTGAGTGTGTGTGTGTGTGTGTGTGTGTGTGTGTGTGTGTTTGTGTGTGCGTGTGTGTGTGTGTGTGTGTGTGTGTGTGTGTGTGTGTGTGTGTGTGTGTGTGTGTGTTGTGTGTGTATGTGACTCAACAATCAATATTTGCACCAATAACTCACTACAGTTGTGACCGGGTGTGGAAGTGTGAATTGCTCATTACACTATAATTTGTTCATGACTGTAGCCATATATAAACGTAAGTAACCATTCTTACAGAATTCATTACCTTTGTAACTTGTGAGTTCATTACCTTTGTACCTAGTTCAGCTATCAAAACTTTGGGGGCCCAGTCCCTGGACCCATTACGTACCTCTGTAATCTGTAAATACCTTTGTAACTTGTCATGATTGTGACCAGACCTACATGGAGTTCATTACCTTTGTAAATTGTGAGTTCATTACCTTTGTAAATTGTGAGTTCATTACCTCTGTAACTTGCTCAGCTATCAAAACTTTGGAGTCCAGTCCCTGGACCAATTATGTACCTCTGTAATCTTTTGACTACCGCCCACAGGATGGGTATGGGGTGCATAATAAACATATTAAACTAACGCTTCAGCATTCCGGAGTTTACTTAATGCTTTCCCCACAAGGGAAGGTTCCTTGATGATCAGAGAATTGGACCTGTGTTCCCCTTTGATCGAACCTGGTTGCCTCCCATTCCCAGGTGCCATATAATCCCTACGAGTTTAGCGCTTCCCCATAACTATTAGCTCTTCGTTTGCTTACAATGATGACGTTAGTATGCACCCCTTACCTACCTACTGGGCGATAATAAACAAAAGTATTAGAGAGAGAGAGAAATAATTGATCTAGAGACTTGGTACTAACATTCTCTGAGACTGATTGGCGAATTCTGAGGGGGCGTCGGTGGAATTTTATTTATCAAAATTAGATATACCACATTGTGCGGGTACCTCGGGCTAGAGACACAGCTAAACACACCCATCTTGTAGGCCTATGACTCACGAAATCGTAATGACACGATTGCAAACAAACCATACCACGGGTGGGGTTTGAACCAGCGGTCAGAGAGTCTCAAAACTCCAGACCGTCGTGTTAGCCACTGGTCCAGCTAGCTTCAATAAGATTCGTTCAACAAGGTATATTTCTACACTATATGAAGGTTAGCATAGGCACCACTGTGTCCACAAATGCAAGTTTTTACAGACGAATCTCCCGTTAGCATGGCCGTGACGAACTCTAGCTCAAGTCCCCTCAAAGCCGTCAACATGACTCACGAGCTAGAGTTCGTCACGGCCATGCTAGCGGGAGATTCGTCTGTAAAAAGTTGCATTTGTGGTCACAGTGGTGCCTATGCTAACCTTCATATGGTGTAGAAATATACCTTGTTGGACGAATCTTATTGAAGCTAGCTGGACCAGTGGCTAACGCGACGGTCTGGAGTTTTGAGACTCTCTGACCTCGGGTTCAAACCCCACCCGTGTTGGTTTGTAGGCCTATGGCTTTGTCTCATGTACTAGTGAAAGTGCATCAGTAAGATTCAGGTCAACATCTTCTGGGTATTATGCTGCCATCATCAGTTCAACACCTTGCTGAATTTCTTGCTAAGATGCTGTCAGATTAACAAGAAAGAAAAACAGTTTTGCAACATCACTGTACACAGCAGCTCTTATTAAATTGGCTTCAAGTGCAACTAGCACAGGGATAAAGAATTTTATCCTAAACTTATCTCTCGAAGAGAGTTCATTTAAGGCATCAGGACCAGGTGCACTTCCGTCATTTCTTTGCCGTTTCCTTACTCTTTGTCTCCTTGTGACAGTTCTGTAGTTAATATTTATCAAGGGAGCTTTTGCTTGTTGTTCAGGCTCATCAAAATTTTCTCTAATTTTGCTTAAAAAATCCTGAAGTGAACTGTACAAACTTGCATAAGTACTCAATAACAGTTCTGATTTCTGAATAGCTTTGCTGACCGTGTGAAAGTTGCAAGAGAATCGAAGACTAACCCAAAAGGATTTTTTCAGGTATACAGAAGTAAGATCAGAAACAAGATAGGCTCACTCAAAAGTTACTAGGGTCAGCTCATGGACAGTGATAAGGAAATGTGTAGAATTTTTAACACATACTTCCTCTCAGTTTTTACACAGGAAGATACTAGCGATATTCCAGAAATAATAAATTATGTAGAACAGGATGATAATAAACTATGCATGATTAGGGTCACAAGTGACATGGTCCTTAGGCAAATAGATAAATTAAAACTTAACAAATCCCCAGGCCCTGATGAACTGTTCACATGGGTTCTAAAGGAATGTAAAGAGGAGCTTAGCAAACCTTTGCCTAATCTTTCAACATATCACTACAAACTGGCACGGTGCCAGATAAGTGGAAAATGGCAAATGTGATACCTATTTTCAAAACAGGTGACAGGTCCTTAGCTTCAAACTATAGACCAATAAGCCTAACCTCCATAGTGGGAAAATTTATGGAATCAATAATTGCCGAGGCAATTCGTAGCCACCTTGAAAAGCATAAATTAATTAACGAATCTCAGCATGGTTTTACAAAGGGGCGTTCCTGCTTTACGAATTTATTAACTTTTTTCACTAAGGTATTTGAGGAGGTAGATCATGGTAATGAATATGATAATGTGTATATGGACTTCAGTAAGGCTTTTGACAGGGTCCCACATCAGAGGCTATTGAGGAAAATTAAGGCACATGGAATAGGAGGAGAAATTTTTTCCTGGATAGAGGCATGGTTGACAAATAGGCAGCAGAGAGTTTGCATAAATGGGAAGAAATCCGAGTGGGGAAGCGTCACGAGCGGTGTTCCACAGGGGTCAGTGTTGGGCCCTGTGAAAATTTGTGTGGACTGCCTCCAAGTGAGTCGCCTACCCTGGCAAACTCTGTTGACACCGAGCTCTGAGGTGGGTACCTCAGCCTCACAAGTGGCTTATAGGACAGATTTTCACAAATGATTGGTGTTGCAAGAAACTCGCCTGCATGCACGTATAAAGGACTAACTTACTTGGTGTTGCAGCATATATCCTGATCTTCAACTTCCCTAAGCTTAGCCTTAGCCCCTTTGGACTTCCCCTCAGAAACCACATGCAACTGGGAGCCTTAATTCCTGCAATATTCAATCGTTATTAGTGTCCTGCCTGCACCTCAGAAATTCCTATATCCAAGAGGGTATGTATCCCCTAGTATAACTATGCAGACATGGACACTAGCTTCCAGACTGCCTAGAGACACTGGTACTTACTGGGCATGCACTGCCTGTTGCACACCGGGCCCACAGATCAAACTCACTCACAATTCTCCCCAGACACTGGCCAGAAATCTACGAGATAAAGTGGAGGTCTTGTCTTACTGTATGGGCCTGACGGAGGTCATCTACGGTACATCGAGGTGCCTCTACCAGATTTCCCTAGTCTCAAATGTGAAGACACTGGGGGGCGCCGTCTGCTGATCACGGAACGTCTTGTCCAGTTGGTGTCTGTCTTAAGAAGAACGAGCTGGTCTCTCTTCCAGGCCCTCGTCTCTTCATTCAAACTAGGGCTGCCAGTTCTCCCTAGCTAACTTTATCCTAGTGTTTGCCTACATTATCGGCCTATTACTACCTATGTTAAGGTCTTAGGTCTACATTATTATTATCTACAGTTGCCTCAATGATCCTAATATTAGTGTACTACCAGTAAAACTACCTACTCCTTCCCTGAAGGGGAAATCTATAAATTAAATAAGCTTACCAACAATCCACGCCAACTAGAGAGAATGCTTTGTTTTGGGTGGGGTATAAAGGCCACCCAGCTCAGCCGTTCCATTACGGCCATGCTGGATCTGTCCTGTGGAACTTTAGGGACAAAATAAATTTCCACAGGCCCCCTGTTGTTCACAATCTACATAAACGACATTGATGAGGGTATAAAGAGCGACAAAAGCAAGTTTGCTGATGACACCAAAATAGGCAGTCGAATTCATTCTGACGAGGACATTAGAGCACCCCGGGATGATTTGAATAGACTGATGCAGTGGTCGGAGAAGTGGCAGATTTTAGTTTTAGTTTAATATGTTTATTGTGCACCCTATACCCATCCTGTGGGCGGTAGTCAAAAGATTACAGAGGTACATAATTGGTCCAGGGACTGGACTCCAAAGTTTTGATAGCTGAGCAAGTTACAGAGGTAATGAACTGGCAGATGCAGTTTAATATAAACAAACGCAAAGTTCTGAATGTTGGACAGGAAAATAACCATGCCACATATAAACTAAATAATGTAGATCTTAATATTACGGATTACGAAAAAGATTTAGGAGTTCTGGTTAGCAGTAATCTGAAACCAAGACAACAGTTTACCTGGAGTTTACCTGGAGAGAGTTCCGGGGGTCAACGCCCCCGCGGCCCGGTCTGTGACCAGGCCTCCTGGTGGATCAGAGCCTGATCAACCAGGCTGTTGCTGCTGGCTGCACGCAAACCAACGTACGAGCCACAGCCCGGCTGGTCAGGAACCGACTTTAGGTGCTTGTCCAGTGCCAGCTTGAAGACTGCCAGGAGTCTGTTGGTAATCCCCCTTATGTATGCTGGGAGGCAGCTGAACAGTCTCGGGCCCCTGACACTTATTGTATGGTCTCTTAACGTGCTAGTAACACCCTGCTTTTCATTGGGGGATGTTGCATCGTCTGCCAAGTCTTTTGCTTTCGTAGTGAGTGATTTTCGTGTGCAAGTTCGGTACTAGTCCCTCTAGGATTTTCCATGTGTATATAATCATGTATCTCTCCCGCCTGCGTTCCAGGGAATACAGTTTTAGGAACCTCAAGCGCTCCCGTTACATCAATGCACTCAAAGGTTTAGCAGAAGACACGACCATCAGGGTCACCACCGCTGATAAAGGAGGTGGTGTTGTTATCATGAACACTGACGATTACAGGAACAAAATGCTCAATCTACTTAATGACCCAAATACCTACAAACCTCTCACAACTAACCAAGGGAAACCTTTACAAAACTTTTCTTAAAAGGCTCGCCGCATTCTGGGGGGCTCAAAAAAGGGGAAAAACTTCTGCACACCATCCCAGCAACCCCAGACCTCCAGAATTACCCCTCCCAAGACTCACAACCCTGATCCCACTGAGGCCCATATCCCGGGAATAGGCAGTGCCCCCACCCTCTCAGGAATTCCGCCAAACCCTCTCTAAAAATTTGGGCATATCATCCAGACATCCAAAAAACCCGGGTATCTTCTCAATCGCATTCGCAACATCAAAATCAGGGAAAAGAAACTTTCCAGCCTTGACGTGACTTCCCATTTACCAAAATCCCCACACACAAGCCATCGATCTCTTGCGCAGGAAAATTTACGATTCCTTGATCTTCCCTTCCAGCCAGCATTTTATCGACCTTTTTGAACATGTGTTGGGTTTCGTTTTCTCTTTCGAAAATCACCTCTTTCACGACTTTTTGGGCTACCCATGGTTCGCCACTCATGCATCTGGCGAACCTTAATGGAACACAAACCGAACGTTTCTCCACCATTATTCCTTTGTCTTCACCTGGCTCCGTTATGTTGACGACATTTCCTCATAACTCCTAAACGCTTCAACGTTCAAGCCTCCAAACAAGCCAACCAGTGAGCCTTCAATCCAGTTCACACTTTAAGAAAAGTCGACAACACTCTTCTTTCCTGAGCCCGCTCTGCAAAGCTGACCACGAATTCATTTTTAAAATGTTACAAAAAAGCATTCTAAAAGCTTAGAGATCTCCATAATACTAGAAAGGATGCCCTCTAGCACCCCGCCTGTTATGGGTTTTCGTAACAAGTATCATATCCTTGTCCAATTATCCATTAAAATTCAGTATGGTTCAATAGTGCTTTAGGTTACAACTGGTAGGCTACTAACTAGAGAAATTTAAAAAATTTAATAAATTTATTAAGTAGTAAGTTGTCTAGAGGTATATTATCAAATTAAATTAATTACAGCAAATAAAAAATAAAATCAATCTCTCGAGTTCAATGTTATTGTGCTGAAAGCACATTTTCACATTTATAATTCTTAAGTACCGTCAGGTACATTAACTTTAATAAGATATTACAAATATGTACAAGTAAGGGTGTGTATGCGTACAAGTGCCTTAAGTAGTTAGCTATGTCTCAAGACTCGAATAAGACTTAAACAAGTGACTGACAAAGTCCTAAAATAAACTAAACTTCTTGACCGACTGGCAACCCGAACAGTCTGCTTGAACAACAAAGAATGCTAAGCCCAAGCAATGCAATATAAAGCGACTGCGACACAGAATCAGGAACTGGAAATAATATAACGACACTAAGTAGGGCCCATCTGCAGATCCTCCCCAAAAGTTACAAAACTCCCATAATACTGAATCTTCGTTCAGCATAGGAAAACTCGACTGTGACAATGCACAGAAACCAGTACAAAATTAGGTCAGAAGCTATAGTCGGCCCTGAGATGTTCAGAGGTCAATGTGACACACAACCTCAGTACAACGTCGAAAATCACTAAGTCTATACAATGTTTCTGTGAACAAAGTTCTACAGAACTAACAAGAATAATGAGACAGACAATCTGTCCAACACCAAACGAGTCTCCAGCAGACTGCTACTTCACACAGAGGTGAAGACACCCCCCTCGATCACGTGATAGCTACGTGGACAACTGCAGCTCAGAAGCCGGCAGTTTTTTAACGAGCGACAAGCGATTTAAATTTCAGTAGTTTGACAATCAAGCCTAACTGAGCACATTTTATATACATCCTAACAACATAAGCTAAATAACAATATAACAGTCAAATAATAATATAAAATCATACATTTACGATTTAGCTATTATCGCAAATATAAGCAATATAAAATTAAAAGAAAAGGTAATATACATTACATATATACATAATCATTGTAACCCATTCAGGGGTTTTCAACAAAAGTCTATCGAAAACCCACCAACCAAAACGATCTTCTCCACTTTACTCTCACCCACGACACCAAAACCAAACGAGGTGTAATTATAGGCTTCTTCCTGCGTGCACTCAGAATCTACGCAACGAGTTCCTTGAGGAAGAATGCACTATAATTGAAAAAATATTTTCTAAACCCCCACTATCCTCGTCACTTCATCAGAGACTGCAGACGGCGGAGCATTAAACATTTTCAACACCCCCAGAGAAGACACTGCCGAGAAGAGATACATAGTCCTTCCCACCAACTCCATTGCCAAAATGTTTCCAAATCTTTGCCAAAACATCATTCCAAGTATCTACCTCCACAACCACGACCATCAAGGACTCACCAGTAGTAGGCAGGACAAGCCTCCATCCTCTGCAGGGGTATACATAATCCCTTGTAATGACTGCAACAAGTTATATGTGGGCGAAACATCAAGGGACCTCCAAACACGTATTTCAGAACACCAATACGCAAGCAGGTCTGACGACACAAGGAATGCCGGTACAACACCGTAATTCACACAACCACTTGATAAAAATACAGAAACTCAAGACTTATCGCCACAGAAGACAACACTCAATACCGAAGAATCCTGGAATCATCATTATTTCTATATCCGACAACTTCAACCAGAATAGTGGCTTCTATAAACATAGCGAACCACTTGCCAAGAAACTTCTTCATCGCTATCCCACATAAGAACACTGTAGAAGGTCTGTCACAAACTTATCCAATCTCCTTTCCAAGCTACCCAAGTTTTTAGACTCTATAACCCCACTCGGTACATCATCAGATGCAGCATTCTTCACCTGACCTCAGCCGGACTATAAATACTCGCGTTCCTTCCACCCCAGGTAGTTCTGTTTGTGACTTGAAAAAGCCCACTGTGGGGCAAACGTAGTCAATAAAGGATCACATTATACTGCATTTGTGTTTATATTGCCATTGTGTCGGTATTTTATACCATTTATTTCCCTCAAGCGCTCCCAGTAATTGAGGTGTTTTATCTCCGTTATGCGCGCCGTGAAGGTTCGGAATAAAAACTAACAGAATCCTTGGCTTCTATCAAGAAGCATAAATAATAGGAGTCCTCAGGGTTTTTCTTCAACTTATATATCCTTGGTTAGGGTTTATTTTCATTTTGCTGCACAGTTTTGGTCACTGTATTACAGAATGGATATAAATGCTCTGGAAAACGTACAAAGGAGGATGACAAAGTTGATCCCATGTATCAGAAATCTTCCATATGAGGATAGACTGAGGCCCCGAAAACTGCACTCTCTCGAAAGGCGTAGAATTAGGGGGGATATGACTGAGGTGTATAAATGGAAGACAGGACTCGTAGCAATGGTTTTAAGTTGGAAAAAAACAGATTCAGGAAGGATATTGGAAAGCACTGGTTTTGGTTTAAAAGAGTTGTGGATGAGTGGAAACAAACTCCCCAGTACAGTTATAGAGGGTAAAACGTTTTGTGTTTTTAAAAAAAGGGTTTGTAAATAATGAGTGGGTGGGTGGG